>CM019067.1:108364174-109089174 GCA_009667805.1 Leptobrachium leishanense | reverse complement strand
ACCCAGCAATTTCTCCAGATCACGGCATCTGGGAGGGGGGCACTCCTCACATCCTGACCACTTAAAAATTCTAAAGTGATCAGGATGAGTAGAGTGTCCCTTTAAAAATCTTATCAGTAGTTTTAATGCTTTTTAATATTCTATCAAATCACACCTGTCATATTTACCTATAGGGTGCTGCCAAACAATGCTGGAGTCCAGCATGTAAGTATAATAGATGCCCTTTAAATTGTACCAATTAACTATTATTTCTCTCCCAATTTATTTGCATTGCGAGAGCTGGAAAATTAACATTCACAGTTGCTTGTAATGAGCTACAACCTGGGGATCTTTAACAAAATTATCACATGTAAAATCACTTATCAGTGATTTTACAGAAAAATTCTCCCATTTATCTCACTTTCCAAATCGGCTATTTGGTCCAGATTGTTCTCTTCTGCCATTCTCCTGAGTTTCACCTTTTCGTGAATAGACCTGTAAATAAATGATCTAAACTAAAATAAGCCTGGACACCTGGAATATAAAATCCATCACGGGGTCTAGGAATACTGGAACTGATTCTCTGATTCTGTTTCTTAGCTTACTTATGACTGCAATATCCCACAATGCACTGTGCTCTGTCCCAACCCTCACCCCATGCATGCCTTCTCAGAGTGGTTCCCTGTCCTCTCTCCATCCTCCCTATGTACACGTGTCCTGCATGCACTCAGACTGGTTTTCACCCATCAATTCCATTAACTATTCGTTCTCAATAAAACAGCGAAACAAATATATTTTCTATAAAAGACATTCTACAATCACAGGCAGAAGAAATGAATACAGCTGATAAAGATAGAGTTGTATATCATTTTTTTAGTTCTTTTGTTTTTCTTGTTATTATTATAGTTTGTGTAATTTTTCGCACACGGTATTGATTCGTTTAGTTATAGCTGCGTGTGCTATAGCCTGGCTTTTGGCTGGTTCAGCCGCTTAGTGTGTGGCCTCTGGTCACAGGTGTCGGCTTTAAGATTTGAAAGGAAAAAAAGAAGATTTGCGGTTCCACTTACTGCTGCATTGTGTACATTGCACAGTCTGCTCTGTGTGTGGCCATACTCACTCACGCATGAACTCACAGAATAAAACATTCATTGAAACATGCAGATTTTCAAGAACAGGCAATGGTTATTAGAAAAATCTTCTTCTCTGTTATTTCCAAAATTTAACATTGATCTAAACAAATTGATTTTACGTGCGCCAGTATTTTATTTTATTTATTTATAAAGGATTTTACCAGGAAGGATACATTGAGATTTATCTTGTTTTCAAGTATGTCAGTAACACCCTTAATATTAACAAAGCACCGGTGGTGTATTCGTTGGATTTCAGAATGTTATCTTTGCTTTCACTGTAGTTGCCAGTCCTCATCTATTGTTCATCATTTGTTATTTTTCAGCCTAGTCTAAGAATACTATGGTACTGTGCTCCAGCGTATGTTCATGCATAATTATTATTGAAGTCAGTATGTTCTATCTACAATAAATAATTCAAATCTGACTCAGCAGATGAGCAAAATGAGTCCAGGGCAAACTTTATTTTACAAAAATATAGACTTCAAAAAATATCAAATTTTTATACTTTTATATATATTATAAAATATACATTTTTTTAAAAAAAATTGAGAAAGTATTTTACCAGGAAGGATACATTGAGATTTCTCTTGTTTTCAAGTATGTCCTGGGTGGCGAGTACGTGCCATTATGTGTCTTGCCCAAGGATACTAACTGGAGAGATTGTTCGCTGGGATCAAACCCATGACTCCACAGGCTCTCTCCATGCAGAGCAGTGATGTTACCTCTACTACACCCAGCCGGCACACATTAACAACAATCACTAAAAATTATAATGCAGTATCACTATATGGCTTTACTAGTGCAGCGATACCCAACATCAGAAACTACTCTGTTGTAATCAACGCTTTAATGATACGAAGCCAACTATGTGCAAAAAGTTTGAGGGCTTCAGAGAACTATTGGGTTAGATAATAGAGGATTGGGGATTATTATGATTATTATTCAGCATTCATTTCTAATTCTATGTCAAAGCAGGGCCAGACTAATATTGGAGCTGGAGCTCCAGGCCCTATGTCCCAAAATAGACCCATTAAAATTTGAACTATATCAGCAGCAATTGGCGCTAACTCGATGAGGTTAAAAGGGATAGGGTGCAATGGAAACTGACACCCTGCCACTTTACTGACATTCATCATTAATCCCTTCCGTGGCATATGGATGCGACTGCTCATCAATTACTTCCTGTCGTCTTGTTGTCGGTGACATAAAAAAACCAGGGACAGATAAAGGTATTAGCTCTGGACACCAAGACTCATTTTGCAACATTCCATCAAAGCAGAACAATAGCAGATTGTGAGGATAAACAGGGGATTCAGTTTATACAGTATCAGATAATGGGACAGTGTTTGACGCGTGAAAGACAAAAGGAGGAGCACACCAACCTTTAACAGATGTAACCATGTTCTAGATAGGGGACTCTGGAAAAGGCTACAGGGATCCACACAGTAATCCAATTAGCAGATAATAACAATAACAGTATTTATGCAAAACACTGACAACACAAACACCCTGCATCTAGAATTGTAGGTACAGGGTGAGTTCAACATAGGAGAGGGCAGGGAAACAATATAGAACATTAGATCTGCACATCCCAAATGCATCTGTAGGTCCATGTATCCCAAGTTCAAAGTAATTCGTCACACAACTGGAACCCGAAATCTGTCACAGCACTCACTCACTCACTTACAGGGTTATCCAAAGAGATTCGAATTGCTTGAGAAAGGTAACCGAACGCTGAAAATCAGGGTTCGGTTACCTTTCCTGGCCATTCGGCTATCCAGAGAGCAGGCAATTCGCCAAATCCTGTCGAATTGCCTGCACATACGGTGCCTGTTCGGTCCCTGTTCGAGGGCAGTGAAATCCCCATCAAAAAGCACTGCTTCGTCTATTCAGAGAACACAAACCAGCAGTGAAAGGTTCCCCTAATGTCCTGCCATTCGGTGGTTTAATTCGGCAAATTTATTCAGGAGAATCCCATAGGCTTCAATGTTAAAAATATTCCCGTTTTAATTCAATATCTAATAAACCGTTCATTATAAAATTCTGCAGCAAAAAGTCTCTTTATTTATAGATTTTTTAGGATACTTTAAGCATTTTTCTGAATTTTTTTAAAAAAAATTAAAAGTCCGATTTTTTTTTTTATTTTTTTTTTCAGTTTGCTTATTTTTTTTGTAACAGCCCTTTTTATTATCATTCCCTGGATCTCCTGTGAAAATTTCAGACTTTTTCGCTCAGTAGTTTCTTTGCAAACAGCGTTTCTTTTTCCCAGATTCATACAAATGGTTTTTCTAATTTATTCACTGCCTCCTCTACGTCACAGCTGCTTCGGCTCTGTGTGATTCGGCTCCTGTTCGGCTCCTGTTCGGCTCCTCTTCGAAGGTTAATCCAGATGTTTTTGCTTGTTTTCAGCATGCATTCGGTTAGTTTTAGTCAGGTTGTCGGCAGCTTTTCCCTGCAATTCGGGGACCCTGTGCTCTTTGCTGAATACACCGCAGGGTCACCGAAATGCAATCGGCAAAAGGAACCGAATTGAAGAGAACGAAAAGTCACCGAACGTGCGGTGACTTTTCGAATCTCTTTGGATAACCCTGTTAGGGGCAGATCTGCTCCACAGTGCACTTGATACTCATAACTTGCCACATCCAGAATGAAGTCCAAGAAACCAAAAAGTACCAGCATTCATGGACTCTGCTGAAGTGTATTTTTAATGGATGTTTTTCAAACTGTTTCAAGCTTGACAAAAGCCATTAGGCTGAAATGTTGTTGGTTTCCTACAGGGTTATCCAAAGAGATCCGAATTGCTTGAGAAAGGTAACCGAACGCTGAAAATCAGCGTTCGGTTACCTTTCCTGGCCATTCGGCTATCCAGAGAGCAGGCAATTCGCCAAATCCTGGCGAATTGCCTGAACATACGGTGCCTGTTCGGTGCCTGTTCGAGGGCAGTGAAATCCCCATGAAAAAGCACTGCTTCGGCTATTCAGAGAACACAAACCAACAGTGAAAGGTTCCCCTAATGCTCTGCCATTCGGTGGTTTAATTCGGCAAATTTATTCAGGAGAATCCCATAGGCTTCAATGTTAAAAATGTTCCCGTTTTAATTCAATATCTAATAAACCGTTCATTATAAAATTCTGCAGCAAAGAGTCTCTTTATTTATAGATTTTTTAGGATACTTTAAGCATTTTTCAGATTTTTTTTTTTTTTTAAAAGTCCGATTTTTTTTGATTTTTTTTTTTTTCAGTTTACTTATTTTTTTGTAACAGCCCTCTTTATTATCATTCCCTGGACCTCCTGTGAAAATTTCAGACATTTTCGCTCAGTAGTTTCTTTGCAAACAGCTTTTTACTTTCCCAGATTCATACAAATGGTTTTTCTAATTTATTCACTGCCTCCTCTACGTCACAGCTGCTTCGGCTCTGTGTGATTCGGCTCCTGTTCGGCTCATGTTCGGCTTTTTCGAAGGTTAATCCAGATGTTTTTGCTTGTTTTCAGCTTGCATTCGGTTAGTTTTCGTCAGGTTTGCGGCAGCTTTTCCCTGCAATTCGGGGACCCTGTGCTGTTTGCTGAATACACCGCAGGGTCACCGAAATGGGATCGGCAAAAGGAACCGAATTGAAGAGAACGAAAAGTCACCGAACGTACGGTGACTTTTCGAATCTCTTTGGATAACCCTGCTAGTGTGTAAATCATCTAATAAAAATACATTCCAACAAAGCCCACAAGTGCTGGTATCTTTTGGTTTCTTAAAATACATTATTATTATTATTATATTTCCATATTAAGTCACAATAAATATATGATTATTATGATTATCCATGTGATTATTATAAAATCCAGCCAATATATATACATGTATGTGATATGTTTCAATAAATCATTGTTATGATACATATTCTGAAGAACCTAACGGTGCGGTTATTTATCTGCTGAAGATAACATGCCACAAACAGACTCTCCATTGACACAATTCTTCAGCAGATAAATAACCGCACCATCAGGTTCTTCAGAATCTCAGCAGAGCTTTATTGGCACAAAGAGTTCCAAACAGGAACAAGACAAACAGTACTGGACAAGACGTCTCCTTCTCTGCTATCGTTATCTGCTTTTTTTTTGAGAAAGGATTTTACCAGGAAGGATACATTGAGATTTCTCTGGTTTTCAAGTATGTTCTGGGTGGCGAGTATGTACCTTTAGGTGTCTTGCCCAAGGACACTTACTGGAGAGGTTGCTCGCTGGGATTGAACCCATGACTCCACAGGATCTCTCCATGCAGAGCAGTGACATTACCTCTACTCCACCCAGTCGGTACTCTTCTTAACAGAATGACACTGCACCCTGTTATACAGCTCTGCTATGTCATTTAGCCTGTTCTAAACAAATGGACATGTAATTGACTAGCCATCTGCACTCTCAGGGCAATCACAGGTATTTGTGATGACATTGTGTTTACCTGGTTTTCCCAGCTGGCCAGCTAAAACTGGACATTGGTTGCGTGACTAAAGACCAGTCAGTTTATCTGTTTAACCACTTAAGGACGGGAGTAATTTTACAACTTCGGCGCAGTTTCGGAAGTAGAAGCTTGCTGAGCTCATTTTGACCGTTTTTAAGTCACGTATTATTATACCACCCAGACAAATAGAAACATAGAAACATAGAAAAATGTCGGCAGATAAGAACCTTTCGGCCCATCTAGTCTGCCCAATTACATGGATACTTTACCTGGATTTATCTTTTGTTTAGTTAACTGGGCTGTTACTCCTGGCAGTTGCTGCTGCTCCGTTGAGTATGGGCGCGACGCCATTTTTTCTGTATTTATGTATATCATGCTTGTAACACCAGTCCGTCGTTCTGCAGCTGTTCCTCTTTCCATGTTTTTGTTTTTAATCCCAAATGGGAAGTGTTTGGTGCGTGTATAAATAAAACCCACCATCTTTGCCTCTCCTTGGCTGAAAAGCAGCAGGAGGGGCTTTGAGCTGCTCAGTAGAGCGGCCTTTTGGTACATGTTAGGTAGGTACTCACTCTGTAAAGAGGTGCCGTGAAGTGGCGAGTGAGCTTACGTTGCAATGGCCATTGAAACAAACAAAAACCTCAGTTTTGTTGTACATGGAACACATAGAAACGAGCGCAGATGACACCTTTTTTCCTTGTTATGTTTTATACATTAACTGGGCTGTTACTCCTGGCAGTTGCTGCCGCTCCGGTGAGTATGGGCGCGACGCCATTTTTTATGTATTTATGTATATCATGCTTGTAACACCAGTCCGTCGTTCTGCAGCTGTTCCTCTTTCCATGTTTTTTGTTTTTAATCCCAAATGGGAAGTGTTTGGTGCGTGTATAAATAAAACCCACCATCTTTGCCTCTCCTTGGCTGAAAAGCAGCAGGACGGGCTTGGAGCTGCTCAGTAGAGCGGCCTTTTGGTACATGTTAGGTAGGTACTCACTCTGTAAAGAGGTGCCGTGAAGTGGCGAGTGAGCTTACGTTGCAATGGCCATTGAAACAAACAAAAACCTCAGTTTTGTTGTACATGGAACACATAGAAACGAGCGCAGATGACACCTTTTTTCCTTGTTATGTTTTATACATTAACTGGGCTGTTACTCCTGGCAGTTGCTGCCGCTCCGGTGAGTATGGGCGCGACGCCATTTTTTATATATATATATATATACGTTTATTTTCCCATTTTGAACATACCGTTTGACTCTCACTTTTTACGACATCTAATACCCCCTCCCATGTGACCCTTAATGTCCTAATGTTCAATTCTAGGAACTGATCAGTAAGCATCCAGACCTGAGGAAGAGGAATCCTCTTGAAAGCTTGTCTTTTAAATGTAATGTTAGCCCAATAAAAAAGGTATCACTACTACTGCTATACTGTGATATATATACATATATATATATTAACCCCTTCACTACAAAGTGATATTCCAGAAATCCACTAAACTGCACATTACTGCAAGATTTATTACTATGGAGCCCTGTCTGGAGCGGGCTAAATTACAATCTCCACGCTAAAACGGGGGCGGTAGGGAGAAAAAACTGCGCCTGCAGTTTTCCCCCTACCGCCCCTGTTATAGCGTGGAATTACAATGCAGGAGCTTACCATGCTGCCGGCATTGTTATCGCGCGTAAAAATCCTGGATGCACGCGGCAGCACTGAGCGCAGCCGCGAGCATCCACCCCCAGTATATTGAGCCAGACGCCGCGGTCACATGATCAGCCAGATCTCGCCTTGCGAGATCCGGCCGGCCAGCGTAGTGATACGCAGGGGGAGACTGGGGGGACTTTTTCTCCCAGTCTTTCCCTGCTCCCACCAGCCGGAGGAGGCGGTTGGAGCCACGGGACAGGAGGTGAGTATAGGATTCTGTTTTTTTGTTTTTTTAGGCTGGTGTTCTGCAGTGTGGCTCGGGGTTAACTTTCAGTGCTGAAAGCGTTAACCCCGAGCCAAACTTGGGCTGGATACGTTACCTTTACCTGCGCTCCCTCGCTGACCTCCGCGATCGCATTCTCCTCCGGCGATCACGGCATTTTGCATGACGTCGCGATCAGCTGGAGGTGACAGCGGGCGACAGCGAGGGAGAGCAGGGACAGATAGTGTATGCAGCCCGAGTGTGGCTCGGAGTTAACGCATTCTGCAATGCATTTAACCCTGAGCCACACTTGATTTACCACCAGGGGGCCAAATAAATCAATACGATTCTGACATAAAATATGTCAGAATCGTAACACCAGGGAGATTAAAGGGCCACTACCACCAAAAAATGAACTGTCCTTATTGTGTTTATTTTATGTTGCTGATAACTTACGTGTGCTTTGTTTTTCTCTTGTTTGTTTACTTAAGAAAATATTTTACTCTATGTGTCGCTTGGTGCATCCATTGTGTGATCGTTTGTGTTGTAAACTGCCCCCCAGTATATTTACATCACTTGCTTCTCATAGGGTGGCAATGGCCAAAAAATTGAGTCTATGGGTCGATCACTGACTCAATGCATTGTTTTATGTCGGATGTATTCAATGACATCATCAGGGGGTAGACTAGAAGACTTTTAAGATCCCTGTCTTATCTCTTTTAGCTGCCAGCTCTTATCTGGCGCAGCATGCAGAATACAGTAGCCTTATGTAAACATTCCCTCCTCCATCTCATTAACAGATAAATACTGTATAAGATAAAGCAAAGCCTACAAAGTAAAACTCACCATTAGTCTTTGCTAAAAACGAGAAAAATGCACAAAATGGGAACAGGAGAAAAAAAACCTAATTTTCTTTTTTCTTTTTACATGTTATAACGTCAAACAAAGGAAAAAAACAGCTGCATGTGTTTTGTAATGTGGATTTTTTTCATGTAGAAGAAAGCTAATTACAGCTTAGGTAAGTGATAGTGTCCCTTCAAGAGGAGCAATCATGATGCACTGGGCAGTTATGGTGAGAAAGCAATAATGAAAGTTGACCACTAGATGGCGGCCTCTGCTTGTCCATTTCTCCTCTAAAGCTTCTTTGCTCAATTTCAGATTCAGTGACCTGGTACCTGAGACATTTGTAACAGACATCACACTGAGAAAGAGCGCATCCTAGTGGTTAAATGTCTCTATTTCACTCTATATTGCAGTTTATTGTAAGGTGACAGAGGCAAATCATTAACTACCAATTTTGTTTTAATTTTGGCATATGTGTTTACATAACTGCGTTTTCTCATATGACATGTTCGCGTGAAGAATAAAGATACACTAGGTGTGGGATGCTCTGAGAGCTGTAAAATTATGCTTGTTCTAGAAAAGAAAGATTTTTGTGTTTTTGTATTCTGTTGTGTTTCACATATCCAAATCTAAAGTACTGAAAATAAAAATATCCCAAAATGGGCTGTAATATAATGTAACAGAGACTAGACTGTTTAAAGTTATTCCTGTTACCAGTATCTTGACCATAGTACCTAGTATCCTGTGTATGTGCATTAGTAGGGATACTGCTTACCATAGGGATACATGCTTTATCATGCAACGCCTCATAGTATAAGGTGACAGTGTCCATGTCAATTTAAATCGTTCTGTGACAAAATCTTAAAAGTGGATATGACACTGTTTTAAGGAAAGGATGTCACAATTTGGGCAACCATATCCTACATCAAGGTGTTTTTAACACCAGGAGCTTTATGTCAAAAGAAAAAAACCCATTAGCTTAACACTTAAGGGGTTATTCACTAACATCTGAATTTGCCACTGACTTTCACTGTTAGGTGGAATTTCGGGGCAAATCGTCTAATCGCAAACCTGACAATTCATCAAATGCAGGCAGATTGATTCAGCGACATCTAAATTTTCCGAAACTATCAATTCATCTATTCACATACCATCGAACTGCACTGAAATTCCAGCAAAATTACCCGATTTTCGGTGTTTTATTACGACAGCTTTAAGGCCGGTGTCAGATGAGCGCACTATGTGCACAGAAAAAAAGTCCATATAGAGCATCAATGAAAATCAATATAAATAAATATGGGTAAATTCCACATCAGTGCAATGGTACAAGAGAACCTGTGAAAAAACCTGTGAATCCACTATGTGCACAAGTACTGATGTGGCTTCCGGCGTCTGTTGCAGCGTTGTGACGCTGCGACGCGGCCAGGCCACACGCTGTTGCGCGCGCACGAATTGCGTGCAAAACAGCGGCCGTGCTGCGTCTGTGCAGCAAGCCTCTCTGTCAAAGCGCTAGGACGCGTGTTGACGGAGCTGCAAATCGCATTCCTCCATAGGAGGATCGAGCCTTGCAGCGCTGAGCGCACTAACTGCGCTAAGCAAGGTGGCCAGACGGACGTCAGACGGGCGTCGAGTGGAAGGAACGTCCACTCTCACGGACATTCCTTACGCTCTTCAAAACGCTCATCAGGCAAATCCCATAGATTTCAATGTAATAAATGGAAAAGTTTAGACTGTTTATTCATTTTATTTTTTGCAATGGACCATTTCATTTTTCACAATTTTTTAAAAGACATTTTTTTTATTTAATTTTTTTTAGAAGACTTTTTCATTATGTTTTAAGACCTTTTTTATTATTTGGACAACTACATTTTTGCTGATTTAAACCCCTATTAGGAGACTTATTTTTTTCCAGTTGGTGCAATTCAGCGGTTTTTGCCAACGTCCGACAACTGCTTTGGTGACTTCAATTTCAACAAAATACAGTGACCATTCACTAAATAGTGAATTCACTCTTTAGCAAATTCACCAGAATTTTATCCCTTTACATAAGTGAGTGACCCCCGAGCTCTCCCTCTCCCTGGCTGTTGTAACGTACCAGTAAAGTTTGTAGAAGATTTGTGTTATAGCCAGGGTGTGGATTGTTCCTCCTTGTAATTTTGCAGTAATACAGGGTTACAGTACTTGTTTCTAAATTAAAATTAGTATATCCTCATGATGAACACTGATGCTGCATTAAAAAGGTATGCGAGTTTGTAACCTAAACTTTAGATTACCAGCTGCAAGAGGACACCCTAACTCAGTGGTGCAAACCTTGGCACCACCCCAGATGTTTTTGAATTACATGATCCATGTTGCTCTGCTAGCCTTATGTATGACCTAGTATCTTGGACATGTACTTCTGAGACATCTGGAAATGTCAAATTTCGCCATCACTGTCCTAACACTCAGCAGTATTATTAAACAATCTTTATGTAAGCCATGGCAGGTACAACTCGTTTTCCTTGCACATAGCTCCTGCACCGACTGAGAGGCCTGTGGGATTCCTTTATCCAGTAAGGAACCATTTAAATTTTCATAATACATTTTATAATTTAGTTTATCCTTCACTGTTAAACTATACTTTACATGTATAGAATTACGCAGAATATGTTAATCCATGGAGAAGCATCAAAATATGGCTGTGGCCATTCTTCCCCTAGATACCCCGTGGAGCATTCTAAATTTCATGATACCTGCTCGTGTCATGACTTTGACACATATTTTTTTGTATCTCATAATAAAGGTTGCTTGCAGGTTCAGCTCCTGTATCGTTACATTTTGAGATAAGGCTTCTCTTATTACAGGTCTTATCTCAATTTTCTTAGCCTATGATAGCACCACACAGATAGAAACATTTTTATGGCAGTAATAAATTTAATATTGATCTAGTTTCTTCAAACAATTTAAAAACAGTTGATAGTCACAACATTAGAAACGTATTCTGTATGTGAAAGGATGCATAAATTACCAATTACCATTTATTTTGTATGCTGGTGACAGCATTAAAAAAAAAAAGGCTCTCACATGATTGCTAAAAATCACCAAACGAGATCTCACTCAGCTTTTGCAGACGATGAAGACCACTCTCCCCATCGAATTAGATAAGAGCACCAGGAAAGTCACTGTGAAGATCCAGGCCCTGAAGACACACCTGGTGCCCTTGGAGGATCGGAAAGATGACGCGGCGCGCCATTACAATGCAGCTGCCGCACAAGCCAAGGACTTGCAGCACCAGGTGGAGCAGCTGATGTTGCTGGTGGAGGACCTCTTTAAACAGTCCCACCACAATAACCTGCGCATCTGCAGCCTCCATGAGGATGTTCAAACGGGGGTCTTGCATGACACTCTGCTGACCGTCTTCTAAGGCCTAGTCCCACACCTTTCCACCAACCGACTCCTCATGGACAGGGTTCACCGTGTGATTCGCCCCCGGGCGTCATCAGGACCCCACTTCGAGATGTTTTGGTACAAATGCATTATTCGCATTATTCAGGACTTATGTCCATCCATGTTGGCCCATTGCCAAAGTTGGAAACCACTTGTGGATCATCTTCACCAACATAAAATGAAATTCGCCTGGGGCTATCCCGTTAAAATCATGGCTATGAGGGATGGCAAGCCAATTGGCTGCTTTGCATCCATGAGGGTAAAATCCTTTTTTGAGTCCCTATGTTTGCCCCCCCTTACCAACTCCGATCGAACCCCACCACTGGTGTCACTGCTACAGATAGAGGAGGAATGCGCCGAGTTCCTCCATAGCAGGGATGCCCTGCTTGCTTTATGGAGTTTATAATGGGCTACAGATTATCGGAATGATTCCCACGTCTGGGACTTTTCAAACTTGACACTTGGATGGAACAATTGGGCGGCACGGTCCCTCATGGCACCTGCTGGATGCAAGGGGTATTCCCCCTTATCTTTCTATTCATCGGATTAATGTTAAATTGTTCATGTTTATGACTTATAGGTTTGTAATGTTATAGGTTAATGTTTATGGTCACTCGTTTATTTTCCATGTGTATGGTATATATTGCGTATTTTGGAGGATTGGTTAAGTATCCTTTTCATTTGCTTCTGGTTATAGATGACGTAACTTTTGCACTGCGGCCGGGCGTGATTAGTCACATCATGTTGGCTGCTGCAATGCGGGTGGAGTTGCTCGAGTCCCGAGTTTCCTCCTTTCCACATTCCTTACCTCCATTACTGCACCTGGTGTACGACCTTGTGCCAACTATGCCGCAGTGAGTATTGTTGTACATAGTTTGGTCCCCCTGCTGGACCAATGTCCCTCCTCTTTTTAGTTTTTGTTGTTTTGCTGTCTTGCATCCTGCCAGTTATGGAGGAGGCTGCTGTGGCTCTCCCTGGGGGAGTACGGGACGTGCTATACAACACAAGGTCATTTTAGTTTAAATACCTTCTAAGATTCATATAGTTTCCCTTAATGTTAAGGGATTAAACTATCCCAACAAATGGCAATTGATGTTTTGAGAGCTCTGGAGTTGGAAAGCAGACACTGTTGCAGGAGACTCATCTTTCATCTGTAAATCCTTTCTACCTTCCTAAACAAGGAGGAGGACAGGGCTTCCTAACTTGAGAATTTATTAGCAGAGTGCCCCTTGTCTCTGCTTCCCCAGCAACGCGCCACTCCCTTCACCTGTGGGGCAGAGTTTCCAGGTGCTATGGCTTGGTGGGACAACAGTCCCCACTTATAACAAAAGTTTTCCTCTCGCTGTCTCTTCCACACCCTTTGGCTTTCTTCGTCGCTGTAAAGTGGACCGTAGATGCCAGTGGTGCGAGGCGAATGTGATGCTCCCTTTTGCCGCTTTATCAGAACATGCCGAATTGTCACCGAAGGACGTCTTCCATTTTCTCAGTGCCAATACTTTCTCCAATCCACTGAGCTCCGCACGGCTGCCGCTGGTACACTAACAATTTTTGAAGAATTGTGCTTGAAAGGCTCCTATCCCCGAGGCCTTATATCTCTGTTGGCTTCCCATCTCCACCCTGGCCCTCAGCTGGATTCTGCACTGTATATGAGAGCCTGGGAAGTGGAGTTGGGACCCATAAAATGGGAAAACTGGACGGATATATGGGAAGCAATGCATATATCTTCTATTAGTGTTACCTACCAGGAACAAGCCATCAAAATGCTCATGAGATGGTACATTACACCAGTCTTTTTACAGATGGACCCCTCCTATCCAGATTCATGCTGGCACACTTGTGGCCTGAAGGGGATGCACTCATATGTGGTGGCATTGCCCTGTGATTGTCTCAATTTGGACTCAATCCCTGGCATCAAGGGAGCTGAATGCGCCCATTGATTTTGACCCTTGATCTTTTGTTCCCTCTAGCCCCCAGTCGCACCTGTTATGTCATCTGTAAGACTTTTAAAGAGTTATTACCTCTGCCTTAGTGTTTTCAGCAAGGCTTTAGCAAGAACATAGCGGATTGTTCCCACAGTACATCGCATACAGATAAACCATGCACAAGAACGACCAGAATCAAGGCCAAATCTTATGCATAAATATTCTTGGAGTCTTATTATGTAATGACCCCCCTTCTCTTGTTGTTTCAATAAAAGATATGTGCAAGCTCTGAGCAGGCACACAGATATGAAATCATAATGTGTGTGTCTCATTTCTGCACCTCCAATATCAGAAAAGAGTCCACCATGGAGTGGGGGGGCAAGATAGCAGCGAACAGCAGAGCCCAGAGTTGTGTATATACTTTTTCCTCTAATGAACTGTGCCCGATTTATTAGGACCCTGTGGGTTATATAAAAAAAGTAAGGCTATGTGAGGTCCATGAGCTCGAGTGGGATTTGGGTTTTGATTTTTGAGTGGACCACTGGTCTCATTGGGAAAATATTAACATACATTATCTCTGGTTGCTCTTGTGATGTTAACATGTTTGTGTTGGTTTTTGTTGCAGGTTTTGTTTTTTGTTTGTATGCAAGTTGAATGAATTTGTGTGTGGCGACAGGCTGAGAGGGACAACATTTTTTCATTTGCTTGATTCAAGGTTCTTACTTAGACACTGACAGTCATCAAGTACCCAGTGACTGAGTCCAGAGTGGATCATGGACATTTTGTGTCTGAGACAATGCTAACAGAGCACAGGTAATGCACGGCCAGCACAGACACAGCTCGCTCCAAGAGAGTTCCAGTCTCCAGGAGCTCAGGCCCTCTCCTTTGGCTGACACAGAGGAGCTCAGTGATATCCCTTCTCAGAGTGTGCTGTTGCTGAAAACTGATTGTCCACCCAGTGCAGTAGGGACATATTGCTGGTTTTATGTTACTGTTTCCTGACTACTGATTGCCCATCCTGGATAAAGACCCCCTTCTGAGACTTAAATATGGGAAACAACATTGGTTTTTCTTTTTTTTTTCCTTTTCATTAAGAAGACTGTGTCCTAATTTTTGCAACATAAATCAGCTCTTCTAGATGAGGCCGAGAGGGGTGGGTTGGGAGAATGAGAATGCATCTTCTAAAAGCAGGTGTGTTTATAAGGTTTGTGGGGTGTATGTGAACACAAGGAAACACAAAAGATCTGACTGGTGCCAATTACTGGATAGATGCTTATTTTTTTACTAATTTTAGAAGGTCATGTAAATCATCATTTATGTTTGCTGAATGGGACTTAGTGGTTATTCAGTATTTTGATCAGACATTTGGCCTAAGTCCCTGGTTAGGTTCACTGAGAGAGAAGATCTTAATATGAATAAAAAATTGTAAAGCGCTATGGAATATGCTGGAGCTGTATAAATGCCTGTAACTGTACGCAGAAGTTGGCAGGAATTTCAAGTAAATATGCTGCAAACACAACAAATGACAATTTTCAGTTCTTTACTTCCTATAAAGTGTTTTGAAACTTACTGTGCTTAATAATTTGGAAAAGTGCATTGTAAGTTTTTATTTTGAAAAAAATACTGTTATCAGTATTACGGTTTGTTCAATAAAATTTGAATTGTACTCTTAATAGTTGATAACATGAGAATCATGCTGACTGTTGTTTACATCAATTATTTAGGTAAATGAGAAAAATATCATTGGCATAATAATTTGGAACAGGGTGTATTTTTACCTAGTTTGGTTGTGGTGATATTTTTGTTAACAAAACGCACAAGTGAAAACTAACTCAGATCGTTTTCTGAGAAATATAATGGTGGACAAGCATTTTATTATAGTTTATATCTCGTATAAATTTCTTATTTGAATAAACTCTCCGACACCACACAAGTCTTAGGATAGGGTCAGACGAACGCATTTTTCACGTTGTCCGTGAAAAAGTGCGTTCGAACGAATGGACGTATTTTTTCACGGAATACGCGATAGCGGTCATACGATGCGCATTTTCGTCCGTGATTTTGTACGGATCATCAATAAAACCCTTTTGCGTCTGGACGTTATGTTGGCCGGACGTGTGCAGCGTCTGACGTCTCCCAATCACGCAAACACGCCGCTATGCGGCCGCAGCGCACTCTGTACGTCAGTAGTAGCGGTTTGACTTTCTCGAAAAAATGCGTTCTTTGGCCACTTGCGTTGCACGGACGAACTTTCGTGTGGCCGTTCATAGTATGTTCCCCGGCATTGGACGTCATTTGCTGCTAGCACGGCCGTGATTTCGTGCGGCTAAACGCACGTGAAAAATGCGTTCGTCTGACCCTAGCCTTAGGCTAGGGTCAGACTAATGCAGTATTAACGTGCGTTTAGCAGCACTAAATCACGGCCGTGCTAGCAGCAAATGACGTCCAATGCCGGGCAGTATACGAAGAACGGCCGCACAAAAGTGCGGCTGCGCAACGCAAGTGGCAAACAAACGCATTTTTTCGAGAACGAGATACCGCTAGTACTGACGTATGGAGTGCGCTGCGTCCGCTAGTGGCATGTGTGCGTGATTAGGACACGTCAGACGCTGCTAATGTCCGGCCAAGATAACGTCCAGACGCAAAAAGGGTTTTATTGATGATCCGTACAAAAACACGGACGAAAATGCGCATCGTATGACCGCTATCGCGTATTCCGTGAAAAAATGCGTCCATTCGTTCGAACGCACTTTTTCACAGACAACGCGAAAAATGCGTTCGTCTGACCCTAGCCTTAACCTCCCTGCCGGTATTCCTGAGTGTGACCCGGGGTTAAATTTCACTGCCGTGAACGGTAACCCCGAGCCACACTCAGGCTGGATGCATACTCCCCTCCTCCTGGCTCCCTCGCTGTCCCCCGCAGTGTGATTCTGGAAGGCTCCCTGCGAGTCACACGATGCAGGGGGGGCGGGACTAGTAGCAAACTTAGAAAAATTGGATTCTACAGTGTAAAATGATAAGTGCAATGTTTATGAACGGCCACTAGGTACAGGATAAGAAATAGACCATACATCCTCTCACCCTTGTTTTCAAGACAGATTTCAGTGTTTTTTGTTGTATTTTATTGAATATCATTTATTTGCATTATTTTGGATAATTATTTTTGGGATAATAAATTATTATGTCGTGTTTCAAACTTTATCGGACTCAGTGTATTTACTAATTTTTATTTATTTATTTATTTATAAAGGATTTTACCAGTAAGGACTCTTGATTTCACGGATTTCAGTGCGTGATTCCTAATTATTACAGGCTAACTATGTTCAAAAACCCCTTTAAAAAAAAATTGAGACGCTTTTAGACACGAAAATTTGAAAAAATTAGACCGCCAGGGAGGTTAAAATAAAGGTACATAGGTCAGAAATGAACCTTCAAATAGGACACTTCCACGGTGGCTTGATAGTGCCCCTTCAGAGTGAAAATTCAGAGCCACAATACACCATTATGCCAGGCCACACACATAGAAACCCATATGTACACAACATAAATGATGAAAAATGAGAAGCACAGTAATTGCTGTCACGGACCAATTTACTAAGCAGGCCGAATTACATATTAGTATATAAATGAAGCACAGCACCACTCTTGATAAAGAGCGTTGAGTGCGCTCTGTTTTTAACGGTTTATTTTTTACTAAGATAGCGACCAATAATATGGATGAGCTGATTTGACTTGAATATGTTTCTAACCAATTAATGAAATCTGCATGGCTGCCTATAATGAGATATGGTACTGTTGGGTACCAGTGCAGTTTTTGCCTTTTACCAATTTCTAGGCTGCATTTAGCTATAGGAGATTGGCCTAATTTATATTGGCCCTGTATAGCTTCCATGCTGTTGTGGTCTTGGTATGCAGCGGTGCTGTACTTCATTTATATACTAATCAGTAATTGTCTGCTTAGTAAATTGGTCTGTGACTGTAATTACTGTGCTGTGTTTCTCATCTTTCATCATTTATGTGGTGTACAGAGGCAAGAAAAAGTATGTGAAACCTTTGGGATTACGTGGAGTTTTGCATGAATTGGTCATAAAATGTGCTCTGATCTTCATCTAAGTCACAACAATTTGAAAAACACAGTCTGCTTAAAATAATACAACACAAACATTATATGTTTTCATGTGTTTATTGAATATAACATGTAAACATTCACAGTGCAGGGTGGAAAAAGTATGTGAACCCCTAGCCTAATGACTTCTCCAAGAGCTAATTGGAGCCAGGAGTGAGCCAACCTTGAGTGCAATCAGTGTGATATTATTGGATGTGTTGCTGAAAGCTGTCCTGCCCTTTAAAAACACACACCAGTTTTGGGTTTACTGGTTTCAAGAAGCACTGCCTGATGTGAACGATGCCTCGCAGAAAAGAGCTCTCAGAAGACCTACGATCAAGAATTGTTGACTTGCATGAAGCTGGAAAGGGTTACAAAGGTATCTCCCAAAGCCTTGATGTTCATGTGTCCACGGTAAGACAGACTGTCTATAAATGGAGAAAGTTCAGCACTGTTGCTACTCTCCCTAGGCGTGGTCGTCCTGTAAAGATGACTGCAAGAGCACAGTGCAGAATGCTTAATGAGGTAAAGAAGAATCCTAGAGTGTCAGCTAAAGACTTACAGAAATCTCTGGCACATGCTAACATTTTTGTTGACACATCTACAATAAGAAAAACATTAAACAAGAATGGAGTACATGGGAGGACACCACGGAGGAAGCCACTGCTGTCCAAAAAGAATATTGCAGCACGTTTGAAGTTTGCAAAAGAGCACCTGGATGTTCCACAGCACTACTGGCAAAATATTCTGTGGACAGATGAAACCTAAATTGAGTTATTTGGAAAAAACACGCAACACTATGTGTGGAGAAAAAAAG
Source organism: Leptobrachium leishanense (assembly GCA_009667805.1). Classification (NCBI taxonomy): domain Eukaryota; kingdom Metazoa; phylum Chordata; class Amphibia; order Anura; family Megophryidae; genus Leptobrachium; species Leptobrachium leishanense. The sequence goes on along the minus strand of CM019067.1, from coordinate 109,070,602 downwards.
GCACAGCACACCAACATCAAAACCTCATACCCACTGTAAAACATGGCGGAGGGAGCATCATGGTTTGGGGCTGCTTCGCTGCCTCAGGGCTTGGACGGATTGTTGTCATTGATGGAAAAATTTATTCCAGAGTTTATCAAGACATTTTGCAGGAAAACGTAAGGCCATCTGTCCGCCAACTGAAGCTCCGCAGAGGATGGGTGATGCAACAGGACAATGACCCAAAGCATACAAGTAATTCAACAAAAGAATGGCTTCAACAAAACAAAATACGCCTTCTGGAGTGGCCCAGTCAGAGTCTTGACCTCAACCCGATTGAAATGCTGTGGCATGACCTTAAGAGAGCGATTAACACCAGACATCCCAAGAATATTGCTACACTGAAACAGTTTTGTGAAGAGGAGTGGTCCAAAATTACTCCAGATCGTTGTGCAGGTCTGATCTGCAACTACAGGAAACGTTTGGTTGAGGTTATTGCTGCCAAAGGAGGGTCAACCAGTTATTAAGTCCAAAGGTTCACATACTTTTTCCACCCTGCACTGTGAATGTTTACATGTTCTGTTCAATAAAAAAATGAAAACATATAATGTTTGTGTTGTATTATTTTAAGTAGACTGTGTTTTTCAAATTGTTGTGACTTAGATGAAGATCAGAGCACATTTTATGACCAATTCATGCAAAACTCCACGTAATCCCAAAGGGTTCACATACTTTTTCTAGCCACTGTACATATTGATTTCTATGTGTGTGGCCTGGTATAATGGTGTATTGTGGCTCTGAATTTTCACTGTGTAAAGAGGCACTATTTGAAGGTTCATTTCTGAACTATATGTACCTTTCTTTTAAGACTTGTGTGTTTTTTTTTATATGTTTATTATTTTCCTTCAATAAAGACTGGTCAGTGGGCTTTACCGAATTGTGATTATATCTGGCACCATGTCCCTGCCAGTTAGGGGAGTGTGGGAGTAGTCTTACTCTTCCTAGGTGTTGTTTTCTTTTCAGCAAGAACATAGCTGATTGTTCCCGCAGTACATTCTTGGGGTCTTGTTAAGTAACAACCCCCCCTTCCGGTTTTAATAAAAGCTGTGTGCAAGCATGCAGGTATGAAATCATAAGGTGTGTGGCTCATTTCTGCACCTCTGATATCAGAAAAGTCGTCATCACCGGGGGGGGGGGTGCAAAATACCAAGTTCCTATGTACAATAGAGGTTCCCCTTTAACCTCCCTGGCGGTATTCCCGAGTGTGACTCGGGGTTAAATTTCGCTACTGCGAACGGTATCCCCGAACCACACTCGGGCTGGATGTTTATTCAACTCCTCCTGGCTCCCTCGCTGTCCCCGCAGTGTGATCGCAGCGAGCTGCTTCCTGGATGGCTCCCTGCGAGTCACATGATGCAGAGGGGCTGGACCGCAGCAAATTTCATTCACAAAACTCACTGAAGACAAATGGAAATGTTTATGAACGGCCACTAGGTGGCAGTACAGGATAAGAAACAGACCATACATCCTCTTACCCTTGTTCTCAGACAGATTTCAGTGTTTTTTGTTGTATTTTATTGAATATAGAAACATAGAAACATAGAAAAATGTCTGCAGATAAGAACCTTTCGGACCATCTAGTCTGCCCAATTACATGGATACTTTACCTGGATTTATCTTTTCTTTAGGATAGCCTTATGCCTATCCCATGCTTGCTTAAATTCAATTACTGTTTTGGCCTCTACCACTTCTACTGGAAGACTGTTCCATGTATCCACCACCCTCTCAGTAAAATAATGCTTCCTGGTGTTACTTTTAAACCTTTGCCCCTCTAATCTAAGACTATGTCCTCTTGTTTTGCTACTTTGTTTTCTTTTAAATATACTCCCTTCCTCTACCTTGTGGATTCCCTTTACGTATTTAAATGTTTCTAGCATATCTCCTCTGTCTCGTCTTTTTTCCAAGCTGTACATGTTAAGATCATTAAGCCTTTCTTGGTAACTTTTCTCCTTCAAGCCGTACACCATTTTAGTAGCCCTTCTCTGAACTCTCTCCAAGATGTCTATATCCTTCTGGAGATACGGTCTCCAGTACTGCACACAATATCATTTATTTGTATTATTTTGGATAATTATTTTTGGGATAATAAATTATTATTTCGTGTTTCAAACTTTATCGGACTCCGTGTATTCACTATTTTTTCTTAATTAATTAATTAATTTATAAAGGATTTTACCAGTAAGAACTCTTGATTGCACGGATTTCAGTGCGTGATTCCTAATTATTAGAGGCTAACAATGTACAAAAACACGTTTCCTATAAAAAAAATTGATACGCTTTTAGACACAAAATTTAGAAAAAATTAGACCGCCAGGGAGGTTAAGGGTCGATTTTATAAATGGCTTGCAAAACTCACTCTGGCAGTGCGGAAAGCTCTGGCAGAGACATGGAAGGCTCCTCACCCCCTCAGGAGGGGTTTGCCGATCTTGGAGGATTTGCATCAAATGGATGAACTGACGGCTCATGTCTGACATACCTCAAAGTGTAAGACTTTTGACTGGCATGTGAGAGGGGGGGGTGAAGATTGGAGGGGGGGTGTTGGGGAGTTGTAATGCATAGATGGGGAGGCAGGGTGTGTGACCCTTTTTTTTTCCAACCCTGGTTTGAAATCTACATTTGTAACATTGGTGTTTTTATAGATGCTCCTTATGCTCTAGGGCAGTGTTTCTCAAGTGGTGGGTCGTGACCCAAAAGTGGGTCGCGACCAGGGGTGGACTGGGTCGCGGGGCAAGTGCCCCCAGTCCTCTAATGCATGGAACCTGCTGATGCATCATACCTGCAGCAGTGGGTGCCAGGCGGTGCGCCTACCTCTGAATGTTCCCAGGTGCCACCTGGGGCCCGCTGCATCAGGTAAAATACTCTAATTGCAAGGTGTGTGGGGGGGGGAAGAGAATCTGTAATGAGAAGGTATGGGATGGGACTCAGTGCCTGGCAGCAGCTCTGTACTCCCAACACCGTGAGCCACTGTTCACAATGCACATCTCAGTGAAGCAAAAGGCTGTTGGGTAAGGGAGGCTCCCTATGTATATTTGATTGTGTTTTTCTCTGTCCTTTTGTTAATCTGTCCTTTTACCTATTTATGCATCCTAGAAACATAGAAAGATGTCTGCCCAATTACATGGATACTTTACCTGGATTTATCTTTTGTTTAGGATAGCCTTATGTCTATCCCATGCTTGCTTAAATTCAATTACTGTTTTGGCCTCTACCACTTCAACTGGAAGACTGTTCCATGTATCCACCACCCATGTATCCTTCTTTCTGAATATCTGGTATTCTGTCCATCTATATCTGTGTGTCCTTCTGTGTATTTTTTCCATCTGTCCTTGTAGCTATGTCTTACTCTCCATTTCTTCTCATCTTTCCCTCTATCACTCTCTCCCTTTACTCTATAAATCTCTCACTCCTCTTCCTTGCCTGCTTTCCTTCCGATGTGATAATCCCTGCAGAAAACTAGACTGTACACTGAGAATTCTCAGCAGAATCACACACTGCTTCCTGACCCGGCCCCCCTGCATACCTATACGTGCGTTGAGGTCAGTGGCAGGTGAGGCACTGGCTAGTATCTGAGCCAGATATACACAGGTTACATAGGTTCAGTGCTCGCCAGGACCTGGCTGCTCCCAGTGCTCCCCAGGATCTGGCTGCTCCCCAGGAACTGGCTGCTCTCAGTGCTCCCCAGGATCTGCGTCGTCCACTCCAGGCAGCTGCGCACTGCCCCCTCCACCTGCAGGGAGGAGGTGCCGACACAGTGAACAGTCACACCCCCGCACCCACTGACTGTGCAAGAGGAGGACAGTGACATGACTGTCTTGCGTCAATCAATTCATGGGAGGCCAGCCTCCCATGGAGACATTTTTTAATGGCTTGGACCAAGGGTGCTTTTCCATTTGTCCAAGCTATTCCATTGTTCTTCAGTCCCTCTGAGGCACTACAGAGCGTAGGTTCAAGAAGTAGGTAGCGCCAGACGTGCACTGCAGACTTCAATCTCGTGGCCAGCTTGAGCTTATGCGATTAGCGTAGCGTTCAGCTATGCAAATTGCATAGGCTCAGGGAGGGCACGCTGGTGCGAAAAAATAATGTGCGCAGCGGCAGAGACAGACAGCAGGGGAGCACAGAGCAGGAGAGTTTGAATAAAATAGTAACATTCAGTAGTGATTTTAGAGTTGCTTTGTCTGCCATCACCCCGGACTTTGAGACACTTAAGAGCAAGAAGCATCCCCAGCTTTCCCATGTGTTCTAATTAATTTCATATGTTTCAATTAGTTGATTTTACAGCAAACACTTTCGTTTTCACTAGTGCTGTACTCCCCTTTTTGGAAAGAATCCGTTGGTTTACAAAATTGCTTAAAAAGTGCATATATTGTAGAATATTGCACACGTTGTTTTGTGGAATAAATTATGTTCCAGAAATTCAGTTATTTTTGGGTCGCGGCTTAATGACCAAGGACAATTGTGGGTCCTGAGGGTCCACAGGTTGAGAACCACTGCTCTAGGGGATGCCTGCGTGCACACCCTCAACTGTACATTACAGGTCTTGCTAAATGAAGAAAAAAAAAATTCACTCTAGTACCTGGGTAAGGCAGTTTGTTTTTCAACATTCATTAGATTTGATGGATCTAGTCAGTCAACTATAGCAGATAATGGTTGAGAGAAAAAAAAAAAATGACAAGACCAACAGCTATTTACCCATCATGTGAAAGCAAACGATTACATTTTTTTCCAAAAGGCGTTGTGCTGGGCATCGCAAGCCTGGCAGACAGCCTCCTCAGGACTGTAGAAGCAAAGGATTTAAACTCCATAATCATACCTAAAACAGGCATGACACCAAAAGGCAGAGTTTGGGTTTTTTAATTGCCAGTTCTCTACAGCTTAGGCAGGTGGTAAAGGAGATTTAAGTGTGTTATGAATGTTTCCAACCAGTGACATTTCCACAATGCAGACAAACCGGAATCTTGACTGATGTTGCGCAATTAGGCTGGGGTCAGACGAGCGTAGTGTTCACATCCGTGATAGCCCATTGGAGCCTGACACATGAAGTATGTCCGCACTGAACTGCGGACGCACAACGGCCGCGGCCCACAGACGCAAGAACGTACTACTCCTAGAACGGCCACACAAAGTGCGCTGCGTCCGCATAGCTTTGTGTGTGAGTGATGGAACGTGGTCAGACGGACTGCATTTATACGTCCAGCATTTTTCACGGACAAAATGGTTAGGATTAATTTATTTTCTCTCCTACATCCATCAAAATATACGTCAGTAAATAAACGGACTGTGTGGCTACTACTGTGTCTTCCGTACTGACGTACGTCCGTGTGCAAGGACGTACAGTCTGTAGAAATCACGCTCATCTGACCCTAGCCTTAGCTAGTCATGCTGCCATATCTCCGCTCCTCTTAATTTTGAACAGCTGCACTATTTGCTCATCTCTTAAAGTTGTTGCAGGGGTTAACAGAATAAATTAGTCATGCAATGAAACATCAATACTGTGTGTGTAGGGAGGATTACAGTCAAAGGGGTTAATAGGGCTGTGCAATATTGACAAAATAATCATATTGCGATTTCTTGAATGAATATTGCGATTTAGCCAATTGTTTTTGCTTTTTCAAACATGCTACATACATTCTAAATGGACCCAGAACATGGATATACTGCCCCAGCTCACCTCTGTGCGCCACGTGTTCGGCTCCCTGTTAACTTCCGGCAGCATGGAGCTTGGGCGCTCGCCTGGGGGAACCATGTGACGAGCCGCGAGAATGCGGCTCGTCACGTGGTTCCCCCTGCGAGCGCCCAAAGCACCATGCTGCCGGAAGTTAACAGGGATCCAAAAATTGCAGCCTTATGCGATTTAGAAATTGCAGGGTCGGAAATCGCGATTCAATTGCGATTGCAATTAATTGCACAGCCCTAGTTATTAACCTCCAAATTTGACGAATTGTACCAAACTGAATTTGACCATTTGGTGCCATGTGTCTATCCACTAAGATGTCAATTCAAACTACAGCGCATTGTGCAATTCAGCCGAACCAAAATTGGACCATAGAAAGCTAATTGTGTTTCTATTCACAGAATACCGAACACCAAAATTCCAGAGAAATTATCTGATTTTTGGGGTTCAACGTAAAAGTTTAGGCTTTTAAGCAAAAAGCCTTTAGAACACCTTTTTGTGTTAATAGGCAGTTTTATTTCGCAACAGACCTTTTCACTTTTTTTTTTTTTAGAAGAATTACACATTTTTTATCTAGTTTTATTGGTTTAAACACCTATTAAAATAGGAGAGTGGATTTTTTTTGCAGTTCTGCAGAACTCAGCGGTTATTGGTGCAGTTTGGCTTTGATCCAGACGCTTTAGTATCTATTCACATCTGGGAGGGGGGCCCTATGTGATGTTTAGCATGTTCAGTAGTTTCTAGACCGTTGTGAGCCTTAGTAATGCTTTCCTCATATTGGAGGAAGGCAGCACAATGTATCCCTTGGTTTCATCCATCCTGGGCAGGGAGCCTATTGCTTCATAAAAAAAAACTCATTCTCCAGACCCGGTACCAATATCACATTACACCATGTTAAGTTATAGCCACGCAACAGTCAAGTCCTCATTAAGCATTAGCCTTGATGTGACAACTACATTGTTGTGTATTGTGTCAAGTTTGGTTTAATTTGTACCGTTTGAATTTTACCAGTTCAAAGTCTTTCCTCCAGGGTTACAAAAGGACCATGTTTGCAGGTGTAAAGACCTATATAAAACAAGTCGGGTAAGAAACAGACAACTCATAACTATGACAAAATCCTTTTTATTTTATAAAAGGTTGAATTACCAAACACATACTCTAGTAGACAAAACATGGCAATGTCATTAGCTCCCTCCAGTCCCAGGGATTCCGTATAGTGCCTTCCTTGCGATAACATTGTGGAGAGTCTTACAAAAATATGTTTCCAAGAGATGAAGAACAAGATGCGCAGTATAAACAGGCAGCCATAAAGGACTTGGATTGAAGCAGATGAAACTAAATCGAGGGAACTCTAGTAACTGAACAATTACAGTAACAGCATTTAGTTTTACTTTAAAACTGCATTTGACCAACAATTCCGAGAGAGCGTCATGTCTCAGCTCTGCCTGACCATACAGATAAAGACAACGTGACCTTTATTAATAGTTTTACCCCTCGATACAAAAACCAGCAAAAACATCCAGTTCAAAACCAGAACACACAATTTTGTATCTGATATGACATGTAATGATACAGTTACATCCTCTTGTTTCCAGTTTGGTTATATATGTGTGCGTGTGGACCAGAACGGCCAGGAATAATTCCATAAATACAAAGAGGAGATGAGATCTAGAGAGAAAGCATGCAGAGTTCTACCAGGAGAAGAAATGCATAGGCTGGAGGAAGCGAGAATTTCTTCTGTGGGTCTGAAATACTTTAGTCATCTTTGTCTTTAGCTCCGTGTTTTAGGATACGTGTAAACTCAATGTAGTTGAAGTTTCCCTTCTTGTCAATTGGCGCTTCTCTGAACAGCTCGTCCACTTCTTCATCAGTGAACCTGTCACCCATTGTAGTGAGAAGCTCTCTCAGGTACTCTTCTTGGATGAATCCTGCAGACAGATGTAATGAAAGAAAGGTTTAGTGTATGGGTAAAAAAAAAAAAAAAAAACACCCAAAGGCACTCTTGCTCATTTTAAAACCTTCCTATATGTGAACAAAAAAATAAATATACACAACATTAGCCAATTAAGGGATTGCATAAGAAAAATTAAAATATGCCAGTCGTTGAATAATTGGCAGTGTCACTTAACAAGCTGTCTCCCTCTTCGTGTGCAGAGCTAAATGGGGGCCGTTGCACAATACCAGCAGAGAGGTCAGCACACCAGCTGTTAGCTGAGTGTGCCGACGCACGGTATGAGCTCTTCAACCAGCACTCACATTGAGTCCAACAGCACCATTTATTATTTTATTTTTTTGGAAGACATGCAGGAGGCCCACAACTCCTTAGTGTCAGAAACGAGAGATAATGAGGAACACCTCTGTACAGATAACATTTACATATGCAGCATCCCAGCAGTCACCCCAATAGAGCACCCTTATATTTATTTTCCAGATATTGTCGTCCTCTGCATGATTTTCTGCTGGCTCGTACACATCGCCTGGCCAAATTATATACACCCACCCCCAACCATTTCTAGGGATGTGCTTGCGAGGGAGCATTTAGATCATTAAAGATGCACCCAGAAATCTCTGCCCCTACCTACTCCACATGCCAACATTTCCTTCTTTGCTGATTTATCAGCAATGACAATGGCCAAACGTCTAGAATGTTCACCTGGTCACCAGGCTTCTCAGAAACCTTAAAGATGGCACATAGATGGGGTTATCCCCAACAAAGCTTCTAGTGGAGAGACAAGCTTCAGGTCATTCAACATTTCTGCTGGATTGCAACTCTTGAAAGAATGGAACATTCTGAATGAATACAGTCTTTTACCACATCTCCGATTAAGGCCCGTGTCAGACAAAAGCAGTGATCACGTCTGTGTTGCCGCACAGTTTAACGTCCGTCATAGCATAGAATCATGCTATGATTCTAGCATAGATATCCACCCCGAACTGCGCACGCACAACGCATGTGGCAAACGGACACAAGTTAGGCAAGAACGTAAAAGTGCTAACACAGACGGGCAGAGTGCGCCACGTCTGCGAAGCGCTCTGTGAGTGACGAGATGTAAGACATCCAATGCATTTACGACGTCCAGCACCTTGACGCACAAAGTGCCTTTTCATATTAATTTTCCCATATTTCCCTTTTTTTCTACGTCATAAAAACAAAACAACCAACCAAAACAGACTGTGGTGTCTACAGTATCTTCCGTCAGAACGTCCGTCGTGCACACAGGCAGAGTGCGCTCAGACTGCATTTGTCTGACTCTAGCCTTAGAAATAATTTATGTACCGATTTGCCTTCAGTCATGTCAGTTTCTGCCTCATGCAGGACCCCCTGGACAGCTCCTTTCAGGATTTCTACCATCGGCTAGTATTATTGTGGAATGTCCTGGGTACCGATACGCTCACTCGCCGCTCTCTACCCCCATTTTTGATCCCATGTTTTGACGCAGGAGACGACCTGCAACGTCTTTGATGGACTGAGCGCCACTTCTATACTAGTTGTTCCTTGGTATTTCCAAGACTATGTCCATAAGACGTTTTTCGACAATGCATTATATTCGTCACGACAGCCAAGGTCCTCAATGGTTACGCTCTTCCCCCATTCCTGATTACTAATGACATCCTAGCAGGATGCCCTCCTTCCCCCCCCCTCCCATAGTTTGAGTCCTTGGCCTCGGAAGTCAGATCAACTAACCGACAGGTGAACAAAAATTGGCATTATTCACCTATGATATTTTTGTATTTCTCAGCTGGCCGCTTCCTTACCAGCCCTATTAAGTTCTCTTGATCATTATAAAAAGAAGGAGTGTGAAACGCAAGCTTTGCCTGCAAATATTCCTGCTACATCACTTCAAACCAAGACAAGTATAACCAATTGGAGACTCAACTTAATTAAAAGGTAATTAAGAGTACCTCCATTCTCCAGGCAAATTACAACCCCCCTGCTTCCCGCTGTTGGAAAAAAAAAACAATTGCAGTCATGGCACACAGATGTCTCGTGGATGGGATATACAGCAGCCATTATAAATGGTAATTCTACCTCAAACTTTATATTACTTTCACAACATCTTCGTTTTTATCCCTGCCCACCTACTACTGCAATTACAAGAACTGCTTTTTGCACACATTTGGAAAGGAAAACCCTTTAGAATTTCAGCCACTACTGTTAATCTAGAGGTAGAGGCTCCATTCACTGAAGCACACACCCCATACTCAGTGTTTGCAACAGGCCCTTGCAGAGTGAAGCTCATTCCTATCATCCAGCTGGACTTTCCACAATGGGGCATCTTGGGTAGAGGCTCCATTCACTGAAGGTGATCTTACATTTCTACTTCACATAGCCTAATGCATTTTCTTTTGATGTATATTTGTTAACTCTGTAATATCACTGTATATGTGTTTGTGTGTGATATATATATATATATCAAGGTACGTATGTATGTGTATGGCACACAAGTGTATCTTTAGATATATTTGAATTGTTGCAATGCTATCTGAATTCTGCATTCCACTCCCTTCTACATTTTCTACCCATTTGCTCTAAATCTGCAATTTTGCCCAAATGTCCTGTTCAACGAACCTTAACTTTTATTGCCCCCTACAAACTCCCCCCTAAGTTCCTGGACAATCTCAACCCAATCTGATGCTATTTGCAATCTTGATTTCTCTTCCAGCACACACCCCATACTCAGTCAGTGTTTGCAACAGGCCCTTGCAGAGTGAAGCTCATTCCTATCATCCAGCTGGACTTTGCTCCCGCCCACCCCAAGGTTTTCATTTGTTATATACCCAACTAATTGATCATGTGATATCGCAGCAACCTACACCATTTACTCTGGTACCTCTCTATTTCCTGTTTACTCACCTCCAACACCTTTCACTATAATGTTTATCCCACTATTGCTTCTCTTTTCTTTATCATCCCTTCTCTCTCCTTCTATACACCTTTCCAATTGCCCCAGGATGGAAAACCAGTGCTAATACACCACAGCCTGCTCAGTTCTTTTAATCTATCAGCTGAGTGCTGGTGGAGAGTGTTAAAATCCAGCCCTCCTACCCCCACAAAGATTTAAAACTCTGCAACCACATTATTATCAAAAGAAAACTCTGTCCAAATTCCTATTTATTCTGCTACTTTCCCTGGCAAACGATGTGGAAACTAACCCTGGTCCTATAGCTGACACAACCTTTAGTCTCCCCACTAATAAAGGCCTCTCATTTGTGCACTGTAACATCCGAAGTTTACTCCCTAAATTGGATGAGCTTCAGGCTTGGTGTTGCTATTACAAACCCAAAATCATTGTGCTCACAGAGTCATGGTTAACCCCAAAAGTACCAGACTCTGCCATATCAATACAGGGATATTCATGTTATAGAAAAGACAGAGCAAAGAGAGGAGGGGGAATTGTTATTTATGTTGAGGAGTCCATAAAGTTCACCCCCTTACAGACTTCTACCTCTCCTGTCACCTTTGATTTCCTCTCTGGTATAATTGAGATCCCATTCAGTAAATCAATCATTGTTGCTGGGTTCTATCGTCCACCGAGCTCTCCAGTGCACTCCCTCTCTGACATATCTCAAATCCTTAATAACCTACTTGCCCAAAACCAAAAAAGTGAACTGCTGGTACTTGGCGATTTTAATACAGATTGGCTAAATCCTAAAAACAGTAAACACTGCTCGCTGTTTAAAACTTTGCAGCTAACTCAATTAATCTCCTCCCCCACTCGCATTAATATGAAAAGCCCTAACCATACCTTGTTGGACTGGATTCTCTCCTCCCCTGATAGAATACAGGAGGCAGGTGTTCTTGCTAATAGCTTTAGTGACCATTGTCTAGTGTACTGCGTGCGCAAAATTAAGGCCTTGAAATCTGCCCCAAAGGTAATAACCACCAGGTCTTTCAAGAAATTTATTCTTGAATCCTTCCTAAGTGATCTCAAACAGCTCCCCTGGTACAGGCTAAACCTAATCCCAGACCTAGACTGTGCAGTTGAATACTTTCAGTCTGAGCTCCTGCATGTCTGGAATTCCCATGCCCCGCTGCGTAAAGTGCGAGTAAAAGGGACTCATCTCCCCTGGGTTACAGCTGATCTTACACTAATGTACCAGCTTAGAGATTCACGGTGGTCAAATTTCAAGAGTACTGGTTCCATGAACGATCACTACGAATACCGAAAATGCCGGAATGAATGCACAAAACAAACAAAAATGGCCAAAGCCCATTACTTCAATGAAAATCTAAACAATAACATATCAAACCCTAGAAACTTTTGGAGAACCATAAGTAACATACAAGCACCCCCAGTCCACTCCCAGCCAGCTGCTGTCAAAGTAAACAACCAAACCCTGCAACACCCCCTAGATGTAGCAAATGCCTTTAATGATTATTTTGTTGGATGTGCCACCACTTTGATTGCCAAGCTAGGAAATGACATGCAATCAGAGAGGCCTCATGCAGGTCAGGCCCCCCCAACTGTGCAAAGTCCCTGTATCAGACAGGAATTCAGTTTTAGACCAGTGCCTGTCAGTGTCATTACTAAACTTCTCCGTAAGCAAAAAATTAAATACCAGTCTGGACCTGATCAAATACCAGCAATGCTGCTGAAAATCAGTGCACCTGCAATTGCAAATCCTGTTGCAACCCTAATAAATGAGTCACTGGCGACTGGATACATACCCAAGCTCTGGAAGACTGCGAGAGTGGTACCTATCCATAAAAGTGGTGACATTACTTTGGTATCCAACTACCGTCCGATATCGTTGCTCCCTGTAATGTCAAAAGTCTTGGAAAAATGTGTCTACACACAATTACGTGATTATTATCAATATTGGAACTACTTAACCCCGGATCAATCAGGCTTTCGTCCAAATCACTCAACTACAACCGCCCTTCTAAAAGTCTGCAATGATATCCAGGCTGGGATGGAACAAGGAAACCTAACTGGAGCCATCTTCCTTGATTTTGCCAAGGCCTTTGACACGGTAGACCATGGCATCTTGTTAGAAAAACTTAAAAACTCTGGCATTGGTGATCGCACGCTAACCTGGTTTCAATCATATGTATCCGACCGATCACAATATGTGTCAATTTCTGGCAGCTCCTCCCTCCCACTCCCAGTCACTTGCGGTGTACCCCAAGGCTCAATACTAGGCCCCCTGCTATTCACAATATTCATAAATGATCTGCCCGACGTCTGCAAAGCCTCAACTGTACATATGTACGCAGACGACACTGATCTATACCAGCAAACCAAATCTCCCGCAGCTGGAGGCCGTGCTGCAAGAACAATTCACAGAGGTAGAAAAGTGGATCAAAAACAACAAACTTTTTTTAAATACTGACAAAACTGTAACGATGCTCTTTGGAACAGCACCTAAACTACACAAATTGCAAAATCCCCATCTATGTGTTGGGACAAAATCAAATGGCACGCTGACCACAGTCACATCTCTCAAATATCTAGGTATGTGGTTGGACCCTAATCTATCCTTTGGCCCCCACATCGAAAAACTCTCATCTAAACTTTACCCCAAACTAGGTGCCCTGTACAGAAACAAATCCTGCCTGAGTCCCGCGGTAAGAAAGCAGATTGTACAGCAAATGCTTAGGCCGGCTATTGATTACGGAGATGTAGTGTATGCAGCCGCCCCGCAAACACACCTTCATAAACTTACTACATTGTATAACTCATTCTGCCGCTTTGCGCTACAATGTAACTACATGACCCACCATTGTGACATGTTAAAAGAGCTAAACTGGCCGTCGCTGGAATCCAGACGCACCCTTCACCTTTCCAGCCTGGTGTTTAAGAGCATCTCTGGGAAGCTGCCACCCTACCTGAATAGACTGCTTCCCCCAGCAGCTCCCTCATCCTATAACCTCCGATCCAGGACCAGCACCTTACTTGCTATACCACAATACAAAAAGACAGTGGCTCGGTCCTCATTTTCCTACAGAGCACCACAATTATGGAATAACCTCCCAGACATCATCAAATCTTCCCCCAGTCTTAAGTCACTCAAAAGCTCCTTACTAACATACCTCAATACAGAATGCACCTGTAAACATGTAACCTAGTGACTATATTTCCTACATATTTTTTCTGTTAATCTGTATATTTGTGTTGTTTTTTTTTAATATCTTGCATTGTATTACTTTGTATTTCTGTAACTGTAACACTTCAATGTTCTTGAACCCAGGACATGCTTGAAAACGAGAGAAATCTCAATGTATCCTTCCTGGTAAAATCCTTTATAAATAAATAAAATAAATAAATCTCTCCCAAGCATCCGGGAGGTCTGAGATTCCCAGATGTCCTAATGTATTAAAGCAGCACAGTTAACCTCCTTGCATGCATGAGTGTCTCCGCTCAGGTTCAAGCTGGAAAATACTAGAATATGACCATCACATTCACAACTTTGTGGGTTAAAACACTGCCCAAAAAAATGAGGTCGCCTCCTTGCTCTCAGATACATCATGGTAACAACGGACACCACTATTGAAAGAAACCCGAGTCTTACCCCATTAAGTTTAAGCTGACATATCCAGACTTAAATTTAAAACTTTGCAATAGTACAAGGCATCAACCATGCCAGCTTCACACAAACGTCTCCAAAACCTGTTCAGGACTTTTTCTATACCTCCATGTAAAAACACACCCTGAGCCTACATGGCTTAGCCTTTAAAATCCGAATAGTTTTTGCGGCCCTAACGGATATAGATATATATAATTACGGATAGATATATATTATTGAGGAACAAAAAAGAAAAATTTAAAAAAAAAACACGACACAACTCTGGGAATATCCCCCATATTATACGTGTCAAAATATTTAAATCAACGGGAGAGATTCCCCATCAATTGATCCTAACTTGTTTTCTGCATGACAGGTGCACTTTAAACCCTTGGATTTACTGAAGCATTTTATTGCTCTTCTCACCTGTGCCTTCTTCATCAAAGCAGGCAAAAGCATTCCTAATGACATCTTCTGGGTCTGTGCCATTCAACTTCTCTCCAAACATTGTAAGGAACATGGTGAAATTGATAGGGCCAGGAGCTTCATTCATCATGGCTTCCAGGTATTCGTCTGTGGGGTTCTTACCTAGACATAAAATTGATACCATAATGCAAAGAAGTGAGAACATTTCACAAAAGACATCATTTAACATAATTATAATATTACACAAGTGACAGAAGAGGATGGGGGGGGGGGTGTAATGTTTGGTAGTTGAAAAAAGTATATATAATTAGAAGTGAGCCACAAGTTTCTAACATCCTGACTGCCCAATGTTACAAATAATTTGAGGGAAGCCATGTGTTCATCTGGCTGTACTCGATCAAGGCAATGTGAACAAAAGAATTTAGGGTCAAAGCAAAAAGGTCCAGCGGATTCACAATTACTGCAGCTTGCTCAGTTTCACACGGGTATCTCCAATTCAGCTTGAAATTAACTGAGTAATTGCATGGGTGTTTTAACAGGAGATGCAGTAGTTTCCTCTGGACTTCTGACCACATACTAGCTTTTAAGTTGTAGAGACTCATTCCTGTAGCTTAAGGCTAGGGTCAGACAAGCGTCTTTGGGGAGCAGAAGGAACTGCCGTGAGAGTGGACGTTCCAGTCGACGCCCGTCTGGCCACCTCACTGAACACAGTGTTTTAACAGGAGATGCAGTAGTTTCCTCTGGACTTCTGACCACATACTAGCTTTTAAGTTGTAGAGACTCATTCCTGTAGCTTAAGGCTAGGGTCAGACAAGCGTCTTTGGGGAGCAGAAGGAACTGCCGTGAGAGTGGACGTTCCAGTCGACGCCCGTCTGGCCACCTCACTGAACACAGTTAGTACGCTCATCGCATCTACGTGCAATCCTCCTATGGAGAATCGCACTTGCAGCTCCGTCAACACGCATCCTAGCGCTTTGACGGAGGCTTGGATAACAGACGCTTGTCGAGTGTGCACAAGCGTGTGACTGGCCCCGTTGCAGAGTCAAAACACTGCGACGGACGCCAGTAAGCACGTCAGTAGGGGCACACAGCGCACTACTCTGATGCCAGCGAGCCTATACTAGTCATGTCTGGTAGCTGAAGAAAAAAAAAAAACCTACAACATTAGGTGTGCCAAAAATTCCATTAGCTTCATCCATGAATTGAACAGCTCTGAGTTAACAGTAACCCCTGTACTATGTACCACACTGCATGGTAGGGGGCATCTATGGAAAAATCTTCCTGAATTCAGACCGGATTAGCTGACAAAGTTTAACAATTGTCAAGGAGATTTTAGAAGGTGAAGCTCTGGAAACCGATCACGATGCACTTAAGTGGCAGAAATGCCATTTTATGCTACAAGATATGCAATCTAGGTTATCATCGTCGCACAGCAATCTGGAGGTGTAACGAGAGCTGCCAAATTTACCCGTCAGGCGAGATCATAAGAGTCTGCCTAGAGGAAACGGACGCCAAGCAGAATCATGTGTCAGATGCACTTTAAGTGCCAAGACCAAAAAAAAAAAAATGTAGCATACAGATAGATACATCAGGGAATGTATAAAAATTAACAAATTGATTTATATACCAAGTTATAAAACAGACCTGAACATTGGCAGTAAAAGATAAACAGATACACAGAATTACAAGAATAGAAGTAGAATGGATTACAGCAACAGTGGAGGGAGGGGGAAGGCCGCCTTATTTTAATGATTTACCCACCTAGAGAAGCAAGCATATCGTGCAGATCTTCCTTATCAATAAAGCCGTCACGGTTCTGATCAATCATGTTGAAAGCCTCCTTGAACTCCTGGATTTGTGATTGATCAAACATAGCAAACACATTGGAGGTTGCGCGCTGAGGGCGCTTCTTGGTGGTCTTTGTCTTTGCCCTTTTGCTCGACATTTTGATTGTTTATTGGTCTGTTGGGAAGGAAGGGATAGTTAGGGTTACAATACAGAATAATTCACTTTGGGGAGGCCTGTTCAAAGTTAAAGATTTGGCAACATTGTGGTTTAGGACAGGAAAACAACCTTGGCCATAGAGAGGTTTTGGAACTACATTTTCCAAGAGGCTCTGCCAACCTAACAAAGAGCTGAGCATCACTGGATATGTAGTCCATGGTTGCCAACCCCTAGTTTAGGACCTTACTCCCTCAGAATCACAATGGGGAGGGGTCCTGGTACTGCTGCAATTTGGTCAAAGTTCAAGATACTGGTGAAATTACACTTGACAGGAGTAGCTTCTCCCGACTCTTTGGATTTCACTTTTGTGAAACTCCTGGGATTTTCAGATTCTGCAACTTTGACATAAACCGTCAGTACTGGAATAACGCCATGTGCATCTAGTAAGAAAAAAAGATTGCTCAAAGGATAGAAAGGATTACCGAACCAGTGTCAGCTGATCTTTATAAAAAGATTATGGAAAGATCTTTAGGCACCAGCAAGCTCTTGGATGAGATACACTTCCATAAGTAAAAATTCTCAGCATATAGCGCTGCCCTATATAAAAGGCCTGATGTCAGCTTGGGGGGGGGGGGATTTTAAAGCCTAGCAAGATCAGCATTTATAGAAGAACATAGATTATCCTGAAATGGGTTAACAGGCAGATTTGTCAACATCAAGGCATGCAGAATGTTTTAATGTCTCATGTAACAAATTTGTATCCTCTTGTCATCCATTAACATGCACAATACACTAGGCATCAGGTCTACTATACCATCTGCATTTTACACGGGCTTTATAAAAAGGTTTTGCTTATGTTGACTGAAATTACAATAGGTTTACGGGCTGATGTATAGCTAACACACACACGACTAAATGCAAAGTATTTTTATTTATGCCAGGCCCAAGAGACAGAACTACTCCAGGCCTTATTCACTCAATATGGAGCCAAAGCAGATTTGATGCAGTCTAGCTATGCTAGGCAAGTTGCTCCTGCCCGATGACGATCTGGCGGTGACAAAATGCATTTACTCAGATTTGCAAAGGAGAATACTTCCTGCGAAGAAAATTTTTTTGAGATGCTGAACTGTAACACAGCAAGCTATTAAAGCCAAACGTCAACTCAAATCAGTAACACAGGGCTTGACAAATTTGCTTTGAATCTAGGATCCAGCTACAAAAGTTAGGAGCCAACCTTTCGGTGAGGATTCACCTTTATCAAGGTACACCTTGATAAAGGAGAATACTTTCCGAAACGTTGGGAACCTTGCCTCTGCATCTGGGGGTACTGACCCAAATTATGATTTTAGCTGCTTCTATTTATTTATCACTTTGTTATCTGATGCTTTTTGCTGTTAAGTATTTTTTTGTGCATTTGGTCTTTCGGCCACTTTGAGCCAAGAAGTGTAGACTGTTGCTTCTAATATCAGTTTGGCCGCTCTGAGAGAGATCTATTTGTGTTAACATCTGTACATTGTGACGTTGTGATATTGTTTTATTTATTTTCTTTGCTCTGTTGTCATTGGACACCTTAGTTACAAACTGCGACACAGACCCACACACAACAAACTCAAATACATAAACCAGGGCTGGATAGATTTACATTAAATGTAGGAGACCGGAAGAAAACATTGAAGCCAACTAGATGTTTTTTAGACGCCAAACACTGCTTTTAGATTGGCTACTAGGTTCCTGAGGCTTTGTCAAGCCCTGCAGTAACAGACCTTTCAGAAACTGGAAACAAAGCTTTACTCTAAGGATGCATCGATACTGGGCATTAGCACAAATACTCATAAAAATGGCCCAATACCAGCACTGGGCTGGCAGAATGCTTTTAACATTATACCAGGCCCTTGCAGCTGGCTGCCAGCATGTGAAGGTCCGCTTTACAACCTTCACATGCCAGCTGGGATATGTCTGTATGATATATCTGGTCATACATTTCAATATTTCCATAAACTGGACAGGCTTGCAACAAAATGCTAAGTTATTTATGGGAAAGCGGTCACATGACATTACTTAAAAGTATCAGGCCTGCAACCAACGATCGTGAAAATTACCCGAATAAAATCTATGTATAGATCAATGGGGGGGGGGGGGGGCTTAAAGTGCAGACGATACAAAAAGATTAAAATACTGGCTATATTCCATATTTTATTAACGTTTCCTGTAGTCAATCTATGTCTAGTGACAGGAAACACCATTCCTGATACAAGCTGAGCTTGGGTGTAGCCATTTCCCTGCACGAGGTTACTGTAAATTAGCATCTCATATACTTATGGGAGATGTTAATTGTAACCAGCGCATGCTGAAGTAGCCTGCGCTTCCACACAGGACGGAGAGGGTATTTGATTGGGAAATACCAGCTTTTAGGAGTTGGAGTTAGAACACTCTAAAAACACCCCCCATACTCACCTCTCATCCCGTGGTTAAAAGGCCGCACGATCCACCTCTTGCCGGAGCAGAGTGAGACTAGGGTCTGTTTGTTCCCAGTCTCCCTCCACAATCTCGTGAGTGAGCTCACGCACAGCTCCATGGAGTAGCACGGTGCTGCGACTATCTGGCAGCTTTGCACTACATTCTGGGGCTAGGCACTAACAAAGCACCAACGACGGAATATGGACAGTAAAAATTGAGATGGAAAGGACGACACTCTAAGACGTTCAGAAAGATTAAAACACACTAAGGATCAACCCCACCCCTTTCTTACATAGTTGCGTACAGTACCCAACTTTCAAATGTGCATATGCAAAACGAGCAGCTTGCAAATCCCCCCACAGAAAGTACATGAGCATATAGTCAGTGCTGGATCGATGCGCATTTCAGCGGGGGGGGGGGGGAATTGCTGCGCGAGCCTGAACAATTTAATTAGCTAGTGTGGCTTTTTAAATTATTTCATGAAGAATGCGTGTGTGTTTGGCCAAGGAACCAAACCCAAGTGTGGAAGGGAGCCAGTTTGGGCAAAAGACTAGGCCTGAGTGTGGGAGGGAGTTTGGGTAAGGGACCAGACAGAGGGAGGCAGGTGGTACATGTCTTTAGCTGAAAACTAAAATCACTGGTGGTACAGCTCCCCCACCACGTGGAAGTACCCCAGGGTCTGTGCTATAGTTCTGTTACGGTTGTAAACTAAAAACCCGATCTGCTTTTATCCAACCTGACCCTAGAACAAAAAAAAAAAAAAAAAAAAAAAAAGAAAAGAATAGTTGTCAACTGTTATTGGTTGTTTCAGCCACAATTAATAGTGAATACGCAAACAGGATTTCAAATTTTCACTCTAAAAGAAATCATGTACTTCAGAAGCCTGTCTGAATCTGCTTCTAGCACGGTGCAGAGCTGTCTACATAAAGCGGGGTGTCCCTGAAAGATCCAGCAACAGCGAGAAGGTAAAAGATGCATGATCACTAGAACCGTACAGTTTGTATTTTGACCAGAAAGCCCCCCCCCCCAGAGATTCAGCTAGAGGTGGCGGCAGCAGACATGATGTTGGTACTAGCCTGCATTTACAGAGATGTGGCAATGCCAGATAACAAAGCAGCCTATGACAGTCTGCGATCTTTATAGAAATTCTGACATTTCTGGGGGAGGTGATCTTTGAAGCTTAGCCTTTCAAGGGAAAACAGGAAACAGCCCGTCTCAAACATTTAAGCAAGTACACTTAGTTTAATGTGACATATGGAGGGGGGGGCATAACATTAGATTCACAGGAATTTCCTTCCAAGGGGGGGGAGGGGTAAACTAACTGCTCCAGCAGAGTAATGTTTACAAGTAGGGATGCACCGATACCACTTAAGACCGAGTACTGATACTTTAATGTCATGTGACGCTTTCCAATAAGAACGGACAAAAAAAATAAAAAAAATGCCCCCAGCTCACATGTATATATCCCCCCCCCAAGATATAGATATTCATACTGCCCCAGCTCACCCATGGATACTGCCCCAGCTCGCCCGGCACCTGGAGCTCACCGCGATGATACTTTCCTTCCTGGGCGACACCGGGAAAGTCTTCGCGCGTGCGCTCGTTGGAAGGCCCCCAGCCGCAACCACATGGGACAATGTGATCGCGGCTGGGGGCCTTCCAACAAGCACACGCGCGAAGACTTTCCCGGCGTCGCCCAGGAAGGCAAGTATCATCGCAGTGAGCTCCAGGTGCCTGTCCGAATGCCCTTTCGGCATTCGGACAGGCCCTGCAGCTGCTCACTGTGTTCATACTTACCTTCCTGGGCGACGCTGGGGAAGTTTCTGCGCGTGCGCTCGTTGGAAGGTCCCCAGCCGCGATCACATGGGACAATGTGATCGCGGCTGGGGGCCTTCCAACAAGCACACGCGCGAAGACTTTCCCGGCGTCGCCCAGGAAGGCAAGTATCATCGCAGTGAGCTCCAGGTGCCTGTCCGAATGCCCTTTCGGCATTCGGACAGGCCCTGCAGCTGCTCACTGTGTTCATACTTACCTTCCTGGGCGACGCTGGGGAAGTTTCTGCGCGTGCGCTCGTTGGAAGGTCCCCAGCCGCGATCACATGGTCCCATATGGTCACGGCTGGGGGCCTTCCAACAAGCGCACGTGCGAAGACTTTCCCGGCGTCGCTCAGGAAGGTAAGTATTGTCGCGGAGAGCAGCTGCCCCAGCCCCTCTGATGCCGGCTTCCGGTATCGGGGAAAAGATATAAAATCGGGGGTACTGCACGAGTACCAAGTACTCCTGCAGTACCCGGGATTGATACCGATACTAGTATCGGTGCAACCCTATTTATAAGGAGGCAATTTTCTCTGCATCCGGCATTCAGACTAAAAAGGCATTGGTTTGTGAAGTGCACAAATAAAAGACAAAAGCTATCGGTTATACAAAAAAATCTGAATAAAACCAGAATGTGAACCCCCCTCCCTTGTTTTCAGCAGACATTAGAAGGTCTGCAGACTGATGGACACACGACAGACTAAGTTTATTCCACTGACTGGCAACCAGAGCAAATGAAAACAGTGACCGGTCAAACAAATATTCTGGGACACATTGCAAAGCTTGTCCCTGATGTCACAAATGCCACACAGCTTTACAGGGCAGCTTCGAAGCTTAGTGGTTACAAGGGCGGCCGCATTTTATGACAATGACTTAGAGGCTGAAAGTAGCACAGTCCTTTGTGTAGCGAGAATTTAATTTCATGTGGTTGATGCAGCATTTTGGAAAATGACAGCAGCTTAATCTATTCATAGGAGGAACCTGTAATTACCTTAGAAAAACCACCAACAGCGAACTAGATCCAGTGTCTAAAACAAAACAGGTGCCCCCCCCCCCAACAGGATCATCTTGGGGAAATGCAGGCTGAATTCTGCAATCACGGAGCAGCCAATCATATCACTCGTGCTTCAGATACCTGGTGACCAGGGATGGGAAACACTGCAAGGGAAGGAGTTCTATAATAGGGGGCTGCTCAGGAAAACTGCTGAAGGTGAGAGTTTAGAGCACGGCTATGAGGAGAGGAGAATAAACAGTTCATTGAATTGACTGGGGTGGAACATATTGGCCAGTAAGATGTAGGCGGGGGCAGTTATGGAGAGCTTTGTACGTTAAAAGCAGTATTTTGGATTGACAGTCTCTGCACTGGCTCCTTTAGAATTCAAAGGGGTGAGAGAATAGAGATACCAGTTTCTTCATAATGGATTTTGCTTGCTTTACATCAAGAAGGGTTATGCAAAGCCTAAAGTCTCATTTACACTAGTCAACATGTGGCGTCCCTCTGCACAGGGCAGGAATTCAGCACATTCCTCTTGGCAGCAGACAGCGTATGTATGAGCCTCAATAAAAGCTACACCGGCATCACATATGGATTTCATTTATACACTTTGGCCAAGCCTTGAGAGAAGTATAAAAGGAACAATAGCTAACCAATTTAAATAAAGGTTACTATAAATATTTAGGAGTAATAATTCATCTGTTTAGGAGCCAGAATCAGATTTGCAAGCCACACAGACACTGGTACACTGATAAAATGTGAATGCTGGGTTAAGGCATTTATTTTACCCTCATCCCTTGTATTTTTTTTATCCACATTGATTACCGATACAACGTGAAAAACTAAAAAGGTCTATCTGCCAAACACTGGTGATTTTCAACGTTAGTCTATTCATTAAACAGTCAATTTGCCGGCCTCGAAAGTGTCCCATATAGAAGTAACCCAAGGGTCAGCAACCTTGGCTCCCTGATGTTTTGGGAACTACATTTCCCATGTGGCTCAGTCAGCCTAAAGGCTGAGCATCGAGGGAGGTGTAGTTCCCAAAACATCAGGGAGCCAAGGTTGCTGACCCCTGGGTTAGTCTATTCACAGAACGCTGAACTGCCGGTGAAATGCTTTGAATTTCAGTTTAACAGGTTTAAAACAGGCGAATCCCATAGGTCAAATGGGAAAACATTCAAATTTTTTTGTTTAAAAAAAAAATAAAAAT
This sequence comes from Leptobrachium leishanense, assembly GCA_009667805.1. Classification (NCBI taxonomy): domain Eukaryota; kingdom Metazoa; phylum Chordata; class Amphibia; order Anura; family Megophryidae; genus Leptobrachium; species Leptobrachium leishanense. The sequence continues at coordinate 109,047,539 of CM019067.1, read as the reverse complement.
TTTTTTTTCCATTGGTCAGCAAAAAAAACAAACCCATTACTAACCCTGGTCGGGTCTCTTGCCCAAAACTCACCCACTCCAGACCCTCCTCCGTTAAAGGGGCACTCAATGCACCCCGACAACTTTAATAATCTAAAGTCGTCAGGCTGCATGGAATACTCCTTCTCACCCAGCTTTCGTGCTGACATCGTAACGTTTGAATGTTCATAACTGCTTATGAAAAAGGGGAGGTTGATTACAAAATATTCCTTTAAAAAAACGGAAAAAACAAAACAATTGTTATCTGATTATGAAAATAATAGTTGCAGCCCTACATATATAATGGTAGCTACGCCTGTAGAGCGAATTAACATCCCAATATAGGACTAAAACGTGAAATAGTATTTTTTACGGTGCAGGAGAGTGTGTTTTGCAGTCCTTACACAAGGCTGCGTGCAATTTCCTCCAGTATGCTTTGAACAAGAGGAACTGAATGTGACAGTTTGTTAAAAAGGTTTTTGAGCAAAAGGCAGGATCCTGAGGAGAGGGATAGCTTAGAGCCACAGCACCCCGTACCAGGAGTTACCTCTAAAAAAGAGGTACACTTTATAGGAGCATTTGAGGATCTCAATTTTTTTGTGATATTCCATGAACAGAAGAGATCCCGTTGCTTTATGTTGTACAGCAAACTGTAGCATCCCTTGATCCAGTGCCAGGTTATACCAGATAGGCCGTGAGTGCTGCAAGAGTTGTGTGACTGGCTCTCCAGGTTCATTGTGTATCCTGTGTACCTGTACATTCAGGTGACAATTCAGCGCATGAACCTCAACCCCTAAACCTAAACCCCTGCCAGCACTTTTATTCTGCAATGGGAATCCCTTTAGATGCCCCCCAGAACAAAAGCTACGCAGGATTAACATCCACTACTACAAATATAATAACTGATGGAGGACACTAAACAAAACATTCAAAGCGCAACCGGCAATGTCAGAGGAATAGGCAGGAGTATTAAAGAACACACCCAAACCTGTGCCGGCAAGAGAAGGACGAGCACAGTGCCAAAACAATGAGACGAGAAAGCAGCCTTGATTAAGAAGCAATCTGAAAAAAATACATTTTAATGTGCTTGTGAAAGATCCTGACAAGGCAGCAATAGACTCGTCCATACAAGCTCAATAAACACAGACTCCGAGACGAGCCAATAGTCTGCGCCAACCCATAAACCAAACCATGATCTACATAAAGTAACAAATTCTTAAAGAAAATCATTCAGAAGGGGACACTGGAGTGAACACACGGGATATGCACCTCAGGACACCGTTTCCAATAGGAACAATGTGTTTAACAAACATTCAGGAGGCGGTTAGTCTGAGTTGTTTATTAATACACACACTAACATTATCCAGCAATCTACACAGGTACAGCACAAAACAAGTATTTGTACATAAACTTGTATAGGGGAGGAGGACGGCAACTAAAAATACCCTGTTGTAGATTTAGAGCAACATCTCCAGAATATCAGAGGGCCCCAAATGGGCCGGGATAGAGCAGGTCCTGACAGGCAGAGCGTGGCTTATACACAGCCACAGATTAATTTGGAAACTTTAAAGCCAATGGCAACCCAACTCAAGCCGGGCCTGAGGGTGAAGAATCAGGACCCTTTGCCATCCAGAGGTTTTAAAACGACATCTCATGATTCTCAGGTAAACCATGATGTATGTTAGGCCTTAAGGGAAATGTAGTTCCAAAACCTCTGGATGGCAGGCTTTGCCAATACCTTGATCTAACTAACTACTAGAAGGCAAGACATCCCAAAGACAGAGCACCCAAAGCTACAGAACCACAACTCCCGTCATGCTTTGCCAGTCTTGCAAATTGTAAGGCGCATGGGGGCTGTAGTTCTCCAGCCGGTGTGTGCATCCACTGGATGGGAGATGGCCTGCTGTGCCGCCACACGGGGCTGACTGGCCTCTCCCGGCACGGACAGGTTTGGAGTCCTGGCCGTGAAGGCGGATATAGCTTCCTAAAAGCACTGGGGGTGAATAAAGCAAAGCATAGTATGAGCAGGCCGCGCAATGAAATCACCACATCCGCCAGCAAGCACGTATAGCTCCCCACCGCGGATGGGGATTATGTCTCCACAGCCCTGGCAGTGCCCGGAGCCGCCATATACTAGAAGATCCGCGGAGTCCATTCCCCGGGCAGATACTCACCGGACACAGCGAGAAAGAAAGAAGACTCTAGGAAAGCTTCGGTGCTGCCTGCTAGTCGCTCTCCCACAGACGTTAGAATAGTACCTAGAGTCTGCCAACACCCCTCTCACAGCCACTCCCACCCTGCCACTTCCGCATTACTGAGCTCAGGGAGTGGATGGGAGGAACCACCACACTCACGGGGGTGGTCTATGACAATGAATATACAATGTAATAAAACATGAAACCAATGCTTGCGTCAGAAATCAAAGACATGAATTCGCTATTCTATTTTCTTGTGTCTAGTAGGCATCATACATCACACCTGGAAGATAAGGGAAGACACGAATGAAGCACTAATGCGTTGCCTCTCCGTGGTGAGTTGGTTGCGTCCACGCCACAGGACGGGGCGCATTCCACGGGAGGTGACGTCTATAGTCTGACACTTGCCCTAATATGGAAACAGAAGCAGGGGGTCTCGCGAGAGCGCCCGGAGGGGGAGCGGGAGGGGTTGAGCAATGTCCGGCCAGGTGCCATGATCCCTCCGGGATCTGTAAGGTCCTGTCACGCCGACACATGGCGGTGGGTGCGGTAATGTATGTGGGTTTATTATGACATAGGATAGCTGAGTGTCTGTATCTGTGCTGCTGGCAGATACATGAAAAGTCTGCCCTGTGGTGCAACCTACAGAAATCCCCAAATTAAAGAGAGATCCTGAAATCGCCAATAGAAACCAGCGGGGTAACTATGCAGGGATCAGCAGCTTAGGCCTTCCAGGTGTTTTGCATCGGCATCTCCCATGATGCGCAGCCTCTCGTTGGGTAGACCGGAGGTTCAGTTCCTCAGCTGCTGCTGAGTTGTTCCATTGCAGCAGTTCAGTTTGCTGCAGCCGTCTCACTGAACGGTTTGGCTGTGAATATTGAAGCGAAAGGGCGGAGGATTGCTTAATGAAAGGTGCTGTGTCTGTAATACCCACTGTGTCTATTTTATTAGCACTCACTTTAGTGTTAATGTTCACCATGTTCCAATAAATATTTGTTGTTTTGCTCCACCTAAACTTCAAACTGAACCTTTCCTTATTGTAACTAGGGACGAGCCGTCTGGGAATCTTAAAGGAACACTCTACTCAAAAAATCACCCCCCCCCCCCCCCGTTTTTTTATCCTAACCTATCCCTATTCCCTTAATAAATCTTTCGTTTTTTTTTTTTTTCTTGTAACTAATACCCTAAAATCCTCTTGTTTCCAGCGGCGTGTTTTTTTTTCTTATATACTCACCTCCCTCCTCTTCCGCTCCCGTTTTGCTTCTTGCCTTCTGGTTTACGTGAGAAGCGCGCATGCGCGCCTCTCACATAAGCCAGCCAATCGGCAGGCTTCCTCCCGGCTCCCTCTGAGGATTAGTGTTGCGCGCAAGAGGATGCGCGCAACACTAACCCTCAGAGGGAGCCGCCAGCTTCTGCGGTGAGTTGGAGACGTCATCGTGCTGAAAGCGCGATGACGTCTCCTACTCGGCAAAAGTCGGCAGAAGCGGGAAATATGATTCCCGCTCTGCTGACTGACAGCTGGGAGGGCGGAGTAAACTTCTCCGCCTCTCTCAGCTGTTTTCAGCTTTTTCTGCTGAACCGCTGAGTGGAGGGAGGGGGGACAGAGGGCAGGATACTCCGGGCATCATGACCACCTAAAATAGCTTAGGTGGTCATGTTGCTTAGAGTATCCCTTTAAAGCTTGTATTATTGATATCCTCACATGTCACACCACAATTTGTCTTTTTCCTTCTTGTAAACTGACCAGATTTTTTTTTTTTTAAATGCAATCCAATGACTTAATACTTTTTCCATTTGCAAAAAAAATAATTTATTTCTATTTTGCTCATTCTATATGCAGTGTATTCGGTATGTGCGGTATAGGGGGTGACTATGATATACATGTTATGTCTCACATTTCGTCCATAAGAAAATAAAAAAACATCTTTGGATTTTTTGCAATATGAATACAAATGTTGAGAAGATGGAGAATAAGGTTTCAATGTATATTTTGTATTAAATTCCTACCAAATTTTGGTTCAGCAATAACTATACAAATGAACAATTCAGAAAAGAAAAATATTGCACGGTAACAAAACTAATTTATAATATATATCAGAACAAGTAGGATAGCACATCAGGATTTGCGTAAATAAAAACGAAAAATTTATTGAAGATTCATGTTAAAACATACGGTTCCTGTCCGCTTGACCGACGTTTCGGCCCCTCAAAGCGCCTTTATCAAGGTATGCAGGTATAATACACAAAACATATTTATATACATGTATAAAGATTAAAGCTTACCCAACAGCTGCGCACCAACAGTGGACGCCGGAGCTGACAGGTACGGCGTGCACTTCCGGGTATGGCGCAGAATGATGACGAGAGACGCAGTCGGACCCGTGAGTCACGGGTTACCAAGGAAACTTAAAAACAAAGAGAGCCTGGGTGTATCGGAGACGGTAACATTATCGGAAATGGTGGAAAACATATTGTATATGGTAATCTCTAACTAGCAGCACCAGGATCTGGTCCCAGTGATGTTGGTAATACCCCATCTACATACATATACAGGGTTATCCAAAGAGATTCGAAAAGTCACCGCACGTTCGGTGACTTTTCGTTCTCTTCAATTCGGTTCCTTTTGCCGATTGCATTTCGGTGACCCTGCGGTGTATTCAGCAAAGAGCACAGGGTCCCCGAATTGCAGGGAAAAGCTGCCGCAAACCTGACGAAAACTAACCGAATGCACACTGAAAACAAGCAAAAACATCTGGATTAACCTTCGAAAAAGCCGAACAGGAGCCGAATCACACAGAGCCGAAGCAGCTGTGACGTAGAGGAGGCAGTGAATAAATTAGAAAAACCATTTGTATGAATCTGGGAAAATGAAACGCTGTTTGCAAAGAAACTACTGAGCGAAAATGTCTGAAATTTTCACAGGAGGTCCAGGGAATGATAATAAAGAGGGCTGTTACAAAGAAAATAAGTAAACTGAAAAAAAAAAAAAAAAAAATCGGACTTTTAATTTTTTTTAAAAAAATTCAGAAAAATGCTTAAAGTATCCTAAAAAATCTATAAATAAAGAGACTTTTTCCTGCAGAATTTTATAATGAACGGTTTATTAGATATTGAATTAAAACGGGAATATTTTTAACATTGAAGTCTATGGGATTCTCCTGAATAAATTTGCCGAATGAAACCACCGAATGGCAGGGCTTTAGGGGAACCTTTCACTGCTGGTTTGTGTTCTCTGAATAGCCGAAGCAGTGCTTTTTCATGGGGATTTCACTGCCCTCGAACAGGGACCGAACAGCACCGTATGTTCAGGCAATTCGCCAGGATTTGGCGAATTGCCTGCTCTCTGGATAGCCGAATGGCCAGGAAAGGTAACCGAACCCTGATTTTCAGCGTTCGGTTACCTTTCTCAAGCAATTCGGATCTCTTTGGATAACCCTGATAATCGTGCCCATATCCAGCAAGCATATATCGATAAATAAAGAGGGAAAGCATGGCAGTCAGTCTCCATCACTCAAACAGATGTATATGTAGTGTCAGTGACGAGAAAGTATACAGAGCATCCGTACCCATTAGGGCACAAACACCCCTACAGGGAAAAGGAGGCTAGAGCCTAGAGAGCATAATAGCCAAACTTGGAATACATCCCTTGACTTGTTGAACTATCTGGATGACAGAAACGAAGTATATGAAATATACTCGTTGAGACCCTTAGGTGAGATAGTATCTAGTGTCTTGATCCAAAAAGGTCTCTCTCTGTAGTAGTGAGCGATCTCCACCTCTACTCAGGGGGGGTACATGATCGATGGCAGTCACCCTAAGTGTAGTCAATTGATGTTTAGCATCTAGAAAATGTTTGTCGACCGGTTTGTCCGAGACGCCATCCCGAAAGGCTGTAGTGATGTTAGATCTATGGCCACGGATTCTGTCACGTAGTGATCTGTCGGTCTTCCCTACATACGCCAAACCACAGGGACAAGTGATGAGATATACCACGTATTCTGTGGTGCATGTAATGTGCTGTCGCATCGTAAATCTTTTGCCCGAATGGGGGTGTGGGAACGTTGGTGTCGTATTCATATGGCTACAGGTCACGCAATTCGGGCAACGAAAACATCCCGATTTTAGGGATTGCGGACTTGCAGAGTAGGATTGGATCGGATCAGATTTGACCAACAGATCGCGAATATTACGTGATCGCTTATAGCTAATAATCATCAATAATAATCAATGATCACTACGTGTCGAGCGCTGGGATATATTAGGAGCAAGGGAAAGTCAGTTCTTGAATTTCTTGTGTTGGAGCAGGAAAAATGGGCGAATAGATTTGAGTGACTTTGACAGGGGCATTCATTAATTCAGGAAGACTTGTCAATATAGGATACAGTGATGTTGTGAAAGACTTAAGCTTCATATGATCTTCTATTGTGACCAAATCCACATCATTGTTCCCTAAATCAGCTGATTTTAATATATCTAACACTAAAGGGGTTATTCAAAAGATCCGAATTGCTGGCGAAAGGTAACCGAACCCTGAAATTCAATGAACGGTTACCTTTCCCGGCCATTCGGCTATTCAGAGAGCAGGCAATTCGCCAAATGTTGGCGAATTGCCTGCACATACAGTGCCTGTTCGAGGGCAGTGAATCCCCATAGAGAAGCAATGCTTCGTCTATTTAGAGAACAAAAACCATCAGTGAAAAGTTGCCGAATTGCCCTGCTGTCCGGTGGTTTAATTCGACAGGAGAATCCCATAGGCTTCAATGTTAAAAATATTCCCGTTTTAATCCAATATCTAATAAACCGTCGATTATAATATTCTGCAGTAAAAAGTCTCTTTCTTTATAGATTTTTCAGGATGTTTTAGGCATTTTTTGGGATTTTTTTGCTAAATTATTCCTTTTTTTTTAAAAATAGTTTTTTCTGTAACAGCCCTTTTTATCATTCATTATATGTAAATTTCTGATATTTTCATTCTGTAGTTTCTTTGCAAACAGTGTTTCACTTTTCAAACATTCAAGCATACTGTTTTTTTTTTCCACTCCATTCGTCTGCGGTGACGAGTTTTTCCGGCGGCTGCTCTGCGCTGTGATCGGCTCCTGCACAGGTTTCTACGGCGTGTTCTGCGGGGTTAATCCAGATGTTTTTGCGGGTTTCGGTGTGCGTTCGCCCTGGTTCTGCGGTGAGTTTTCGGCGGGTTTGCGGCGACTTTTCCCTGCATTACGGCAGCCCTGTGGTGCTTGCTGAATACACCGCAGGGTGGCCAAAATGGGATCGTCAAATATCACCGAATTGAAGAGAACGAAAAGTCACTGAACGTGCGGTGACTTTTCGATTCTCTTTGAATAACCCTGTAAATTTAAATGATCGCACTGCTCTTTCCCCGTTTGTTGTATTCGTCTAAGGCTAGGGACAGATGAGCGCATTTTCTGCGGCCACCGTCAAAATGTACGTCGATGCGTGCGCACGCATTTTTTCACGGAATACGCTTAAGTGGTCAGACGATGCGCAATTCTGGACGTATTTCATGACGATGGGGTGAAAAGTTTGAACGTTATGTTGGCCGCACACTAGCAGCGTCTGACATCTCCTAATCACGCACACACGCTGCTATGCGGCCGCAGCGCACTCTGTACGTCAGTACCAGCGGTTTAACGTTCTCGAAAAAATGCGTTCATTTTCCACTTGCGTTGTGCAGCCGGACTTTTGTGCGACCGTACTTCGTATATTGGCTGTCATTGCCCGTCATCTGCTGCTAGTGCGGCCGTGATTATGTGCGCCAGAACGCACGTTCGCACTGCCTCAGTCTGACCCTAGCCTTAGAAGCACCCGCACGTATTGGTTGAGTGCAGCTTTTTCCATTGTTATAAACACACACACATATTGTTTGAGGGGGAGCAAACAAAAGGGTACAAATAAATAACTTGAGGGTAAAATCTAGATGCACAGATTATATCCCAGCATGGGTTAATGGTAATTTACCACAGATTATATTTATTTATTCATTCACTTGCAAACTATTTTACCAGGAAGGATACATTGAGATTTCTCTAGTTTTCAAGTATGTCCTGGCCTGGGTTCAAGAACATTGAATTGTTACAGTCGTACAGAAATACAAAGTAATAAATGCAAGATATTAAAAACAAAAGTTAATGGACAGCTCATAGGGCACAGATTATCAGGGTTATTCAAAGAGAGTCAATCTGGCCCTGAAATGTAACCGAACACTGAAATTCAGCGTACGGCTACATTTCCTGGCTATTCAGCTATTCAGAGAGCAGGCAGTTCGCCAAATGTTGGCGAATTGCCTGCACGTACGGTCGAGGGCAGTGAAATCCCCATAGAGAAGCAATGCTTCATCTATTCAGAGAACACAAAACAGCAGGGAAAAGTTGCCGAAATGCCCTGCTGTTCAGTGGTCTCAATCGACAGATTTATTCAGGAGTATCCCATAGGCTTCAGTGTTGAATATATTCATGTTTTAAATCAATATTTAATAAACTGTTTTTTTTTTTTTTCCTTTTTTTTTTTTTTGTTCTTTTCATTTTTCTATAACAGCCCTTTTTATTATCATTCATTGGATCTTATATATGTAAATACCAGACATTTTCGTTAAGTATTTTTTTTTGAAAACAGCGTTTCAATTTTCAAACGTTCAAGCGAACTGTTTTTTGTGTGTTTTTCACCCCGTTCGTCTGCTAGTTGGCTTTTTCCGGCAGCTACTCTGCACTGTGGTTGCCAGCTGGTCGATTTTTCTGGCGCGTTCGGCTTGGTTTTTGCGGCGGATTCTGCGGGTTTTCGGTGAGTATTCGGTAAGTGTTCTGCGGGTTTGCGGCGAGTACTACGGGGGCCCTGCGGTGCTTGCTGAATACACCGCAGGGTCGGCGAACTAGGAATCACCGAATCGTCCCGAAGTGTGGTGAACGAAAAGTCACCGAACATGTAGTGACTTTTCGGATCTCTTTGAATAACCCTGAAAGTCTCCTATCCTAATAGGAGCTTAAATCAATAAAAATGTGTCTAAATAATTAAAAGGTCCTTTAATAAAATAAAAAGATTTGTTACAAAATTAAAAAGGGTTTTACAAATAATAAAACAAAAATGTCTTTTAGTGAAAAACAGAATCTTTTAAAAAAATTTACAAAATAACCAGGCCTGGAGACCCGAGGTCAGCACCGGGCTCGGCCGGACCTCTGTGTCTCCAGAACCATAAGAGCTAGAGAGTGACAATGTGAGGCATTGTTGGAAAGGTCAGCGCATGGTCTTTCCAATGATACCAAACATGACTGCCATGCTTCCAGCCTGGAGACCTATGAGACTCCTTATTAGGATTCAGGCCGCTTCTTACCTGTCCTGTCCATTGCCTCTAGTCCATGACTTTCCTGCAACCTGCCATGTACCTGGCCACATGACCTCCAGAATACTGAGACATCCCAGCATTGATCAGTTTTTCAGTTCCTGTTAGGAGTCTGCTTTGCTCCTGAGTGTTTCCAGTTTTCCATTCTGCAGCATTTCCAACTATCCTTGCCTGCAAGGCATTCTGAGACATCTCCTATCATCTGTGCCACACCATCAGTGTTCTAAGGTATTTGGCAATCTAGACCTGCACGTCCTATGTTGTCTATCAGGGTTATTCAGAGAGCGTGAAAAGCAGGAGAATGACTGGAGAATGAAAAATTCTAGGTCAAGATAGCCAAACCAGAAAAATTCTCCCATTTATCTCACTTTCCAAATCGGCTATTTTGACCTAGAATTTTTCATTCTCCAGTCATTCTCCTGCTTTTCACGCTCTCTGAATAACCCTGTATGTGAAGACCTTACCTGCAGCATATTCCATTATGCAGACCATGCATCCTATCATCCGAGTACCGGCCTAAGCTTGCCTGACCATGTCTCCTGTCAAATGTGCCACCTCCTGTCAAATGTGTGCCAACCTCGGCTTACCTGACCATGTCTCCTATCATCCGTGTACCAACCTTGGCTTCCTTGACCACGTCTCCTGTCATCCGTGTACCGACATCGGTTTACCTGACCACGTGTCCTATTATCCGTGTCCCAAGCTTAGCTTGCCTGACCATGTCTACTGTTATTTATGCGCCGACCATGACCAGCTTGACTAAGTTCCCGATCATCCCTGAACCATCTGTGGCTATCTGAACAACCCAGCTAACTAAGGCTGGGGTCAGACCAGCGCACACTTTTAACGTGCGTTCTGGCGCACTTAATCACGGCCGCACTAGCAGCAAATGACGGGCAATGACGACCAATATACGAAGTACGGTCGCACGAAAGTCCGGCCGCGCAACGCAAGTGGAAAATGAACGCATTTTTTCGAGAACGCAGAACCGCTAGTACGGACGTACAGAGTGCGCTGCGCCCGCTAGCGGTGTGTGTGTGTGTGATTTGGAGACGTCAGACCCTGCTCATGTCCGGCCAACATAACGTCCAGACGCAAAAAGTTTCCTGGTTTGGATTCGTAAAACATCACGCAAGAAAATGCGCATCGTATGACCGTTTTCGTATATTCCGTGAAAAAATACATCAATGCGTTCGGACGCACTTTTTTACGTTCGCGTGTAAAAATGCTTTCGTCTGACCCTAGCCTAATTCAGCAGGAAGAAAGGAAATTGAGTTTCAAATGATAAGATGCTTTCTGATTTAGGGATGATGTTGCTACAGAATGAGAGTAGGGGATTGTCCATGCCCCGACTCGATCACATCTGTTAATGGAACTTCCCTGCTGGTCCCCGTTCTCCCACCAGGTGTCTTTTGTGCCTTTCTCCAGCCCCTAGCCAAAGCTTTAGGACAGGTACACGCTAAGAGCAGCGATAGCATACCGCAGAAATGAGGCACCATGTAGAACTGGAGGTTTTTAGAACAGACAGGAACAACAGGAACTGAACCTTTTATGAAATAATATATAGTGCCAGGCTGAGCCTGGCAGCCAATGGGAAATGACACTCTGGCTTCTATTGCACTTCATGTTTAATCCCTCCTCTAGAATTCTACACTAACTGCTCTGAAGTTTTCTGCTCCTTCTCAGTGTCTGGGACATAATCATATCAGGGATAGACAATGGGATTAGTATTGTTCAACATTTGGCAGAACAATATCCATTCAAACCTTTAACAAATACAAAACACATTGCAGATATGGGGGAGTTGGAAAAGACTAAGGTGACCCACACAGTAATGCTATAAGCAGATACACATAGTTTCATGGGGGGCACACCGCGTGGGCCCTTTATGTGGGGTAGTCAGCCCTTTAGGCAGAATAGCTGTGTGCTGAATGAAACACAGAACTAGACCACAGGCTACAGACAACAGGAAGGGCAAGGTTTAAGGGAGAGAATAACAATAGACTGGCACCCAGCAGCACACAAAAGGGAACCCTTATCTGAATACGGTCCTTAGGATTAGGGATGAGCCGAACACCCCCGCGTTCGGTTCGCATTCGAACTCGAACTTTCCAAATGTTCGAACTCGAACTCAATACAAGTCAATGGGACTCAAAATTCGATTTTTAGAGTGCCCTCCAAGAGGGCATATATGCTAGAAATTTGCCATAAAAGGTGTATGGGGGCCCGGGTAGTGCCCTGGGGGACAGCAAACAAGGACAAAAAGTTAAAAAAAAAAAACGTTTTTAAAGGGACAGTGAGCTTTCCATGAAATAAGGGTTAAAAATAAAAACGAAAAATTCCTTCAAATATCGTGCCTAGGAGGTCCCCATAACCTGCCCGTGAAGTGGCGGATTTCTAGGATGTATAGAAACATTTAAAAACAAAAAAATGACATTTAAAATTACGGTAAATGCTTTTCCTTTAATCTATTCATAAACAACTGCTTGGGGCGGCAGCCTGTATGAAAAGATAGTTTAGGACGCGCAGAAAAAGTTTAGTGATTTTTTGGGCTAAATTATGGTGCAGGGTTTGGATGAAAGTAACAATAGGTGCTTTAAAATTGGGCCTTTAGCGTCGGCAACAGTGCCGTCACACAGTAACCCCTCTGAGGATATGAATCTGGTACAGGCGTCAGTGGCAGTGCACCAAAATATTGTGCTTTTGGTGCCAGGCCAGCAAGTGCATTCATACAGTAACCCCTCTGTCTGTAGTATTGTGGAAGAGTGCAGGAGTGGACCATGCGGTTCTATATTAAAAAGATATGAATCTGGTAAAGGTGTCAGTGCACCCAGATATTGTGCTTTTGGTGCCAGGCCAGCAAGTGCCATCATACAGTAACCCCTCTGTGGTATTGTGGAAGAGTGCAGGGTTGGACCCTATGGTTCAAAAAATTTAAATTATATAAATGTGGCACAGGCGTCAGTGCAGTCAAATATTGTGCCTTTCATGGCAGTAAGTGCCTTCACACCGTAACCCTTTTGTGGTATTGTGGAAGAAAAACATCCCCGATCTATTCCGTTACGTCAGCATCAGGGGATTGATAGCTGCTGATCCAGGACTGATTCATTTTTATAAATGTCAGCCGGTCTACAGAGTCGGTGGACAGACGCACTCTTTTGTCTGTGACAAAACCTCCAGCGGCACTGAACGTCCTTTCAGAAAGAACACTAGATGAAGGGCAACCTAGTAGCTGCATAGCATATTGGCTATGTTCTGGCCAGTGATCCAACTCAACACCCAGTAAGCCAGTGGATCATCTGCTGGAAAGTTATCCAGGTCTGCCCTTGCCCCTAGGTAGTCCTGCACCATATGGTGAAGACGCTGGCAATGGGTGCCTACATTTGACATCCCTGGGCGTCGTGGACTAAAGAAATTTAAAAAGGCATCAGTCAAGCGGCCCCGACCTTCACCACTATTCCTCTGATCATCCGCAGCCTCAGAAGCACCTGTGTCATCACTTGGTAACCTACCAGTGTCTGGAAAGGTGTTACACAAGTGTCGCTTTAGAGCGTCTTCAAGTTTTTTCATCCTGTGCTCCCTCTGGTGTGGCAGGATGAGCTGCAACTTTACCCTTGTATCGTGGATCAAGAAGGGTTGCCAACCAGTAATGATCCATCTCCTTGATAGCACAAATCCTGGGGTCCTTTAGCAGGCTTTGCATAATAAGGGAGCCCATGCAGCGTAGGTTGGAGGTGGCATTAGCTTCCGAGTCTTCCTGCTCAATGAGGAGGATGACCCCATCGTGCACTTCCTCCTCCCAGCCACGTACCAGTCCTTGTGTTTCTGGGCACACAAAACCCTCCCTTGAAGAATCCCCACCTTCAATGCCCCCACTACTCAAATATTCCTCCTCCTCATCCTCCTCATCCTCCTCCTGTCTGATCTGAGGAGGACCCGCTGGAATGCTGTCTGCATAAAGACTGGGGCCTTCAGAGCTAGGGAAGGCCTCCTCTTCCTCCCGCTGCTCTGCCTCGAGCCACATCTATAATTCCCCGCAGAGTGTGCTCCAGCAGGAACACTAAAGGAATTGTGTCACTGATGCATGCACTGTCCCTGCTCACCATCCTCGTTGCCTCCTCAAATGGTGACAGTACAGTGGATGCATCCTTGATCATCAGCCACTGGGGGGGGGACCAAGTTGACCTGAACCTGTCCTTGTGCCATACTCACACAGGTACTCGTTGATGGCCCTCTGCTGCTTGTGCAGATGCTACAGCATTGCTAATGTCGAGTTCCACCTGGTGGGCATGTCACAGATCAGATGGTTTGTGGGAAGGTGGAATTCTCTTTGAATTTCTGCCAGGCGAACGCTTGCTGGGAATGACCGTCTGAAGTGGTTGCAGACTTTTCTGGCCTGGCTGAGAAGCTCTACCAGCCCTGGGTACCTGGTTAGGAAACACTGTACCACCAGATTTAGGACGTGTGCTAGGCATGGTACATGCGTCAACTTACCCTGGCGTAGGGCGGAGAGAAGGTTGCTGCCATTATCACAGACGACCATTCCCAGCTGAAGCTGGCGTGGTGTTAACCATCTCTGCACCTGCCACTGCAGAGCTGACAGAATTTCTGGCCCGGTGTGGCTCCTGTCCCCTAAACAAACCAGCTCAAGCACAGTATGGCATCTGTTTGCTTGAGCCATTGCGTAGCCCCTGCCATGCGTCGGTTTAACTGCCACTTCGCCAGAGACACAGAAGGAGGAGGAGGGAGAGGTGGTGGTGGAGCAGACAGACCTCATACAAGCAGCTTTCTGGAGGCGTGGTGGATGAACAAGCTCCAGCACAGAGCCCCATCTTGGATCCCTCCCAGCTGCAATCAGAGTTACCCAGTGTACCGTGAAGGAAATGTAACGGCCCTGTCCATGCTTGCTGGACCACGTGTCTAAAGTCACATGCACCTTGCTGCTGACTGCCTTTCCCAATGACTCAATAACTATCAGGGTTATTCAGAGAGCGTGAAAAGCAGGAGAATGACTGGAGAATGAAAAATTCTAGGTCAAAATAGCCAAACCAGAAAAATTCTCCCTTTCATCTCACCTTCCAAATCGGCTATTTTGACCTAGAATTTTTCATTCTCCAGTCACTCTCCTGCTTTTCACGCTCTCTGAATAACCCTGATTGTCTTCCACGTGCTGGTATAGTGCTGGAATGGCCTACTGTGAAAAGTAATGGTGTTTTGGAACATGCCACTGTGGTACAGCACATTCAGCAAATTCACGGAAGGGAGCAGAGTCCACCAGCTGGAAAGGCAGCAGCTGCAATGCGAGTAATTTTGCTAAACTGGCATTTAGATGCTGTGCTTGGGGATGGTTGGGACTATATTTTTTCTTATGCTGCAGCAGCTGGGATAACGTAATCTGACTGCGTAAATCTTCAGCTGATGGTATGCTGTCACATTGTGAGGAAGGAGCTGGTACATCCATTACTGTAGCATCATCCCTGTCAGTGGAGGTTGTAGGCAATGAAATGGCAGGACATACAGTGGGGGTAGAGACAGATGAGGAGGAGGAGGACCTACGCAAAGTTTTGCGCCAACAGGATGTGTGGCAGGTGGTCATATGTCGCCTCAAGCATGTGGTACCCAAGCGTCCGGTGTCTTTCCCACGCTTGAGCCTCATCTGACATAGATTACAAATAGCAACGGTGGGGTCTGCTGCACAGTTCTTAAAGAACTCCCAGACAGCAGAGTTCCTGCATGTGTTCTTTGAGACAACAGCGCTCTGCACCTGAGCAGCTCTGACATCTGATGCCTTGGACTGGCTAGTGCTACGGTTGGTCATAGAGGATGTTGTGCCTCGTGTTTCTTGTGCCTCCTCCTCCTCACTTGACTCTTCTGTTCGATCAGGCACCCAGGTGGAGTCAGTGACCTCATCATCATTGTCATCATCACCCCCTATCTCCTCGTCACTGGAGCCAACTTGGCAGTATGCTGCAGCTGCTGGGGCAACATGAGTGCCAGTTATGTGTGTGTCATCACTGGCACCCCCTTCCTCTAGGTTGATTATACTCCCTTCCTCAACCTCAGAGATTGAATCAGAGCACTGTACTTGCTGCGCATCCTCAAGCAGCATGTCACTGTCACTGTAGTCAAACAATTCAGCTGACTCCTCCGTGTGTGATAGCGAGGCTACGGCAGGAGTAGCTGTGGACATGGAGGCTGCATTAGATGCTTTGGCAGCTGAAGTGGACTGTAAAGCACTACAAGCCTGGCTGGCAGAGGACTCGGAGGATGAGGATGGCCTGGTTAGCCAAGCCACCAAATCCTCTGTATGTTGCTGCTGCTTAAGACGGCCAGCACCAGTTAGAAAGGACAAGCATGCCCCTGCAGAGGATGCACCACGTCCACCACGACCAGAGGCACAGCCTCCCGACACAGAGGCTGCTTGCCCTCTTATCTGTGTCTGGGAGCATCTGCCTGTCCTTTTTGGTCTTTCTGACATAGTGAGTAGGGATGAGCCGAACACCCCCCGAGTTCGGTTCGGGCCCGAACCCGAACTTTCCATATGTTCGGATCCGAACCCGAACTCGAACTCAATGCAAGTCAATGGGGCTGAAAATTCGGTTTTTAGAGTGCCCTCCAAGAGGGCATATATGCTAGATATTTGCCATAAAAGGTGTTTGGGGGTCCGGGTAGTCCCCTGGGGGACAGGAAACAAGGAGAAAAAGTAAAAAAAAAAATGTTTTTAAAGGGACAGTGAGTTTTCCATGAAATAATAAGGGTTAAAACGAAAAATTCCTTCAAATATTGTGCCTAGGAGGTCCCCATAACCTGCCCGTGTAGTGGCGGATTTCTAGGATGTATAGAAACACTTAAAAACAAAAAAATGACATTTCAAATGACGGTAAATGCTTTTCCTTTAATCTATCCATAAACAACTGCTTGGGGCGGCAATCTGTATGAAAAGAGGAGACATTTTCGGACACGCAGAAAAAGTTTACTGTTTTTTTGGCGGTGAAAAGCAGGAGAATGGAAAATTCTAGACCAAATAGCCGATTTGGAAAGTGAGATAAATGGGAGAATTTTTCTGGTTTGGCTATTTTGACCTAGAATTTTCTCTTCAGTCATTCTCCGGAGTTTCACCTTTCTCTGAATAACCTTGTCAGGGTTATTCAGAGAGCGGTGAAGAGCAGGAGAATGACTGGAGAATGGAAAACTCTAGGTCAAAATAGCCAAACCAGAAAAATTCTCCCATTTAGGCTAGGGTCAGACTTGCGAATTTTTAACGTGCGTTTAGGCGCACTTAATCACGGCCGCACTAGCAGCAAATGACGGGCACTGACAGCCAATATACGAAGTACGGTCGCACGAAAGTCCGGCTGCGCAACGCAAGTGGAAAATGAACGCATTTTTTTGAGAATGCAGAACCGCTAGTACTGACGTACAGAGTGCGCTGCGTCCACTAGCGGCGTGTGTGCGTGATTTGGAGACGTCAGACCCTGCTCATGTCCAGCCAACATAACGTCCAGACACCCAAAGTTTCCTGGTTTGGATCCGTAAAATATCACGCACAAAAATGCGCATCGCAGTGGCGTAACTAGAAACCTGAGGGCCCCGGTGCAAGAATCCATGAAGGGCCCCCCCAACCCCCCCAAAAAAAGATCCATATTTTTACCTTTTTTTTTTTTCCTGCAATATAAAAAAGATAGTATTGCCCCCAGCTCACATGGATATATATATTGCCCCAGCTCACATGGATATATATATTGCCCCAGCTCACATGGACATATATATTGCCCCCAGCTCACATGGAAATATATTGCCCCCAGCTCACATGGACATATATTGCCCCCAGCTCACATGGACATATATTGCCCCCAGACCACACATGGATATATTGCCCCCAGGCCACACATGGATATATTGCCCCCAGGCCACACATGGATATATTGCCCCAGCTCACACATGGATATTTTTGCCCCCAGCTCATGGAAATACTGCCCCAACACATGGATATACTGCCCCAACACATGGATACTGCCCCAGCACATGGATATACTGCCCCAGCTCTGCCCCCCAGCTCATGGATATACTGCCCCAGCTCTGCCCCCCCAGCTCCTCATGGATATACTGCCCCAGCTCTGCCCCAGCTCATGGATATACTGCCCCAGCTCTGCCCCAGCTCATGGATATACTGCCCCAGCTCTGCCCCCCAGCTCATGGATATACTGCCCCAGCTCTGCCCCAGCTCATGGATATACTGCCCCAGCTCATGGATATACTGCCCCAGCTCTGCCCCCCAGCTCATGGATATACTGCCCCAGCTCTTCTCCCCCAGCTCCTCATGGATATACTGCCCCAGCTCTGCCCCCAGCTCATGGATATACTGCCCCAGCTCTGCCCCCCAGCTCCTCATGGATATACTGCCCCAGCTCTGCCCCAGCTCATGGATATTCTGCCCCCAGCTCTGCCCCCCAGCTCCTCATGGATATACTGCCCCAGCTCTGCCCCCCAGCTCATGGATATACTGCCCCAGCTCTGCCCCCCAGCTCATGCATATACTGCCCCAGCTCTGCCCCCAGCTCATGGATATTCTGCCCCCAGCTCATGGATATACTGCCCCAGCTCTGCCCCCAGCTCATGGATATACTGCCCCAGCTCTGCCCCCCAGCTCATGGATATACTGCCCCAGCTCATGGATATACTGCCCCAGCTCTGCCCCCCAGCTCCTCATCATGGATATACTGCCCCAGCTCTGCCCCCCAGCTCCTCATCATGGATATACTGCCCCAGCTCTGCCCCCAGCTCATGGATATACTGCCCCAGCTCTGCCCCCCAGCTCATGGATATACTGCCCCAGCTCTGCCCCCCAGCTCCTCATCATGGATATACTGCCCCAGCTCTGCCCCCCCAGCTCCTCATCATGGATATACTGCCCCAGCTCTGCCCCCCCAGCTCCTCATCATGGATATACTGCCCCAGCTCTGCCCCCAGCTCATGGATATACTGCCCCCAGCCCAGCTCTTACCTGCTCTGCTGGCCCCAGGCCCAGGGCAGGCTCCGCCGGCGTCTTCTCCTCCTTGGCGAGCGGCCGCTGGAAACATGCAGCTTGGCCGCTCGCCGGAAACCACCTGATCAGCGTGAGGTCTCGTGCGCTGGTCAGGTGGTTTCTCTCCCACGTGAGCGGCCAAGCTGCATGTCAGCGGCCGCTCGCGTAGGGAGAGGGATGGCCAGCGCGCGGCTCCCAGATTCCAGCGCTGATTGCCGGAATCTGGCGGCGGCGCTGGGCCCCCCTCCAGTGGCGGAATGCCAGGGCCCGGTCGCAACTGCGACCGCTGCGACCCTGGTACTTCCGCCACTGGCGCATCGTATGACCGTTTTCGCGCATTCTGTGAAAAAATACGGCAATGCGTTCGGACGCACTTTTTGACGGTCGCTGTGAAAAATGCGTTAGTCTGACCCTAGCCTTATCTCACTTTCCAAATCTGCTATTTGGTCCAGATTGTTCTCTTTTCCTGCCATTCTCCTGGTTTTCACCTTTCTCTGAACAACCCTGAGAGACCAGTGAAAGCCAGGAGAACTGGCAGGAGAAGAGAACAATCTAGACCAAATAGCCGATTTGGAAAGTGAGATAAATGGGAGAATTTTTCTGGTTTGGCTATTTTGACCTAGAATTTTCACTTCTCCAGTTATTCTCCTGCTTTTCACCGCTCTCTGAATAACCCTGTGAATGTTTAATCCTGAGGTGAAAAATAACATTGCTTTAGATGTTAAAAGCGGGCAATGAGGAAATTTTGTATTTTTTTCACACAGCAGTTAAATGCAGCATATTAGGAAGTTTTAGGAAGGAAATTAGCACTTCTCAAATCTCAATCAGAAGCAGACACTACCCCACCCCCTCAGTACCTCAGTATAGTCTACAATGTATCAAATTGATTAAACCAGACTAAAACATCTGTTGTTGTTATGACGTTTGAAAAACACAGGTCATTTAGGCTAGGGTCAGACGAAAGCATTTTTCCCCGCGAACGTGAAAAAGTGCGTCCGAACGCATTGACGTATTTTTTCACGGAGTGCGCAAAAACGGTCAGACTACGCGCATTTTTCGGGCATGATTTTGTACGGATCGTCAATAAAACTCTTTTTGCGTCTGGACGTTATGTAGGCTGGACATTAGCAGTGTCTGACATCTCCTAATCACGCAAACACGCCACTATGCCGCAGCTGCGCACTCAGTACGTCAGTACTAGCGGTTCAGCGTTCTCAAAAAAATGCGTTCAAATTCCACTTGCGTTGCACGGCCGGACTTTTGTGCGGCCGTACATCGTATATTGGCCGTCATTGCCCGTCATCTGCTGCTATTGCGGCCGTAATTATGTGTGCCAGAACGCACGTTAAAAGTGCGCTGGTCTGACCCCAGCCTTAGAGTTGAATGAGAATCTGTGCACGTACACATTAGTTTTTAATTCAATATCTAATAAACCGTTGCTTATAATATTCTGCAGTAAAGAGTCTCTTTATTTCTAGATGTTTTAGTATTTTTTTAAGCATTTTCTATACTTTTTTCAAAATTTCTTTTTTTTATCAAACTCGATCCGAACACACCCAAAAAGTTCGAAGTTCGCGAACTTTCGTGCAACCAAAGTTTGGGCCAAACTCCGAACCGTCCAAACCGAACAGCTCATCCCTAATAGTGAGTGATATAGATTAAATATATACAGAACTCTGATTCAACTCTGGTATAAAGATTTCCAGAACTCTTGTATAACTCAGTGAGACACCCTGATAGCTGGCAGCCAGTGACAAGACACAGATTACAATTCCCAGAAACCTCCTATAAATCAGTGAGACCCCCTGATGGGTGGCAGTGACAAGACACAAATTTACTATTCGTAGAAATCTGCTACAAGTCAGTGAGACCCCCTGATAGGACCCCCTGATAGCTGGCAACAGTGACAAGACACAGATTACAATTCTCAGAAATCTGCTAGAAGTATGTGGGACCCCCTGATAACTGACAGTGAGAAGACACAGATTACAAGTCTCAGAAACCTCCTATAAATCAGTGAGACCCCCTGATGGGTGGCAGTGACAAGACACAGATTAGAACAATTCCCAAATATTTTGTAGCAATTACTGACCTCCAAAATACTTGCTGGCAGTGACAAGACACAGATCACCTCAATTCCCAAATATTTTGTAGAAATTACTGACGCCCAAAATACTGCGTGGCACTGGCTGTGACAAGACACAGATCACCTCAATTCCCAAATATTTTGTAGAAATTACTGACGCCCAAAATACTGCGTGGCACTGGTTGTGACAAGACACAGATCACCTCAATTCCCAAATATTTTGTAGAAATTACTGACGCCCAAAATACTGCGTGGCGCTGGCTGTGACAAGACACAGATCACCTCAATTCCCAAATATTTTGTAGAAATTACTGACCCCCAAAATACTGCGTGGCACTGGCAGTGAGTCACAAGACACAGATCACCTCAATTCCCAAATATTTTGTAGAAATTACTGACCCCCAAAAATACTGCGTGGCATTGGCAGTGAGTCACAAGACACAGATCAACTCAATTCCCAAATATTTTGTAGAAATTACTGAGCACCCAAAATAGTTGCTGGGAGTGAGAACACAAAGATTACAACAGATGAGACCCCCCCAGTAGATGAGACCCCCCCAGTAGCTGGTGGCAGACGGGCAGTAAGAACACACACTAACACAACAACAATCTCCTCTGAAATCTCCTCTCAAACACGTGCAGAAGCGCTGTGTGAAGCCTTATATAGTGTGCTGCGGGACTTAGCTCTGTGAGCCCATGATTGGGCAAAATTTGCCCAAACAGGACTCTGAGCAGTGATTGGCATAGTGTTGAACCTGTCTTGCACCTGACCTGTGGTCAGGTGCAATGCTGTAGCCAATTACAAGCTTCAGGCCAGTGGGAGAGTGCATTGTGGTCCATTGTGGTGCATTGTGGGCGAACACGCTGCGAACAGGCGGAAATGTTCGTAGTTCGCGAACAGGCTATGTTCGATGCGAACTCCGAACTGAACAGCTCATCCCTACTTAGGATGGTCGTCTAAGGGAACCTCAGTGCTGGGTTGACACACAGAAAAGAGACAGGACACAAGGGACAAATCCAGAGTCACACAGGTCTATTCAAAGAATGGTGAAACTCAGGAGAATGCCTCGAAGTGAAAACTCTAGGTCAAAATAGCCAACCAGAAAAAGTCTTCCATTTATCTCACTTTCCAAATCAGCTATTTGGTCTAGATTGTTCTCGGCTCATGCCAATTCTCCTAATTTTCACCTTTCTTTGAATAGACCTGGTAGTCTAAGCAGTAGCCAAATTTAGTAACCAGAACAGGTAATCGTACAGAAGCCAGAGAGGGATATCAGACAAGCCAGGAATCAGTACACAGAAAATCACAGAGCAGAAGAATAAAATACACGAGTTCAATATCACAGAAACAAAATAATACAGGATAAACTAATATAAGATACCAGACAGGACACTAAGATGAGCAGACAGACCAAGGAAACAAGAAAGAAACTGAACATATGTAAACAAGGCAAAATAGCAGAAATCAATGCAAACTCAGTAATAGATACTGAGCGGAGGAAGAATGGATAGCCCAGTCAAGGGTAAGAGCTGGCCTGGATCGCTCTCACTACAAGGAGGCAGGGCTGGAATGTGTGGAAATGTGACACATAGACAATAACAATAGACAATAACAGTATTTCATAATTAACACAGATTACAAAAACACCTTACACCCTACGGGTACAGGGTAACTTCAACATAGGAGAGGACAGTGAAATAATATAGAACAGGTCTGCACCTCCGAAATACATCTCTAAACGCATGTACTCCACGTTCGTATTGACACACGTCACAAAGATTCAGGAACTTCTGGGTTTGGAAGTACCTGAGATGAAGAAGAGGAGCTGCGCAAGAGAGAAAAGGTTAGCAAATTCACTCAAAATAAATAAAAAATTATCAGGCAGAGGCTATCAGCAGTATGTGCCCAATTATTCAACCCTTTGATGCCACAGGGTATGCTATGCCGTTGCCGCGACTGGTGCGCCTAAACACCACGGGCCGGCATTGCACGCCCCGTAGCCTGTCCATAGACTCATTTGGACTGCCTACAATGTCCGTCAGCAGCCAAAGACACAATTTGCGTGGGCGCATTGAAGGCCGACCTCAGCAACCGCAGGATGCACGATTACGCCCCGCGCTTTGAAATACTGCCTCGCCGCCGGGAGCTCCTAGCGGCAAAGGGTTAAGAACAAAAAGTTTTAGCACCCTGGGCATGATGCCTGAGGTGCTAACACCTTTTAAAATCAGCTGGAAATATCTGTAAATTACATTTCTTCAGTTGATCCTACACAGAGCTCAGAAGTGTAGTACCTCCATTTGGCCAGCAGATGCCAAATATGTTATTACAAAAAGAAATACAGGCAAATTGACAGGAAACTAGGGTGCAATTCAGCGGCACAAAATTGTACCATAGAAGAAAATCGTGTCTTCTATTTACAGACCGTTGAACTTCACTGAAATCTCGGCGAATTGATGGATTTTCAGTGTTTCCGTTTGACAGGTTTAAACAGGCGAACCCCAAAGGATTCAATGAAAAAAGTAGTACCATCTTTTAGTTTTTTTGGATAGACCGTTTATTCTTTTAATTTTCATCAAAACCCTTTTTATTTTTTAGACAGAATTTTGGTTTCCTGATGTTTTAACCACTTCACTGAGGAGGATGCGCTCAGCGCGTCCACCCGCAGTATCGTTCCTTGCGGAGGACGCGCTGGGTGCGTCCTCCCTTTGTGGCCAGCGTTCGGCCAGGTACCGGCCGATCTCTAGCCCCCCCGGTGCGGGCTGACATCCTCGATGTCAGCCCAGCACCCGGAACCGCCGCCGGAGTAATTAGTTGTCATCGCGGCGGCGCGATGACACCTAATTCAGGCGCCCCCCGCATGTACGGAGGAGGCGCCTGAAAGGGAGGGGGGGGAGGTCCTTCGGACCTCTCTCCCTCCCGATCGGCGGCGTGCAGGGGGTTAACCCAGGCACCGTTTGGAAGGACACAGCCTGCCCTTCCAAATGGTACCTGGCATTAACCCCATGGGGGCTGGATCACGAATCGGCGCCGTAAAGCGCCGGTTCGTGATCCTTTCCCGGAGCTGGCCGACATCCTGGATGTCGGCCAAGCTTCCGGGAATGCCCCCTGAGGACTGGCGTCATCGTGCATAGCACGATGACGCCAGTCCTGGAGTTAACCCCTAACTGCCACCAATGGTGGAGATAGGGGGTTCCGATGAACCCCCTATCTCCCGATCCGTGGCAGTTAGGGGTTAATGTTTGGTATTGTTGGATCGGCCAGAGCATGGCCGTTCCAACAATACCAAATATTAGTATGAAAAAAGTTTTTTTAAAAAAATATATATATTTAAAAAAAATTATAAAAAAAAAATAAACAAGTTTTTTTTTCTTTTTTTGGTTCGTTAATGCAGCAATATTGTACCCATTTCAATTATAATGTGAACAATAATACTGCACTAACGATTTTTGGATGCGGTGCGTTTGTTAAAAATCGCGTAATTTTCCCCAAAAAAAAATGTAACGAGACCCCATCTCTAATTTTTTTAGCAAGCGCACCCCATACAAAATATAACCGCAATTGCTCGCATGTTAAAATGTGAAAAAAAACCACTTTACACGTTGTAAATTATTGAAAATTCATATTTTATTGCATTTTTTGTTATAATATACAGACAGGTCATGACGTATACATATAATAATGACATATTATGAATCTGCCGAGTCTGACGGAAAGAACGATATATAATATGTCTGGGTCATATACTAAAATAAGCCTTCAAAACACGTTTAAACATGATGAGCAAAATCGGTAAAAATGACCTCAGCACAGAGGCGGGAAATGCCTCAGCAGCGAAAGGGTTAAAAAACCTTTGTTTTATTCTGTAACAGCCCTTTTTATTCTTAAAGTACTTTTTATTATTTGGACACTATTTAATACATTTTTATTGATTTATACACTTATTAGAAGAATAGGAGAGGGTTTTTTTGCAGTTCGGCGCAATATGCCAATTTGGTGCAGTTTGGCAGGTCTCAGCGGTTTTCGCTGAAGTCCAATAATTGCTTCAGAGACTCCAATTTTGGAAAAATATGGTGACCATTTGCTAAATAGTGAATGCACAGTTTTTTTGTCAAATTGTAATCGCCGATGTGCGCTGAAGTACTCCAAAAATCAAAGCACTTTTTGTGAATAGACCCTTGTGTATGTTGAAAAAAGGCAGTAACCAGAGGTTCTCAATCGGATTTAAGTCAGGTGACTGCGATGGCCACTCCAAAATGTTCCAGCCTTTAATCTGCAACCATGCTCTAGTGGACTTGGAGGTATGCTTGGGATCATTGTCCTGTTGAAAGGTCCAACGTCTCCCAAGCCTCAGGTTTGTGACGGACTGCATCACATTGTCATCCAATATCTCCTGGTACTGAAGAGAATTCATGGTACCTTGCACACGCTGAAGCTTCCCTTTACCTGCAGAAGCAAAACAGCCCCAAAGCATGATTGACCCCCCGCCATGCTTCACAGTAGGCAAGGTGTTCTTTTCTTCATAGGCCTTGTTCTTCCTCCTCCAAACATAGCATTGATCCATGGGCCCAAACAGTTCTAATTTTGTTTCATCAGTCCACAGAACACTATCCCAAAACTTCTGTGGTTTGTCCACATGACTTTTGGCATACTGCAGTCGACTCTTCTTATTCTTTGGAGACAGCAAGGGGGTGCGCCTGGGAGTTCTGGCATGGAGGCCTTCATTACGCAGTGTGCGCCATATTGTCTGAGCTGAAACTTCAGTACCCACATCTGACAAATCTTTTCTCAGTTCCTCAGCAGTCACATGGGGACTTTTCTCCACTCTACGCTTCAGGTAGCGCACAGCAGTCGAAGTCAGCACCTTCTTTCTGCCACGACCAGGTAGCGTTTCAACAGTGCCCTTTGCCTTGAATTTGCGAATGATGCTTCCTATGGTCTCTCTTGGTATGTTTAACATCTTTGCAATCTTCTTATAGCCATTGCCCTTCCTGTGAAGAGTAATCGCCTCTTCTCTTGTCTTCCTGGACCATTCTCTTGGCTTCACCATGTTTGTAACCACACCAGTAAATGTCTAGAAGGAGCTGAGTATCACAGTCATTTTAAAGCTGCCTAATTGGTGCTTATTATGCTTTATTGCTGCTCCGTGACATCCACAGGTGTTTTCAATACCTGATTGAAAACACTTGAATGAACCTCTGTTCTTCAG
This sequence comes from Leptobrachium leishanense, assembly GCA_009667805.1. Lineage (NCBI taxonomy): Eukaryota > Metazoa > Chordata > Amphibia > Anura > Megophryidae > Leptobrachium > Leptobrachium leishanense. Next base: position 109,021,654 of record CM019067.1, on the reverse strand, counting down.
AGTGGTAGTCTTTAAGGGGTTGAATAATTGTGTCAATGAAGAATTCACAAAAGAAACATTTACTACTGTATTACAAAACCAATTGATGTCATTTTAGTTGCATATGGTTCTTTAAAAAGTCCTTGTAGGATTTCATTCTGAATAAAATTACAAATGTACACTAAATTCCCTAAAACCCTTTACAGCATTGGGGGTTGAATAATTTTGAACACAACTGTATATTAACTTGCCTGAGTCCTGTAAAAAAACATGACTTCAAATCATATTTAAAACACGATGAGACCAAAATGCTTAAAATTAAGACAGCACAGTGAAATGGCTCAGCAGTGAAGGGGTTAAAAAGACTAGTGTACCCCGTACGGGTAGTCTGGTGCGCAGTGGCGACTCTAGGAACAATATTTAGGGGGGGCACAGAAGATACCGCAGTCAAAACTGGGGGGGCACTAATAATTTTCACCACTAAATCATATCACTGAATAAAACTAAGGGTCCAATCACCTGTGTGAGCTAAAACACCATCGCTAAAGGAAACATTTAGCGCGAGTTGCTAAAACATAGTGCCTGACGACCCACGAACAGATCACCTTGTCTGCAGTAGTCCATGAACAAGGTCGTTTAGCGCACGCTAGGAAAACTCTAAGACCCGGGCTGAGACCCAGCGCTAATGCGGTTGTGTACAGAATAGAACGGTTTTTTTTCCAGTGCCGGGCCATACCTATCCTCTGCCCTCACAAGCTTGAATATAAACACATCCAGTGAATAATCTCACACCCCTGCATTATTAAAATCATCCAAGGTGGCCATATCATCCATGGTTTGATGCACACATATATGAAGACTGATGGGCATTGCATGATAAATGCCTCCCAGCAGCATGTAGAATCATTACACTGCATTTAATAGATCCAAAAGGAAGGCCAGGTGAGCGACAAAAATTTCCCTGCTACAGCATATAAATAATACATGTTTCAGGGCAAGACTTATTCACATGTCCCTTTAAACATGGTCCACACAGTCACCCTAATAATCAACCGCTTCCATACTATGAATAACCCCCAGCATAAAATGTTTAAAATTAGGCAATATATTAGAATTAGGATATATGTGGATAAAGGATACTTTTATAATAGAGCCGACTGCAACAGCAACGACAATGCGGACCAGATCCATTGCTATAGTGTATGGGGCCAAGAGAACACCTGTGCTGCATTCCTTTTAATTGCCTGTTAATTTTGGGCGAAGATCTGTTTTTTTGGAGTTAGCACCAGGGTTAAGCAGTAGGTAAAATGGTGCAATTAGCGCCCCTCAAAAAATTTGCGCTGGCACCAACTGATCTGCTAGCTGCAAAAGCGCTAGAGATCTCTAGCGCTCCCTATGTTAAGTAAAGGACGCGGAAAGTACAGTAAGCTCGAGCTACAAATCACTAATAGCAACGCGCTAAGTGATTTTTCCCGTTTGTAGTGGGAGGCAAACAATCTGTTGGTCAGGCGCTAGACTCGATTAACCTGGCGCTAACGCAAAATCATGCCGACGCAAGGGTTAACTCACACCAGGTAATAGTGCCCTAAATAAGGCTAGGGTCAGACTGAGGCAGTGCGAACGCGCGTTCTGGCGCACATAATCACGGCCGCACTAGCAGCAGATGCCGGGCAATGACAGCCAATATACGATGTACGGTCGCACAAAAGTCCGGCCGCGCAACGCAAGTGGAAAATGAACGCATTTTTTCGAGAACGTTAAACCGCTGGTACTGACGTACAGAGTGCGCTGCGGCCGCATAGCAGCGTGTGTGCGTGATTAGGAGATGTCAGACGCTGCTAGTGTGCGGCCAACATAACGTTCAAACAGCCGGATTTCCCTAGACTTCTTTTCACCCCATCGTCATGAAATACGTCCAGAATTGCGCATCGTCTGACCACTTAAGCGTATTCCGTGAAAAAATGCGTGCGCACGCATCGACGTACATTTTGACGGTGGCCGCAGAAAATGCGCTCATCTGTCCCTAGCCTAAGTATATATAAATAAGATTCCAAAACCCCAGAGTAATGTGATGCAATGATGCCTTTTTATTGTACTAACATGATACTTTATTTGCCGCAGTTCGGCAGTTTTCGCTGAATGTCTGATTGCTCCTTCAGTGACTCCACTTTTAGCAAATTACAGTGACCATTCACTAAATAGGGAATTCACTTTATTTTCGGCGAAATAAATTCCCCGAAATGTGATAAAAAGCAGAGGATCTAAAGATGATTAGACCCTTTAGATTCTAACTTCCATAATAACCCCTAAAATGCCATAAACCCAGGGAAATACAATAAAAATAATAAACAATGTGGCATTTAGCTACCCCTTAACCCGTAAAATGCCATTCATCAAGGGAAAACCTGAAATGAATACACTGAGGCATGTAGTTTACCCATCAACCCGTAAAATGCCATTAATCAAGGAAAAACAAATGTATACTGTGAGGGATGAAGCCTGCCCATTAACCCTTAATATACAACTAAAACCAAGGCAAAAACTAACGTAATACACAATGTAGTGTATAGTCTGAACATTAACCATTTCACTGCTGAGCCATTTCAACCCTGTGAAAATGTTTAAGTTTAAGTACACGTTTTTATTTAATGTTTTATGACTTATACTTCACACTGAATATGGTCATGTGGGGTATCATTGGAAAGGCCAGAATCTGCCCTTTCAAATGACACCTATATCGTTCATATACGATGCATAGCGACGGAGATACGTTGGTCCGAAGAAGTGTGGGAAGCTGGATGCTGATTTTTGGTGGGGGGGCACATGGGGGGGCAAGGAATAACCTAGGGGGGGCAATTGCCCCCCCTTGCCCCCCTGTAGAGTCGCCTATGCTGGTGCGTCTGGTAGGGAAAAAATCATGAAGCAGGGAAGTAGAACTTTGGGTCTGCTCTTCCATACTAAAGCGACAAGAGCTTAGCAGCAGATCATCATAAAGATGTATTTATAATTAGTTTTTATGGCTAAGGATATGTAATTAGAAAGTGAGCATTATGTGACAGTAAAACAAATGCATAGCAAAAAAACCAACATGTCACAGAATGGTTAAGAACAGAGAAAACTCCTCTAAACAACAGGAAAAATGCAATTCTGGATATAGAGATAGCAGGTTAGAAAATACACAGCTGTGTATTGTGTGACCTATATATAGCATCATTTATTCTGATGGTGACACCCACACTGAGTACTTTTCTATCTTTGTTCTTCATCCTTGGGAACATTTGTAATAATTATATCTCAAGGGAATATTCATTCGCTGCGCTGTGCCTTTTCTACTCTCATTCGTCTCTCGGGTCCCTACTGTGTTCTGCAGAAAACAGTTTGTTATGTGTCACAGTTAATATGATTACTGTATTTCTCATCTTTTTGAGTTATTTTCTCTCGTTTCCTCACCAGGCTCCCAAATGCAATCAGCATCCTGCAGACGTAGACAGATATAATCTTATGTTTGGCATTTTCATATAGTGCTTATTATACTGATAATACACTTTAAACAAATCCAAATCCAATTATTTTCTATAATGAAGTTCATTACTTTATTATTGTATCGAGTCCATACATCAGAGATTGGAATTAAAGAGTCACTACTCAAATGCCAGGCCAAAAGATTACTCGCTACAACTTTCCTCATCCCATTACTCCACACTGGGCACCTTGAAAGATTTCTTGTCTCTCCTTGTCCCTATGTACATATTTTTGCCCCTTTCCTCTTATTCACAGACGTGCAGTGACGTGGGTCGATGGGGAGACTCCGGCATATAAAGCACATGTGCTCTTCTATGTGAAGCAGACCGCTTCCAACAAAGTGTGTGTTATACGCAGACATTCTGGATATAATGCTTCCTACATAGTGTGTGTTATACAGAGAGCTTCTGGATTGTTAGTCTATGCAGCAGCTCTCTGTATAACACACACTTTGCAGGAAGCATTGTATTCAGCAGTTCTCTGTATAGCACACACATTATAGGAAGCGGTCTGCTTCACATAGAAGAGCACATGTCCTTCATACGCCAGGGCCTCACCAGCGACTAACGTCACCACACGTCCCTGCTCTTATTCCTACCCTACCCCCTACTCTGTGTTCCATTTCCTGTTTCTTCTTATGTCCTTGTCTCTATGTCTTCCTGTTCCATCTTCTGTCCCCTGATTTCTGTCCCTGCCTCTGTCCACTTGTGTCCTAGCCCTCTTATTCCTGTCTTTGCTCCTTTTTTCTGTCCTTTCCTTTGTCCCTGTCCCGGTGTCTTTCTGCTTATTTCTCTCCCTCTCTCCTTATTCCTATGTCCTTCCCCTTGTCGCTAACTCTTTCCAGCTGTTCTGTCATGAACTTCCAACCCTTGGCCTTCTGAGGGAACAGACTGTACAAGACTACAGGAGAGCAGACACAGGAACAGAGCTGTCTGCATAAAGACGAGAAAGCAGGAAGAGGAATAACAAAGCAAGGGCAACAGTGGAATAAGGTAGTAAGGGCTTCTACAATAGCAAGGGGGTTCTCGGTAGAAACGGAGGTCCCTCTTTACTAAAAGGAAGCCCTCGGTGGAAAAGGGGAGTCCTCGGCAACAAGGCTGGAACATGGTGGGTAGCAGCAGAGGGTCTTGGGCATCACAGAGAGGCTTCCAAGATTACCTTATAAGGTGGACACTCCAAACACACTCAATGTACCGGCTGGGTGGAGTAGAGGTAATGTCACTGATTTGCATGGAGAGAGCCTGTGGAGTCATGGGTTCGATCCCAGCGAGCAACCTCTCCAGTAGGTGTCCTTGGGCAAGACACCTAACCAGTGGCGTAGCGTGGGTTGCCAGCGCCCGGGGCCAGCCAAGAATTGTGCGCCCCCCTTAACCTGTGGACACGTTAGAATGCCCTGATTCCCGTCCACCATTAGAGCATTGAACTCCTTACGCCAGAGCTTGGTAGCCACTGGCTCCTAGAATTTTACTCCTAGCTCCTAAATTTCCAGTTTATTTTACACCAAATCTAAAAGCGTCTTTGGCATCTAAAAACATCTAGTTGGCTTCACTATTTTCTTCCTGTCTCTTACATTTAATGTAAATATATCCAGCCCTGGTGTGTGTTCTCACGCAGTGGGTAAATTGGGTGTCCAATGACAACACAGCAAAGAAAATAAATAAACAAACAACACACATATATAGTTTGTGTGTTTGAAGTGGCTGGTTCTGTGTGATGGGAGTTTGTGTGTGTTTGAAGTGGCTGGTTCTGTGTGATGGGAGTTTGTGTGTGTGTTTGAAGTCGCTGGTTCTGTGTGATGGGAGTTTGTGTGTGTTTGAAGTGGCTGGTTCTGTGTGATGGGAGTTTGTGTGTGTTTGAAGTGGCTGGTTCTGTGTGATGGGAGTTTGTGGGTTTGAAGTGGCTGGTTCTGTGTGATGGGAGTTTGTGTGTGTTTGAAGTGGCTGGTTCTGTGTGATGGGAGTTTGTGTGTGTTTGAAGTGGCTGGTTCTGTGTGATGGGAGTTTGTGTGGGTTTGAAGTGGCTGGTTCTGTGTGATGGGAGTTTGTGTGTGTGTTTGAAGTGGCTGGTTCTGTGTGATGGGAGTTTGTGTGTGTTTGAAGTGGCTGGTTCTGTGTGATGGGAGTCTGTGTGTTTGAAGTGGCTGGTTCTGTGTGATGGAGTGTTGTGTGTGTTTGAAGTGGCTGTTCTGTGTGATGGGAGTTTGTGTGTGTTTGAAGTGGCTGGTTCTGTGTGATGGGAGTTTGTGTGGGTTTGAAGTGGCTGTTCTGTGTGATGGGAGTTTGTGTGTGTTGAAGTGGCTGGTTCTGTGTGATGGGGGTTTGTGTGTGTTTGAAGTGGCTGGTTCTGTGTGATGGGAGTCTGTGTGTTTGAAGTGGCTGGTTCTGTGTGATGGGAGTTTGTGTGTGTTTGAAGTGGCTGGTTCTGTGTGATGGGAGTTTGTGTGTGTTTGAAGTGGCTGGTTCTGTGTGATGGGAGTTTGTGTGTGTTTGAAGTGGCTGGTTCTGTGTGATGGGAGTTTGTGTGTGTTTGAAGTGGCTGGTTCTGTGTGATGGGAGTTTGTGTGTGTTTGAAGTGGCTGGTTCTGTGTGATGGGAGTCTGTGTGTTTGAAGTGGCTGGTTCTGTGTGATGGGAGTTTGTGTGTGTTTGAAGTGGCTGGTTCTGTGTGATGGGAGTTTGTGTGTGTTTGAAGTGGCTGGTTCTGTGTGATGGGAGTTTGTGTGGGTTTGAAGTGGCTGGTTCTGTGTGATGGGAGTTTGTGTGGGTTTGAAGTGGCTGGTTCTGTGTGATGGGAGTCTGTGTGTTTGAAGTGGCTGGTTCTGTGTGATGGGAGTTTGTGTGTGTTTGAAGTGGCTGGTTCTGTGTGATGGGAGTTTGTGTGTGTTTGAAGTGGCTGGTTCTGTGTGATGGGAGTTTGTGTGGGTTTGAAGTGGCTGGTTCTGTGTGATGGGAGTTTGTGTGGGTTTGAAGTGGCTGGTTCTGTGTGATGGGAGTTTGTGTGGGTTTGAAGTGGCTGGTTCTGTGTGATGGGAGTCTGTTTGTGTGTTTGAGGCTGTTGGTTTTGTGTGACAGGAGTTGCTGAGCTGGTATAGGGGGGGCAAATATTGTTATGGGTTTTGTTTTTGGGAGAGGCTGCATAGTTATTTAGGGGGGTAAGTAATTTAGGGTTATTTTTTTGGGTGCTGTGCTGTATACTATAATTTTTTTTTTTTTAAATTTACTTTTTCATTTGTTTTTTTTCTTAATTTATTTAAGATTTCCCCCTCCCTATTCTTTACACTTTCCCCAGGGCTGCCTATAGCTTAGTTCAATGCAGCTGGGCAGAGGCAGCACAGAGTTAACACTGCCTGGTCCCCTGCATTGCAGGACCTTATCAGGAGCCAGGCAGGTTAGTGTTAATGTGCTGCTTCTTGAAAAAGCCATAAATCTGTGGAGCTACAGAGCTTCACCGTGGGCTGCCATTTACACCCTGCCTCCACCTAGTTTAGTGTCTTAGCGACACAGTTACAGATCACCCCCCCCCCCTTACTCTCTAACCCTCTGGTCGAGCTGGTGATTGGGGGGGGGGCAGGGGGCCGGGGGCCTGTGGTGAGGAGCGTGGAGGACTTTTTTTTGCTTTCAAACCTCATCACAGTGCACGTGCCGCCAGTCCCGGTCCATCCATCTGCGCAGATAAGCAGGCGCTGCCCCTCGCTCCGGCTGCCATGTGATGTGCTGCAGCCTTCCATGATGATGAGAGCCTCCCCTCCTGCTCTGAAAAGCGTGGCGCCGGCGCGCTGGCGGCGTCACGTGACACAGCAGTGCTTGCACTTCCGGATTTTCCTCCATTCGGCGCGCCGCGGCGCCGATCAGCTGGGAAATATTAGGGGCGCAAATTTTGAAATTTGCGCCCCTAAATGCTCGTAAAAAATTGCGCCCGGGGCCACCGCCCCGTTGGCCCCCCCCACGCTACGCCACTGCACCTAACGGTACATACTCGCCACCCAGGACATACTTGAAAACGAGAGAAATCTCAATGTATCCTTCCTGGTAAAATCCTTTCACAAAAAAAAAAATGCAGAAGCACAGTGTAGCACTCTTTTCAGGTAGGTTCATTAAGGATGCTAACCACACCTGCGGTAGCCAGGGAGGAACAAGGCAAACCAGAGTGGAACACGAAAGAGGTAGGGTGCACCTGAGCAGAAAATGCAGCAGGGAAAACCAGCAATGGACACATGCAAAGGAGTCAGCTATGGGTCTTGGGACATTTGTGCCTCTCAGGGCTGGCTTCATGGCACATATGTGACAGCGAGAAAGTGAAATTTCGGTATGAAGACTCCAAAAATTCAAGATTTCAGAGTCTTCTGAATTTTAGAATTCTGGATCAAGGTGCCCGATCTGCAGTTGTTCTTAAAAGTCATTCTATATTTGCGATAAATTCATTGGTTATCTCTTTTAAAAGTCAAAGGGCCTTATTACAAGCTTAACTAGCATTAGTGCTCAAATATGTGAGCGTTACCGCTAGGTTAAGTGACTTTAATACTAGAGATGAGCCGAACACCCCCGAGTTCGGTTCGAACTCGAACTTTTCAAAAGTTAGAATTCGAACTCGAACACGATCTCAATACAAGTCAATGAGATATTTAGAGTGCCCTCCAAGAGGGCATATATGCTAGATATTTGCCATAAAAGGTGTATGGGGGTCCGGGTAGTGCCCTGGGGGACAGGAAACAAGGACAAAAAGTTTTAAAAAAAACATTTTTAAAGGGACAGGGAGTTTTCCATGAAATAAGGGTTAAAAATAATATCGTGCATAGGAGGTCCCCATAACCTGCCCGTGAAGTGGCGGATTTCTAGGATGTATAGAAACATTTAAAAACAATGTCCGGGTCCGGGTAGTGCCCTGGGGGACAGGAAACAAGGACAAAAAGTTTAAAAAAATATGTTTTTAACCCCTTCACTGCTTACGACGTGTGGGACACGTCCTCAGTTACTCCCGCTGTATTCTGAGGAGGACGTGTCCCACACGTCATCAGCTTTGCGGGACCCCCGGCGGAGATACTCACCTCTCTGTCCGGGGTCCCGCGGCGTCCTGACTTCAGTGTCCTCAGACGCTGAAGTCAAGCTCCTCCCGACGTAAATGACGTCATCGCGCCATGCGCGATGACGTTATTTTCAGGCGACCCCCCCGGCAATGCCGGGAGATCGCCTGGAAGGGAGGGGGGGATCCGTTCGGATCACTCTCCCTCCCGATCGGGAGGTCCCACAAAAAAATCCAGGCACCGCTTAAAAGGAGAGAGTCTCCCCTTTTAAGCGGTGGCTGACTTTAACCCCTTAGGCACCGGGTCACACTTCGGCGCCTTGCGGCGCCGAAGTGCGGCCTAGCTCCGGTGGGGGCCACCATCTTGGATCGCGGCTCCACCCCGGGTCCCCACTCACTGCCTGACGTCCTCACGCATAGCGTGATGACATCAGATAGCCGTGGAACCCCTAGCTGCCCGGAATCCCCTGGTGGAGATAGGGAGTTCATTTGAGGGTTCACAGAGATGCTGTGAGGTTGTGTATAGAGATGCTGATGGGGTTGTGTATAGAGATGCTGTGAGGCTGTGTATAGAGATGCTGTGAGGCTGTGTATAGAGATGCTGTGAGGCTGTGTATAAAGATGCTGTGAGGTTGTGTATAGAGATACTGTGAGGTTGTGTATAGAGATGCTGTTTGTGTATAGAGATGCTGATGGGGTTGTGTATAGAGATGTTGTGAGGCTGTGTATAGAGATGCTGTGAGGCTGTGTTTAGAGATGCTGATGGGGTTGTGTATAGAGATGCTGTTTGTGTATAGAGATGCTGATGGGGTTGTGTATAGAGATGCTGTGAAGTTGTGTATAGAGATGCTGATGGGGTTGTGTATAGAGATGCTGTGTATAGAGATGCTGTAAGGCTGTGTTTAGAGATGCCGATGGGGTTGTGTATAGCGATGCTGTGAGGCTGTGTATAGAGATGCTGATGGGGCTGTGTATAGAGATGCCTTGCGGCTCCGAAGTGCGGCCTAGCTCCTGTGGGGGCCGCCATCTTGGATGGCGGCTCCACCCCCGGGTACCTCCTCACTGCCTAACGTCCTCACGCATAGTGTGATGACGTCAGATAGCCGGGGAACCCCTAGCTGCCCAGAATCCCCTGGTGGAGAAATCAGGGTTCAAATGAACTCCCTATCTCCAGGCAGCTAGGGGGTCATGGAGGGTGTCAATTGAAAGGCCTGAGCATGGCCTTTCGAATGATACCCAACATGACCAGGTATATAGTAAAAAAAAAACATGTATTTTTTTTTGTGTGTTATTTTTATTAAGGCAGCAATCTTGTTTACATTTCAATTATGTGAACAATGATGCTGCACTAATGATTTTTTTCTATGGGGTACGTTTGCTATAAATCACGTAATTCCCCCCACAAAATGTAACAAGTCCCCATTTCTAATTTTTGTACAAGTGCACCCCATAGAAAACATAACCGCAAACGCTCATGTGCTAAAATGTGAAAAAAAACACTTTACACATTGCAAATGATTAAAAATTCAATTTTTATTGCATTTTTTGTCATAATATACAGGCAGGACATGACGTATACATAGAAAAATGATATATTATGAATCTGCGGAGTCTGCCGGAAAGAACGATATCTAATATGTCTGGGTCATTTAATAAAATGTGGCTTCAAATCGCGTTTAAACATGATGAGCGAAAGCGGTAAAAATGAGCTGAGCACACAGCAGTGAAATGCAGGGTTAAGGGGTTAAACAGCATATCAGAGGAACATTTAGTAGAGAAATGAACACTTCTCAGAAGCACAGGTGTTGGTTGATACATGTTCAGGAGACACCACACCCTCAGTCTACATACAATGTATCAAATTCATTAGACCACATAATTAAAAGCACATGTTATTTCCAAACACTAATTAACACCTGTTGTTTACAGCGTTTGAGAACACAGGTCATTTAGAGGTGAGAATCTTTGCACGTAGACATTATTTTTTAATTCAATATCTAATAAACCGTTGCTTATAATATTCTGCAGTAAAGAGTCTCTTTATTTCTAGATTTTTTAAGCATTTCTTATACTTTTTCAAAAAATGTTTTTTTGCGAACTCGAACCGAACACGCCAAAAAGTTCGGAGTTCGCGAACTTGCGATTGGCCAAAGTTCGAATCGAACTCCGAACTGATCAAACCGAACAGCTCATCCCTATTTAATACATGACCTCCATTTATCAGATCCCTAACGCTAACTGGTTAAACGATCCATTACCTAATCAGTGATTGTGTCACGGTTCCCGGATCCCACCACGCAGTACTTAACCCCCAACACTCCACAAAACCCAGAAGCTACCAACAGTGTAGCTGTGAATGATCCCTATCTGTCTGGTCCTTAGAATTGGCCAGGTAAACTAGCTAGACAGAAAAGGGTTAACAATACGGAGAGGAGTCAGCCGAGCCAGAATCAGGAATACAGAGTTCAGAATGGTCAAATGGAATAGCCGGGTCGGTATCAGAGCAGTAGCGTAGTACAAGCAAATAGTCTAGGGCAACAGAAGGCAGAATGGTCAGAACACAAGCAGAGGTCAGTAACAGGTTAAATCAATATAACAGTCAGGTACAAGGAGCTCAGGATGGATAACCACGATCTGGCAACTTCTGAAACTATACTGAGGGTTTTTAAAGACCTTCACCAGACCACACCCCCCACTCAAGCCACACCTCATGCAATCACCTCCCTGCCTGTCTCCATTTAAACCAGGCAGTGGTCAGCGAGCAGCATCAGACTTGCTGTCCTCAAGCACACAGGTAGGGCTGGAAGCCCCCAACGTTACAGATTGCGCTCGCTTACACGAGCGTACTGTACTTTGCTCTCTCTATACCTAACATAGGGAGCGCAATCAGTTATTAGCATTAGACTTACAAACTCCTAATGCTAATTAGTGTACCGATGTGGTAAAGAAAAAGTTAACCACAGCTTGAAGCTGGTGCTAACTGATACCGCTTCTACAGAATCCGTTATCTCAAGCTGAAACCCCCCAAAAATCAAATACTCACTTCTCATCCTGGGGTGAGAGCGGTTGCCTGGTCCGCTGCTTCTGGCCACTGGAAGCAGAGTGAGACTGGGGCAAAAAAGTCCCCAAGTCTCCTTCCGCAAATCACTCCGCAGCCCTGCACAAACTTGTAAGAGCAAGATCTCGCAGGGCTCACGGCCCAGCAACACAAACTTCCATGAAGTCTTATAGACTCCAGGAGGTGATACTTGCAATAGTGAAGCGCTGCCGTGAGTATCAGGGAAGGTTTGAGCTGCACTGTGGGGCAGGGGGCAGGCTACGGAATTAGCGCCTGCCATGTAATATGATGCTAAAACTTGGACGCAACGCAACTGTCCCAGGTGGTGACACTACACTCCCCGCCCAACATCCATCGATGGGTAGACTTTGAATCAGCATGCATGTTCCCGGAGGATCCTAAATACTGGATGTGGCTTCCGAAAAGCTTGCGTCCCAAAGTACCGGTACCATGCTCAGTCACTCCATTGCATTATGGGATTCTCTCGCCTCCTCCAAAAAGCTGCGCCAAGCTTCATCATCCATGCTCCCAATATGGAGAAATCCGCAGTTCCCACCGGGGCAAGCACCGGACCAATTTTCCAGATTTGTTGAGGGGGGCATCCTCAGGCTCAGAGACCTTTTGAGATCGTGCTGGACTGTACTCCTTCGAATCCATGTCAGCCCGCTTCCGGCTGCTCCCGCGGGATTCTTTCCGATATATGCAGCTCCATCATTTTGCCTCTACCACCGGAAACAAAACGGCTGGCTCCTCTCCGCTCACTTTCTTCGAACGTTTGTGCCCTTCCGGAGACCCACCCCGAGGCCTTATTTCTAGACTCTATGCCCATCTGGCGAGCACACCCTCTTTGCCTACTATTACCTACATGGCCGCATGGGAAAGGGACCTTGGATCGACCCTCGAGGGGGATGAGTGGCTGGACATATGGGAGGCAGCACGGAAGGTATCCATATGCACGACCTTACAGGAGCAGGGGCTGAAGACTATGATGAGGTGGTACACCACACCTGTGCTCCTCCATAAAACTAACGCAGCTATTCCTGACGATTGCTGGAGGGGATGCGGGAAAGGAGCACTCAGGCCCATATGTGGTGGTCGTGTCCTGCGATCTCTAAGTATTGGGACTCGGTGCAAGCCCTGTTGGAACATATCTTTGGAACCAGAGTGCCAAAAGACCCTTGGACATACCTGTTCGACAATCCGGTACCGGACTTTACTATGCACCACAACCACCTCCTCTCCAAAATCTTACTTGCAGCACGGAAAGCAGTGGCTGAGTCCTGGAGGTCCCCGAGGCTTCCTTCACAGAGACGTCTATTACAGATCATGGACCATATCCAATTGATGGACGAACTTTCGGCGAAAGTGCATCATACATTGCCGGCGTACCGGAAAGTCTGGGATACCTGGGACTCCTTTGGGGTGTAACTGACTAATAGGAATGTCCGGCTTGTATACCAAATGCTCAAACCCCGGCGTTTCGTCGGCTCCTTTAGTGCCTGTGTTTGTTTGTTTGTATGTCTATGTCTCGTGTTGTCCAGTACTGTTATGTTCTTGGTGTGTCTTGTCCCCTCTCCCCCCTAGCGTGTTGTTTACCCCTGTTATATTTTCCCTCTTTCGTTCTCTCTTCTCACTCTTCTGCCTCCTGCAGTAGGCTTTGTTTTTGTATCACTGAAATATTGGGTCGGGGACGGATTACCATTCACTCAGCATTTGTACTACTGTTTATGTGATATGTCCTGACTTCCATAAATAAAGTCTTTAAAAAAAAAAAAAATGGACGCAACAGAGAATTCTGCATACGTAGGTTTTCCCCTTAAGGCTAGGGTCAGACGAACGCATTTTCACGTTTTCTGTGAAAAAGTGCGTTCGAACGAATGGACGCATTTTTTCACGGAGTACGCGATAGCGGTCATACTGTGCGCATTTGCGTTCGTGATTTTGTACGGATCATCAATAAAACACTTTGTGCATCTGGACGTTATGTTGGCCGGACATTAGCAGTGTCTGACATCTCCAATTCACGCACACACGCCGCTAGCGGACGCAGCGCACTCTGTACAACCGTACTAGCGGTTTCACGTTCTCGACAAAATGCGTTCGTTTGCCACTTGCGTTGCGCAGCCGGACTTTTGTGCGACCGTACTTCGTATATTGGCCGTCATTGCCCGCCATTTGCTGCTACTACGGCCGTGATTAAGTGCGACTGCACGCGCGTTCGCACTGCCTCAGTCTGACCCCAGCCTTAGTGTCCCCGTTTTAGTGCCACAAATGTAATATGAGCCAAATTGTGCATTTTTAATTACCAAATTCAAATTCTTCATATGAACAAAAGGTTTATTTTTAATTTTGAGAGCAGCTTTTCCAGCAAAGGGGTAAATATGACAAACAGCTTCCAGCACTCTATGTAAAAGGGTCAATCCTTGTCCAGAAACACCGTAAAAATTGTAAACCTTCACATGCAAAAAACATTAGGACCAGTAGAGGGAGATACAATCCAGAAGAACAGCGCAGTACCAATTTTGCCTTGCAGTGGATAGGATGCCATACACTGTGAGATGTATAAATGCTTCCCGATAACAGACAGCAATATAAATAACAGCAGACAGATTTCCTAATAACGTTCAACTATATGAATGATTGAAATTAAAAATTAAAGGGACACTACTACCAAAAAATGAAATGTTATTTTGTTTATTTTGTGTTGCTGGTATCTTACATGTGTTTTATTTTCCTCTTGTATGTTTAGTTGACTGCATCCATTTTGACGTCTTTTGTGTTGTAAACTGCACCCCCCCCCCCCGACAGACACAGAATATTCACATCACTTGCTCCTCACTTTGTGACTTTGGCCACAGAATGGAATCTATTTTGTGGGATGTATTTAAAGGACATCACCAGGGAGTATATTAGAAGTCTTTTAAGCTCCCTATCTTATCCCATTCGGCTGGCATCTATCTCGAGTAGCATATACAATATGCCCCCTGCTGCCTTATCTAAACCTTCACGCCTCCACCCCACTAACTGTTAAATACTATAGAAGCAATGCAACAAATGTAAAGTAAACCGTTTGCACAGATTTTGGTGAATGTTGCATCATGGAAAAAATCCACAAAATGGAAACAGGAGATAAAAAAACTAATTTTATTTTTCCTTTTTAAATGCAATTAATTCAAACAGAGAAAAAAAACAGCAGCATGTGTTTTATAAAGTGGTTTTGTTTGTAATGCGCAAGTAATCTAGTTGAAGCTTATGTAAGTGGTATAGTCCCTTAAATGTTTTGCATCTAGGGCTAGATTCCAAACCCATTGTAAATTCAATTACAGCTTGGGTAAATTTACTAGCTCCACAATGACTTGGGTAAGTTTACCATTACTAAGGTTAAGTTCACAACAGGCTTGGAATCTAGCCCTATGTAGATTATGTAATATCTCGCATGTTTGTCCCTTAACTGCTTTTTACCTAGCAAGATCACAGCAGTTTACAAGAGACTCGTTCTTTTTGTAATGCATTATTCTATAATACTGTCAGGATTTAAATGCCTCGCCACCCAGGACATACTTGAAAATGAGAGAAATCTCAATATCCTTCCTGGTAAAAATCCTTTCTCAAAGCAATTTGGGAAATCCAAGAAAAAAGCTCATTCATTCATTCAGGAGATCAGGTGCTCCTTGGATTAAACATATCCCTACAGCCCTGAAGACCCCATGTGTCACTGCATATCCAAAAATTCTTAAAGTAAAGGATGTCAGACATGGTGGAATGAAGATTTTAAGGACACCAACTGAGATACATCTGAGATACCTGAAAACGTTTCTTGTAGGACTTTAACCTGTCATACTCAGAAATGGAGCACAGCAGGTCCAAACCTGGATTCTGGTGCAAGAAAAATATTTTAGGCTGACAAACTCGGACAGGTCATGCCAATTTTGGATAGTACAAAAAGTATTTTTGTGCTGAAATAAGAGAATATAAATTTTTACAGAATTTGTAAAGAGGACAGCTCATTTTATTACACACCTTTTAATGTGATCCTGTCATCAACAGGTTCTCTTACGATTTTATGTCTCATCAAGGGATGATTACATTGATCAAAAAGATCAATGTGATGTCTCATTCCTTGATGAGATATTGTCAACTGCTGCTTGACTAGTTCTGGTGCTAGGCGCAACCATTCTGCTGATGTGTCCTCTCCTGTGACATAGGTGTCCTGACTATATATGAAATTGTGATCTCAAATCACCAGAAAGTGGAACATGATTACACTGATCAGCCACAACACAACCACCTGCTTAATATTGTGTAGGGCTCCCTCATGCTGCCAAACCTGCTCTGTTGCATTGAAGTGTCCTGTGGTAACTGGCACCAGGACATCTGCAGCAGATCCATTAAGTCCTGCAAGTAGCGAGGTGCGGCCTCCATGAATCAAATTTGTAGCTCCAACACATCCTATAGATCCTCAATCAAATTGAGATCTGGGAAATTGGAGGCCAAGGCCAAGGCCGCACCTGAAATCTTTGTCATGTTCATCCAATTATTGTTGAACAGTTTTGGAGTGTGCATTATCCTGCCGATAATAGGCCACTGACATTGAGGAACACCATTGCCATGAAGAGGTGTTCATGGTCTGCAACAATCTCTAGGTAGATGGAACGTGTCAAGTGTGATCTGACACCTTTCTATAAAGGCCAGCATTAAATTTTTCAGCAATTTGAGCTAGAGTAGGTCTTTTGTGTGATCAGACCAAGCAGGCTAACCTTTGCTCTTCACATACAACAATGAGCCATGAGCCACCATGACCCTGTCACCTCACCAGTTCACAGATTGTCTTCCTTTGCACCACGTTTGGTAGTTACTACCACTACATACTGGAAACACCTCACAAGACTTGCTGTTTTGGAGATACTCTGACCCATTCGTCTAGCCATCACTATTTGACCTATGTCAAAGTCACTCATATCTTTATGCTTGTCCATTATTTCTGCTTCCAACACATGTGATTCAACATGACAAGAAAAAGAAGAGATGTCATCTGCGCTTGTTTCTATATATTTCCATGAGCAACAAAACACTGTCAGAGGTTTTAGTTTGCTTAAATGGCCATTAAAGCGTAAGCTCACTCACCCCATCAAGGCACCTCTCGGTAGAGTGAGTCCTAACCAATGTACCAGAAACTGCTCCTCTGAGCAACTGCATGCTCTCCTGCTGCTTTTCAGCTAAGGAGAGGCAGAAAAATGGTGGGTTTTATTTATACACGCACCAAGCACTTCCCATTTGGGGTTGAATACAAAAATATGGAAAAAGGAACAGCAGCAAAAATGACTAACTGGTGTTACAGCATAATATACATACATACTGAAAAAATGGCTTACGCTTCAATGGCCATTTAAGCAAACTAAAACCTCTGACAGTGTTTTGTTGCACATGGAAATATATAGAAACGAGCGCAGATGACATCTCTTTAATTTCTTGTTATGTTTTATACATGAACTGGGTTGTTACTCCTGGCTGTTGCAGCTGCTCTGAGTACAGGCACAACGCCATGTTTTTCTGTATACATGTGATTCAACAACTGCCTGAACACTTGCTTCCTAATATATCCCACCCCTTGACAGGTGCCATTGTAAAGATATAAACAGTGTCACCTGTCAGTGGTTTTCATGTTGTGGCTGATCAGTGTAAAACACAGCGAACTCTCAGGCTAATGAACTGATTATGAGAGTGAACAACAGAACAATATTGTTACTCCTGGGTGTTGCAGCCGCTCTGGTGAGTACAGGCGCAACACCATTGTTTTCTGTATGTATGTATGTATATTATGCTGTAACACCAGTTAAGTTATTTTTGCTGCTGTTCCTTTTTCCATTTTTTTTTCAACCCCAAATGGGAAGTGTTTGGTGCGTGTATAAATAAAACCCACCATTTTTCTGCCTCTCCTTAGCTGATAAGCAGCAGGAGGGGCATGCAGTTGCTCAGAGGAGCAGCTTCTGGTACATTGGTTAGGACTCACTCTACCGAGAGGTTCCTTGATGGGGCGAGTGAGCTTACGCTTCAATGGCCATTTAAGCAAACTAAAACCTCTGACAGTGTTTCGTTGCACATAGAAACGAGCGTAGACAATATCTCTTTTTTTTCTTCTTGTTATGTTTTATACATGAACTGGGTTGTTACTCCTGGCTGTTGCAGCTGCTCTGAGTACAGGCACAACGCCATGTTTTTCTGTATACATGTGATTCAACAACTGCCTGAACACTTGCTGCCTAATATATCCCACCCCTTGACAGGTGCCATTGTAAAGATATAAACAGTGTCACCTGTCAGTGGTTTTCATGTTGTGGCTGATCAGTGTAAAACACAGCGAACTCTCAGGCTAATGAACTGATTATGAGAGTGAACAACAGAACAATATTCAAACCATGCAAAGCTTACCTATGTAAGAATTTGCTTTGACAGGTACCACATATAGAAAAAAAATAAGGAAAAATTATCATTTAGCAACATAAATAGATCTGATCATTAGAATTTAAATCTCTTTTGTTGGCCATTAACACAGCACTGAGGCTTTTAGGTGCATGCGCCTTTGGAGTCAGGTTCTGCCACATCTTTAATGAAGTCTGTGCCCCAAAGTCTGAATTGGTATCTCAGAGAGCATAGATACGGAAATGCAGATAGTTCTATATTTCAAAGAATTAAATTGTACAGATGTTAAACTCATGTGGAATAGGGCCTAGAAAGTCCGGCTCTAGATGTATTCTGCATTGGTGCTTATTAGGTAGCACTCGCCTTACTTAGCCATCTACATCCGCGTAGTTTGGCAGCCAATGCCTGAGGCGCGTTCAATACCTCAGCCGCTGCAAGTGCTAAGTTAGCAACTTGCCATTGAACACCGTTCGGCCACTCACTGCTCAGCACTGCTAACTTAGCACTTGCAGCGACCCGAGGAGATGCTGCGAGTAGCTGAGTGTGACGTATTAAAGATGGCCGCCGCCATGAAGCAAGTAACAATTCCGTACAGCAAGATGGCCGCCGCCACGAAGCAAGTAACAATTCCGTACAGCAATGTTAATTGAGGTTTTTGTTCACCAAAGCACAAAATATTTATTTATTATTTACCCCTGCACATAGACATAGATTGCAGTTCAATTTAGATTTTGTTTCAGAAGTAAACATAACGTTTATTCAATAAAAACTATCATTTGTGGTGTGTGCATACAAAACGGAATTGTGCTGACTGCTTTCTTTATCATATTTTGTCCGAGTGATACGAAAAACAATCTGAATCTTTAATTAAAAAATCGTCAGCCATTTTGGATTCAAAATTCGCATCCAAAAGCGTTCAATGACCCTGCTACAGCAAACTGAATTGCTGCGCTGCAGCAATTCAGCAGCTGCTGAGGTATTGAACGGGGCTCAGGAGTAAGCAGAGGGTTACCCTGTAAGACAGCTCTAAGGTCTGGTGCACACGAGCGTGGACGTTCCTTCCACTCGACACAGCCGCTGAGTGCACTTAGTGCCCTCACATTGCAAAGCGCGATCCTCCATAGGAGGATCGCGCTCTGCAATCCCGTTGACGTGCGTCTAGCACTGGTGTATTTTGGCCTAGGCCGACTAGGCTCAGGCCTAGGGCGGCACTTTCCAGGGGGCGGCGGCCCGCACTGGGTGGCCCCACCCCTAAAAAAAAATTTTTTTTTTTTTTTTTTACTCTTGCAAAGTATTTTACCAGGAAGGATACATTGAGATTTCACTAATTTACACTTTCAATTTCACTTTCCAGGGGGCAGCAAAAAACCTCACCACTTAGGCTAGGGTCAGACGAACGCATTTTTATGTTGTCTGTGAAAAAGTGCGTTCGAACGAATGGACGCATTTTTTCACAGAATACGAGATAGTGGTCATACTATGCGCATTTTCGTCCGTGATTTTGTACGGATCATCAATAAAACTCTTTTTGTGTCTGGACGTTATGTTGGCCGGACATTAGCAGCGTCTGACGTCTCCTAATCACGCACACACGCCGCTAGCGGGCGCAGCGCACTCTGTACGTCAGTACCTGCGGTTTCACGTTCTCGAAAAAATGCGTTCATTTTCCACTTGCGTTGCGCAGCCGGACTTTTGTGCGACCGTACTTCGTATATTGGCCGTCATTGCCCGGCATCTGCTGCTAGTGCGGCCGTGATTAAGTGCGCCAGAACGCGCGTTCGCACTGCCTCAGTCTGACCCTAGCCTAAATGGGTTACTCGCAGAGCACCGAAATGACGCCAACTTTTTGGTGTTCTGTAGTTCCCTGCACTTAGCAGAATAAAATTTCCCCACCCTCCAGTGAATTCACCATTCACCGCAGGGTCCCCAAAGTTCATGGAGTCGGCCGCTGAATGCTGCCACCGCAAACCTGTGGCCTGCTGTTTTCAAAAGAACTACTGAACGAAAATGTCTGGAATTTACATATAAGATCCTATGATTGATAATAAAAAGTTCTGTTACAGAAAAAAGAAAAACTGCTATTAAAAAAAGGGGGGGGGGATTTTGCCCAAAAAAATCTGAAAAATGCCTAAAAGGTACTAAAAAAAATCAATAAGTAAAGACTTTTTACTGCAGATTAAAATAATAAATGATTTATTAGATATTGCATAAAAACGGGAATATTTTTAACATTGAAACCTATGGGGTTCGCCTGAATAAACCTGCTGATTGAAACCACCGAACATCAGGGCATTTCACTGCCATTTCTCTGAGTCTCAGTACCACATGACTGGCTGAACCACGGGAAACGCACGCGCGCAGCTGCCCGCCCTTTTGTTAACACAGACTCTATTCTAGACTGAACACCCACCGGGAAGGGAATCAAAGCTACAGTGCACCCTCTGGCAGTGGCACCCCACTGCTGACAAGATGGCTCCACAGCATAATTGCTGTGTGCTCATATACACTCGGTTTGCTGGGAGTTTTACTGCAGTGGATTCTGATGCACTCATACACATCACACATTGCATTGCTGGGAGTTTTATTGCTGTGGATTCTGATATGCTGACACACACCAAACATTGCATTGCTGGGAGTTTTATTGCTGTGGATTCTGTGATACACACTGCATATTACTGTGAGTTTTATTGTCCTGGAGCTCTGGGATACGCTCATACACACTGCACATTAGTGTGAGTTTTATTGCTGTGCAATTCTGTGATATGCTCATACACACTGCACATTTCTGGGGGTTTTATTGCTGTGCAGCTCTGATATGCTCATACACAGTGCCCATTTCTGTGGGTTTTATTGCCGTGCAGCTCTGTGATACGCTCATATGCAGTGCACGTTTCTGTGGATTTTATTGTTAGAGCGGCTGTGATCCCGTTTACTTGACATGCGTGGCTGTTCTTTGTAAAAATGCTTGAATTTAAACATTTCATAATTTTCTTTATCTCAATAGATGGTATACAAAATATACAAGTAGGCACTTGGTATCCACTTTTAATATAAAGAGAGGAAAAGGCGGAGCTCTAAGAGGAAAAGGTGGAGCTTAAAGAGGAAGGGTGGGGATTAACCAGGAAGAGGTGTGCCCTTGACAGGAAGGGGTGCGTCAAATTTAAATTAGGGGGTGCACAAGTTTAGTCAGGCCTAGGGCAGCACAAAACCTAAATACACCACTGGCGTCTAGTGTGTCAACGGAGAGGCTTTCTGGGTGGACGCTTGCTGCGCGTGCACGAAGTGCACGCACACAAGCATGTGACCGGCCCCGTCACAGCGTCACATGGCTGCGCCGGGCGCCAGCAAGTATGGGCGTACGGGCGCACCAGGTGCGCTCCTGTGCCACCGGCCTTACGGTAGCTGCTGTCAGTCACTCCATCAGCATGCCAGCAGAAATGAGTCACAACAAATTTTTGATATTGTATACTGACATTATATACTGTAAAATAAAAAAATGTAGTTGGGTTGAGGTTCTCAGCAGCTGCTGCCCAATTATTTAAGCGGAAAAAAGGAACTCTATTTTTTAATAGAGTGTTCCTTTAAAGACTTAGGGCCCTATTACATTTCTTCACCCAGAAATGCACGGTAAATGCGTGAATTTTTAACGTCAAACGTTAACGTGCGTAAATCAATGCTGGTATTACAATCCTCACACATTTCTTCATCCGCCGAAAAATAACGCTCGTAAAACGGATGCATAAAAACACGCGCGTAGTAACGTTTCGTGCAGAAATCAGTGTGCGGACTATTTTTTTCACACGATTCAGCCAATCAGAATTAAGAACCACAATTGTCTCACGTTAAGTTTTTGCACCTGTCAAAGTCAATCTACGCATATATGCTGTTAAAAAAAAAAAAAAAACCAAGCACAACTTCTCAGTTTTATTGGTAGGTATGAGTAGAATGTGTAACTATACTTTGCAGCATTTTTTTTTTGGGCTGGTGTATTTGGTTTCAGCCAGGTAGAATTTGCCATTAACACTAGGGATGAGCCGAACACCCTCGTGTTCGGTTTGCATTCGAACTCGAACAATTTCAAAAGTTCGAGTTCGAACGCGAACACGAACCGAACTCAATGCAAGTCAATGGGACTCGAAAGTTCGAATTTTAGAGTGCCCTCCAAGAGGGCATATTTGCAAGATATTTGCCATAAAAGGTGTATGGGGGTCCGGGTAGTGCCCTGGGGGACAGGAAACAAGGAAAAAAAGTTTTAAAAAAAACGATTTTAAAGGGACAGTGAGTTTTCCATGAAATAAAGGTTGAGAATAAAAACGAAAAATTCCTTCAAATATCGTGCCTAGGAGGTCCCCATAACCTGCCCGTGAAGTGGTGGATTTGTAGGATGTATAGAAACATTTAAAAACAAAAAAATGACATTTCAAATGACGGTAAATGGTTTTCCTTTAATCTATTCATAAACAACTGCTTGGGGCGGCAGTCTGTATGAAAAGAGGAGACATTTTAGGATACGCAGAACAAGTTTAGTGATTTTTTTGGCTAAATTATGGTGAAACTTATGCAGGCTTTGGATGAAAGTAACAATAGGTGCTTTAAAATTGGGCATTTAGTGTCGGCAACAGTGCCGTCACACCGTAACCCCTCTGTGGTATTGTGGAAGAGTGCAGGGTTGGACCCTGCGGTCCAATATTAAAATGATATGAATCTGGTATAGGCGTCAGTGGCAGTGCACCCAAATATTGTGCCTTCACATCGTAACCCCTCTGAGGTGTTGTGGAAGAGTGCAGTGGTGGAGGTTTTGGTAATGCAGAAGAGATCCCCGATCTATTCAGTTACAACAAAACCGGGTCAGGAATGTTTAGGCACTTCTACTGCGCTGCTGTATATGGTGAGAATCGGCGCACACCAGTAGCAACAGGAAGCAAACAGAACAGGCAGGGAATATTATTATTATTATTCTTTATTTATAAAGCGCCAGCATATTCCGCAGCGCTGAATACACAGAGAGAATAGTCAAATGGCAGGCAAAGTCGGCAACAGATCGGGTCCTCAGAACAAGCAGGGTCAGTAACAAGTATACAAACTGACTCGGTAAGCTAGTGATGCGGGAATAAAGGCTGAGACACACTGAGCGTGTAGCAACGCACAGCGTAGCGAAGCGAAGAGAAGCAAACATTTTGCAGGCTTGACTTCGCTCCGCCTCGCAGCGTGTCTACACTACATTATGTTTAATTCTCACCACACTGGACAGGAATCCACTAACTAAATTAAAGTGTACACACAAAACCGTTTTATTTCCACAAAGCACATGTTATATAGGCAAAAAAAGTTTGTACTGAATAAAATACATCAAAAATTACTGTTAATTTAATAGGAATAGTATAAAAAAGGTAACCCCTGATCATCTATATTATAGGGACACGGAGCGCCGTATATAGAGTAGGGATGCATTGATACCACACACAAACATATACGTATATATCAACACGTAGACCTATATATACGTATATATATCAACACGCAGATATATGTATACACCCACAGACCTCAGACCATATATACACATACGCACATGGGGGGTGGCATGTGGACAATCTCAACTAAATGCGCCCCCCCCCATTTGGCTGATCCCTCCAGAAGAATTGTTGAACCCGACAGAGCAGAGAATATATATATTATTCTCTGCTCTATCAGGTTCAACATTTCTTCTGGAGGGATCAATCAAATGGGGGGAGGGGGCGATTAGCTGCCAAAATGTGTGTGTAATACAAGTCTGGATATATATATTTATAAGAATATAGAGATATATATATATATATATATATATATATATATATCATACCTGCCCTTACCTTCCCCTATAAATTTGCTAAAAATATACACACAAAAAAAACAAACCACTGCCTGAGACCCCGCGCAGCCCACATGCCACCCCCCTCTACCTGGCTGAATGTATCTAATATATATAATTAAATACATTCAGCCAGGTAGAGAAAGAAAAAAAAGGTTTTATTTTATGTTCCCGTGCACATTTAAAAATGCCCTCGGATTTTATTTTTTTTAGAAATGTGTCGCCTTACCTTAGCCTGGTGGGCAGTGGGGGGCTCCCTTGATCCTGGTTGTGGGGGGGGGGGTCTGCCGTGGCCGCAGGTGCAGTGGCTCCCTCCCTGCGCTGCCTGTCTCTGCCACATGCACCCGGGCGGCTAGCCTACACAGTTGCAGCTCCGTCATCGCATGCTCCTCAAGGGGATCCTTGGGAGGCCCCTGCAGGCTGCCCTCTACAGTGCCTGATTAGAGGGCCGTGTCTGCCTGATGTTTTAGTAACAAGAATGTTTTATTCCTTAGGCTTCAATGTTAAAAATATTCCAGTTTTAATTCAATTTCTAATAAACTGTTGCTTATAATATTCTGCAGTAAAGAGTCTCTGTATTTCTAGATTTTTTAGTATTTTTTTATACATTTAAAAAAAAAAAAAGAATTTCGAACTTTTAGCGAACGTCCCAAAAAAGTTCGAAGTTCGTGAACTGTCGAACGGCCGATGTTCAATGCGAACTCCGAACAGATCTAACCGAACAGCTCATCCCTAATTACACCAGCTTTTAGGAGTTGCTAAAATTATGCGCACAGGCTGTGCGTTACAAACTGCGCATAGATTGTAATACCATCCGCGTACCAGCACACAAACGCATTTGCGCTCACAATGTTAAGTATAGGACACACGCAGTAAAGTACGCTCATGCAGCGTTCGCGCAGGTTCACCAGCGGTAGACATATACGTGTGTTTGTTGCGCTGACATTGTAATACGATGTTCAGTGCAAAGGGTTCTGCCCCTCGCGTTAATGCGTTTTTGCGCATGCGTTAACGTTTGCGTGAAGAATGTAATAGAGCCCTTAGTCGTTACTATTAACAGCTTCGTTGGCAGATGTCATGCTGCACCTAAACAGTAGATCATTTCAGCATAATTGATAATATTTTCATCAGCACGTGATGTTACTAAGGACAAGTAGATTTCCAGGTTGCCCTTTCTCCTCCCGTCCATGGAGGAATGCTGGATTCCATCCAGCTGCTAACACTGAGGGCTAAATGACCTTGTGTTCATTGTGCCTCATAGTTAATAGGATGCATAGCAAGAGCCATGTTTTCATCATCAAGCAGACTTTCAAGGTTTTGCGGTGTAAAATAAAGTACAGTTTGTGCTCAACTTCACATTTATCTACATCATTATTAGGTTCCTTGAAAATAAATACATTGACAGCAAGGAAACCCACGTAAGGCATGTTACACATTTATATAAAAGAATTAATAAAATATTACTATTTCTTGGTTCTTTACCTTTAGGTATACAATCTTTGATATTTGGAGCTTACATTGTACCTTCTGATGAGCATAGCAAATGATCATTTGATTATTTTCCTCCAGAGGGATTTGATGGAGATTTGCAAAAATTAAAGAAATAAGGGGTTATTCAATAAATGGCGAAGTTGCCACCGAATTGCACCGAACGGTGAAGTTCACCATACGGTGCAATTTCGTGGTAGTTCGTCTATTCACTAAACTGTCAATTTGCCAAATACTGGCTAATTGCCATCAAAATACAGTGCAGTTGCCCACAGAACGCAGCAATTCGGCTGAAAGTATCAGAAACACTGTTTGCAAAAAACCACTGAACGAAAATGTCTGAAATTTACATAGAAGGTCCTATGAATGATAATAAAAAGGTCTGTTACAGAAAAAAGAAAAACCGCTATTAAAAAAATCTTAAAAAATAAAGAAACGTTTTACTGCAGATTAATAGAAATTACGGTTTATTAGTTACTGGATAAAAACAGGAATATTTTTAACATTGAAGCCTATGGGAATTCCTGAATAAACCTGTCGAATGAAACCACCGAACAGCAGGGCACTTCGGCAGCTTTTCTCTGCTGTTCGGTGCTCTCTGAATAAATTAACCATTGCTTGTCTATGAGGGATTTCACTGTCTCGAACAGGCACCGTACTTGTTGGCAATTCGCCAAAATTTGGCGAACTGCCTGTTCTCTGAATAGCCGAATGGCCCCGAAAGGGCAAAGTACGGGGAAATTCCCTGTTTGGTGACATTTTGGGGCCAGATCGGCTCTTTGTGAATAACCTTGATAGTACCCTGATAGTCTACTCACATAAAGTGTGTTTGACAGATCTGGTGCCTCAGCTTTTTATGGACTAATATATTATGGTGGCTGCAGGGGATTGCATTTTATATTTTAGAAAAGTGTTTCTATAGGTGTACTTGCTCAAAATATCATTAATTCTGATCAGCCAGTCTTTCCTTTTCAAATAATAAATATTGCAGTATATTTTAAACATTAATCCTGCATGCATCACACACCCTTCATTCTTCATGTTACTGCTGCCATTTGATAAAACTAAGGCGAGTGAGAAGCACATGACATGTGTATGCGCAGTTGCTGATTGAAATAGTAATATAGTGCATTAAACAACTGTCATAATATAGAAGTTAGCTTTTTGTGACCAATACTTTTATAAATCTTTATGAATTGTTACAGTTAACTTGTAGACTTGATACTAATTACTTCCTAAAATAATCTTTAAAATACAGCAAAATCAAAATGTCAAAAACAGATGTCTGCTTATTGCAGTGTTAAGATAGATGTCAATGCCGTTTTAAATGCTTCCACTGACATCACCGCTTCTCCCTTGCAGCAGCTGTCACTGTATCTCCAAAGGCCTCTTCGAGGTGTTAAGCATTTGTCAGAATAGGAAAAACTCCTCAATTACCATATTGTTGTTTCTTGTCCCTTAGCTATAGTTACGGTTTCAGAGAAAAAAAACCTGTATTTGATTTCGTATTAACTAAAAATCTTAATTAAGCCACTCGAAAATACCCCAGATCTTAAACTGGAGGATAGTTTTTAATGCCACAAAATAGCAAAAATATTTCCCATATATATATATGGTTTTTTTTTAATATAAATCCCATAAGCAAGTTATTCACTAATCCCCTGTTGTTGCAGTGAAGTTCAGTTTAGTTGCAAACAACCGTAAAAATCACCATTGTTGTACCTACGCAGAACTTGTTTTTTTCAGAGACGTTAAAGGAATTCTACCACTTAGGCCGGGGTCAGACGAGCGTTTTGAAGAGCGAAAGGAACGTCCGTGAGAGTGGACTTTCCTTCCACCCTGAGGCCCGTCTGGCCACCTCGCTGAATGCAGTTAGTGCACCCAGCGCTGCAAGGCTCGATCCTCCTATGGAGGATCGCACTTTGCAGCCCTGTCGAACGAGCGTTGTAGCGCTTTGATGGGGAAGCTTTCAGCATGGTCGCTGTTGCGCACGCAATTCATGCACGCGCTACGACATGTGGCCGGCCCTGTCGAAGCGTCACAACGCTGCGACAGATGCCGGGAGGCACGTCAGTGCACATAATGCGCTCGTCTGACCCCGACCTTACATAAGCTGTAACTACTGTAAATTACTTGAGCATAACAAATAAAAGCACACTATAAAACAATCGCTGCTGGTTTTTTTTCTTTGTTTGAAGTAATTGTATGTAAAAAGGAAAAATAAAGGAAGGCTTTGATCTCTTGTTTACATTTTGTGTATTTTTCCCATGATGCAACATTTACCAAAAGCTTTTCTTTGAGGCTCTTGTTTATTTAATCAACATTATTTAACATTTAATGAGGTGGAGGAGAGAGTGTTTAGATAAGGCAGCAGGTTGGTATTGTTCTCCAGGCTAACTGAAATAAGAAATGATAGCGAGCTTAAAAGACTTCTAATATACCTCTTGATGATGTCGTTTGGATACATCCCGCACAATATAATGATGTGAGTTACCCGACCCATAGACTCCATTCTGTGGCCATTGTTACACAGTGAGGACCAAATGAGGTAACGATACAGGGAGGGTGGCAGTTTACAACACAAAAAAAATCACACAATGGATGCGCCCACTGACGCATATGGAGTAAAATATTTTCTTAACTAAATGAACAAGAGAGAAACAAAGCACGTGTAAGATATCAGCAACATCAAATAAACACAATCAGAACATTTCATTTTTTTGTAGTAGTGGCCTTTTAAATTCAACACCAGAAGGTGATGTTGCTGCAGACAAAAGCAACCATCGTTGACCAATGGTACTGCAGTTAATATTTCTTAAAATTTGTAAACTACGGCTATTCTCCATTCAGCCTTGTTCCATCATTGTTTGACACACTGATGAATATATGTCCGCAATGTTAAAGTGACATCAGCATTGAACCCTGAAAGAAACAACACTGAAGACAAAGGTAAAAACAAAGCTAGACAACGTTGTCTGAAACAATGGTGGAAATAAAAGTGAAACTAAACAAAGTAACTGCTGCAGAAGCTATGGTGGAAACTGGATTGAAACCTGAGATACTACACTAGACCACTTTGTCAGGTACTACGGTTGAAAAAACATGGAAAAGTAACACAAACTACAGCAGAATTTCCCAACAAGCAAATATTACAGTAATGCAGCCATGTCCAAAACAACTTAAGCTCGTGTAGCGCTCACTCCCGGAGGAGCCACTGAAATTGAACCTCGGGTCAGTCTCCCCGCACTAGGAATAAATATACTCCAGCACCGTTGTGGATTTTATAAATTATATAGTTTACTAGAATAAATGGCATATAATGAATAACACGGTGTTCGTATATATATTTACAGTACTTCGTAATGCGGGAAACGTGCAGCGGAAAAGAAATACAATGCTTCGTAATTCGAGAAACGCGCAGCGGAAAAGAAATACAATGCTTCGTAATTCGAGAAACGAATTTGAGAAACAAATATATATCTTTAACCCCCTTTCTTCAGGTTGGGGAGTGAGTCCCGCACAGGTTATGTCCCAGAATGTAAGTGTGTGTGTGTGTTATGGTACCCGGGTACAATATTCAACTGGCCAGTGAATTGCTTATGAGGTATCTTCGACTAGTCAAGTTGGGGCCCTGTGGGTTTTGGAAACAAACAGCAGCGTGCTTTCTATATTCACAACGGCCTAGAAGGCCTCTCACCCATCCGCCAGATACTTGATGCTCCGCTCGACCCAGGACGTCTCTCCGCTCGATGTTGACTGGGGTTCTCTTGGTTACTGGATCCGCTGTCTGGCTTTATGCACCTGCCGCAAGATGTCCAGCTCACCGCCTGCTCTCCCTGTCCGATCGATCTGCGGTACTCCTATCTCGGGGTCTTCCAGGTTCCTCAATATCAGCGTGGGTAGTCTGGTGAATCACTGGGTCTTCCTCTGATAAGGCTGAATAACCCGGTCTTTAACTCTGTCAGGCCGCGCCTGCGCTCCGGCCTAGTCACTGTCTCGTTCTGCTGCACTGCGTCTTGCTCCTCTCACTCCCTGGCGCGCTCTGCCAGCTCTCTCCACGAGGCTCAGGATTTAAGCGTCTGTGTCCCACCCACTTCCTGTGTCCGCTCCCAAAGCATGCCGAGAAATGTAGTCCCAATGTTCAATGTCTCTCATCGCGCTTGTCTCCCTCCGGTGGCCAAAAATAGGTACTGCCACGACAGGGAATTAAACCCAGCGCTACACTCTCCCCCTCCTAGAACTCTTGGGTCTCTCCAAGGAGGTACAACAGTTGCATCACATTTCAACACAGTTTAGGTAACATATACAGGCTCAGCAGCAAGCATACAGTGGGTTACATACACTTCCTCAAGTTGACTCATGCTTTGGGCTACCTCAGCTAACATAGCAGACACTTCAGGCAACCTTCGCACTGTGGTGACAGCCTCTTCAGTGCTATGTCCTGGTGAGTCGTAGGTGAGTCGCTGGGGTGGTCGAACAGAGTGTTTTGGTTCTGGCTCAATCAGTTCCTCTTCAGGTGGAAGTAATATAGGCGCTGGTTCCGTTCTTCTTTCTACCACTGGAGCAGACATCTCTTCGGAGTATGATCCTTCCAGTGAAGGCATAGAACTGTAGTCATAAGATTCGACTTCAGGAACTACAGGGATTGCAATAGTCTCAGGAACTTCTAACTGAAATTCAGGAGCTTCAGCCCTCAAATTACTTTCCCACCATTCAGGAACCGCGATAACCTCTTCAGGCTCCGGTGAGTGCATCCTGTCCAGACAAAAACTCTCTTCCTCACTGTCCCTTTCGCTCTCTTCGACAGCCCGGGTCTGCTGAGACCGAGTAACGGGAGGCAAACGTGGAGCAGGCGGATTTGGCAGAGAAAGTTCGTCCCCAACTGGTATCCTCACAGCCTCTCTCAAAGGTAACAAATGATTCCGGTGCCAGTTCTTAAGAGGCCCAGCCTTTCCATCCGGCCGGATTTGATACACCGGCAGACCCGGCAGTTGCTTGCAGACAATGTAGACTTGAGAACTCCATCTATCCGCCAACTTTTGCCTCGCAGCAGCACCCAAGTTCTTCAACAAAACCCTATCACCGGGTTGTAGATCCTGTATCCGAACTTTCAAGTCATAGTTCCTTTTGTTCCTTTGCTCCCTGTTTTCTGAGGTCAAACGGGCCTGTTCAAACGCAGAGGCCAGATTCTTTCGAAGTCTATCCACGTAATTTCTATGGGAAGCTACCGATGTCTGGTCTAGAGATAACCCAAACGCCAAATCAACTGGCAGTCGAGCTTCTCTTCCGAACATAAGACGGTACGGTGAGTATCCAGTGGCGTCACTCTCCGTACTGTTATATGCATGCACCAGAGTAGCTATGTGACGACTCCAACTCTGCTTCTCTGTGTTTGACAATGTCCCCAGCATATTTAGCAGTGTGCGATTAAACCTTTCAGGCTGAGCATCACCTTGAGGGTGATATGGTGTAGTTCGGGTCTTTTGGATTCCCAACAGTTCCAACAATTGCCCAACAAGTCGGCTTTCAAAGTTTCTACCCTGATCAGAGTGTATTCTCCTTGGTAGGCCGTAGTGAACAAAGAACTTCTCCATCAGAACCTTTGCTACTGTCGGAGCGCGTTGGTCTTTCGTGGAAAAGGCTTGGGCGTAACGTGTGAAGTGATCAGTCACTATTAAAATATTCCCTTGCCCACTAGCATCCGGCTCTAAGCACAGGAAGTCAATGCACACCAAATCCATGGGTCCCTGACTCTGCAGATGGCTCATTGGAGCGGTTCGGGTCGGTAGGGTCTTCCTCTGAATACACCTCAGACATGAATGGCAATAACTTTCCACTTCAGCTCTCATGCAAGGCCAATAGAACCTGTCTCGCACCAGCTTAAAAGTCCTTTCAGCGCCCAAATGTCCATGCTCATCATGTAGCGATCGCAGCACACTCTCCCTATGTTTAGTGGGAAGGAATAACTGTTGGGTCTCTTCAGCATTGGTTGAGGGGCCCCTTCGGTAGACCACCCCATCCAACATCTTCAACTGTTCCCACTCTTTGTAGACCAATCTGGCTCCATCTGGGGAATTGGTCAGCAGAATTTCACGCTGGTTCGCAGTTAGGGCCTTTATGGTTAACGCAATTAAAGGGTCTCTGGCCTGATCAGCTTTCAGGTCCTGTTTTGAAAAGGTAGGTAGACTTTCATCCCTCAATTGCGTAGGGTTGCAGTAGAACTCCGGAACAGCCGCAGCCATGACTCCTATGGCCTCCGCTTCAATCCCTCCCTTGACCCGGTGCTCTGCTCCTTGACACAAAGCTTGGACCCCGTCTGGAGTTAACTGAGTCCATTCTGTAGCATAGGGTCTTCTCGACAAAGCATCAGCATCTCGATTATTCACCCCAGGGCGATACTTCAGGCTGAACCGAAACCCTGACAGAGCGGCCAACCACCGATGTCCTGTTGCGTCCAGTTTCGCAGTAGTAAGGATGTAGGTAAGAGGATTGTTATCCGTCTTTATCACAAACTCGGCTCCATACAGATAGTCCTTTAGCTTGTCTACCACTGCCCACTTTAAGGCTAGGAACTCCAACTTGTGGGTAGGGTAGTTCTTCTCTGAAGGCGTAAGGCTCCGGCTCACATACGCTACAGGCCTCAGCAATCCACCATACTCTTGATACAGGACTCCTCCTAGACCTTCTCTGCTGGCATCCACATGTAACTCATACGGCTTGTGAGGGTCCGCGTAGGCCAAGACAGGAGCTCGAGTTAGACTCTCTTTCAGCTTCAAGAAAGCACCTTCACATTGACTAGTCCATTCTCCCTCTATGGACTCTCGAGCTTTCCTTGGTCCTGGGGCTGACGGGTTTTGGTCAGAGACCTTGCAGCCTTCTTCTGTGCTTTCCTTCTGTAGGAGTTTGTTCAGTGGTTGAGCTATTTTTGCGAATCCTCCTACAAATCTTCGATAATAGGAACAGAACCCCAAGAAAGATCTAAGTTCAGTGACGTTTCGGGGTCTAGGCCAAGAAGCTACGGCCTCCAACTTCCGAGGATCTGTCGAAACACCTTCTGCTGAGACCACATGTCTCAAATACGTAACAGACGGTAGACAGAATTGACATTTCTCCAGAGACAGTTTCAATCCCTCTTCATGGAGCCTTTTCAAGACCTTCTCCAAACGTTGCTCATGTTCTTCCAGAGTCTTCCCGAACACAATTATGTCATCCAGGTACACTAATACTTCGATCAGATTCATGTCCCCGACTGTCTTCTCCATTAACCGTTGGAACGTGGCTGGAGCCCCCGTAAGGCCTTGAGGCATTCTGTTGAATTCAAAGAACCCCAGTGGACAGATGAACGCAGTCTTCTCTTTGTCTTCAGGATGCATTGGTATCTGGTGATACCCACTTCGCAGGTCTAGTACACTAAACCATTTTGCTCCAGACAAACACTGTAAGGCATCTTCTATCCGAGGAGTAGCATATTGGTCTGGGATGGTTCTCCGATTCAGCGTGCGATAGTCTATGCATAGGCGGACAGAACCATTCTTCTTCCAGACCATCACTATTGGAGATGCGTATGGACTCCTGGACTCTTGGATCACCTTGGTTCTTTGCAGTTCATTCAGCTGTTCTCTCAGATCATCCAAGTCTCCCAGCGGAACTCGTCTTGACCTTTCACGAAACGGCTTGTCTTCTTGTAATCGAATGCGGTGCTCAGTACTTTTAGCTAGGCCTACGTCGAACTCATCTTTCGAGAACAATTCTCTCCACTTTAGAACTTAAGACTGAAGACGTTTCTTCCATTCAGGTGAAATGGGAGCGTCCTTGGGGTAGAATCTTTCATCTGGAATCTCTTTATCCACTCCCCCTCCTAAATCGGTAGGAGAGAGAGGCGTAGCAGACGCTACTTGCCCGATAGGCATTCGTGCTTTAAGGACTACTGGAGAATCAGACACATTGCACACGCTGACTGAGACTCTTCCTCGTGTTCTTTTCAAAGCTTTAGTGGAGATTATTTCAGGAATTACCTTGACTCCGGCTTCACTCCCATGATTAAAATCGTTTTCCAGTACCACATAGGGACCTGGTTGCGATCCGTTCAACTTGACTGAAGCCCGGAAGCTCGCTACTTCTCCTGCTTGCAGAACCTTCTCTGTTCCTTCTAATCTCCATAGGCGCCCCACTTCGGCAGGTGCCTTCTGTTCTTCGACCATCCTCTGATAGACTGGACGTAACATTGGGTGTACTCCTTGAGTAGAACCTCCTTCCAATACGATAGGTGTCAGGAGACGTCGCACCAAATCAGTATTTGTCCCCACTATCATGGAACTCCTGTTTGCCCCTGAAGGCCGAGGACACACAATGGCCAATGCATCACATCCTCCGGACTGTCCGATGACTTCGGATCCGATCTCCAACTTCACCTGTAGATACCTGTCATAAGGGAGTTTCTCAGTTCCAATACCCCAGATTTCCAGGTCCTTCAATTTCTGTGGAGGAATGTGCTTCAAGTGTTTCTCGTAGAAGTCTCGGTAGATCAATGTCACTTGAGCCCCTGAATCCAACAGGGCTTTCGTGTAGACTCCCTCCACTTGGATTGGCACAATAGGAGAAGGACCTATCAGCTGGTAAGGAAACTTGGTGGTGGCACCAGGACACTTAGACCCAGTTTGTTGTACCCTGGCCTTTTTCTTGGCCCGTGTAGGTTTTGGGTGTGCATTGCTTCCCCATGACGTAGGTCCGGATGCTAAGGGAGTGACTCTTTCAATCCTGACAGGCTGAGCAGTTGGCCAGACTTTGGGCCTTCTCGCCCTCTTAGTCCTGGCTTGATTTTTGGAGCGGGTTTCAACCTTCGGGCACCTAGGTTGCTCCTTCACTGGTGCCCTCTGGCGTTTCCCGCCGGTGAGGTAGATAACAGTCCTTCTAAGGCTTTCAAAAGCTCCTCAACTCTATTCCCTTCAGGCTTTCGGCCTTTGCATTGTGGGCGGAAGTGGCCCATTTCTCCACAACCGAAACATCTCTTCTTAGAAAGCGGAGTCGCAGTCGCCTGCTGTGATTCGGTTGAAGGACCCTGGCTAGACGCCACAGCAACTCCGGTTGTCTGCATGCCTGTAAGGAACTTCTGCATCTCTGTCTGCATCTCTGTCACCTTCAACAATACTCGGCACAGTTCCGCGTGCGCCTGTTGCAATTCAGCTTGAGCTTCTTGTACTTTCTTAACAATTTTGTGCAACTCACCATGTTCAGAGAGGTTTAATTCTTTGACAGCCCTCTCTGTGGATTTAAAAGCGATCAGATGCTCTTGTTCGTCCACGTCGGATCCGTAGGTATCCAACGAGTCGCTTTCAGGCTGCAAACAGTCGTTATGCCTCACAGGTTGCGCGTAAGCTCTTTCTCCTCGCCTGAAGGATTTTTCTTCCAGTAAAGCCTCCTCCTCTCTGACAGCTCGGATCAGTTCCAGGTACTTCAGTTCTTGATTACCTTCTCTGCTTCTCAGCTGCAGCATCACTGGATCTAGAGTTGAGAGCCCCTCAGGATCTGTTTTATTCGGATCTTATCCACTTCAGCCGGTTCGGCCCCTTTCTTGAGGAGTATCTGGTGCAGAATCTTGTCTAGGCGCCTCATATATTCGGTCATTCTCTCACCTTTCCGCTGGTAGGTGTGTTCATACTGATATATGAGCTCTGCAGCCTTTTCCGTTCGCCCAAAAACTTCCTCCAGAACATTTAAATAATCTAAAGCAGTGCAGTCTTTCTTACTCAATTTTAGGTTTCTTACAGCTTCTGACGCAGGTCCCTTTAAGCTCTCGGTAATCCTTTGCTTTTTCTGGGCTTCAGGGACGTCCCACTCATCCAGAGCCTGCATCGCCTGTTCCACCCATTCTTCGAAGGTTTCTTCTCCCGCCGGAGTTGGTACGTTTCCTGTAAAATTTCTCAACCGTCGATAACCGAAGTTAGTGTGCGGAGGGCTTGTTCTCTGACACTTAGCCAGCAAATCTCTAATAGCCACTATAAATTCAGGCCCGATCATGGCCAACGGACTGGGCGCAGGAACACTTGCGGATTCACCACGTGGCGCACTTGGCTGAATCAGTTGGACTTCCACCTCATCGGTCAGCTTCACGCTCGCGCCCTGAAAACACACTGGAACACCCTTTCTCCACTTAAAAAGAACTTACGTGTGAGAGGTATCTGGGTTCTCTTTAATGTCCAGGATTAACCCCCGATGATCTGGTGTCAGCGTGGCCACGGCCTGGCGAATCTGATCTTCGGCCCAAGTGTCTGCGGGAATATCCATGACTATACAAAATTCTAACTGACTACTGTACTCCTCACACCATTCGGCAGCAGTGTCTGGATCCATATTTAACCCTTTAGATGCGGTTTTTCCAGAGATTGGATCCCGGAAACGAGCCCCCACGTGTAGCGCTCACTCCCGGAGGAGCCACTGAAATTGAACCTCGGGTCAGTCTCCCCGCACTAGGGAATAAATATACTCCAGCACCGTTGTGGTTTTATAAATTATATAGTTTACTAGAATAAATGGCATATAATGAATAACACTGTGTTCGTATATATATTTACAGTACTTCGTAATGCGGGAAACGCGCAGTGGAAAAGAAATACAATGCTTCGTAATTCGAGAAACGCGCAGCGGAAAAGAAAAGAAAAATATATATCTTTAACCCCCTTTCTTCAGGTTGGGGAGTGAGTCCCGCACAGGTTATGTCCCAGAATGTAAGTGTGTGTGTGTGTTATGGTACCCGGGTACAATATTCAACTGGCCAGTGAATTGCTTATGAGGTATCTTTGACTAGTCAAGTTGGGGCCCTGTGGGTTTTGGAAACAAACAGCAGCGTGCTTTCTATATTCACAACGGCCTGGAAGGCCTCTCACCCATCCGCCAGATACTTGATGCTCCGCTCGACCCATGACGTCTCTCCGCTCGATGTTGACTGGGGTTCTCT
Source organism: Leptobrachium leishanense (assembly GCA_009667805.1). NCBI lineage: Eukaryota > Metazoa > Chordata > Amphibia > Anura > Megophryidae > Leptobrachium > Leptobrachium leishanense. The sequence goes on along the minus strand of CM019067.1, from coordinate 108,985,364 downwards.
TGGTTACTGGATCCGCTGTCTGGCTTTATGCACCTGCCGCAAGATGTCCAGCTCACCGCCTGCTCTCCCTATCCGATCGATCTGCGGTACTCCTAACTCGGGGTCTTCCAGCTTCCTCAATATCAGCGTGGGTAGTCTGGTGAATCACTGGGTCTTCCTCTGATAAGGCTGAATAACCCGGTCTTTAACTCTGTCAGGCCGCGCCTGCGCTCCGGCCTAGTCACTGTCTCGTTCTGCTGCACTGCGTCTTGCTCCTCTCACTCTCTGGCGCGCTCTGCCAGCTCTCTCCACGAGGCTCAGGATGTAAGCGTCTGTGTCCCACCCACTTCCTGTGTCCGCTCCCAAAGCATGCCGGGAAATGTAGTCCCAATGTTCAATGTCTCTCATCGCGCTTGTCTCCCTCCGGTGGCCAAAAATAGGTACTGCCACGACAGGGAATTAAACCCAGCGCTACACTCGTTTAAACGATCTGCAAAATCTGCCTATACATTTACAGGGTTATTCAGAGAGCGGGGAAAAGCAGGAAAATGACTGGACAATGGAAAATTCTAAGTCAAAATAGCCAAACCAGAAAAATTCTCCCATTCATCTCACTTTCCAAATCGGCTATTTTGATCTAGAATTTTCCATTCTCCAGTCATTCTCCTGCTTTTTACCTCTCTCTGAGTAGCCCAGCCCTGAAGAAGTTTTGGAGAAGTGAAAATTCTAGGTCAAAATAGCTGATCTGGAAAGTGAGATAAATGGGCGAATTTTTCTGGTTTGGCTATTTTGACCTAGAATTTTCACTACTCCAGAAGCTATCCAGAGTTTCACCTTCCTCTGAATAACCCTGATTGTGTTAACCAAAATGCTAACAGGTGGATTTTGTTTTTTCAAAAAAGGATTGAAAAATAAATCTCCCTGATTCCTGTTTGCTTTCAGTGTTGTGGCATGCTGGATGACATGTTCCCCTGGGAGTGATGTATGGCTCGCAAAGCAGGTGAACTTCACCACCACAGAGCTGCCGACTGCCTCAAATTCTCCAGAGAGCATTGCAGTTGCCTTTCGATAAGAGGCGGCTGCCCTCTCTCCCTCCTTGAAGCTGTATCCTTGGTAAGGTAAACAACTATTAACCCTTCCCTACAGTAACCCCCTGTGAGTGCCAGCTAAATAAATACAAGAGTAGTCACTAAGCACCAAACTTGCCACCCAACAGTAAATTTCACCATTCAGTGCAATTTTGGGAATATTCATCTTTTCACTAAGGCTAGGGTCAGACGAACCCAGTGCAAACGCACGTGCAGGAGCACTTTATCACGGCCGTAGTAGCAGCAAATGACGGGCAATGACAGGCAATATACGAAGTACGGCCGCTCGAAAGTGCGGCCACGCAACGTGAACAAACGCATTTTTTTGAGAACGTCAAACCGCTAGTACGGACGTACAGAGTGCGCTGCGTCCGCTAGCGGCGTGTGCGTGTGATTAGGAGACGTCAGATGCTGCTAATGTCCGTCCAACATAACGTCCAGACGCAAAAAGGGTTTTATTGATGATCCGTACAAAATCACGGACGAAAATATGCATCGTATGACCGCTATCGCGTATTCCGTGAAAAAATACGTCCATTCGTTCGAACGCACTTTTTCACGGACGATGCGAAAAATGCGTTTGTCTGACCCTAGCCTAAAAGGGCTTTTCAGAGAGAGACGATCTGGCCCTGAAATTGCACCGAACAGTGAATTTCCATGTATGGTGCAATTTCGTGGCAAATATCTTTAGCATTGGGTTACTCCCACAAACAAATATGGCTGCCTCCATGCGAAGAGGAATCAGAACAAGAACTAAAAAATTTCCACTCATTTTGAAGTTAAATAAAAAGGTTTACTGGTTTCATTAAGTTGCAACAAAGCACATATCAGAAATATGCATAACAGATGTTCATTTTCTTTCTGCCGTGAAAATATACGAGTGGAATGCATACATTATCTGTAGGTACTAAAATAGGAATGCGCAGTTGGTGTGTCTGATATTCGCTTATCCAACTTGTCCCTCATTTACACTTTTAAGGTACTATTATTATAATTAAAAGGTATAAAAATAACATGAAGGCTAGCTATCTCTGTACATTTATAATTACTAGTGAGCAGACACTAGTTTGTAATTTGTCCCTCTTTTAAAATTTTTTAAGTGTGAATGATCATGAAAAATTTGTTACATCCCAGGTCACAATTAAAAAATATTCCATGGCATGTATCTACAGTTTAATAACTTAATTTAAAGCAAGACCTCATCAAATATTCACCTTTATAAGGATATTCATGTCAGTCTGATGTGTACGAATACGCATCTGCAGTAATATGCTAATCCAGTCTTATAGAGCTAATATGTCCTGACAGCTTCAGAGGAAGAGCTGAGAAGAAAAGCTCGGGAGAGAGAGTAATTAGAAAAGATTTTAGAAGAAATATTGTGTTTTTTTGGAAATCTGTTATCATTCTCATTATTTGAAACGATAAAATTACCCACAATGCACCAACATTATAAGTATAATCCTTTTAGGAGTGTGTCTACTGGATTACCATTGCTGAGTAGAAGCACCGAGCTTTGGTTGAAAAAATATTATCCCGATAAAGAAAAGAATGGGGTCTCCACAGGCGCTATTGGTGTGTACTACTTGGATATTTATAGGGTTTGCTGCCTACAAGGATAAGCACATAAAACTCAACAAAAATGTGCTAGGATGTATGATAGAAAAGGTGGGTTCCTAGTGGCGCAACACTTTTATTTTATTTATTTATTTATTTATAAAGGATTTTACCAGGAAGGATACATTGAGATTTCTCTCGTTTTCAAGTATGTCCTGGGTTCAAGTACATTGAAGTGTTACATTTACAGAAATACAAAGTAATACAATGTAAGATATTAACAACACAAATATACAGATTAACAGAAAATAAATATGTAGGAAATATAGTCACTAGGTTACATGTTTACAGGTGCATTCTGTATTGAGGTATGTTAACAGGGAAATTTTGAGTGACTTAAGACTGGTGGAAGATTTGATGGTGTCTGGGAGGTTATTCCATAATTGTGGTGCTCTGTAGGAAAATGAGGACCGAGCCACTGTCTTTTTGTATTGTGGTATTGCAAGTAAGGTGCTGGTCCTGGATCGGAGGTTATAGGATGAGGGAGCTGCTGGGGAAGCAGTCTATTCAGGTAGGGTGGCAGCTTCCCAGAGATGCTCTTAAACACCAGGCTGGAAAGGTGAAGGGTGCGTCTGGATTCTAGCGATGGCCAGTTTAGCTGTTTTAACATGTCACAATGGTGGGTCATGTAGTTACATTGTAGCGCAAAGCGGCAGAATGAGTTATACAGTGTAGTAAGTTTATGAAGGTGTGTTTGCGGGGCGGCTGCATACACTACATCTCCGTAATCAATAGCCGGCATAAGCATTTGCTGTACAATCTGCTTTCTTACCGCGGGACTCAGGCAGGATTTGTTTCTGTACAGGGCACCTAGTTTGGGGTAAAGTTTAGATGAGAGTTTTTCGATGTGGGGGCCAAAGGATAGGTTAGGGTCCAACCACATACCTAGATATTTTGATACAGTTGTGTTCAAAATATTCAACCCCCACTGAAATTGAGTGTTTTGGCCAGTTTGACATTGATTTTGATCATTCAGTCATCTTGCTTACAATTAAATCAAAGAGGCACGTGTAGGTCAGACAAATATAACATAACATTTATAATGAAATAACCACAAATGTCTTTTCTGTGCTCACATCATTATCAGTTTTATTCAACCCCCAAGTGACATTCAATCTTAGTACTTAGTACAACATCCTTTTACAGTTATAACAGCTTTTAAACGTGAAGCATAGCTTGACACAAGTGTCTTGCAGCGATCTACGGGTATCTTCGCCCATTCGTCATGGGCAAAAGCCTCCAGTTCAGTCACATTCTTAGGCTTGCGCACTGCAACTGCTTTCTTTAAGTCCCACCAGAGGTTCTCAATCGGATTTAAGTCAGGTGACTGCGATGGCCACTCCAAAATGTTCCAGCCTTTAATCTGCAACCATGCTCTAGTGGACTTGGAGGTATGCTTGGATCATTGTCCTGTTGAAAGGTCCAACATCTCCCAAGCCTCAGGTTTGTGACGGACCGCATCACATTGTCATCCAATATCTCCTGGTACTGAAGAGAATTCATGGTACCTTGCACACGCTGAAGCTTCCCTGTACCTGCAGAAGCAAAACAGCCCCAAAGCATGATTGACCCCCCGGCATGCTTCACAGTAGGCAAGGTGTTCTTTTCTTCATAGGCCTTGTTCTTCCTCCTCCAAACATAGCGTTGATCCATGGGCCCAAACAGTTCTAATTTTGTTTCATCAGTCCACAGAACACTATCCCAAAACTTCTGTGGTTTGTCCTCATGACTTTTGGCATACTGCAGTCGACTTTTCTTATTCTTTGGAGACAGCAAGGGGGTGCGCCTGGGAGTTCTGGCATGGAGGCCTTCATTACGCAGTGTGCGCTGTATTGTCTGAGCTGAAACTTCAGTACCCACATCTGACAAATCTTTTCTCAGTTCCTCAGCAGTCACACGGGGACTTTTCTCCACTCTACGCTTCAGGTAGCGCACAGCAGTCGAAGTCAGCATCTTCTTTCTGCCACGACCAGGTAGCGTTTCAACAGTGCCCTTTGCCTTGAATTTGCAAATGATGCTTCCTATGGTCTCTCTTGGTATGTTTAACATCTTTGCAATCTTCTTATTGCCATTGCCCTTCCTGTGAAGAGTAATCACCTCTTCTCTTGTCTTCCTGGACCATTCTCTTGACTTCACCATGTTTGTAACCACACCAGTAAATGTCTAGAAGGAGCTGAGTATCACAGTCATTTTAAAGCTGCCTAATTGGTGCTTATTATGCTTTATTGCTGCTCCGTCACATTCACAGGTGTTTTCAATACCTGATTGAAAACACTTGAATGAACCTCTGTTCTTCAGAGTGGTAGTCTTTAAGGGGTTGAATAATTGTGTCAATGAAGAATTCACAAAAGAAACAATTACTACTGTATTACAAAACCAATTGATGTCATTTTAGTTGCATATGGTTCTTTAAAAAGTCCTTGTAGGATTTCATTCTGAATACAATTACAAATGTACACTAAATTCCCTAAAACCCTTTACAGCATTGGGGGTTGAATAATTTTGAACACAACTGTATATAAAAAAATACTAAAGTACATTTCTGTGGACTTACTTAAGTATTTATTTATTATTACCGATAAAGGTTTGTGCACACAGAATTTACCTATATGCATGCACATCACAAAAACTATAAACGAAGAGGGGAGAGTGAAAGAAGAAGATAGCATGCTACAGGACAGCCCTCTGCTCAGTCAGTGCGCCCCATTGACATTTGGCGCACTGACCGAGATGTCTGCATGCTGATGTCACCAACGAGGGTCGATCAAACAGTTAAATCCGCCCACAAAGGGCGAAACATGGTGTTGCCCAGTGCTGGATTGAGGGGAGTACAAATGGCGGTATCATCAAGGTATGATATTGCGCTGAACTTTAAGTCCAATACAATATCCTTCCACTGATGGGATATCGCAGAGTGCACCTGGTCACTACAGGTGCACACTATTATTATTGTCATCATTTTTATAACGCCAACAGTTTCCGCAGCGGTTTACAATTACCACAGGGAAAGCGATAAACGAACATATGATAGAAACAAGAGGTGTAGAGGGCCCTGCTCATAGGAGCGTACAGTCTAGAGGGATTGGGGGGTTGAGGAAGACAAGAGGAATTATACTAGATGGCAGGATCATTAGTGCCAGAGCCAGCGGTCCGGGAATGGTGGGGTCATAGAAGCAGCTTCAATCAGGTGTGAGTAGATGAGCAGAGGGATGAGTTGCGTCAGTGATGTGGTACGCTAATCTGAAGAGATGGGTTTTCTGGGATTTCTTGAAGGCCTGATGGTCAGGGGAGAGTTTGATAGGGCGAGGCAAGTCATTCCACAGGACCGGAGCTACCCTTGAGAAGGGTTGGAGGCGAAAGTTGGCCATGCGCGTGTAGACAGATAACAGGAGATCACCTGCTGACCGTAATTGTCTAGATGGGACATGCTTGCGGAGTAACAAAGAAATGTAGGGAGGAGTTGCGTTATTGAGCGATTTGAACGTGAGCGTCAGTAGTTTAAACTGTATCCTGGACTGTATAGGAAGCCAATGGAGGGACTGGCAGAGTGGGGAGGCACACGAGGTGCGCCTGCTGATAAAATAAGCCTGGTCCCTGCATTCATTACAGATTGCAAAGGGGCAATACGGAGTTGTTTATAGGTACACCATGGATGCCAGATTTGCATTTAAGATTTGTATTCTCATATGTGATGTTGTTTTATTGCGACACTGAAAAATTGAAAATCCACAAATCTCACTGTGGGCCACCATGGGGCTTGGACTTAAACATTTACTCCAGTAGACAGATTTGTCTGTAATTTAATTACTTATGTTTTCTATGCACTAGTAATGTAGGTATCGCTTAGAGATAGATTGTTGATTTGACCTCCTCTGATGTCAAAAAGACCTTTCAGTGACATTTCTTCAACCAAGGACGTTCAGAAGCTGTATAACAGTTCGAAGAGCTTTGCCAGTATTACAGGAGGACATTCCGATGAGAAGTATTAAAATCCTCTCTGTAAACAGTGACCTGCTAACTACGTCTATTACAGTGACTCGAAGAGAACGGATTTCTCAATCCCCACAACTGAGTTACAAGCTTTAAAATAACTTAATATTCTTATAGCTCATATAATATAACAAGACATGGGATACTAACAGTTAAACTGTAGTGTTGCTGCTTTGATGAGTGTATAAGTGGACTCAGGGAGATAGCAGCATATGTCTGTCTCTCTCCTTCCCTGTGCTGCTATATTTATCATGCCATGCATCCATAAATGGCTTGGACTGAGCCTCTGACATTCCACTGACACCAGGCATTATTTTTGCTTTGGACACTGAAGTCCAGTCCATAGTACTGGTCTCCGCAAACTCATAGCTGGATTCAACTTTCTGGATTTTTTTGTTTAATTTCTCATAGTTCTTAAATCTACCTGACAGTATTTTCCTGCACCAAGGTAAGTGTCCCATTTAATCTGGTCATTCTTAGGACGTGTATTAGGTCTGATCGCTCTTCATGGCTTGCGTGGATCCGTAATTAATGTATTATTGGGCTGTGCTTCCCACTTGGCAGGGAGCAATGACTTACTCTACAAGAACATGAAATGAACAACATGTCTCGGAGAATAATCGTCTTCTTTTAGCAATCCAAATCAAAACTTTCTTTGTGCCTTCCTGGACTTAATGATTTAGTAATTACAGAAACAGTTCTAGTTGTTTGAAATGAGCACCGGTGTACTCTTAAAAGACATTCTCGATGACGATATCTAATGTTTTATGGATCCAAGTCAAGTGGAATATCAAGTTTGGTCATGTGTGCATTAACATAGTCATAATTAGATTTTCTAAACTCACGGCCATACTTCAAGTCAGGTGTAAACTTAACCAGAGCTCTGGTAAACTTGGCAACTCCATAGACAATAATGGCTTAGGTAAGATTACACCCCAAGACTCAGATTCTAGCCCTCAGTTTTTCATTGTATAATGTATTTGTAAGTTTTGTGGAGATACTAACCTTATTTTTGTTGTGCTGCTAACATCATGCTGCATGAAATAGAACATAATTTAATAGCAATGCATCCCACTTACATTCTTGTTTAGAGGCTAAAGAGACAGTGGATGCAATTTACTGTGTCTTAAATAACAGTTTTTTTTATTACAAATATGGTGACTTGATTAGAGATGGTTATACAATCTCTAATAATTGGATGGTGAAAATTATGTATTTTTATATGCGATATCAACCATAACATTCATTTTGATTTACAACTGCTGGATTATGGATGGCCGCTGCTCAGTGATACCGGGATATGGTTACTGTAGAGGCTGATGTATTCTATACATAGTATATGTAAAATATACATAACATGTATATTATAGCTTCAAGTCCTGGTGAGGACTCAAAGGTCGAACTGCTATAACCGAATAAAATGAACAGGGTGAACTGAATTAACTAAACCTTGTATGCACTTCCACTGATTTCGATGTAGGTTTATTTTACATAAAATATTTATAATATATACTGTATAGTATCAACTCAAATTTATATTAAGTAACTGATTTTAGAATTAAAGCAATAAAAATATATCTTAGATAAAAATTAAGGCTACGAGTCTTTTATCTAAGGGACCAGACTTAAACCTTGCAGTGTCTGAGGATGTTTTATTTAGTTCTGTTCAAGCAGAAGATTGAAAATGAATTTTTATTATTTTTTGAGCATTGTAAATTCTTGGAAAACATAGGGATAAATTACATAGTTAACACTAAAATGGGGACGCCAACGCCTGCAGGTTTCATTGTAACGTCTCTATTTTAGCGTTAGATTCCACAGCAGGTGCTACTTCGGCACCTTTCCCTGGAATATAGCGCTGCCCTCAGTGATACTCGTGGTAGAGCTTCCGCGCCCCAGGAGTATCACCTCCTGGAGTCCATAGGACTCCATGGAGGCTTGCGTTTCCGGACTGGGAGCCCTGTGCGATCTCGCTCTGTTGCTCTTGCGAGATCGAGCAGTGCCACGGAGTGATCGCGGAGTGAGACTGGGGACTATTTGTTCACAGTCTCACTCTGCTCCCGGGAAGAAGATGTGGCAGATCAGGTCACCTTTCTAGCCACGGGATGAGAGGTGAGTATCTGATCTATTGAGGGGGTTTTTGGGGGGTGTTAAATGGTTCTGTAAAAGCAGACTTAGCACCAGCTTTTAGTTGCGGCTAAAATTTAGTTTAGTCCAATCGGTGCAGTAATTAGCGCTTGGACTTTGTAATATCTTACTTATACTAACGTTAATTACTGATTGTGCTCCCCATGTTAAGCATAGGATGCACAAAGTACAGTAAGCTCGCGTTAGCTACTGCAGGGCAATTACCAATGGTCTAATAGATTTTTCCCGGGTTTAGCATCAGGAATATAATAGGGGGGTTTGCATTAAAGTCACTTATCCTAGCCTTGACACCACCTCATCCGCACACTACAGTTAGTGTTCATTATGTAATTTAGCACTTAGTGTTATATCATCATCAATACATCATCTACCCACCTGTAGAATGATTTGCGAAATCTTACACTGCCTGTAAACACTATCTATTTGTAAAACATGGCGCTCCTCCAGCACGTTTAAATTCCTCTTCAACAGACCCTCTCTTGGGGAATGGAAGATTGATTTTGGCATATTTGGGTATTATTTTCTTTTAGCTCAGGGTCTAATCTGTCGGAAAATGGTGAGAAGTGCATTTCCAAGTAAACACCTCAATATGATTTCTGTCACGAGATGAAGTGAAAAGTGTCTGCTCCAAAGAATGCCCTTCTTCCCCCCACACTTGCCGACTGACTGGGCCACCAGAGCGCACCTTTCTCTTTCATCAAACAAAAAATGAGGTGTACAACAGGAAATGCTCACCTCCCACAATTACCAACTAGGCCAGTGGGAAATTCAGTCATTCCTCAACTACCCAAGGACCATTCTCCCCTCCCTATGGGTGGTCCTGCATGGGAGACATCTAATGGTGCTGGAGAAGCCCAATGTTTACAGAAGGTATAAGATTTCATGGTCTCACATCATGCAAGGGGTACATAATTCAGTGTGTACAGGACAAGGGCATATTTAGTGTTTGTTGCTACCCTAGGCACTTCATGTTCTGCTGCTGCCTCCCTTCCTGGGGGAACCCAGCTGGTCAAAAAACAAATATTCATGGCCGATCTGTTCCAGTCATGTAAAAATATAGAAATACTTTAATATTATTCATAGTTTGGACACTCATTGCTCAGAGTTTCATTGCTTTAAGCACCTCAAATATTTGTACCTCTAAAAGAAATCACACTAAAGCCCCATTCACACTAAGCGATTTATCGCGCGTTTTTTGCCGCGATACCGTGCATATTTCCGCGCAATATCGCTCTATGTAGCTTCTCCAATGCATTTCAATGGTGCTGCTGTTCACATCTCACAGCTCAATGTCGCCTATAGCTCGTCGCTGTAGCTTGTCACACGTACATGACCCTTTTTTCTGCCTATTTTGCGTGATTTGCGAAATGATGGGATTTGTTTATCAATGGTGTTGCGCAATATCGCGCTTAATGGCGATATTGCGCAATATTATCGCTCAATGTCGCATATATGAAAATTGCGCGGAAAAACGCGTGATTTTCATTTCGCTCAGTGTGAAAGACTGAAACAAAGGCAGAACGAGATCTATGGCCCAAAATCGGGACTGTCCCTCCCATAGAGAGATATGTAAAATGCATGAAAGTGTGGTGGGGATCTGTTGGGAGTTGTTGGCAGGAAGCATGTGTAAAGGATTTATGGGGATCTTTGCATATGAGGGCTTTGCATTATGAGATTTGTAGAGCTGAATAAGTGTATGAGGTAGGATTCAGGGGAATGTTTAAGACCCCTCTGTGCTTTATAAATATTTATGGTTTTAAGCTCTCTCCACACCCTTCGATTACATATAGGGGCTGATCAGCTGCATTTTGTTGGTGGGCATTTTAAACCAAAGTGCTAAATATATCACTGAACACAGTGAGCAGCTATTAAGACATTTTTTAAACTGCAGCTCCCCTCCGATCTGTGACCCTGGGTCCACATAAAAATAAATACATGATATAGGCCTCTCTTAAGTAAACCTCTTATTGTTATGTTAGGCTATAATTCCCTGGAACTGTATATCGCATTAACCTTTCCCATGTTACTTGTTGCTACATTGGGTCACATTTGTTTATATTTGTTGGAAATGTGGCAAAAATTCTAAATCTATTTGCACATAAAAATACATGTTGGTAACTGGATAGCCTCCTTCAATACCAATAAATTTTTGTTGGAAAAAAAATCAACATAACATTTATTTGAAACACAGGAAATGAAGTCAACTCTGACAGGGTTATTCACAGAGATCCGAAAATGCACTGAACAGTGAATTTCCCCGTACAAAGATTTTTTTACGATCTTTTAGGCTGGGGTCAGACCAGTGCATTTTTAACGTGCGTTCTGGCGCATTTAATCACGGCCGCACTAGCAGCAGATGATGGGCAATGACAGCCAATATACGAAGTACGGTCGCACGAAAGTCCGGCCGTGCAACGCAAGTGGAATTTGAACGCATTTTTTCGAGAACGCAGAACCGCTAGTACTGACGTACAGAGTGCGCTGAGCCCGCTAGCGGTGTGTGTGTGTGATTTGGAGATGTCAGACTCTGCTCGTGTCCGGCCAACATAACGTCCAGACGCAAAAAGTTTCCTGGTTTGGATTCGTAAAACATCACGCACGCAAATGCGCATCGTATGACCGTTATCGCATAATCCGTGAAAAAATACATCAATGCGTTCGGACGCACTTTTTTACGTTCGTGTGTAAAAATGCTTTCGTTTGACCCTAGCCTTAGGCATTTTTCAAGATTTTTTCGGCAAACTTTTTTCCCTATTTTTTTTTTAATGGCGTTTTTTTTCTGTAGCAGACCTTTTTATTATTATTCATTGGACCTTATGTTAATTCCAGACTTTTTCATCCAGTAGTTTTTTGCAAAACAGCGTTTTAATTTTGAAACTTTCAATCTTTTTTGGGGTTTTTACCCCGTCTGTCAGCTTTTTCCGGTGGCTGGATCGTCTACTTTTTTCGGACGTGTTCAGCGGGTTTTTGCGGCAGTTGGAAGTGATCTGATATTTCGGATCGTGTCGGCTGGTGGTTTTGGTGATTATTTTTCCTGAGATTTTCTGGCAGTTTTGCAGCGTATTTTCGGATCCGTTACCTTCATTCTGGGGAAGCTGTTGTGAAGTTGCTTCCCTGAAGTGCAGGGTACGAGAGAGCACTGAACTGTCGGTGACATTTCGGTGCTCTTTGAATAACCCCATAGTGTTTTTTTGGGATAGTTAGAAGAATAAAATAGTAAATACATTTTTACATCTTTAATTTCTCATTGAGACGTTTGTCCTTTCGAAAAATATTTCTGAAAGGTTCTAGACTCTAGATGATGTCTCTTATCTTGCACAATTTCACAAAAAGTCTGCGTTCTTACAGATAGGAATTGCCTTGCAGGGTTATTCAAAGAGAATCAAAAAGTCACCGCACGTTCGGTGACTTTTCGTTCTCTTCAATTCGGTTTGTTTTGCCTATCCCATTTCGGCGACCCTGCGGTGTATTCAGCAAGCACCACAGGGTCCCCGAATTGCAGGGAAAGGTCACCGCAAACCCGACGAAAACTAACCGCAAAACCCAACGAATGCACGCCGAAAACCAGCAAAAACATCTGGATTAACCTGCCGAAAAGCCCGAGCAGGAGCCGATCACACGCAGCGAAGCCGCTGGAAAAAGCCAACACCGCAGACGAAGGAGGTGAATAATTTAGGAAACAGTTTGCCTGAATGTTGAAGTGAAACACTGTTTGCAAAGAAACTACTGAGCAAAAATGTCTGAAATTTACATATGAGGTCCAGGGAATGATAATAAAAAGGGCTGTTAGAGAAAAAAATAACTATAAAAAGTAAAAAAAAAAAATCGGAATTTTTTAAAAAGAAAATCAGAAAAATGCTTAAAATATCCTAAAAAATCTATAAATAAAGAGACTCTTTACTGCAGAATTTTATAATAAATGGTTTATTAGATATTGAATTAAAACGGGAATATTTTTAACATTGAAGCCTATGGGATTCGCCTGAATAAATCTGTCGAATGAGACCACTGAACAGCAGGGCAATTCGGCAACTTTCACTGCTGGTTTGTGTTCTCTGAATAGCTGAAGCATTGCTTCTCTATGGGGATTCACTGCCCTCTAACAGGCAACGAACAGGCACCGTATGTGCAGGCAATTCATCAGGATTTGGCGAATTGCCTGCTCTCTGGATAGCCGAATGGCCAAGAAAGGTAACAATACGCTGAATTTCAGCGTTCGGTTACCTTTCTCCAGAAATTCGGATCTCTTTGAATTACCCTGCTAGTGTCAAATACAGTGAATGTACTGTATTTATAATACATACAGTGGCAAGAAAAAGTATGTGAATCCTTTGGGATTATGTGGAGTTTTGCATGAATTGGTCATAAAATGTGCTCTGATCTTCATCTAAGTCACAACAATTTGAAAAACACAGTCTGCTTAAAATAACGCAACACAAACATTATATGTTTTCATGTTTTTATTGAACAGAACATGTAAACATTCACAGTGCAGGGTGAAAAAAGTATGTGAACCCCTAGCCTAACGACTTCTCCAAGAGCTAATTGGAGCCAGGAGTGAGCCAACCTTGAGTCCAATCAGTGTGATATTATTGGATGTGTTGCTGAAAGCTGTCCTGCCCTTTAAAAACACACACCAGTTTTGGGTTTACTGGCTTCAAGAAGCACTGCCTGATGTGAACCATGCCTCGCAGAAAAGAGCCCTCAGAAGCCCTTGACTTGCATGAAGCTGGAAAGGGTTACAAAAGTATCTCCAAAAGCCTTGATGTTCATGTGTCCACGGTAAGACAGACTGTCTACAAATGGAGAAAGTTCAGCACTGTTGCTACTCTCCCTAGGAGTGGTCGTCCTGTAAAGATGACTGCAAGAGCACAGCGCAGAATGCTTATTGAGGTAAAGAAGAATCCTAGAGTGTCAGCTAAAGACTTACTGAAACCTCTGGCACATGCTAATATTTTTGTTGACACATCTACAATAAGGAAAACATTAAACAAGAATGGAGTACATGGGAGGACACCAGGGAGGAAGCCATTGCTGTCCAAAAAGAATATTGCAGCACGTTTGAAGTTTGCAAAAGAGCACCTGGATGTTCCACAGCACTACTGGCAAAATATTCTGTGGACAGATGAAACCAAAATTGAGTTGTTTGGAAAAAACACACAACACTATGTGTGGAGAAAAAAAGGCACAGCACACCAACATCAAAACCTCATCCCCACTGTAAAACATGGCGGAGGGTGCATCATGGTTTGGGGCTGCTTTGCTGCCTCAGGGCCTGGACGGATTGTTGTCATTGATAGAAAAATGAATTCCAGAGTTTATCAAGACATTTTGCAGGAAAACGTAAGACCATCTGTCCGCCAAATGAAGCTCCACATATGGATGATGCAACAGGACAATGACCCAAAGCATACAAGTAATTCAACAAAAGAATGGCTTCAACAAAACAAAATACTCCTTCTGGAGTGGCCCAGACAGAGTCCTGACCTCAACCCGATTGAAATGCTGTGGCATGACCTTAAGAGAGCGATTAACACCAGACTTCCCAAGAATATTGCTACACTGAAACAGTTTTGTGAAGAGGAGTGGTCCAAAATTACTCCAGATCGTTGTGCAGGTCTGATCTGCAACTACAGGAAACGTTTTGTTGAGGTTATTGCTGCCAAAGGAGGGTCAACCAGTTATTAAGTCCAAAGGTTCACATACTTTTTCCACCCTGCACTGTGAATGTTTACATGTTCTGTTCAATAAAAACATGAAAACATATAATGTTTGTGTTGCGTTATTTTAAGCAGACTGTGTTTTTCAAATTGTTGTGACTTAGATGAAGATCAGAGCACATTTTATGACCAATTCATGCAAAACTCCACGTAATCCCAAAGGGTTCACATACTTTTTCTTGCCACTGTAGATTATAAAAATGGTCAGTTATGTTGAGATCTTAGTGAGATTATCTGCAACGCAGCTTCCAAAAAATACCAATAGAATATAAAATAATATCTGTACATAGCATATGAAATTTACATAACACAATGTACAGGGCTGGACTGGACAAAAAATTAGCCCTGGACTTCACCCAGACCTGCCCACTTTAATTACGCAAACACGCACAAAAATAGTACATAAACTAACCGGATCACTCAACCAATCGCTATACAGATACCGGAGTTTCTGCAGAGCAACTGGGTAAAGAAACGCAGCGGCACTGAGGTTGAGTGTGCACCATGTTGCAAAGCGGGTCTCAGTTGCCCCAATATGAGACTATGGCAGACTGTTCTGTTTTACAGATGGTGAGGAAGTTCTCACCTCACCTATGAAGGGCAGTGCGAGCCACGTGGTGATCCAGCATTCACACCAGCCCGCTGAGCCATCGGCCCATCGGGAATCTCTCTGTAGTCCCTATGGCCAGGACATGCCTTACTATGTATCTGTACTGTATAGGGATTTTCGGCTCTTATAACCACCTGTATCTTATCACTGCATAGTAATGAGGGCTCCCAGAGCTCTCCCTGTATTCTGCTCTCTCCCTGGCAGTTGTAATGCAGAACATTTGGTTGAACGTTTTGTTACAGTGAGGTTGGGGGCTATAAATTGTAGCTTCTTTACAGTAATACAGAGTGACAAGAGTGATATCTCACAGAGAATTTTATTTCTCCTGAGGGGACTTATTAATCTTGCATTAAAAACATGTGCAAATTAGGTATTGTATGCCAATCTCCATTTTTCACTTATTACAATACAACATTGTGTATACAAGGTGTTGGTAGTGAAAGGTATTAGTTGGTTTGGTTTTGGTTTTCCAACAAAATGCCTTTAATTATCAGTCCACAAATATATGTAGTTTATTTGGATGAACATATAGTGTAAACATTGGTCAAACTCTAATAAAACAATTACTCTCAAATGTGTTATGAGGGAATGAAGCTCCATCCCATGTTTCCTTGTGCTGAGGCTGGTAGATTATGTTATGAACCCGTCACCATTCTCAAATACATTGGAAGGATGGATAGTTGTGCAAGCCCAAGGGGCTGCTCTGACTCCAGATGGGCTATGTAAGTGAACTGATCTCTGACATGGTTTTGTCCAGGAAGGACTCCTCTCATTGGATAAAACAACTTTCAATATTGTAATTACCTATCCATAAACACATATTCTGAGAAACAAAACACCCAAAATGGCACACAACAATATCTTTATATCAAAAAACTTTCAGCAGCCGTTAAGAGTCATGAAAAATACCATAGGTGGTTGCACATTCCAAAAAGTCACCGGAAGGTCAAGTACTTCTAGATGCACACTTCATCTCTACATTGATTTTTATTGATGCGTAATAGTGTGAATTTGGTATATGTATTTAAGGGAACCAATTATACCATAATTTGACTGAAATTAAATCTGCCTACTAACAGGGTTATTCAGAGAAAGGTGAAAACCAGGAGAATTGGCGGGAGAAGAGAACAATCTAGACCAAATAGCCGATTGGGAAAGTGAGATAAATGGGAGAGTTTTCTGGTTTGGCTATTTTGACCTAGAATTTTCACTTCTCCAGTCATTCTCCTGAGTTTAACCTGTCTCTGAATAACCCTGTAAGTGTAAATACACTGATCAGCCACAACATTAAAACCACTGAGTGGGCGCTACTCAATATTCGGCAGGTGGTTTTACTGTTGTGGCTAATCAGTGTATGCTGTAATCTGGACATTTGTATGCATTATCATGTCAATATCAGTGCTATGTGTGTATTTAAAGCGCATTGATCTTTATTTGCTGTTACTGAGATATTGATTGTTGTTTGACATTTATCACTTACAGCAGACCTTGTCCCAATTGACATTATTGGTGTCATGTTTGGTTTGCAGTGGTGAATTTGTGCAGGTGCCCGTTCTGATGTTTCGATTGTGAGCAATGAGTTTGGTAACCTCCATGTAGGATGATAGCTTTGTTTCAGCTATTTGATGTGATAGCTAATTGCTTTTATATGTGTCTTTATTGATTGGGATGCATTTAGAATATTGTTATTGGAAGCTAAAATCACTGCTCGAGCTCTTTATAAGATGACTAAGTGAATATCGTGGACAAGCCGTTAGGGATAAGAGACTTTCTTGCCTTCTCATGTTTTTTAGAGGTTTGTTCTTTTAAGTCAATGGGCCATATTAGGAACCTAACACTAAAACGGGGACACAAAGGAGGAAAACCTGCACCTGCAGGTTTCTCCTTTGTGTCCCCGTTTACCATGATATTACAGTGCAGGCGCTAATACAGCAGCCTGCACCGTAACCTGGCGCTAAGCCGCGGGATGCTCACGGCAGCGCTAAGCTCTGCCACGAGCATCCTCTCAATGGAGGCCATAGGACTCCATTGAGGCTAACGCTGCCAGTCACATGACCCCGCAGGTTCTCGCCTCGCGAGATCCGTCAGGTCAGTGTAGTGATCCACAGAGGGAGACTTTTTCCCCCCAGTCTTTCACTGCTCCTGGCGGGCAGAAGAGGCGGTTGGAAAAGCCTTTCTCGCAGTGGGATAGGAGGTGAGTGTCGGATTTTTGGGGGGATTTTTGGCTGGTGCTGACGGATTCCGCGGAATCCGTTAACCACAGCCAGGGCCTGGTGCTAACTTGTTAAGCATAGGGAGCGTAAAGTACAACAAGCTCGCGCGGAAAAGTGTAAGCCCTGAATCGCTAATGGGTTTTTACCCGTTAGAGTTTGGATTGTAATATGGTGCACCCGCGCTAGGGCAACCACAGCTAACGTTAACGTTGACACAGGTGAGCGCTAACGTTAGCGTCAGGAATGTAATAGGGCCCAATGTTTTATGAGCAGTTACAGAGAGAGTCTATCCAAAACTGAATATTCCAAAACTATGTGCCAACATTTAATTCCAAAATATAGCTCTAAGGCTAGGGACAGATGAGCGCATTTTCTGCGGCCACCGTCAAAATGTACGTCGATGCGTGCGCACGCATTTTTTCACGGAATACGCTTAAGTGGTCAGACGATGCGCAATTCTGGACGTATTTCATGACGGTGGGGTAAAAAGAAGTCTAGGGAAATCCGGCTGTTTGAACGTTATGTAGGCCGCACACTAGCAGCGTCTGACGTCTCCTAATCACGCACACACGCTGCCATGCGGCCGCAGCGCACTCTGTACGTCAGTAGCAGCGGTTTCACGTTCTGAGAAAAATGCGTTCATTTGCTGGTTGCGTGGTGTCGGCGCACTTTCGTACGCACGTACTGCGTATATTGGCCGTCATTGGCCCTTATGTGCTGCTACTGCCGCCGTGATTTAGTGCGTCTGCACGCGCGTTCCGACTGCCCCACTCTGACCCTAGCCTTAGAGGACACTTCAGACACCAGAACAGCTTCACTTGCTTGTTCTAAGAAATAAAAGTGAAAAGTAGCCAGAAACACTAGTTTTTTGAATAATAAAGTATTGTCTTCACTCATATGTCAGTCACTCAAAAGGCATGCCTTTGCAAATTCAGTGCTTGTTATCTTGTTAAGATAATACTTTTCCTGTATATCATTTGAGTAATTTTGCTTTGTTAATAAATTATTCCATAGATGAGCAAGTTATTTGTAGGTAAAGATATTGATCAGAAGAACAGAGGTTGAGAGTGAAAGCTGTTCCAAAGCAATCAGAATGTCAGAGGCTGTAGGGTAGGAGTCAGCAACCTTAGCCTTCCAGATGTTGGAACTACATCTCCCATGAGGTGGACCCAACCTAATGAGGGACTTAAAATCACAGAAGATGTAGTTCCAAAACATCTGGAGGGCCAATGTTGCTGTCCCCTGCTCTAGGAGGCAGTTGTTTATACTGATTTGCTTTGATTTACTGATGTACTACTCGTACAGTTGGTTAAGTGCACTGTATATTCACTACCATATGGACAGCGGGCTCGCTGTCTATTGTATGCTTGTACAGAAATCTTCAATAAAAAAATATATTTGATGCACATAACTAAGAAGTTTAGGGTATCTGTTTGAACTTTTTTGGAATCCAGCTTATCGATGGATAAAAATGCCATTGATGTATCTTTTCCATATCACCATGTGAGTTAAAAATTCACTAATGTCTCAATTAAAAATGCATTATTCCTCCATCTGACATGATGCAGGCTTTGATTTGATGGGGCACGTGACTAGTCACCTCTTTTTTCTAGAACTTGTTTTTATGTGTACCCCAATTTGGGAGGGATACAGCTGTATGAGAACTCTACATTGAGGCTGCAAGCTTTAAAAACTAGTGGGAAACTGTATACATTCAGTAGTGGAGGTCTCCCTCCGTGCTGTTGCACTGTGATAGGAATAATTGATCTTGAAGTTGGCTCTGTCAGTCGATTGAATGTACACTTGAGTGTTCAGCCCATCTGATGCTTCTCACCGCAATGCTTTGAGAGACATCAGCTAGTCACCACTGCAAGAGCTCTGCATTGCTGACTGTAACCCCCAATTGCTTTCCAGTGAGAGCCGATTGACAGCCTTAGGGGGGGTTTGGAAGGATGTCGAAGCAGATGGGTCACTAAGGTAATCAGCAAACCATGACTTTTTAAATGAACTGTTCATTTCATGAACGGAGTCTACTTTCTTTAAACATTGCTTGCCGACTCGGTTTGTTCTCGAGTGTTATTCTTATCAGGTCTTTTGAGAGAAAGGTGAACCTCAGGAGAATGACTGGAGAATTGAAAATTCTATGTCAAAATAGTCAAGTCAGAAAAATTCTCCCATTTTTGGTCTAGATTGTTCTCTTCTCCTGCCAGTTCTCCTGGTTTTCACCTCTCTCTGAATAACCGTGCTAGTTTGGCTTTCACTAGTTTTGTATTGTGTGAAGCCGAAGGGTGTTTCCAATATTCAATGTGACATTTAATTCCTTCTACATGTGTCTTATTGGTTGGATTGAGATGAAGTTGGAAAATCGTTATAGTTTTTAGGCTGGCCTGGGACAGATGAGCGCAGTTATCACGTCCGTGTTGCCGCACATTTGTACGTCCGTGGCAGCATAGCATTCTGACCAATGGAGCCCCACACACGAAGTACGTCCGCACAGAAGTGCAGATGCATGGCGGACGCGGCAAACGGACGCAGGTTAGGCAAGAACGTAATACTGCTAGAATGGACGTGCAGAGTGCGCCACGTCTGCAACGTCCGTGTAGCTTTGTATGTGAGTGATGGAACGAGGTCAGATGGACTGCATTTATACGTCCAGCATGTTTGTCGGACACAATGTTTGTTCATTGTAATTTATTTTCCCTGCTACATCAGTCAAAAAATCCGTCAGTGAAAAAAACGGACTGTGTGGCCACTACCTTGTTGTCAGTCAGTAAGTACGTCCGTACTGCAAGGACGCACAGTCCGTACAAAATGCGCTCATCTGACCCTAGCCTCACCTGAGTTAGTGGATAAAGTGGGCAATCACTAAGGTGCACGTAAGAATATATAATGATTTTTACATGGAAGCGAGGAATATAGAAGCAAATTACTGGTGGGTCATTGGCCAGCAGGGTTTTTGCAGAAAAAGAACACATAAACAAACTGAGTTATGTTAAGAAGGGCAGAGATATTTTGGTTTGTTTCCTTTGTGTGACATAGCGTTTAAGGGAGGAAATTAGTTTCTTCTCAAATGGCAAATACAATGTTATTAGATCAGTATAACCTTGAATATTAAAATGGTGTAATCATTGAATATGTAAAAAAAAATAATGGTGTAATCATTTAGGGAAGTAAACATGTTGCAATTTTTAGACTTTAATGATGTTTATATAGAGATGATGATACTTCAAGAGCAGATTTTGGTAAATCTGCAGGATATTTCCATGCCTACCTTTCATAGCATTCCTATTCCTATTTGTATAATATATATATATTGGTCTTGTCAGTCACACTTCTGGTATATATTGCTTTAAATGTTATGTACTAATGCGGAATTATGTGGCTTGTGATCAACACCATTTGTTACAGCACCTGCTTTCATGTATTAAATACTTTTAGTGTAAGGAACAGTAAGTAGGTCGGTCCCATTATAACATTGTTTTCACATGACACAATATATTTTTAGTTTTAGTTGATGCATACTCTATACAACATCAATGTCATACCTCACCCAGTTTGTATAACATAAACCATTGCTAGCACTGATTGATCGGACATTTGTCGCGACAACACCAGCTAACTAAATTTTTCCATTGCAGAAGGTGGAAAACATTATTTTAATTAAAAAGTCCTGACCTTGGCCTGCATATCTTCTTCTGTTTTAACCAGGGGCGTGGGACTTTTACTTTCCACTTTCCAGACTATTTCTCCCTTACTCTCCCTCTTATTCTCCTCCTTTGAAGTCCATGCCATCCGCCTCTTCTGCCCCACACCCATACGTGTTGCTATAATCTACCGCCCCCTGGTTCTCATGGAACCTTTCTAGAACATCTCTCTGTCTGCCCCCCCCCCCCAACTTTCTCTCATCTGACATTCCATCTCTCATCCTCGGAGACTTTAACATTCCCATTGTCTCTCCCTCCAACCCCCTCACCTCCAAATTGCTCTCTATCACCTCCGTTTTGGGCTTTACACAGTGGTCCAATTCTTCTACCCACCAAGCTGGCACCTCCCTGGACCTTATTTTCTCCAGCCTCTTTACTATTTCTAACTTTTCCAACACACCTCTCCCCCTTTCTGATCATCTTCATCACCTCCTATCCAGGGATCTTCTCCAGCTGCCAACCCAGACTCCTGCTTCTACCCCCACTCCTCTTTTACCTCGAAGGCACCTTGGTGCCCTCAATCCTAAGCTACTCTCCACTGCTAACCATTCTCTTCTCCTTCCGATCTCAACATCCAACTGCACCGACAAAGCCACTGATCTCTACAACTCTGCCCTCTCCATCTCCACATCACTTGAGGAACTCGCTCCTACCTCTCTCTGTCCTACACGCAGGCCTAAACGCCAACTGTAGCACACTAAATACACATGCTATTTTTGGCGGTGTTCTAGGGCAGCTGAATGTGGTGGGAGGGCGTCTCACACATTGGCTGACTTCCTGCACTGCAAATTCATTACTCCGTTCCTACAGTCTCGCTCTATCCATCGCTAAACAATCTTATTTCTCATCCATTATCTCCACATTTTTTCATGATTCCAGATGTCTGTTTCATACTTTCAATCTGCTAATGTTCCCCACTTCCACGGGCCTCCCAGTTGTCAGCTTTGCTGACTTCTTCACCGAAAAGATTGCTAAACTTAGACTAGAAATCTCGTCACTGCCCTCCTCCATTAACCACTCCACTTATTGCACACTGTCACGTCCTGACCCCGCTTCTACTATGTCTTCCTTTTCTCCGGTCTTGGAGGAGAATGTCTCAGCAGTTCTCATGTCCTCCTGCCCGACCACTTGTCCACTTGACCCCATCCCCTCGCATCTTATGGGGTCTGTCCTATACCAGTCATTGTCCCTGCTTTGACTCATACTGTTAACCTCTCCCTCTCCTCTGGACTCTTGTCCTCTGCATTCAGACATGCTCTGATCACCCCATTCTAAAGAAGCCATCTCTTGATCTCACCTCCCTCTCGAACTACTGTCCCATCTCTCTGCTCCCCTTTGCCTCCAGAATCTTAGAACGCCTGCTCTATAACCCACTCACTGGTTTTCTTGCTGCTAACTCTCTGCTTGTTCTGCACCAGTCCAGCTTTCGCTCCCAGCACTCCACTGAGACTGCTCTAACCAAGGTGACCAATGATGTAGTTGCTGCTAAAACCAAAGGTCACTTCTCCTGCTTATGCTTATTGACCTTTCTGCTCCATTTGACAATGTTGACCACCCTCTCCTGCTCCCCATGCTCCGTCAACTTGGCTTCAGTGGTACCGCTCTTTCTAGGTTTTCTTCCTATTCCTCTTTTTCTTCCTCTTCGCTCCTTTAGTGTCTCCTTTGCTGGTACCTCTTTACCCAAGTTCCTCTTTCAATTGGGGTACATCAAGGCTCTATTCTGGGTCCCCTTCTCTTCTCGATCTATACTGCCTCTCTGGACAACCTAATTTTTTTCAATGGACTCCAATATCACCTCTATGCTGATGACACCCAAATCTACATTTCCTGCTCGGATCTCTCTCCTCCTGTGTTGGACCGTGCTATGGTCTGCATATCGGCTGTCTCCAACTGGATAACTTCTCAATTCCTAAATCTTAACCATTCCAAAACTGAACTTCTCGTCTTCCCTCCCTCTAGGACCAACATTCTTGCACCCATTTCCCTTCAGGTGAATAGTGCCACCATTATCTCTATCTCTCAGGCCCAGTGCCTCGGAGTCCTGTTCGACTCTGATCTCTCCTTCACTCCTCACATACAGTCACTAACCAAATCTTGTTACTTCCACCTAAAAAACATTGCACGCTTCCGTCCCTCTCTTAATCAGGACTCTGCTAAAATGCTCATCCAAGTTCTTATTATATCCCGCCCTGACTAGTGTAACCTCCTTCTCTCTGGCCTTAAAAGGGCCCAGATTCTCCCTCTGCAGTCTGTTATGAATGCCTGTGCTGGGCTCATCCACCTCACCTCACGCACCTCTCGCCCCTCGCCCCTCTGTCAAGCTCTACAATGGCTCCCTGTTTTCTTTAGAATCCATTTAAAAATACTGGTGCTCACGTACAAAGCTCTAAATACCCGTGCCCCTGCCTACATCTCCTCCCTTATTAGCAGGTACATCCCATCCTGACCACGTCTCTCTGCAAATGATCTGACGCTATCAGGTCCATGTACCCGCACCCCCAACTTCCGCCTTCAAGACGTCTTCTGAGCTGCCCCCTTTCTATGGAACACCCTCCCCTGCAACATTAGACTCTCCCCATCTCTCCAGTCCTTCAAGAAGTCTCTGAAAACACATTACTTTTAGAGAAGCCTATCGACTCAGTCCATGATTCTCCTACTGTACATTTCTTGCACAATTTTCCCACCCAGCCCACATGCCCCCTGCTACTTCAGGTCCTCTATTTACCCATACCTAGTGTCACCCCTCTCCGCTTAGATTGTAAGCTCTCAAGCAGGGTTCTCTCTCCTACTATTCTGTGTGTTTAACTTGTATGCATTTGTTATTCTCTTTCACCCATTGTACAGTGCTTTTAAACTTGTTCTCGCTCTATAAATACCTGTAAGTGTAACAGTAAACATCAAATATCTTTAAAACCACCATTAAACCATAGCCAGGCTCCCTTTGCTGTGCTCCAGCCGACAGCTTCTCTTATTTCCTGAAACAGCAGTGTGTTGAAGCAGGCAAGGGGACACTTCATCAAGCTTTCAGCCAATCTAATGACTCTCAATGCAAGCGCATTGAGAACAGGGGTCAAGTTAAGCAGGAATGCTTGGAAGTGCAGTTTCTCTGCTATTTTTTTCAGGAGCAGCTGAGCTCCCGTTTGGCTCACACTCTCTACAACTTTTATTAGGTTTCAATCATATATTTCCTTAGTAGGTCGCCAGAAATATATTTATTACAATTATCATAGTGATTCCCTAAATCCAGTCTACCTTTATACTTAAATATTAATGTCAAATGTGCATATGGGCTGGCGGTTTAAGTGCAGCATGTCAATGGTTAATTGGGGAACAGAAATCTTGGTAAATTCTCACACCTATTTTGTTAGGAATAGACCCCTGATAGAGAGCTATTGGCTTGTCAGGAATATACTAAATGTGCATTGCCTAAATCCCAGAAAGTTGATCGGTTCAAACTGAGTGACAGCTTGCTGGGCAGGAGGACTCAGCCCTTTGGGACATCCATGGAGGGGGAAGGGGACTGTCAGGTATCAATGAATATTTAAATTACATTGAAATGTCATGGTGCTTGGAGAGTCCCTTCAATTTTTCTCATCCAAACTCTGCACTCCTAAGGACTTCCAAGCTCAACACACACAGCCACCAGCACTCCAGACTCTGCACTCCTAAAGACTTCCAAGCTCAACACACACAGCCACCACCACTCCAGACTCTGCAGTGCCACCCGCCCGCCCCATTCACCCTCCCACCCAGTCATAGGCTCAAACTCATTAATTCCCCTCCACCTGCTGCCACTTTATTCTAATCAACCTTTAGTCCAAGATCCCGGTCACTCCCATACAATCCATGCTATTTTCTCTCTAGCCACCAGATCCGCACTCCCCAGCTCCCCTTCTGTTTCACTTACCCCTGTCCTTTAGATTGTAAACTCACGGGATGTCTGGCTGAGCACATATGTAAAGTGCTGTATCAGTAGAGCAATTATCCTAAGGGCAGGGCCATCTGTTCCTTATGTGTTTTAGTATGTCTCATGTCTGCACTCCCCCATTGTACAGCGCTGCGGAATATGCTGACGCTTTATAAATAAAGAATAATAATAATAATAAAAGATGTGCAAAAAAAAAAACCACAACTAACCAAATAAAGTGATTATAATTCTGCCACACCATGTGGAGGTTTCTGTATGTCAGACTATGGCTCTTCTTGTAAAAAGCCAAGTATACAGCTGATGCTGCTGGCTACAATGGAATTAAATGTAGGGCTTCCTTGCGGGCTGAATCAGCAATCTGCTCACTAGGGATAAGCATTCGGTTCGGATCTGTTCGGCGTTCGATTTGAACATCTCCCGTTCGGCTGTTCGTCGAACTCCGAACATTTCCGCGTGTTCACCGCATGTTCACCTACAATGCACTTTTCCACTGGCCTGAAGCTTGTAATTGGCTACAGCCTTGCACCTGACCACAGTACAGGTGCAAGAGTATGCCAATCATGGCTCAGAGTCCTGATTGGGCAAATTTTGCCCAATCATGGGCTCACAGAGCTAAGTCCCGCAGCACACTATATAAGGCTTCCCTGAATGCAGCCCCAGCGTGTGTGTTTACTGCCAGGCTATCAGGGACAGTGTGTATCAGTGAGTTCTACCAGAGTTCAGCAAATTCGAATCTGTCTTGGCACAGCCTGTTATCAGTGTGTATCAGTGAGTTATACCACAGTTCAGCAAAATATTGGACCGCAGAGACCACCACTGCACTCTTCCACAATACCACAGAGGGGTTGCGGTGTGAAGGCACTTGCTGCCACCAAAGGTAAAATATTTGGGTGCACTGCCACTGACGCCTATACCAGATTCATATCATTTTAATATTTGACCGCAGGGTCCAACACTGCACTCTTCCACAATACCACAGAGGGGTTACCCAGGAGGATATAGACATCTTAGAGTTCAGAGAAGGGCTACTAAAATGGTGTACGGCTTGAAGGAGAAAAGTTATCAGGAAAGGCTTAATGATCTTAACATGTATAGCTTGGAAAAAGGACGAGACAGAGGAGATATGATAGAAACATTTAAATACGTAAAGGGAATCCACAAGGTAGAGGAAGGGAGTATATTTAAAAGGAAACAAAGTAGCAAAACAAGAGGACATTGTCTTAGATTAGAGGGGCAAAGGTTTAAAAGTAACATCAGGAAGCATTATTTTACTGAGAGGGTGGTGGATACATGGAACAGCCTTCCAGTTGAAGTGGTAGAGGCCAAAACAGTAATTGAATTTAAGCAGGCATGGGATAGGCATAAGGCTATCCTAAACAAAAGATAAATCCAGGTAAAGTATCCATGTAATTGGGCAGACTAGATGGGCCGAAAGGTTCTTATCTGCCGACATTTTTCTATGTTTCTATGTTACGGTGTGAAGGCACTTGCTGCCACCAAAGGCAAAATATTTAGGTGCACCGCCACTGACGCCTATACCAGATTCATATCATTTTAATATTTGACCGCAGGGTCCAACCCTGCACTCTTCCACAATACCACAGAGGGGTTACGGTGTGACGGCACTGTTGCCGACACTAAAGGCCCAATTTTAAAGCACCTATTGTTACTTTCACCAAAGCCTGCATAAGTTTCACCATAATTTAGCCCAAAAAAATCACTAAACTTGTTCTGCGTGTCCTAAAACTTCTCCTCTTTTCATACAGGCTGCCGCCCCAAGCAGTTGTTTATGAATAGATTAAAGGAAAACCATTTACCGTCATTTGAAATGTCATTGTTTTGTTTTTAAATGTTTCTATACATCCTACATTCCACCACTTCATGGGCAGGTTATAACGACCTCCTAGGCACGATATTTGAAGGACTTTTTCGTTTTTATTCTTAACCTTTATTTCATGGAAAACTCACTGTTCCTTGAAAAACTTTTTTTTTCACTTTTTGTCCTTGTTTACTGTCCCCCAGGGCACTACCTGGACCCCCATACACCTTTTATGGCAAATATCTAGCATATATGCCCTCTTGGAGGGCACTCTAAAAAATCGAAAGTTCGGGTCCCATTGACTTACATTGAGTTTGGATCGTATTCGAGTTCGAACTCGAACTTTTGAAATTGTTCGAGTTCGAAGTCGAACCGAACATGGGGGCGTTCGGCTCATCCCTACTGCTCACATGAAAACATTATTTACACATTTGTAGAAGAGTTTTGCCAAAAAATCCCATCAGGCTCCATAGAAATAACCATGGATGGTTTACTACTGTATGGTATATACTGCTGCTGTGCTAGCACCTCAAATGAGGTATAGATAAGGGATAGCATATGATCTGTCTATCGCACAACATTTAATTCATGGTGAATAAAATAGCAATAGGTTTAATTCTATGAACTGGCATAATTATAGTTAAGAAATGTATACACCAGGGCTGTGAACCTCTGGCCCCCAGATGTTTCTGAACTACAACTTTCATTATTCTTTGGCTATCTATTGCATTGAAATAACTCTGGGAATTCTAGGGATCAACATCTGGGGGGCCATGAGTTGACAATCCTGGTATGCACAGTCATATCTCCACACCATAAATTGTACACTTGCCTGTGTTCTTTCATGCATTTTCTTTTTTTTATACATTCATCCTCATCTTTAAGCACTGTTCATTGTCCAGCTTTTTATAAACATTCCCTTATCGCATCAGTTCTACTACTCTCATCTTCTTTCTATTGTTCCAAACAATTTTCCATTTTTGTTTTGTTTCCGCTCATCCTGTATGTAGTTATTTTACAACTTCCTATCTTGCTATTCATCCTTCAACACTTCGCACCCCATTCATTCTGGCTTTTGCTACAAAGAGGCTACCAAAGCATCTTTCGGTACTAAAACAGATAGGTTCCACTACTCAACATTTTTCGAGACATCTTCACTGGAAGAAACATGGATTCATCCAAAGAAATTGATCCAAAGATTGCGTTATTTTAATACATCAAAGTTTCCTGTACACTAATGGGTTTGTGTGAATTCTACTGTGTAATTCCGTTGATGAATATTTCAA
The DNA here is from genome assembly GCA_009667805.1 of Leptobrachium leishanense. Lineage (NCBI taxonomy): Eukaryota > Metazoa > Chordata > Amphibia > Anura > Megophryidae > Leptobrachium > Leptobrachium leishanense. The sequence continues at coordinate 108,957,265 of CM019067.1, read as the reverse complement.
GAACAAGTTTGTTAAAGTGAGGTTTAAAGATGCATGGTTCACTACCTACTGGGACAGAAATAACAAACCTTCAGAATTTATGAACATTATCTCGATATTTTTATTCTCTCATATCATGACAGGTTGTATGGCATTGACAGTTAATATTTGTGCAGGTTGGATGCTGATGCTTATTTTAATTGGGAGTCTAAAAGACTACCCTTAAACCTTGTGCAATGTGTGCGGATATACAGTCATGGCTGAAATTGTTGGCACCCCAGACATTTTTCCTGAAAATCAAGTATTTCTCACAGAAAAGTATTGCAGTAACACATGTTTTGCTATACACATGTTTATTCCCTTTGTTTGTATTGGAACAAAACAAAAAAGGGAGGAAAAAAAGCAAATTGGACATAATGTCACACAACTCCAAAAATGGGCTGGACAAAATTCTTGGCACCCTTAACTTAATATTTGGTTGCACACCCTTTGGAAAAAATAACTGAAATCAGTCGCTTCCTATAACCATCAATAAGCTTCTTACACCTCTCACCTGGAATTTTGGACCACTCTTCCTTTGCAAACTGCTCCAGGTCTCTCTTATTGGAAGAGCGCCTTTTCCCAACAGCAATTTTAAGATCTCTCCACAGGTGTTCAATGGAATTTAGATCTGGACTCATTGCTGGCCACTTCAGAACTCTCCAGCGCTTTGTTGCCATCCATTTCTGGGTGCTTTTTTTTTTTTTTTATAATTCTTTATTTTCCATTTTTCAAAGACAAAAAGGGCATCTTATCACAAAACCACAATTTTTTAGAGATTGCTACTGGTTAGCCCTGAGGAGCCCCTGCCAAAAGACCGCAGGGGGGGACCCCGAAGAGGGGGTAAAAGAAGAAATAAGAAAAAGATCAAAAAAAACACAAACATGGAGGAAAAAGAGAGAGGAAGAGACCTCCTAGGGAGGGGAGGAGGGGGAAGGGGATAGGGTGCCGCCCCAAAGGAGTACATAACCCAGGTATCATAACCCGCCTGAAAAACAAGCAGTCCAGCTCTTAACCCACATCAAACTCCAGCCAGGGGTCCCAAATCTTACTATGTTGGGGCATGGTATCATGTACAAGAGCCGATAAACGATCCATGTCCATATTATCTCTAATCCGAAGGTACACCTGCGCCATAGACGGAAGGGACACAGATCTCCAGCCTTGGGCCACCGCTCTTCTAGCCGCCAAGACCATTTTATGCAACAGCTTATTCTCCGGTCTCGATAGGGCGTCCTGGGTGCGGTGAAGAAGGAATGTCCATGGGTCGAGAGCCACTTGGATGAGAGCATGAATCTGAAGCCAAAAGCGTCGGATCAGGGGGCATGTCCACCACATGTGGTAGAACGAGCCCTTAGTGCCGCAACCTCTCCGACATAGGTCAGAGGAAGACCCGTCCATGTGAGAAAGTTGTGAGGGGGTAACATACCAGCGAAACAGCATCTTGTAAGCCTGTTCCTGATGGGCCACATTGATGGAGCAGTGTGCCACATTGTCCCAAATATCCTCCCATTCCTCACTGGGCAGGGCATCTCCCACATCTCGCTCCCAGCGTGCAACATAAGTTGGGTCCCCCCAGATTGGGGAGCCTGAACAGAGGGAGACATAAAGCGAGGATATCATTGATTTCGTGATGCGAGCGTCATTACAGCGGGCCTCAAACGCCGTCAAGGAAGACGTGGCGGCCGTACGGACTTCAGGCGTCAGCGCATAGTCCATGACCTGCAGGTAACGGAAGAAGTCCGCTGGTCCCACCGGACCTCTTTGTCGGATGTTCTCAAACTGAAGCGGTGCCCCCGCTGAGTAAAGGTGGTGGATCCTCTGAAGGCCCAAGTCCTCCAGAGTTGCAAAAGGGCGAGGGCATAGGCCCGGTTGAAACTTTCGGTTGCTGAGAAAAGGCATCATAGCTGATTGTTCTTTGGAAAAAGTGAAGCGACGATTCACAGTGTCCCAGATTTGTAGAGAGTTAATGGTGGCAGTGCAGGTGGAGCGAAGGATTGGACGATAGGTTTTGGGTAGCCAAAAATAGAATTGCGGCAAGTCAGGAGCAAAGAGATGCGACTCTAAGTCCGCCCAACGGTGCGTACCAGGTGGTGCATGAAAGGTAACAAACTGTGCTAGTTGGGCAGCATGATAATATTGTAACAAACTCGGAACTCCCAAACCTCCCACCACCCTCGGTCTATGTAACACTCTTCTAGCCACCCTATGTCGTTTATTATGCCAGATGAACTGGTCCACATGGGACTGTAGATGCGCCAACGAGGCCGGAGGGACTGGCACCGGGAGGGTTTGGAACAAGTACAGGATTCGGGGGAGTAGATTCATTTTTACGCTAGCAATACGACCCACCCAGGAGACATTAAAGGCATCCCAAGTGTCCATATCAGCTATAAGATATTGGATCAGTACATCGTAGTTAGCTCTAATCATTGCTGCGGGATCACTGGTCAGCTTCACTCCCAGATATGTGAGAGAAGAGGTGGAGAAGTGAAATCCCGTGAGGAGACGCAACCGGTCGACCTCCGGTTTCGGTATGCCTATCGGCAACGCGCGAGATTTATCTATATTGATCTTAAACCCGGAAATATCCGAGAAATCCCGAAGAAGGGAGAGCAAATGGGGCACAGAATGGACCGGGTCCGTGATGGTCAGGAGAAGGTCGTCAGCATATGCTGACACCAGGAATTTCTCCCCACCAATCTGTAAACCTGTGATAGCCGTGGAGGATCGTAATTTATCCAGCAGGGGCTCAAGGGCTAGAGCGAAGAGCATGGGTGACAGGGGGCAACCCTGTCGCGTTCCATTACCTATGGGGAAAGATTCCGGGGAGGCCCCCGTGGTGATTATTTTCATAAGGGGGGAATTATATAGGACCCGGATAGCAGCGCAAAAGCCAGGGGGAAATCCCCAGTGCTCCAGTAGGTGAAATAAATAAGGCCAGCCCACCCTATCGAACGCCTTCTCCGTGTCCAGGGAGAGGAGCAGAGAAGGCGTCCCCGTTGCGCGAGCTCTCTCGATCAGGACCACGTTTCTCCTTGTATTTTCGTATGCCTGCCTCGTGGGAATGAACCCGACCTGGTCCGGGTGAATAATGGAGGGGAGGAGTGCTCCTAGTCTGTTGGCCAGGATTTTCGTAAATATCTTGTAATCTACATTCAATAAAGAGATCGGTCTATTATTGTGGGGGAAGGAAGGATCTTTGCCCTCTTTAGGAATCAGTATCACATCAGATCGGAGGAAATCCGGAGGCACCGATCGTCCCTCCAAAATTCCATTATATAGTTTAACTAGATATTTGCTCAAGTGAGGAGAGAATTTTTTATAATAAAAAGCCGTAAACCTGTCCGGGCCCGGGGCCTTATGGGGCTTCATTTGTTTAATCACTGAAGCCACCTCGGCCTCTGAGACTTCTGACCCCAACCCCTCCAGCAAGAGGGGGGGGAGCTCCGGGCCTTTCCATGTGGCCAGGAATTCCTGCACCTCCCGCACATGTTCCGGATTGCGGAGGGAGTGATCCGGGGAGTGGTTATATAAATGCTTAAAGTATGCAGTAAAAATCTGGTTTACCTCGCTGGGGATAGTAGTGATCGAACCCTGGGGCGTATGGGCCGAGGTCACCTGTCTGGATCTAGTTTGGTTTCTCAATTTGCGCGCCAACATGGTATGTGCCTTGTTAGAATATTCATAAAAGGTCCACCTGGTCCAGGCTAAGGACCAGGCCACATCCGTCAGTAAGGCTGACCGGAGCTCCCGGCGTACCGTTGCCAGGGCATCAAAATCAGCCTGAGAGTGAGAGGACTTGTGCGCTGCTTCTCGATCAGCTAGCCTCTCCTGAAGTTCCACCAGCAGACTCATCCTCTCCCTCTTCAGCCTGCTACCAATCTGAATCAGGTGACCTCGTATGACCGCCTTATGGGCCAGCCACAAGGAGTCAGGACCAATATCGTCTAGGTCATTCTCCTCAAAGTATCTGTCCAGGTGGGCAGACACTTCTTCCAGCACTGCAGCCGATTGTAAGATGGAAGAGTTGAGGTGCCAGGACCAACCCGATCGAGTTCCCGGCAGTTTCACCCATACTGACACGGGCGCATGGTCAGACCAGCTAATGGAGCCTATTGCCGAGCGGGTAGTTAATGGGATCATTCTGGTTGGCAACAAGAACAGGTCTATCCTTGAGTATGAGGAGTGGGGGTGAGAATAAAAGGAGAAATCGTGGTCTCCTGGGTGATGGAGTCGCCAAATGTCGAGCAGCTGCGCGTCATGTATAAACCGAGCTAGCATCGCATCCTGAGGAGACGCCGTAAGTTTGGCACCTAACGCCCCTGATTTCCTGTCAATTGCTGGCGCTGGGGCCGCGTTAAAGTCCCCCCCCATGACCAGAAAGGAACCTTCCGTCAGCTGCAGGAGCGTCGTAAGCTGGGCCCAGAAAGAATCGTCCGGAATGTTGGGGGCATAGACATTCAGCAAAGAGATAGCCACATTATTTATTGTCCCCCGGATTAGGATATACCTGCCCTCATCATCTCTATCCACATGTTGAACCGTCATCTGGCATGATTTATGTAATAAAATCGCAACCCCCGGCGTTTACCGGTGCTGGAGGCGAAAAAGGGGCGTGGGAAGGTGCGGTCTGTGAGACTGAACTGGCGTGCCCGGGCAAAATGCGTTTCTTGCAGGAATGCTATCTGACATTGTGCGCGTTTTAATTCTCTGAGGACCAATCTCCTCTTCGTAGGGGAATTTAGTCCCTTAACATTCTGGGACAAAATATGGCATTCAGGAGTCATGGGCGGAGTGGAGGGGAACGCCACGGGCAGGCCAGATCAGGTACACAGGACAGGGCGGCACCCCTGGGGACCCCAATGGGGGGAAAGGAGACAGAGGGATAGAGGGGGTAAAAGACTGGGAGGTGAGGGAGGGGAGGAAAAGATGAGAGGAGAGAAGAAGACACATAAAGAAAAAGAAGAAAAAAACTTCCGGACTTATCCATTGCCGAACGACCATGGGGATGGTCAGAAGGGAGACGCGACCCTGGTTGAAGACCAGTAGGATCGCAGAACGGACGTCACCGAGCAAGTAACGGAGCATGAAAAAACGATCTGAAAACAGCATTACAAAACTTTACAACAACGACAGTATCCCCACCATTATCATGAACATTATCAGCCGAACATTACATGGTTATATAGCACTTGGGGGACATTCTCAACTCAGCTAATGCAACCACCTGATACCATGTGGGCAAGTAAACAAAAAGAGAAAAATCAATATCACCACCAAGGTTTCCCCATCATCTCAGCCGGGATCCCTGTCCCCCTCCTCTCGAATCCAGGAGGGCACCTTCTCCCAGCGCGGTGTAAGCTGAGGTGCCGGGGAGGGGGACGAGAGCAGGTTATCCGCGTCCGGTAAAGGAGGGCAATCCAGGCGGGCGAAGAATTGCTGCGGGTCTGACTGTAGGGTGAGAGTGGAGGTTTTACCACCGGCGAAGGCTAATAGCTTGAATGGGAAGCCCCAGGCATAGCGGATGTTATGACGGCCCAGGTGGGCTGTGATGGGGCGCCAGGCCCTTCGACGCTGCAAGGTCTCCGGTGCTAGGTCCTGAAACAGAGCGAGCTTCACATCTTCATACACCAGGTCCACGTCTCTGCTTTTTCGCATGACTTCCTCCTTAACTGTGTAATAATGAAGGCGGAATATGACATCACGAGGTTGTTGGGAGTCAGCCCGGGGAGCTCTCAGGGCCTGTGAATCCTGTCCATGAGTAACCTGGCCGGGGGCACCTCTGGTACCAAGCGCTTGAGAAGGCCCAGCACCGTCTCGTGTAGCTCCCGTGTTTGTACAGATTCAGGCAATCCCCGCAGGCGGATGTTGTTGCGGCGGGATCTATTGGCGACATCCTCCAGAGCAAGTTCCATACGGTCCATGCGGTGAGATAACGTGTCAGTAGTGCGCGCCAGCGCATTGTGAGCCGCCACGAGGTCCCCCGTGCTTTCCTCCAATTCTCCAATGCGTAGGCCCAAGGCCCCCACTTCAGCACGTACCTCCGTGGCTATTTTAGCAATGTCCATCGCCAGACTCGCTTGCATGTCCCCCATCCTGGCCAGAAGCTGAGAGATATCAGCTCTAGACGCTGGTTGGGACCCTCCCGGGACCGAGTCCAGGCCTGCGTCCTCGCCGCGGGTCCGGCCGCCATCTTGGCTGTCATCTAGGCCGCGGCGCTGGAAAATTGGCCCCCACTACAGGGGTCGGTGGATCCGTTTTTTTGCCTCCTCGGGTGGTTCCCGGCATGCTCCCGGTAAGGGGGAATCGAAATGGTGGGTCAAATTGATCTGTGTGCTGCTGCTATGCTCCGTTTTGACGGCTAGGTGCGGGAGCTCCTACACCATGCGTCCGGCTCGGTCGGCGTCCAGACTCCCTCTGGGTGCTTTTTGACGTATGTTTGGGGTCAATGTCCTGCTGGAAGACCCAAGATCTCGGACGTAAACCAAGCTTTCTGACACTGGGCTCTGCAGTGCGATCCAAAATCCTTTGGTAATCCTCAGATTTCATGATGCCTTGCACACATTCAAGGCACCCAGTGCAAGAGTCAACAAAACAACCCCAAAACATGATTGAACCTCCACCATATTTCACTGTAGGTACTGTGTTCTTTTCTTTGTAGGCCTCATTCTGTTTCGGTAAACAGTAGAATGATGTGCTTTACCAAAAAGCTCTATCTTTGTCTCATCTGTCCACAAGACGTTTTCGCAGAAGGATTTTGGCTTACTCAAGTAAATTTTGGCAAACTGTAGTCTTGCTTTTTTATGTCTCTGTGTCAGCAGTGGGGTCCTCCTGGGTCTCCTGCCATAGCGTTTCATTTCATTTAAATGTCGACGGATAGTTTGCACTGACACTGATGCTCCCTGAGCCTGCAGGACAGCTTAAAGTTCTTTGGAACTTGTTTGGGGCTGCTTATCCACCATCCGGACTATCCTGCGTTGCAACCTTTCATCAATTTTTCTCTTCCGTCCACGCCCAGAGAGATTAGCTACAGTGCCATGGGTTGCAAACTTCTTGATAATGTTGCGCACTGTGGACAAAGGCAAATCTAGATCTCTGGAGATTGACTTGTAACCTTGAGATTGTTGATATTTTTCCACAATTTTGGTTCTCAAGTCCTCAGACAGTTCTCTTTTCCGCTTTCTGTTGTCCATGCTTAGTGTGGCACACACAGACACACAATGCAAAGACTAAGTGAACTTCTCTCCTTTTTATCTGCTTTCAGGTGTGATTTTTATATTGCCCACACCTGTTACTTGCCCCAGGTGAGTTTACAGGAGCATCACATGCTTGAAACAATCTTATTTATCCACAATTTTGAAAGGGTGCCAAGAATTTTGTCCAGCCCATTTTTGGAGATTTGTGTGACATTATGTCCAATTTGCTTTTTTCCTCCCTTTTTTGTTTTGTTCCAATACACACAAAGGGAATAAACATGTGTATAGCAAAACATGTGTTCCTGCAATACTTTTCTGTGAGAAATACTTGATTTTCTGGAAAAATGTCTGGGGTGCCAACAATTTCGGCCATGACTGTAAAATGGGTACGTGCCAGATTTCCTATATGACAACTGAGTCAATATTTGTAAGCAGTCACCACTCTCTATACAAAAATAAGTATCTGGTCGGCGCGAAATACGCTAGGGGACTCGGACGGTTTCTCCAATAACGTCACCAGTATTATTGGATAATGATATACAAAAAAGAGAGAAACAAAATCTGGGTGCAGTAGAACAACAATTGTATGAATATGGACAGTATTTGTGTGGTTAATCAACTCACAAACGGAGAGCCTAAGCACCGGCTCTGAATGGATGATCGCCTTTGGGTTGTTAATCTGGGATCTCTTCACAGGTAACCCACTCCTTAGAAATAGAGATTCTTCACCATATTCATTGGACAATAAGGAGAAAAACAGAAACAGGATTCTGTGTGTATCTGACAATAAGTATTGCAGTGGATAACGTGACAATTGAAAACTCACACTTGCTGGAGCTATTCCAAGCTCGAAACGGAAGACGTATACGTATATTTATTGTCAGATACACACAGAATCCTGTTTCTGTTTTTCTCCTTATTGTCCAATGAATATGGTGAAGAATCTCTATTTCTAAGGAGTGGGTTACCTGTGAAGAGATCCCAGATTAACAACCCAAAGGCGATCATCCACTCAGAGCCGGTGCTTAGGGTCTCCGTTTGTGAGTTGATTAACCACACAAATACTGTCCATATTCATACAATTATTGTTCTACTGCACCCAGATTTTGTTTCTCTCTTTTTTGTATATCATTATCCAATAATACTGGTGACGTTATTGGAGAAACCGTCCGAGTCCCCTAGCGTATTTCGCGCCGACCAGATACGTATTTTTGTATATCTTGTCTACTGGTTTGGGGGAAACCACTCATCATCTGGTGTGGCTGGGCACTCGGGGGTCATATTGTGGGCGCTTACCATCCTCTTCCACACAGTCACCACTCTCTACCCAAATTACAACCCATACCCAAGGATGAAGGATAATGAGTAAAGGATCACTATATTAAAAATCACATCCATCCCAGGAGACAAACAGAGGACCAGACATCAACACGAAAAAAGTAATCTGACGTCATTGGTCCCTGAGCTGGTCCTCGGGTTGTAACAGATCTCAGTACCCTGCCTGGGCCACATTTGTTAACACCGCTTCCTTGCCAGACCCCCATTCTCTCACCAACCTTCCTCCAGTCCGTAGACAAAGCTTACATTCAAGCTCCTGTCAGCTGTGTGGTTGGAGGAAGCTCTCTGCTTCCCACAGCTGTACCAGCCAACTGTATGGGGCTGAAGGGTGGAAGGGAGGCACTCCACACAGCATGACCACTTTGGTCAGGATGTAAAGAGTGTTACTTTATGTAGCGCTGCAAAATCCTCCCTATAATGCCCTCAACTAAGCATGATAAGTGAGTGCTTAAGGTTTGTGGAATGCTAATGATGCCCAGACCCCAGACATACTTATTCAAATGATATAAACAGTCGATGATAAGCCTTTGACAGCATATGCTATGTCCTGCTTACTTACCCTCATGCTATAATAAGGCAGTTTTTAAACCCATCACTAGGACTGTTGGATGTATTTTCACAATGTTGCATGAGGAATTTGCATGTTAAAGGATTGATGTTTCTGTTGTCAAATGATGGAAATAAAATCCTAACTTATCAGTCCGGCCGCTATTGAGCTTTTGGAAATGGTTAGCTTTTATTGTGTAAATATAAAAATTAATTAGACCTTAAAAGAACCCTCACTTACATTTAAAAGGCCTAAGGAGTGAGACAGCGAGTGTCTTAGTACTGAAGGGACTGTCAATGGAATCTCAGATTCCAGGCTGTTTGCAGTAGTCAATATTAAATTCTGGGATATGATGTTATGAACAACAATTCCATTTCCAGGTGCCAAAATATAAACATTGTAATGCTGCAAGAATAATTGTATTCAACAAGATATGTAACCCAGTTCTAACAAGCCGGCTAATCAAGAACCTAAATTTGAATTACCTGGACCTAACCAATTAATCAAAACCCTAAAACTGCCAGAGTAAATGACTATATTTGTTTGAATTTAGTATAAACGCTGAACAAAGGTAGCAGGATGTCTTTACCCTTCTACCAAAAACGGCACCAACATTATGACCGTGGATATCGAAGCACCGAACTGAAGTCAACCATGAGCCAGTACCAGCATGAGGAGAAGCACCAGTCAGCCTCCCACAGCAGCCAATATGGGTAATGAACAAGACATTTCAATGACATTTTTGTGTATTCTATTTTCGTATGACGGTATTAGTCAGACACTGTAAGGAAAATGGACACTGAAAACATGGGGCAACAGAAGAAATTAAGAAATGCATTGACTCTGAACCCTAAATAAAAGCAGTCACCAGTAGAGTCTAAACTTTCTATTTAGTGCTTTTTATACATATATTACAGGATATTGTATCTGTTTCTACAGGCAGACATATGTATAACTAGAACATGTGTCTCCTGTTTTTGACAATAATTTTTTTTCGATTCTCCTGAAGAGCCTTTTCAGGAATGCACCCAAATGGCGTTGTGATGTTAAGAATGTCAAAATAAAGAGAGATGTGTCTGATATCTCTTTGTAGACACCTGTGAACAAACTGGAGAACCCCCCCCCCCTAAGCTCAAGCCATCCATTAATATGAGCAATATATTAAGACGCTCTACAAACCATGTCTGTTCTGGCGCCAGTTTCTGCTAAATAAGAAAACCAAAAGTAGGGAACAGGCAAGGGGGATACTGTGAAACAAAGGAAGCGCCTGAAATCAGAATAGCTGTTACCAGAAAACAAAATGATTAAGGAAGGCTTGATCCCTTCCCCAGGTTTTTCTAATTATTGATTTTTAGGATACAAGGATATAAGAAAACTACGGTTCTTCATACAGTGATATCAAGTCACGGGAAGATACTATCACTTGACAGACAGATCTATAGATAGATAGATAGATAGAGTATGGTGAGCTCATTGTAGCAAAGGGTGCATTAATGGATGAGCAAAACTAGCAGAAAGTGATGTCTTCCTGATAGTGGTACCCCGACAGGTAAGAAAAATGTTCTCTTTATCCCTGAAAAGGTTTTATGGTTTCTTTAATTGCCATTAAAAAGATATAGTAAATCCTTTTTTAAAATAATTTTTATATTAAAACACCAATTTCTGCTGCATTATATGATGATTTTTATGACTTTATTTGGCAGGACTTTCACTTTTAATTTCATTTTTGAAACCAGCGTACTGTGCAGATACACTGTGTTCTTACTAGTAGACCTGAGATATGTTTGATCTTTCACGGATTTTACATGCTTCACTACCCTTCGTTACCAAGTGATTTTTCCATAAAACAACTGTCAAGAAGTTAATTCTACAATATAAGATCATTGGAAATATTCATAATGTAATAATTATAATTACAATAGTCGCTCTATTTGATTGACAGACAATGCTATCTGCTGGGGGGAAAGCGCTACTGCATCTGGAACCTTTGTTTTAGAAACAGAGTACCAGCTGTTTAAACTGAGCACCTAGGCTGTCAGATCTGAAGTGCTACAACTTTTGGGCACGTCTGGAGCCAACTTTTTGTCAGGGTGGTGTCCGGCGAGAGCCAGGTTGGGACCCATAAAGCAGGCAAAGAGCCCTATAGGCAGGGGTGCAAACAAACAAACGGACAGTAAATGAAACAAACACACTGAAGGGCAGGACTCAATACAAAAGAATAGAAGGGAAGGGGTTAAGGGAGGTCCAAAACAAATACACAGCAGTGAACCAAAAAGGGGAACCAAAAGTAGTACAGCGGTCCTTTAGGTGGCCGTGTAGATATACAAAAGGGGAAACAATGAATTCAGCCCACTGCTGGGAAGCACTAGACAAGAGAGTCAGAAAGGAAGGGGTTAAGGGTGCATACCAGAATATATAGACCCAGCAGAAAACCAGAAAAGGGGAACCAAATGAACTCAGCACACTGCTGGGTAGTACTAGACAAAAATACAATGCTAATCAGGAAGGAATGGGTTAAAAGGTAGAAACCAAAATATATAGACACAGCAGGGAAGCAGAAAGAAATACTAAACTGAACGGTCTTTATGCGGCCGCTGTAATATTAACTAAACAGAATAAGGAAATACAGGTTACAAGAAAAAGTAAAAAATACAAAACAGAGCACAGTACCAAAATGGATAGTCAAATACATAGAAAATGTCGGCAGATAAGAGCGTTTCGGCCCATCTAGTCTGCCCAATTACATGGATACTTTACCTGGATTTATCTTTTGTTTAGGATAGCCTTATGCCTATCCCATGCCTGCTTAAATTCAATTACTGTTTTAGCCTCTACCACTTCAACTGGAAGACTGTTCCATGTATCCACCACCCTCTCAGTAACATAATGCTTCCTGATGTTACTTTTAAACCTTTGCCCCTCTAATCTAAGACTATGTCCTCTTGTTTTGCTACTTTGCTTCCTTTTAAATATACTCCCTACGGTACACAGGATGACAATCAGTTAAAATAAAGTAAGAAGGAACCAGGAGGAGAAATAAACCAAATTATATCAGAGGCAATAATATAAGCAAAAGGGAAGGCGAAACAAACCGAGGGAATAATATAAACCAAAGGGAACAAGGAACAAATGAGCAAAAGCTGAAAAGCAAAAAAGGGGAACTGTAACAGAGACTAGAAATATATAACACCGGAGAATAATATATAATGACAAACTATCAGGAGTCAGGAAGACCTGTTTATGCAAGATCATAGCATAAGGGAAGAGAAGGTCTTATATAGGGATTTGCTAGGTCAGGTGGTCAGACTGGTCAGGCTGCAGAGAATCCTGGAGGGGACCGAACCAATAGGGTGGAGCTGACACAGGTAACCCCAACCTGGACACTGAATAAAGCCATAACCATGGGTCACCACTCACCAGGCTGGGAGTCTGACACTTTTACCAAATTTTATTTCCAATAAACAAAATTCTTTTGTAATGTTCCAGAATTAGAACAAATCAAGTATACTCTATATCGAAGCACCATCAGGTGCTTTGAAGATCGAATATACTCAACCTTGGTGGTGAAGGGGTTAATCAATTTACAGTTTAGATTATGTGTAAATGGAGAAAATGTTAATCAAATCATTTTAAAGTTTTGATTTAATAATAAACATGGATAAGTATTTCTTGAAAATCAGATTTTTTTTTCCGTGATACAAATAATATTAAAAAAATTGTGAAAAATAAATTTCCAGCATTTTGACCTGCTGTGTTGGTCAGGACCATTAAAGACAAGACACATTTATGATTCTTTTTTTTCTGAATAGAATCCCTGGAATTGATTAGTCAGGTATAAAAATGGAATAAAATTAATAATAATAGGGGATTATTTTATGAAAATTTCCATCTACAATCAATAAAAAAAAGTTTTTATGGATTTTTTTCTGCAGGCTCAAAACATCTCATAAAATGATAGAAGACAAAAAACATAAGCTCAGTCCCATGGTGAAGAGATCAAAATATATTACTCCACTGGAGGATAAAGAGAATGAAATCACTGATTATGTGGTTCCTGTGTTCAGAGGACGGTACGTATTCACATGGTTATTATTAGGGTGTTACAATTTGGCATAGTGATGTTTTTTTAAACTTATCCGTTCTCAGGGTTTTTGCGACAGTGTGAAAGTATTCGATTTCACAAGCAAAGCACAAATAGTAAGGAATGTTACTGTCCCTTTCTATAGCATCCAAACAGATGGAAAAGTCCTATATTTGTCTTGCTTCCAAGTGACATGTCGAGAGACGTATATTTTAGAGGGGAAGGGGGCTGCATATAATAGACTGGGTCGACCAATTCGATTTTGTATATGTTAACCTTTACAAGTTATGTGCAAGTACTTACACATCCTACTTCTTACCTTCTAGTAAATCTATAATATATCTAGGAATATTTAATTTCTTTTAAGGGTTACTTTGTTGAAATGCAGTCTGAATACTGCAATCACTGGGTTAGGAACAAATGATCTAGGGCCCTATTACATTCTTAATGCAAAAACGCACACTAAACACGTGTTTTTTTTGCGCAAAGCGTTAAACGTTAACGCACGAAAATCACCGCTGGAATTACATTCCTCGCACATGTTTTCATCCGTCGGGAAATTGCGCTCGGAAAACCGACGCACAAAAATGCGCGCAAAGTACTTTGCGCGCAGAAATTAGTGAGCGCAATGTAATTTTTAATGCGAGTCTGTCACAACAGGCGTACGCTCTGACGGAGGACGAGGTAGTGGCTGTAATTGTTGACGGATCTAGTAAAAAAAACGTGCACATCGACGTTCTCCGTTTTGAATCCGCAGGTTGGTACGGTCAGGTTGTTACAATTTGCCGTTACCACCAACTTTCCAAAGACGTTAAAATTATGCGCGCAAACGCTGTCCGTTAAATTTTGCGCTAAGATTGTAATACCATGCGCGCACCAGCACACAAACGCATTTGCACTCACAATGTTAAGTATAGGACGCGCAACGTACATTACGCTCGCGCAGCGTTCGCGCAGGTTCACCCGCGGTAGACGTTAACGCGCATTTTTTGTGCAAACATTGTAATACGACGTTCAGCGCAAAGGGTTTTGCCCATCGCGTTAATGCGTTTTTGCGCACGCGTTAACGTTTGCGCGAAGAATGTAATAGAGCCCCTAGAGTTTAGAACCTTTTAACCCAGCAATATTTCTCTTAAGAGTAAACAAGTGCAGGATACAACAAAAAAAAATGACTACATTTACATTATTTTACTGATTAACGAATTACTAATTTACCTACATTTTAATATCTACACATTCCATGTCTCAAAGGTTTTGCTAATATTAAAAAAATGCTAGCAAAAGGGTTAAAATAGTTTTGGTAGATTCCAGGTGCAAACAGTAAAAATAAAAAATGTTATGTTAATAATATTTCTCACCCCACGTGAATGGCATGCATCTGTCTTGCAGTTATGAATGCAGTGGAATTACAGATACAGAAGAGGAGAGAATTAGAGAGACCGCCGGCTACATTGCACGCAGGAATCTGTTTTCTGCCGGCGAAGGAATAAGTGTATCAAGAGCATCTGCTTCATCTGTTCGCTCAGAACAGTATCAGAAGAAATCACGTAGTGTTACAATACGAGAAAAGGCGGAGCAGTTGGCGCTCAAAAAGACGGTGAATTCTCTTTTTTCTTTTATGTTAACTGTAATTCAACAAAATATAAAATAGTAACTCAGGTGTTACTGGCACAGTAAAAAAATGACATTATTTGAAATGAAATCCGAAATACTTGGATTTCAAAATTTCCGAAATCAAACTTTTCGAACTTGCACATGTCTACTGCTACTGTCTACTTCTCATTGGCATTTCAATGCAAAATGAAAATTTCTTTAATTTAACCTTAGCGTATGCTGATATGTTGTTTGAAAAAAATTGATGGGTGTGGCCGGGCGCCGAGATGAGAGACGCAGACTGCAGGCGCTCCATCCTGACCTGGAACTTTTGATAAATACTCGCCCTATTTGAGTGCCTTTTACCTCTTACCTTTAAGACTCCTCTACTCCCGCATCCTCGTGAGAGTCGGGCAGCGTCCTGGGCTTGTAACTGAGGCGGGTGATTCTGTGCTCCCTTGCTGAGGTCTTTGGACGTCGGCCATTTTGGGGCCTACGGGACAGTCTTCCTTCCTAGTCTTTGAGTGCTCTGGGCCGTGGCACCTTTTTTGCCTCCCTGCGGAGTTAACCTCTGCTCTGGGAAGGAGCGGGCTGCATGGCTAGTGGACCCTCATCTTCAGACCACCGGATGGAGGGAGAGGATTGGATTTGCGATGGTCGGTGACGAGATGGTCAGCCTCACTCCAGAGGGGAGCAGAGCGGAATGGCGTCGGCCCTAGATATCTGCCTGGCGATATTATCGGAGGATGATGGTTAACCGCTGTCAAAGGGTGCTGTAGATCTCCTGTTGCCTGCTCTTTGGGTCCGTAGGGGCACGGGAGGGGTACTGGGAGTGCCTCTGACACTGGCCCGTGGGTCTGTGAGGCACCTGGTGTTGTGGTTGTGGAGGGAGACTGGCTGCTGAGATGCGACTAGACTTTCTGCCTTCGGCGGAAATTCCAGAGCCATGTGGAGTATACTCACCTGCCCATTGCGGATTGCCTGCCCTTGTAGTGATTTCAGGGCCTGCGAGTATTCCTGTGGGCCTCGGCTGGTCTTCAGTTCCTGTGGTTCATCCCATCTCGACACCTATGGAGATGACGCTTACCCGATGTCTCAGACCGACCCCTGCAGTGGAGCAACGTGGGCCCCTGCCTCGAGACTCTGCTGGTGGAGAAGCTGCTGTTTTCTGGGGCCTCTCCGTCCTGCAGGCCCACTCTCTATCTGTGTGCGCCAGCGGGGATCCCCTACTCGCCTCGGGCCTTCGATGACCTGCCTTTTGAGAGACCCCTCCATTCCCTACTTGTTATTTTTCCCTTTCATTTTTTTGTTTTTTTTAAATTGTCGTTTCCCTGCTAATCTTGTTTGGGCTACTAGCATATGTATGGATTTTTGTACGTAACTGGGGATGCGGACTGGCAGGATTTGGCTTTATGTAATGCAGATGGGGTTCTGCGGTTCCCCATTTCTTTTGTTTCTATTTTAAAGTGTGGGAACATGGGTCGGGCCCCAGGGTGCCATCTATGCGACTACCATGGCTCTGACCACATACCTTGGCCCTGGGTCGCCTGGCCACATGGCCCCTTCCTTGGCCCCTTGCATGGCCTCCAGTTACCCACTGGGTTAATGGAGTGAGCCAAGAATGCCATAATTCTGGACAGATTCCCCACTCTTTTCCCCCCCACTCCTGATCCCCCAACCTTTTTTTTTGTTTTTGTAACCCAGCGACCCCAAAACCCACACTTCTGCAGACTCCACCGATTCTCCTGCACCTAGTATATATATTTCACTCCCCCTCCCCCCGTATTGTTAGGTGTACCGATGTCTGATCGTGCGGTATTATCTTTCCCTGATATCTGACTGTCTCAGATGACTTTTAATTTTATTTTTCTTATGTGACATTGTGGATGACTTACTATGGCCCTGCGTGGCCACTTATAGCAGTTTGGTTTATTTGATTGTCTGTGCAATATTCAGAAATAAAGAATTTTAAAAAATTTGATATGTATACTGTATATGTTAGACTTGTTCGATTCAGTTTGGACTGAATATAAATTTATCAGAACATCAGCACCTAGTAAGCATCACGAGTCCCCGAACCAAATCCCATGTGGAATAATTATACAGAATCGACCCAATATAATTCAAATAGAATTCGGATTGACTTAGATGATTGAAGAAGAAGAAAAAAACCACTGACATGGTGCATTGCAAAATCCTTAGTGCAAGGGTAAATAGGGTTTGCCATGGAGAACCTGTAAACCCTTTAATTAGGGTGCTAGGCCCATAGGGTGGTCAGCCCTATACATGTAATGCACAGAAATAGTGGAGGCTGCACACAAACCCTAACATGTATTTTGTATAAGGATGCTACTCGCTTTTCAAGTTAAAAACCTACAAGAATCGTGAGCGTGTTCAGCTGCCCAGAGAACTATTGTTGAAGATTAAGAATATTGAGAGTCCTTTCCCTATGTTCACGCTAAAACAGGGAAGCTAACGGGGCAAACTGTGCCTGCAGGTTATCCCATAGCGTCCCCATTTTAGCTTGAGATTCTGGGGCAGGCGCTACTTTGGCACCTTGCCCTGGATCACGCACTACCCTAGGTGATACTTGTGCTATTGCTTCAATGCCACTGCGAGTATCACCTCCTGGAGTCCAAAGGACTCCATGGAGGGTTGCACTGCCAGGTCGCGAGCACTGCGCAATCTCGCTCTTGCGAGAATGCACAGCACCGCAGAGTGATCGCGGAGGGACACCGGGAACTATTTGTCTCCAGTCTCACTCCGCTCTTGGCGGCCAGAGGCAGCGGATTGCTTCGTCGTTCTCGCCGCAGGATCAGTGGTGAGTATCGGATTGATTGCAGGGGGTTTAACTGAGGCTAAATAATTCTGTAAAAGCAGACGTTAGCACCAGCTACTAGATGAGGGTAACATTTTGTTACCGGATCGGTGCAATAATTAGTGTTAAGACTTTGTAATACCTTACTTATCCTAACACTAATTACTGTTTGCGCTCCCCATGTTAAGTATACGGTGTTCAAAGTACAGTAAGCTCACGCTATCACTGGTGAACTAACTAATTCTTCACCTGATTAGTGTTACGGATGTAATATGGGGGGCTTGTATTAAAGTCACTTATCCTGACAGTAACGCTTACTCACCCGGATGCTACAGTTAGCGTTCACTAGGGGATTGGGCCCTGAGTGTGTTAAGAGGACGCTCAAGTGAACCAAAAAGCCATATGTAGGAATAATATGACATGGAAAACTATGGGATTCTTTGGTTTTAAGTATTATCTTGTCATGGTTAAATGGTTTTATCCTACTATATAGGTGAAATGTTTGTGCATAATAACGCCTTGTTGAATAGTTCCCATTAACCAAATAGGCACTGGAAAAAAATCAAACAATATATATTTTGTGTCATAACCATTTAGCCTTAAGTGAAGCAGACCTGTTATGGGAAGAATGTATCTGTAAATAAACATATATTTACAAGGTATATCAAAAGTCAATACTAGCCAGGTAACTTTGACTTCAAGACACCATGCACCTAAAAGCCATATTTAACCATTCATTCGGGTGGGGGATGTTACTTTTATTTTATGTCACATTTGTCTTTAAATTCTAAAACGTTTTCTTTTCCAAAATGTCTGCTCAACGCCTATTTGGTACCATGTGCACAATGTAATGAATCATCCGTTTTTTAAAATAAAAAAAAAAAAAAATAATTTGTGGCTTATATTTTTTTCAAAATATCAACTGGTTCAGTTGAAAAAATTTGAACTGAATTGATTTTTTTAGAAATGTCGCTGGTGTGAAAAAAAGTTGGCAGTTAAAATGCCAGAAAAAACTTATTTTCGGCCAGCGTCATGCAGATTGTGCCTTTAAACATGTCACTTATAAAAGTACGAAGTTTATAAAAGATTTCAGTCTAATTCCCTCTATTTTTCTGCCTGAAAATCCATTTATCAGCACCTTACAGCATTTGTTATTTTTTAGGAAATCAGCAAACCGATAAATTAGAATTGAAACAATATAGTTGATATTGTAACCAAAAGTATACGGGGTTATTCAAAGAGAATCAAAGTCACTGCACGTTCGGTGACTTTTCATTCTCTTCAATTCAGTTCGATTTGGCTATCCCATTTCGGGGACCCTGCGGTGTATTCAGCAAGCACCACATGGTCCCCGAATTGCAGGGAATAGTCCCTGCAAACCCGCCGAAAGATCACCGCAAAACGAGGGCGAACGCTGTTGGATTAAAACGGGAATATTTTTAACATTGAAGCCTATGGGATTCGCCTGAATAAACCTGCCGAATTAAACCACTGAATGGCAGGGCATTTAGGGAACTTTTCACTGCTGGTTTTTGTTCTCTGACTAGATGAAGCATTGCGTCTCTCTGGGGAATTCACTGCCCTCGAACAGGCACCGTATGTGCAGGCAATTCACCAAGATTTGGCTTATTGCCTGCTCTCTGGATAGCCGAATGGCCAGGAAAGGTAACCGAACGCTGAATTTCAGCGTTCGGTTACCTTTCCCCAGCAATTCGGATCTCTTTGAATAACCCTGTTAGTCTCAGGAGCCAATATTTCATCAAAATATTTAAATCGGGAATCGAAATGCCGGTAAACCTGCATTTGATGCTACTGAAACAAAAAATGGCCGAAAAAGTTCTTGATTTCCCCCATCAGCCCAATTAAATCGATGTCAATGTTACAATATTGCAAACACCTGGGGCAGTAAAAAGACATAATAGAAATCATAATCCACTGGATAGACTGCATCACCTTGACTTTCCCTCATGTGAAATTCTGTCTATAGGATATTCTAAAGCAGTGGTTCCCAACCCTGGTTCTCAAGTTCCCCCAACAGGTCAGGTTTTCCAGATATCTGAAGCGAAGCACAGGTGATGTGATTTGCTGCTCAGTCATTGCAGGATTCATTCAGTCTGCATTTCCCCAAGGCGATCATCAAAACCTGACTTGTTAGGGGTACTTGAGGACCACGGTTGGGAACCACTGCTCTAAAGGAAGGAAATATGCTAATGTTAAGGGGAAAATAGCCAAATAAACCAACATATAAATACACTAATACAAGAACATTTTGTAGGTCATTATTCTGCTCTCAGATGTTAAATTAACCCCATGTTTCATTTTGCCTGATCCCTAGAAGTTATACATTATGGCATTGAGAGCAACTCGGGCAGTTGGAGATCCTTTACCAGTTACCACATATTATATGAAGATCAACCTGTTTAGTATGTTCAGTAGATAATTATCAAGGTTTCTATCCAAAGTAAACTTACATATTTTTCAGGTAGAAGACACTGAAGAATATCACAGAAAGATAAATGAAGACACATTATTACATGCTCCAGTCTTTATTATCAAGATTCGCTCCCATACGATTTGGGAAACTCAAAATATCAAGTTTCACTGCACAGTTAGTGGATGGCCAGAGCCACGGGTTACCTGGTAAGAAATGGACACAAAACTGGAGATATTTATGTTTACATCCTGATACGTTTATCTTAAATTATGTTTCGATTTCAACAAGTACTAATTTACCATACGGGTCCAAGCATCCACTGCAACTGGTCATGCCTAGGATCTGCTGACGAGGGTCCAAAACAGCGCTGTCCAGAGGTGGCTTTAATCAGTTGCATAAACCTGATCTCTGCTAAAAAAAAGCCTTCTAGTATGGCATGACTTTGATTGAAGGGTTCTGTGTGAAAACGGACCTGGGATGCAAAAAAGTGAGACAGATGTCATTTGCATGTCTTATCCAGAATTCCTTGCTGCATATGGGGAATGTAGCATGGGAGCTCTGGGATGCAATTCTTTGAATTACTGTGATGTGCAAATGGCTTCTGCAATAATAAACCTTAATGGTTATTACATGGAGGCTTTTTATCTAATTTTTTTGTCTTACACCACAACCAAAGCAAGTAAGTATATATATATATATTATATATATATATATATATATATATACACACACACAGGTATATGTAACATTAGAAACCTTTGGATTTAGGTCATTTTATGAACGCTATGAAAACTCACCCCTATAGGGCAAAATTAATTCTATTGCCCATCAAGTCAACTCCCATTTTTTGTTTTCACTTAAAGGGATACTCTAGGCAACATGACCACCTAAGCTTTTTTAGGTGGTCATGATGCCCTGAGTATGCCCTCGCCTTTCCCCCCTCCCTCCGCTCAGCCGATCGGCTAAAACAGCTGAGAGACGCGGAGGACTTTACTCCGCCCTCCCAGCTGTCAGTCAGCAGAGCGGGATTCAGATTTCCCGCTACTGCCGACTATTGCCGAGTAGGAGACGTCATCGCGCTTTCAGCTGCGGCAGCGGCTGAGGATTAGTCTTGCGCGCAACACTAATCAAAGAAGATGGAGCCGGGAGGAAGCCTGCTGATTGGCTGGCTTACGTGAGAGGCGCGCATGCACGCTTCTCACGTAAGCCATTAGCCAAGTGAAAGATTTAGAAGGACGGGAGCGGAAGAGGAGGGAGGTGAGCATAAATTTAAAAAAAAAACGCCGTTGGAAACAAGTGGATTTTAGGGTAAGTATTACAGTAAAAAAATCCCTACCTATTTATTGAGGGAATAGGTATAGTTTAATGTAAAAAAACAGGGGGGGGATTTTTGATTAGTGTTCCTTTAAGCATTTTATGAGGTCAAAATTACACAGGTGAGGTAAGGTGTTTAAACAAGAAATATTGACTATTTTAAATACAAGAATATATATATGTTATAATGGGACTGACCTACTTACAGGGTTATTCAGAGAGGTGAAAATCAGGAGAATGGCTGGAGAATGGAAAATTCTAGGTCAAAATAGCCGATTTGGAAAGTGAGATTCCAAATCGGCTATTTTGACCAAGAATTTTCCATTCTCCAGCCATTCTCCTACTTTACTCCTCTTTCTGAATAACCCTGTTACTGTTCCTTACACTAAAAGTATTTAATACATGAAAGCAGGTGTTGTAACAAATGGTGTTGATCACAAGCCACATAATTCCATAACATTTAAAGCAATATATACTAAAAGTGTAACTGACAAGACCAATATATATATATTATACAAATAGGAATAGGAATGCTATGAAAGGTAGGCATGGAAATATCCTGCAGATTTACCAAAATCTGCTCTTGAAGTATCATCATCTCTATATAAACATCATTAAAGTCTAAAAATTGCAACATGTTTACTTCCCTAAATGATTACACCATTATTATTTTTTTACATATTCAATGATTACACCATTTTAAAATTCAAGGTTATACTGATCTAATAACATTGTATTTGCCATGTTAGAAGAAACTAATTTCCTCCCTCCATGAATCCTTAAACGCTGTGTCACACAAAGGAAACAAACCAAAATGTCTCCTTCCTTCGTAACACAACTCATTTTTTTTGTGTCCCTTTTCTGCAAAAATGACCCGCCAATATTTTGCTTCTAAATTCCTCGCTTCCATGTGAAAATCATTATATATTCTTACGTACCCCTTAATGATTGCCCACTTTATCCACTAACTCAGGTAAAAGCCATAAACATTTTCCAACTTCATCTCAATCCAATCAATAAGACGCATGTAAAAGGAAATAAATGTCACATTTAAAGCAATATATACCAGAAGTATGACTGACAAGACCTATATATATATATAGCATGAGAAAGCGGGCACTCGTTACCCAATTTCAATGAGCATGCTCCTCGCTCAATGGGTATTGCCCTGGTGCCGACTTCCAGAGAAAACCAATAGAAGATTTGAGTAATGGGAGGCACTCAGGGTCTTTGTAAAAGCCAAAAAAGTTTATTCAAGTCATATAAAACAATTATTTTGGCCCCTTAAGGCCTTTATCAAGGTAAAAAAGTGACCTGTATAATACAACAATGCATTTATATAGGTATGCTAAAAAGTACATAAAGGAGGACTCACATATATATATATATACATATATATTATTTATTATTATTCTTTATTTATATAGCTCCAGCATATTCTGCAGCGCTGTATAATGGGCACAATATAGACAGGGTTACAATACATTGACCAACAATTGACAAAATGGTACAATAAGAATATTCCCGTGGGAACTCACAATCTAGAAGAATTATATATATATATATATGTATATATGTATGTGGTGTGTTTGATGCATGTGAAATAAATGGCTTAGAGAAACAAATGAACTGTATTCCTATGTGACTGACAATACACATTAACCTTTATATCAGATAATTCAGCTAGTTTATAAGAATTATATCTGGAATATGAGGAGGACGTCTCAGATCCTCTGTAGTCTCCATAACTGTTAGCATGTTATACCGAAAGGAACATGTTGTCTAACATTAGCCTCTGACTTCTTCTGGATTGTGTTACATTTTCCACAAATAGCATGTGGCCTACCAGTGAGTTACATCGAAAGATCTCCTTATTGGTGCACTGAGAGTACCTAAACTGTCAGTGGGATTTAAATTATAGGTGATTTATAATATATGCACATACAGGTCTATTCAGAGAAAGGTGAAACTCAGGAGAATGAATGGAGAAGTGAAAATTCTAGGTCAAAATAGCCAAACCAGAAAAATTCTCTAATTTATCTCCCTTTCCAAATCGGCTATTTGGTCTAGATTGTTTTCTTCTCTTGCCAATTCTCCTGAGTTTCACCTTTCTCTGAATAGACCTGCTGGGTGGAGTAGAGGTAACATCAATGCTCTGCGTGGAGAGAGCCTGTAGAGACATGGGTTTGATCCCAGCAAGAGCACCTCTCCAGTAAGTGTCTTTAGGCAAGACACCTAACGGTACATACTCACCACCCAGGACATACTTGAAAACAAGAGAAATCTCAATGTATCCTTCCTGGTAAAATACTTTCTCAAAAAAAAAAATACTGATCTCTGACTTTGTATTTGACTGTAATATTTCTCTTGTCCCTGTGGGATCAGTACTTCTATGTATTGTCCTTGTTCTTTTTCTTTACTCAGTTCAGATCTGGCTATTCTAAGGACTGGCCTGAGAGGTTTTTGCAATTCATTATTGTCCTGTCTTGCAGGTATAAAAACAATGTGCCTATCAATGATCAGGCGTATCCTGAGAAGTACAAGATTGAAAGAGGGTATGGCCTGCACTCGCTGGAGATTTTCAAGTAAGTTCTACCTGATATTAAGGTCAATGACATTATTCAATATCCTCATTAAGTCGAGTACAACCAAAGGTGAAAAAAGAAAATTCATCAATAATTACCTCGACTAATTACTAGAGTAACATTTTAAAATGAACTACATTTCCCATGTGGCTCAGTCAGCCTAATGGGTGACTGAGCATCATGGGAGATGTAGTTCCCAAAACATCAGGGAGCCAAGGTTGCAGACTCCTGGTTTAGAAGTTGATGGTATATCCATGCTGGTTTCATATTCAGCTGCTGTAGCTGTAAATTACTGCATTTCATTTTTTTTCAACACACATGAAGATCAAATCAATTGTTTGTGTGTGTCCAGAAGCTATAATTTAACAGAATGGCCTAAAAATAGGTGGGTATGGCTGGGCCAGACTCATAGTTACAACCTTCCACATATCCCCATCGACTCGTCAGTAACTAGGTAAGATCAAATTATGTATTCCTATAAATAAATAAACAATAACAACAAAGTTGTGGTATTAATGTCCAAAATTTACCATAGTAAACTTTGTAAATGCTGCTTAATGAAAAATGTGTATTATTTCACTTATGCATATAGAAACGCTATATGTACATGTGAACAATGTTCTACAGAACCACATTTTACAAGGTATACGTAGGCCCTGATCAGCCCATACAGGTGAAACAAGGGCTTCCTATGCTGCCCAACTTTGACTACCCTTGATGAAGTACAAGAATAACAAAGCTCGTCTTGTTTTAGAAAAGCAAGTGTCAGCACTTCTGGGGCTCTATCACCTCCTTCAAGCTAACACTAGCGTCAGCGTTAGCGCGAGCTTAAAGGAGGTCATAGCGCTGTGCCCAGATCCCCTTCGAATCGCTAATGGGTTAAAAACCCATTAGCGCTCATTAATTTGCGATTCGGAGCGTGAGTTTACTGTACTTTGCGCTCCCTATACCTAACATGGAGAGCGCAAAGTGCAAGCACAGAGTAACGAGCATTAGGATCACTTGGTCCCACCGCTAGTTAATAAGAGCTGGCACTAATGAAAAAGTTACCACCAGCTCAGAGGTGTAGGTAACGTATTGCGCTGCTGCAGAATCCATTACCTGCAGCTCAACCCCCCCCCCCAAAAAAATCAGATACTCGCCTCTCATCCCGCGGCAGGAACGGCGGCTTGATCCGCTGCTATTGGCCACCTGGAGCAGAGGGAGACTGGGGGAAGAAAGTCCCCTGTCTCCCTCCGCGATCACTCCACCGACCAGCAGGATCTCGCGAGAGGCGAGATCCTGCTCGTCATGTGACCCGGCAGCACGATCCTCCATGGAGTCCTATGGACGCCATGGAGGGGATGCTGGGGATGATGCTGTAGCGCTGCCCCCAGCATCTGCGAGCTTAGTGATTGCTAAGGGGCAGGCTGCCGGACTCGGCGTCTGTCCCGCGATCTGCTGGGGAAACCGCTAAGGGGAACTTAGCGAACGCAAATTTTTCCCCTTAGCGCCCCGGTTTTAGCTCAGGACACGTGGCAGTGGCCCTGTTTGGCAATCCATTGTTGAAATAATTTCTTCTTGTAGTCGTTGCCTTAATAACACCTAACCTTAAAATAATGCGTCTAATTTCCCCTTCCGAATCCAACCGTAGAAAAGATATTTTTAGAATAATCCACCTATGCTCCACCCCCTTTTTTAATATTCAGTTGTATTACTAGTAAGGAGTAAGTAGAAAATGCTGTTAATATATTCCAAGCAAAATATTAAAAATGTGCTAACAATACAAATAATAACGTAAAACTGAGCAGCCTCTTGTTATGCACGACCTAGAACCCACCCAATTAAAATCTTCACTGGCCGCCTCTGATAATATATGTTTGGTTGCTGTAAGGAGTAAACCGGCTTCTCTTTATCCCCTTCACCACCAAGCGATTTTTGTTGAAAATAATTATCATAACATGCTTTGGAAACAGGGTATACAAAGTTAACAATTCAATATAGGGTAAAAGAGAAAATGTGTGCAGAAATTGTTCTGAGATAGTTAAAAACTTAAAATAATGTAAATTTGCTCATTTTTAATTTTTCATGTGGTCATTTATCCTTTACAGATATATTGTTGAAATGAAAAAATCTGAACTCTAGATGGTGTCCCTTATCTTACACAATTTCAAATGGGGTCTCCCTTATCAACATACAGGCAGAAATGCCCTTTGTGTCAAATACTGTACCTGCGATAAATATAGCTTATAAAAATGGTCAGATATCCTGTTTTATGGGGATTTGTAGAGATCCTAATGAGATAATTAGCAATGCAGCTTCCAAAAACTAATATCTGTATATGGAAATTACAGTAACACCTCTTATCTATACTTTACAGGGATTTCCAATCATTATAACCCCCTGAATGCTATTACTGTAATGCAGTGAGTGACCCCAGAGCTCTCCCTGTATTCTGCAAAATCCCTGGCTGCTCTAATGCAATAGTAATGTGTATGAACTTTTTGTTACAGTGAGGTTGGGGGCTGCTATTTGCAGCTTGTGTTATGTCTCTC
The DNA here is from genome assembly GCA_009667805.1 of Leptobrachium leishanense. NCBI lineage: Eukaryota > Metazoa > Chordata > Amphibia > Anura > Megophryidae > Leptobrachium > Leptobrachium leishanense. The sequence goes on along the minus strand of CM019067.1, from coordinate 108,930,804 downwards.
CAGGATGATAAAGAAGAGATAGAACAAAGGATTTTGTTTCTCCACAGGGGACACACTAATCCTGCATAAAAAAGGGGTGTAAATGGGCTCTTCAAGCTGAGTTATCCTGATTTTGGAGAGAAAAGTTTAAAAAGTGATGTTTAAATTGCAAAACATCTGCTGTTAAACCAACTTTAATGGAAATTGCATGGTTAATAATTCTGAAATTAGGTTTAATGCAAACCAATTGAACTTTTCAGGGCTAGTAGAGGAATCCTGTCTCTTCAAGCCCATTGTTGGAGCTGTCTTTTTTATATTGCAACAGTGTTTTTCGCTCTAGTTTTGTTATCATCTCATGTTTTATCTTCTATTGCTAAGCCACGGCAGAATCCCACTTCTATTTATGTCTCGGCAGTAAATTCTTGGGATATCTCTGAAAATACTTCTTGTGAGTGCAGAGTGGATCTTGAATTAGCACTTTGTAGCTTGCCCTAATGATGAATAAAATGGGATGTTTTATTGCTGACAAATGACAGAGTTACTGTATCTCTATAGCTTTCTCAGATATGCCGCAGCTGCCCTGTATGTGAAATCAGGGATTTGAAAGTTATTAACATAAAAGTTAATTTGCTGTGTTCCTGGTTATTGTTTAACAAAATGCTAAAAATAATCCAGCAGTCCATTCTTAATACAACCATGTGGGTTTATTACATCGGCAGAAGGACAACGTTTCAACCCTCATGGGACTTTGTCAAGTCTAAACAAAGTCTAAACTTTACACTTGACAAAGACCCGTTAGGGTCGAATCATTGTCCTTCTGATGATGGAATAAACCCAAATGGTTGCATTGAGAATGGAGTGTACTGGATTATTTTTCTTGTTCTGATGTTTTTGGGCCTGTAAATGAGGATCCATTCCGGACGGAATTTTTGAGCAGAATCGTTAGGTTATGGTTATTGTTTACTTGATTTGGCATCAAGGATTCTCTTGAATATAGATTCCACCATGTGTCAATGCCAATACAAGCTAGTGAACAGTAAACATCACCAAGAGAAGGAGTTAGAGAATATTTTCTTTATGTCACCACTCACTTGTCTTTGATGGGATATTTCAGGATTAAAACAGGAGGGTGCAGGAATCAAAGAGATTAAACATTAACCTCTCCTGACCCCCTCTGCAATCTTCTGTCCTGTTTTAACCCTTTAGTTTCTTTTAAAAACTCCCCTAAATCCAGCAATGATCACCCTCTAATCTAATGCAGGATATGACATGCTTTCTGCTCAGCATATCACAATACTGCAGGTGGGCTGGGTGCTCCAGCCAATCCAGTGGCTCCAATGCATGGAGGCTTTGATACCATTGGATGAGGCTAGTTCCCAAAAGTCTCCCATCCCTGAACCCTGAGCTGAAGAAAACTTCATTCCTTACAATTGTGCAGACTTGGAAGCTCTCCTTATAGTAAATCAGAGGGCGCGTACAGTATTGGCTTTAACTATATTGTCTGTGACCTTGAAAAGTTTTCACATTACTATGAAAATAATTTGTTTTCACTCATTCATTGCTGATGGACTCTCATTATAAGCAGCAAAATTAATGTATTTTAAATTATAGATTCTATATGCTATAAATCAGTGTTTCCTAAACCTGTCCTCAGGACCCGCTGACACGCCAGGCTTGAAATATCTGTAGCACAGGTGATATGATTTGCTGCTCAGTGATTGCAGGATTCAGTCTGCATTTCCCCAAGGTGATCTGTAAAATCTGGCCTGTTAGAGGGTCCCGAGGACAGGTTTAAGAAACACTGAAATGAGTGTCTGTTAATGAATAATATAATGCCTTTACTATTGTTTCAGATGTGATTTTGAGGACACAGCCCAGTACCACGCATCTGCTATGAATGTGAAGGGGGAAGTCTCCTCGTTCGCTTCTCTCGTGGTAAAGAGTAGGTTTGGACAACTTTTACTTTATAGTCATTGTTTCTTGACAGACATTGCCTTACGGCAGGGCTTGACGAATTTGCTTTGAATCTAGGAGCCAGCTGCAAAAGTTAGGAGCCAACCTTTCGGCGAGGATTCGCCTTTATCAAGGTATACCTTGATAAAGGCGAATCCTCGCCGAAACGTTGGGAACCTTGCCTCTCCTTCTGGAAGTTTGTTTGTACTGACCCAAATTATGATTTTAGCTGCTTCTATTTATTTATCACTTTGTTACTGTCATGGAGCTGATGTAACGCTCCATGCTTCAAACCCCAAGAGACTTTATGTTCATTTATATCGTGTGTTTTTAAATATATTTTACATCGTTTGGTTTTAGTTTAATTTAGTTTAGTGTAAAATGGCATAGCTTTGGTTTTAAAAATACTTATATTCCTGTAGGTAAATGTGTTTTTGTGTATAACAGTAAACAAGCTTTACTGCTGTGTAATTTATGCACCAGGGTTTTTCCCATTATCTAGCTGCATGTTTAATTCAAGGGATCTCTGATAGTGTGTGTTTAATCTGATGTGTTAGAACAATGGATATACAAATGTTGTGTGAGCTGAAAGGCTAAAGAATGTAAAGAATGTTTATTGTAAATAACTGATTTAATGTAATTAGTATGGGTATGCAAATTATGACTGTTGGACTTCAGCATAAATGGTGGCGTTTTGTTCATTAAAAGTGAGAGAACTCTCAGAGCTCAGAGAGAGAGGATCCTGTTTTAAAGCATACAGCCGCGCCTGGTGTCTTTATTACAAACTACGCTACACTCCACACTCACCCTCAGAAGGCAGAGAGCGGCCTTCTGGAGATTCCTAATGGCTCCAGGGCAGAGGAACAGAAGCAGGCAGGTCAAGCCGCTCGAGGCGCTGAGGACAGCGCTCCCAGTAGCCGTGCTAACCGCAACGAAGGGGTGTCTGGAGAGCCAGGACAGATGGAAGGGAACGGTTCCTTCACAGTTACCTGGTGCTTTTTGCTGTTAGGTATTTTTTGTGCATGTGGTCTTGTGGCTACTATATTTGAGCCTAGAAGTGTAGACCGTTGCTTCGAATATCAGTTTGGCCGCTCTGAGATATATACTTACTATATAATTTGTGTTAACATCTGTACTTTGTGATGTTGTGATATTGTTTTATTTATTTACTTATTTTCTTTGCTCTGTTGTAATTGGACAACCTATTTACCCACTGCAGACACACACACACACACACACCTCATATATACAGTCAGGTCCAGAAATATTGGGACATCGACACAATTCTAACATCTTTGGCTCTATACACCACCACAATGGAGTTGAAATGAAACAAACACAATGTGCTTTAACTGCAGACTGTCAGCTTTAATTTGAGGGTATGTACATCCAACTCAGGTGAACGGTGTAGGACTTACAGCAGTTTGCAGATGTGCCTCCCACTTGTTAAGGGACCAAAGGTAATGGGACAGAATAATAATCATAAATCAAACTTTCCCTTCTTAATACTTGGTTGCAAATCCTTTGCAGTCAATCACAGCCTGAAGTCTGGAACGCATAGACATCACCAGACGCTGGGTTTCATCCCTGGTGATGCTCTGCCAGGCCTCTAATGCAACTGTCTTCAGTTCCTGCTTGTTCTTGGGGCATTTTCCCTTCAGTTTTGTCTTCAGCAAGTGAAATGCATGCTCAATGGGATTCAGGTCAGGTGATTGACTTGACCATTGCATAACATTCCACTTCTGTCCCTTCAAAATCTCTTTGGTTGCTTTTGCAGTATGCTTTGGGTCATTGTCCATCTGCACTGTGAAGCGCCGTCCAATGAGTTCTGCAGCATTTGGCTGAATGTGAGCAGATAATATTGCCCGAAACACTTCAGAATTCATCCTGCTGCTTTTGTCAGCAGTCACATCATCAATAAATACAAGAGAACCAGTTCCATTGGCAGCCATACATGCCCACGCATACCACTACCACCACCATGCTTCACTGATGAGGTGGTATGCTTAGGATCATGAGCAGTTCCTTTCAAACTCCATACTCTTCTCTTCCCATCACTCTGGTAGAAGCTGATCTTGGTCTCATCTGTCCATAGGATCTTGTTCCAGAACTGTTAGGCTTTGTTAGGTGTTGTTTGGCAAACTCTAATCTGGCCTTCCTGTTTTTGAGGCTCACAATTGTTTACATCTTGTGGTGAACCCTCTGTTTTCACTCTGAAGTCTTCTCTTGATTGTTGACTTTGACACACATACACCTACCTCCTGGAGAGTGTTCTTGATCTGGCCAACTGTTGTGAAGGGTGTTTTCTTCACCAGGGAAAGAATTCTTCGGTCATCCACCAGTTGTTTTCCCTGGTCTCCCGGGTCTTTTGGTGTTGCTGAGCTCAACGGTGCGTTCCTTATTTTTGAGAATGTTCCAAACAGTTGTTTTGGCCACACCTAATGTTCTTGCTATCTCTCTGATGGGTTTGTTTTGTTTCTTCAGCCTAATGATGGCTTGCTTCAGTGATAGTGACAGCTCTTTGGATCTCATCTTGAGAGTTGACAGCAACAGATTCCAAATGCAAATAGCACACTTGAAATGAACTCTGGGCCTTTTATCTGCACATTGTAATTGGGGTAATGAGGGAATATCAAACACCTGGCCATGGAACAGCTGAGAAGCCAATTGTCCCATTACCTTTGGTCCCTTAACAAGTGGAGGCACATCTGCAAACTGCTGTAAGTCCTACACCGTTCACCTGAGTTGGATGCTCATACCCTCAAATTAAAGCTGACAGTCTGCAGTTAAAGCACATTGTGTTTGTTTCATTCCAACTCCATTGTGGTGGTGTATAGAGCCAAAGATGTTAGGATTGTGTTGACGTCCCAATATTTCTGGACCTGACTGTAAATACATACACAAGGGCTGCATATATTTACATTAAATGTAGGAGACAGGAAGAAAACATTGAAGCCAACTAGGGGCCATATTACATACTTGGTGCTAACTTAACCAGAGCTGTTGTAAACGTCCCAGAGCCATTATAGCCTATGGAGGTTTTAAGTTTACAACTGCTCTGGTTAAGTTAGCACCAAGTATGTAATAGGGCCCTAGATGTTTTTAGATACCAAAGACTGCTTTTAGATTGCTGTAGAATAAACTGGAAATTTAAGAGCCAGGAGTACAATTCTAGGAGCCAGTGACTACCAGGCTCCTGGCTTTGTCAAGCCCTGCCTTACGGTCTTTTCTAACTCTGATATCTAATCTATCATTGTTTTTATTAAAATAATTACCGTATCCTTATAGATTCTTGTGCCCCAAATCTTTTTATATTTGTAAAAGTTTTATTTCTCCAAAAAGTTATGTAATATTCATATAAACTCTAATTGAATAATAACATCTTTTTATCTTTCCAACAGGATATAAAGGCGACTTGGACGTAATACCTTTTCCTGCATCATCATTTGCTCCTTTCAGCTGTAAGTTTTGCTTCTCGGTCAGTCAATTCCCAGAGATTCAGATATATTTAATGGATTGGATATCTTTTATGTCATTGAAAATGAAAGCATACACATACTATAACCTCTCTGCATATTGTTTTTAATGTTCACATACAGTTAATACATTTTTCATGGCATTTCCAGGTGTTCTCATGCCCTGTGGATGTGGCCATCTTGTTTTTTTCAATATGAGCTTTATTCAGTTGCGTCATTGGTGTTAGAGAAGAAAGGAGGGGAGTACAACATCTGAATTTCCAAAGTTCGACTACAAAACAAGAAATAGTCAGATTCTAACAATACGTGCATCGACAATTACAGTGAAATTATTGGGGCGGCCATCTTTAAATTGTCTTTGTAAGAAACAACACTATTTGGACCAAAGATAATGACCATAATTGGGAATTAGAGCATGCTCACAGAACTCAAAGTCGTGACCAATGTTAATTTTGACAGGAAATATTAATTTAGTTTTAGTCATAATCTTCTGAATAAAATGCCATTTAGTTTTAGTCATATTTTAGTCGTTTGAATTGTTTTAGTTTTAGTCGACTAAATGACACAAGATTTTAGTTGACTAAATCTAGAGGAGATTTTGTAAGTAAAATCGATGTGTTTAAAGTGTATTATGCATTATTTAAGCATTTCTCTAGAATTTCTAAACTCATTATATGCACCAGGAGTATAATCTTATCTGAAAATATATAATTCTGAATTTATTTCTTACTAGAGATTTGATCTGTTTGGATCTTCCCAAATAGCACCACCCTTACATTTTAGTCTAGGTTTTATTAGTCTACTAAAATGTCAATGGATTTTCGTTATAGTTTTAGTCATCATAACTTAGTTTTTATTTAATTTTAGTCTAGTTTTAGTCACAAAAATAATTTAGTCGACTAAGGGCTCTATCACCTCCTTCAAGCTAACGCTAGCACTCAGGTTAGCGCTAGCTTAAAGGAGATCATAGAGTGCCGCACAGATCGCCTCCAATTCGCTAACGGGTTAAAAACCCATTAGCGCTCGTTAATTTGCGTTGTTTAGCATGAGTTTACTGTACTTTGCGCTCCCTATACAAAACATGCGGAACGCAAAGTGAAAGCAGAGATTAAATTAGCGTTAGGATCACAAGGTCCTAACGTTAGTTAATAAGAGCAAGTTAGCACCAGCACAGAGGTGTAGGTAACGGATTGCGCTGCTGCAGAATCTGTTACCTGCAGCTCTAAACCCCCAAAAATCAATACTCACCTCTGTTCCCGCGGCGAAAATGGCGGCCGGATCTGCTGCTTCTGGCCACCAGGAGCAGGGTGAGCCTGGGGAAGAAAAAGTCCCCAGTCTTCCTCCGCGATCACTCCGCCGTCCAGTAGGATCTCGTGAGAGGCGAGATCCTGCCAGTCATGTGACCTGGCAGGAGAAGCCTACATGGAGTCCCTTGGACTCCAGGGAGCAGATGCCTGGGACTGCACGTTAGCGCTGCCCCAGCAACCGCGAGCCTAGCTGCCGCTATGGGGCAGGCTGCTGGATCGCTAATTTTTCCCCTTAGCGTCCCGGTTTTAGCTGGCACGTGATAGTGATCTAAGTCTTTGACGAAAACTATTAGACGACAAAATTAACACTGGCTGTGACCATGTGCACTCCTTCTCTGAAATTCTGACCAAAGGGGGCTTAAAGATTGCAACACCCACAGTGCAAAGAAACGCTATAGGATGCACTGAAAATAACTACTATTCACTTATACATATACATTATAAAACTGCACAACACACCACACACGCACACACACACTCACACACTCAAATAGTATATAAAGCATGCTATGTTTAATAGAAATATTGCTATTTTTCGTAAAATCAAGTCAATGTATTTCTGGTTTGTAGAAACGGATAATGTTCTAAAAATAAGATCTAATAATCTGCTTGTAATACTTCATGACCTGGAATAAAGAGCAACTAAAACTATGAATGATAATGGAATAAAACTGATCAATTCTTCGTGACATCAAACTAGCAACTCTAAAAGTCCCACGTAGCTTATTCAGCGAGGTGATATTTTTGGCTATGAACATCCTTTTCCTCCTCCAATTACACAAGCTACACACAAAATGACCTCAGATGGAGCCTGTATAGTTTACATTTAAAAGGGTGAATGAAATAAATTAAAACTGAATTGTTTGGCACTGTCGCAAGACTGTCTGAGCCTTTATTTTATGTGATGCTGGTCGATAGTAATAAAAAATAAAGTTATTTAAGGAGGAATGAAGTAAAATGTAATATAAATTGTTGTCATATAGTATTAACATTTCACTAGCACAGGGCCTTATTCTACGTCACAAGGCAGCCTTAGCCATAGTGTAATCATTGCCTCTGGTATGCTGGTTCCACTGGCAATTGAGTTACACTATATTAGCAAAATGTCCTTTAAGTTACTGTAGTTTTTAACATCCTATAGGCTGAGTGCCAAAGAATGGAAGCCTTTGAACTATGGTGCTGGAGAAGACTCTTGCGAGTCCCTTGGACTGCAAGGCGATCAAACCGGTCAGTCCTAGAGGAGATTAACCCTGACTGCTCTTTAGAAGGCCAAATCCTGAAAATGAAAGTCATATATTTTGGTCACCTAATGAGAAGGAAGGACTCACTGGAGAAGAGCCTAATGCTGGGAAAGCTTGAGGGCAAAAGAAGAAGGGGACGACAGAAAATGAGGTGGCTGGATGGAGTCACTGAAGCAGTAGGCGTGCGCTTAAATGGACTCCAGAAGATGGTAGAGGACAGGAAGGCGTGGAAGAATGTTGTCTATAGGATCGCGATGGGTCGGACATGACTTTGCAACTAACAACAACATCAAAATTTCATATAGTAAATGCAAATTGATACAAGTTGTGGAAATAACCATCAATCACTAGCTGCCTGCTATTTGGAGAATGAAACCAGTTAAAAACAAAGGCTATGAGTTTCTTTTCATGACCTGGTACTAAGTGCTCTACGTTAAAAATATGGGGGAAAATCATGTCTGTAAGAACACGCAACATCACTAGTGGCCTGCTCTACTGTGGGTCCCCACTCGTTTCCCATGGGAAGGTTTTAGACTGATGGTGCCATTATAGAGAAGGCTATACCATCTGCGAATCAGACTACTATCACCCAAAAAGCCTTCCAGGCCTGACATGCCAATGAAGTCCCCTCTGTACAAGAGACTCAGCAATCCCTGTTGATCATTCAAAGGTACTTATATTGCAACTTACATCTCTTTTTGGAATGGGGAACCTACAGATGCCAAATTGTGCCTTTGATATTTAGTAGCTATACCATAGTTCTCCCTTTTATAGATCAACATGCTATAAAATACCACATAATAAAATATATTCAAATTATTTTTCCTCTCTTGTTTCCCTCTAACAGTTGCAATCACTCCACATGGCTTTGCTTCGAAGTTTGATATTCATTTTATGGACTCGTTTGGAGTATCTTTTGGTAAAGAGGGTGACACTCTAAGTTTAGGATCCACAATCATCATCCATCCTACAATCAAACGCTTTCAACCAGAAATTAAGTGGTATAGAAATGGTAAGAATGTTTTTCATAGAAATGATAACTGCTCCATCTATGCCATTATACACTCATTATTAACATCTTGTGAATATAGATTGGATTAGATAATTATTTTGAGAGTGCACCAGCTGTCATCCTCAACATTCACCTCCGAATTCAAACAATGATATATAAACCTTCAAATCTGTAACAGGAGACATTGAGCCCTATTCCATGACTACTGCAAAAAGAGAGCCGATAAATCAAAAAAGCTGCACCTGCAAAGTGCAAAGTGATAAGGTGATAAGTGTCAGGTAATCAGGTTTATCAGATAAAGTGATAAGTATCCGGTACTTCCATTTCAAGGCGCAAATTAACACACATCTATACAAAGTATAGGAGACGTTACTTTATAGTAAGGAGGTGCAGAGGCGCAGAGAAGGATTATACTAAGATAATATAACTTATTGCCAACCTAGGAATGGGGCCCCATAGCTTTAATTTTACATATTTAAAAGCCTTTATTACAATATCCTTCATGAACGGCTAGTGAAATCTAGAGATTTCTCAATGTTTTTGTTCTTGAAACTGCTCTATAACATTTCCTATTATAAAAGGAAGTTCTTGTTTATTTTATCTCCTTGGAGATGCAATAGTCAACCTCTTTTTGATTGGTTTTCCTTTCATACTGCAGGAGTCCTTCTCTCAGCATCCAAATGGGCCAATATGCACTGGAGTGGGGAACGTTCCACATTGACTTTGACCCATCTCAACAAAGAAGATGAAGGCCTTTATACACTGCGAGCTGTTATGGGAGACTACTATGAACAATACAGCGCATACGTGTTTGTCAGAGGTAAACACAGTCAAAAGAAGGCAATAATGATAGGTTTAATGTCTAAAGAACTACCTCTAATAATGATTTCAATAAATATTGTGTACAGATACCATTTACTGTATACACCTGTTCTGGGTGCCATCACTAAATGTGCCATTTAGAAACTAGTACTTTTGGAGGTTATAGTGCTTGCTACTTTAACCCCTATTGCAGCTCAGTTGTTACAACTGCCAGCTGTACATTAACACTTCTTATTCTTTATGTAGGAAGAACGAATGTTGAAGCAGCTGGATGATGCTCATTATTCTTGACTCAAGACTATATATTAACCGCCCTAGTGGTTATCCTGAGTGAGGCTCAGGGTTAAATTTCAGTACCGAAAACAGTAACCCAGATCCACATCGGGCTGGTACATACCTTGTCCCTGCGTTCCCTCAATGTACTCCCACGGTCTCCTCCGGCCGATTGCGGTGTCCTGCTTCCGGGTTCCCTTCCCTGCGCATGTCACGACGCAGATGGGTGGAACCCGGTGGGAAATAGAAGAAAAAAATAAATTCCTATCCAAAAAAATTTACCTCTTTGACATTAAAAATAATGTCATAATCAGACCGCCAGGGAGGCTAAAAATACAGGCTTTCAAAAGCTGGCGCCAAGTGATTTTCCATTTGCAAAATTACGTAACAATAAAATTAGGCTTTATAAAGTCATAAATAGTCCTCTGGTTCCCCTGCATAGCACAAGACATGGAAAAGTAATAATTTTCTAGTGTCCATAGTCCAGAACATCACTAGCCCTCAAGTTCAAATCCACGCAATCACACTCCTAGGTCATGTGACTATGGTGGGTCCCAAATATTAAGAGCCGAGCCTACAGAAGCTCATTCTTAATAGAGTTCCTTAGTTGTGTTAATTTATTGGCAATTCATTTTTTGAGAACTTTTGTGCAGCCTTTTAAAATACTACAGAGCTATACAGAGTAGGAAATGGAATACTGTATATTGAAAATACAACTGAACACTGCAAGAATATCCCTTTTTCTAAACAGATTAAACATTAAATTCTCATGGCTAAGTGACCCAGGATGACTCTTTTTAATAGGGTTCTCTCTGGATTTACTAGGACAATTCAGATCTTTTGGGAATAGACACATTCGCTTATCATTGCATGAAGACTGACATATGGTTTAATATCTGACACATATAGAGATAACCTGCCTGCTAGCGAGTAAATATGTTTTATCGATTTCCGGAGAACCGTCACGATGGAGAAATCGGTTCTGTATATTTATAATATGAGAAAATGCATCTTCTCGTGTAGGAGGCCTCTCTTATCAGATTTCAAGCTGGATATGTGGAAAGATCTAATCTCAATGTCAGCTGTTAAAGATGGCAGCTGGCAGCCTGATACTGTAATAGGAACTAAGATTTTGGAATGCTTGGCCCGAAGAGAGGGATTCAAAGTATGCCGCAGTGATAAGTGCAGCCATACTCACAAATAGGCTCTCGAGATCAATTTAAAATGTCTAGGAGTATGTTTCTATTATATTTTATGATAACATTATGTTCTCTGATGACAAACAGTTTAAAGACAGCACTCGCAAACATTATTAGCTAACAAATATATAAAATTATTCAAAAAAGTTGCTGCAAGAATACAACACAAACTTCTTTCTAGCTGTTTTGCCACTAGGAAGAAGTCGTGCCATTTCAAACAAATTCAAGGGACTTGTGACCACAACAAAATTATTGTACAGTAATTAGCTTTTTCTTATTTCCAGCTGTTCATTGTATAAGGTGTGGGTGGCAAGGAAGTGGACACATATGGGTTTATTTACTAACAGGATAATTCAAAGAGATTCGAAAAGTCACCGCACATTCGGTGACTTTTCGTTCTCTTCAATTCGGTTCCTTTTGCCGATCCGATTTCGGTGACCCTGCGGTGTATTCAGCAAACACCACAGGGCCCCGCGAATTGCAGCGAAAGGCTGCCGCAAACCCGACGAAAACGAACCGCAAAACCCAGCGAATGCACGCCGAAAACCCCCAAAAACATCTGGATTAACCTGTCGAAAAACCCGAGCAGGAGCCGATCACAGACGAGGCAGTGAATAAATTAGCAAAACAGTTTGTGTGAATGTTTGAAAATGAAACGCTGTTTGCAAAGAAACTACTGAGCAAAAATGTCTGAAATTTACATATGAGGTCCAATGAATGATAACAAAGAGGGCTGTTACAGAAAAAAGAAGTAAACTTAAAAAAAGAAATCAGACTTTTAAAAAGAAAATAAAAAATTTCAGAAAAATGCTTAAAATATCCTAAAAAATCTATAAATAAAGAGACTCTTTACTGCAGAATTTTATAATGAACGGTTTATTAGATATTGAATTAAAACGGGAATATTTTTAACATTGAAGCCTATGGGATTCTCCTGAATAAATTTGCCGAATTAAACCACCGAATGGCAGGGCATTTCGGGAACCTTTCACTGCTGGTTTGTGTTCTCTGAATAACCGAAGCAGTGCTTTTTCATGGGGATTTCACTGCTCTCAAACAGGTACCGAACAGGCACCGTATGTTCAGGTAATTCGCTAGGATTTGGCGAATTGCCTACTTTCTGGATAGCCGAATGGTCAGGAAAGGTAACCAAACGCTGATTTTCAGCGTTCGGTTACCTTTCTCAAGCAATTCGGAGCTCTTTGAATAACCCTGCAAGTACCAGTGTTTGCACGCATTGCAATAACCATCTGAAAATGTCCGTTATCGCAGTGCTGTGAAATGCCGCTGCTTCTCAAAAATAAATTCCAAACACAAAAGGGGAAGCTGCACAGTGAAGCGTCTCCTTTAAGGCTAGGGTCAGACGAACGCATTTTTCTCATCGTCCGTAAAAAAGTGTGTCCGAACGCATGGATGTACTTTTTCACGGAATACGCGATAGCGGTCATACGATGCGCAATTACAGGCGTGATTTTTAACGGATCCAAACCAGGAAACTTTGGGTGTCTGGACGTGATGTTGGCCGGACATGAGCAGCGTCTGACGTCTCCTAATCACTCACACACGCCGCTATGCGGATGCAGCGCACTCTGAACGTCAGTACTAGCGGTTCGACGTTCTTGCAAAAATGCGTTCGTTTGCCTCTTGCGTTGCGTGGTCGGACCTTTGTGCGGCCGTACTTCGTGTGTGTGCTAGCGTTGGACGTCATTTGCTGCTACCATGGCCGTAATCAAGTGCAGCTGCACGTGCGTTCGCAATGCGTTCGTCTGACCCCAGCCTTACTGTTTGGATTCTAGTTTTGAGATTTGCTGGCGTTTGTCAGCACTACAATACCTTCAAACACCAGTGTTTAGTAGATAACACTCTTGGTTTCTGAATGTTCATTTTTTTTGTAGTTTGTGTTTACTGTTTTCTGGATTCAAAGCATAGGTTGACAGCAAAGCAATATGAATAGTGATATCTTGGTTTTTCAAAATGTCTCAACCCATCTATTTCTAAAGCCATCTATCTAGAAGAGCCATTCCTGAAATCCGTGGAGCTTTTCATCTGAAGCCGCTAAGCTGTGCAGCCTGTTTTCACCAAGTATCATCACTCCTAATTAATCTTTTGGACTCCCTTAGTGCACTGCTGCAATCTTTGGAATGTCTTCTCCGTCTGTGGCAATACCATATCAACCAAGCTAGTTCCCTAAATTTCATGACACTTATATGCTTATTCAGAGAGAGCCGATCTGGCCCCAAAATGGCATCGAACAGTGAATTTACCCGTACAGTGAAATTTTGTGGCTATTCAGAAAACTGGCAGTTCGCCAAATTTTGGCGAATTGCCAGCTAAATACGGTGCTGTTTGACAAAAAAAGCTATGAAATCCCCATAGAGAAGTAAAGGTTAACCTATTCAGACAACACTGAACAGCAGTGAAATGTCTGTGAAATGCCCTGATGTTCGGTGGTGGAAGTTGTTGGCGTTTCATAAATGCTTGTAACTGTAACTGTTCCATTCGTCAGGTTTATTCAGGCGAATCCCATACGTTTCAATGTTAAAAATATTCCCGTTTTTATTGAATATCTACTAAAACGTTTATTCTTTTAATCTGCAGGAAAAAGTCTCTTTATTTATGTACTTTTTAAGATCTTTTAGGTATTTTTCGAGAATATTTTCAGCAAAAATGTTTTCTTTTTTTCTTTTAAACAGCTTTTTTCTTTTTTCTGTAACAGACCTTTTTATTATCATACATAGGACCTTATAAATTAAATCTCAGATGTTTTCATTCAGTTTTTTTTTTGCAAACAGCGTTTAAATTTTGACACTTTCAATCTACTTTTTTTTACCCTGTTCGTCAGCTTGTCGGCTTTTTCCGGCGGCTGGTCTGCGCTGTGTTCGGCGGATTGTCTGTTTTTTCCGGACGTTTTCAGTGTGTTTTGTACTGCGGTTACAAGTGATCCAATACTTCAGATCGTATCAGATGCGTTTTTCGGCGGATTTTTTTTCAGGTGATTTGCCGGCTGTTTTGTGGCGGATTTTTGAGTCCCTTCCCTGCTCTCTGGGAACCCGGTGAATGCTGAAGTCACCGCAGGGTCAGGAAATTTGATTCCCCTAAGTGCGGGGAACAAGATGTGACTTCATTTTTCTTGGACACTGATAGGCGTTTACCGTTACACAGAGTCTAGTTTTCATCTGTTGTTCCTTCCTCTTTGTTCTCATTCAATATTAAAGGTTTATTCTAGCTGCTTTTGAAGTAAACCTTATCACATCTAATCTGGTAAAATAGGGATTTTAGCAACTGAAACGTCTTGCCTGTTAATTAATACTATTTATTCAGCTGTCTTCAGGACCTCGCTGACTCTCCTATTCTCTCCTTATTTTCTTTGTTCATAGCAGGGGGTGTAAATTACAGCCTGTATGTTCAGTGTTGAGAAGGAGCGGGAAGGGGGATTGAGACCACCTTCCAGGGAAACTGCACGGTATTCAAGGACTAAAATATACTTGCCATTATTGGGCAAGCCACTACACGGATTTAAATAGAGTCATGTTGAAGTTGATTGTAGAGAGAATATATTTAAGGTGCACTTGAAAATTCTAAAAAATATCCCTATGAGTTCTCCTGTTCATCCTGCTCTCGTCTGCCACTGTGGTCATCATCTATATTTCCTTTCATATCCCATTCTGTCTTTCATCTTCATTAATGTTGGTTTCCTAATAAATATCCTAATAACCCTTATGGCTCAGAATTCTTTCTTCATTAATTTTCTTCAAAAAGCTAACTCTCCTACATATAATTAGGGATATCCAAAATCTCACCCTCATCAATTTGGCTCAATCTTTAGCTTGTGCAGCCCTCATCCAATTCTATGAACCTTGTGCAACTTGGCATACCAGAATAATCCAAAAATGTATTCTCTCTCACCTCTCTCAGGCCTCTATCACCTCCTTCAAGCTAACACTAGCGTGAACATTAACTCCAGCTTAAAGGAAGTCATAGCGCTGCGGCCAGATCGCCTTCGAATCGCTAATGAGTTAAAAACCCATTAACGCTCATTAATTTGCGATTCATAGCGCAAGTTTACTGTACTTTGCACTCCCTATACCTAACATGGGGAGCGTAAGTGAAAGCACAGATCAACTAGCGTTAGTAACTAGCGTCAGGACCAAGTGATCCTAAGAGCTTGCGCTACCTAAAAAAGTTAACACCCAAAATCACATACTCACCTCTCATCCCGCGGCAGGAACAACGGCCCGATATGCTGCTTCTGGCTGCTGGGAGCAGAGTGAGAGTGGGGGAAGAAGTCCCCTGTCTCCCTCCGTAATCACTCCGCTGACCAGCAAGATCTCGCGAGAGGCGAGATCCTGACGGTCATGTGACCCGGCAGCATGATCCTCCATGGAATCCTATGGACGCCATGGACGGAATGCTGGGGACGGCACTGTAGAGCTGCCCCCAGCATCCCTGAGCCTAGCGATCGCTAAGGGGCAGGCTGCCGGACTCGGCGCCTGCCCTGCGATCTGCTGGGGAAAACGGGACACAAAGGGGAAATTAGCGAACGCAAATTTTTCCCCTTAGTGTCCCAGTTTTAGCTCAGGACAAAGCGATAGTGCCCTCAGCATTTTCCATCCCACTGTAAATATGGCTTAAAAACACTCACCCTCAAAGCTTGTCCACTCAATATTTCCATTTACACCTATAAATCAGCACCTTGCTGTAATAATCACCTTTATGAAACCTTTATCAGATCCTTATTGTGCCCCGTCACAATTCATCTCTACACTAACTTAAAGGCTGGTGACTTTGTAACATACTTTAGTTTCCAATAATTTTTCAATCAAGGCACATCTTTTTGACAACATTAGGGAAAAAAATTAATGAAAAAGACCTCTTTGAACCCCCAGCTAATATCGATTTCATCTCTTCCCTTATATCATAGTTTCAAAATACTACGCTATATTTCCCCTCTTTTTCTATTTTCTTTCAACCCCCATCCGCTTCAATAGTTTCATTATCAGGTCTATTCACTAAAGGTGAAACAAAGGAGAATGACTGGAGAAGTGAAAATTCTAGGTCAAAATAGCCAAACCAGAAAAATTCTCCCATTTATCTCACTTTCCAAATCGGCTCTTTGCTCTAGATTGTTCTCTTCTCCTGCCAATTCTCCTGATTTTCACCTTTCTTTGACTAGACCTATATGTGCTCATTTTGTTGTCGCAGTCTTATCCATACATTTCAGCTATTTTTTTATCTCTTCAAACACACAGTCAAACCTAAACCCAGCTTCTTCTTTAATCATTCTCTTTACCTTCTCCTCGTTTCCCTTCAGCTTGATGTATAGTCACTGAAACTGCTCTGTCACATTTCTTTCTACTCTTACAATTTAAAATAAATATGTTTTGACATCCTTTTATACACTTGTCTTATGCATGTTACTAATTAATTGGCACAGAAAACATGCTCTAAAATACCAAAATGATGGTATCTTCTCATTTTTAATTAAACTTTCAAAACATGTTTGATTAATGTGTCACAGTGAAATTAATTGCCTGTATAAGTTGCAAAGACTGCTAATACTATTATGTCACTTAGTTACAGCTTTGAGTTGCAGTTGGTGTAGGGTAAAGAAAATATATTACACGAGCATAAGTAAGCCGAGCATCCTGGGGTTTTGTTTATGCTTTAACTTTTAATTCAAATGTATCAAAAAAACGTACCAGATGAATAACACACAAATCACTTTATTACACATTGCAGTCCCTTACCTTTCCATTGTTTACAGAAGCAGTATTTTAAGTAATGGTAGCAAAAGCTTTTAATTAATTGCAATTTCTTTTATAAAATGGAAACTCTATTAAAAATAGAGTTCCTTGTTTCTCCTCTGCCGATTTATTTTTTTAGATATAATTTTTTTTTTTTGATGATTTTACTCACCTTTTGTCCCGTGCAGTTTTCCTCTTCAGCTCAATGGCTCCTGAACCTGGAAGTCCCCGAAGCTTTTTAAAGTGGTCAGGATGAATAGATTGGTCCTTTAACCCTTTGCCATCACAGGGCGTCCTATGCCGTCCCTGCAACGGGCAGGCCTTGAAGCCGCAGGGTGGCATAGAACACCCTGCTGACTTCAATGGGTCTCCTTCGACCCGCCCACCAGTCGGTACGTGCCACGTACCATTGGCTGTCGTGGGACGGCCTGAACTCAGGGCGTTCCCTTTCATTAAAAAGAAAAAAATCTGCAACCCCCCAATACTAAATTTTTGACACCAATGATCTTCTGTCTAGATGGTTAATTTTTAACAAAGGAGGGAAAAAAGAAAGGAAAAAACAAAAAAAATTTATTGCGTAATATTGTATGACAATCTGATATAGATCATCAAGTCCTGTGGGATTTAATTAACATATTCCTAAAGGTTTAGGCATATGTGAGTTGAATACCATATGATTTAGAAATCCATATCAATTTGTAATCCAATATTACGCAATGGATTTTCTTTATTTTCTCTCCTTTGTTGAAAATGATAATCATGAGGGTAGGTGACTTGTTAAAAATGAAGTATTGTTTTTTTTGTGTGTGTTATGTTTTCTTCATTCACTGGGAGTCTTATACATCTTCATTTTGGGAAGGCTCGGCACACTGTCATATGAATGCAGGGGTGGACTGACCCATCGGACACTCGGGCAGTGTCCGAGGGCCCGCAGGTGAGGGGGGGCTGAATTCGGGTACACGCTTGCTACTGGGGTTTACTACAGCCGGTCTGGCCAGCAGATGAGGGCGCCAAGTAGTACACTTCGTCTTCGTTCATTTTCCGAAATGTGCCCCCTTGGCCTGGACGTGGATCATAATGATCCGCCGCCGAGCCTTGAAAGGCTGCGACTGAGGTCTCCCGGGAGGTGGACACGTCACTCTCTCTGTGCCCGCACGGCTCTCGATCTCAGCCACGCCCCCCAAGGTAACATGAGTCGGCTGAGACAGAGCCTACCCCTGCAGCGCGCAAGAGATTCAAGTGGGCCCAGGGAGCTGATTGCGTGCCCCATTACGAGGTTGAGTGTGATCTCACAAAACCTCCCATATTGATGCGGTAGGGAATTTACATCTCCTGTTGAAAGAACGAGTGTGACAATCGCTGGTCATGTAAATTTCATGTCATTTAGGCAGCATTGTCATGTAAGAATGTTGCATCTTTAAAATTGGTGTAAATGGGACATTACTGTTTTGTGTGTTTAGGAGCAGGTTAAGGGTGGGGATAAGAATTGGATTTAAGTGGTGGAAGATCCCGTGGCATATGTAGGATATCCCAGGAGGTACAAAGTGATGTTCTTTTTTTTAATATTTATCCTTCTAGAGTTACGACTGGTTTCTTAAAATTGCAGGTGTTGACCCCCCCCTTATTATTTTTTTTTCTACTCTTATCTCTCCTATAGTTTGTCATGCCTCTAAAAATATGGGTGGAGAAAGTTATTGCACTCTGCTTATCCTCATATTATGTAGTGCAATGTATTCTGGTATTTACTTTTGAAGGCTTGGAAGGAAATTTGGTTTTGGCATTTTGGGTTAACCTTAGGAAACCTTTGGATTCAAGGAAGGGCTGGCAGGGGCACATGGAGGGAAATTTCCTTTTGGGCAATTAGAATACATAACAACCAGATTTAGTTGAGCACTACACCAATACAATCCCCTTACACCAATAAATGGTTTGTCGCTCTGTACCATTCTGGTGGTTTCCCCAATGAAACCAATATTAGACTGCAACAGTCACAAATGTTTGGAGATAGGTACAGCGCCCTCCAGTTCTTATAGGTATCTTTGTGCCTTTAAACAAATCTTCTCTTTATCTCCATAGGACGTGCAGAGAAAAAATATACAGAAACAATTGGTGCAGTATGTCCTACTGGATCTTAATAAAGATTTTCTAAAATTTTAACTTTTTAAACCTAGAGCCTTAAACCGGCTCTAGTATATTCCACCTTATATGTATTTTCTTCCCATACAGACACCTAATAACCTGTTCAGATTTTCCTCTCCAGATACCCCATATGTAAGGGAGAAAAAAGAAGAAACACAAAGGGAGATCCCCTAGTATAATTCTGTGCAACTTGTAATATGGAAAAGAAAAATACCCAATGGCTCACTCACTCAGGATAGAGCCTCCAGGGTCTTGGGATGCTCGCCAGTGAATTTTTGGGAAAATTCACAAAACCCTCTCCAAACGCAAATAACAGGAACGTCAGGATTTGAAGAAAAGCGTAGTTTATTAAAAATCTGTTTCCCAGAACGCGTTTCGCCGGAGTACCGGCTTCATCAGCTGGCAAAAAACACTTGTTGGAAATATATGAGATCCTATGAATAATAATAAAAAGGTCTGTTACAGAAAATTAAAACGGCGGTTACATTTTTTTTATAATAAACGGGAAAAAACTATTTCCAAAAAAAATCCAGAAAAATGCTTAAAAAATCCTAATAAATAGAGTTTTTGCTGCAAATGAAAAGAATAGATGGTTGAATACATATTTAAGGAGAACTGGGATTTTTGTTAACATTGAAACCTATGGGATTCGCCTGTTTAAACCTGTCGACTGAAACCACCGAAAATCTGGGCATTTCACTGACATTCACTGACTTCTCTATGGGGAATTTCACTGCCACCAAAGGTCACCATATTTCGCTGTTAATTCGCCAATATTTGACGAATCGCCAGCTTTTTGAATAGCTAAACAGTCACAAAATTGCACCGTATGGGGAAATTCACCGTTCGGTGCAATTTCGCGTCCGTTTCAATCTTCTCTGAATAACCCCTTAATAGAATTCTTCACACAGACAGTGTAACATATCACCATAATATGCAATCTCATGCAATCTATGCAATATCTCTTGTTCATTCGTATGGTCTTCTGGTCTTTGGGTTTGTTGGCTTGCTATGCATGGTTTACATACGATCAGGCAGTGTGCTACATAAAGAGAGTCTTTACTTAGTCGAGGATTATAAAGGTGTTTATTCTCTGAGCCTCAGAAGTACACATCGTTGTTTTGCGATGTGCAGACAGATGTCAGTTGCAACAATGAATCTTAAATGCCATGAAAATAGACACGTGGGTTGACAGTACTATGTAGCACTTACATCTTTATGTTTTGTCACCTAGATGCTGAGCCTGAGTTTCCACAAGTCCCAGCCGCTCCACTGGATGTGGAAAGCCTTGATGCAAACAAAGACTATGTGATCATCTCATGGAAACAGCCAGCTGTGGATGGGGGTAGCGCAATTCTAGGATATTTCATTGACAGGTGGGTATCATGAGCATCAATACTATCCTCCTCTTTCGTGATTATGGATGCCTTTAATATTGCCTCCTAGCAATGTCTCTGAGTGCTGGGTTTTATCTGCGTGCTAGGTGACTCATTATCTGACAGACAAAACCCAGTTAAGCGATGAAGCCCCTATCTGACAGGCCAGTCCTTAGAATAGCCAGATCTGAACTGAATAAAGAAAAAGAACAAGGACAATACATAGAAGTACTGATCCCACGGGGACAAGAGAAATATTACAGTCAAATACAAAGTCAGAGATCAGTATTTATTTATTTATTTAGAAAGTATTTTACCAGGAAGGATACAGTGAGATTTCTCTCGTTTTCAAGTATGTCCTGGGTACACAGAATCAGTATAATAAATAACCAAACAGGGAATATAGAGAAAAAACAAAGTACAGATACCATAGACAGGGTCAGTACACAGGATAAATATAAACCAAACAGGGACAGGAGCAGAAACCGGAACCAAGAATACTTACAAGGGGTCAAACCAACGGATCACAGATATACAGGAACGCGCTGGTATACTGGAAACTACGACAGGGCACAGAGCTCTTTCACTTGCTCTTATTTAAAGGCCTCCTAGGTCTTTGATCACGTGCAGCAGTCCCAGATGCTATTTTGCCAGAATGGCGCCCTTTCTGCCCAGGAAGCCTAACTGCAGCACCAACAGCTGACATGACAGTCTCGTTTTGTATCTCGAGGTATTAAGGGCTAAATTGCAATCTTCGCTCAAACGTTTGCGCCGGCGCAAAAAAGCATTAATGCGAGGGGTAAAACCCTTTGCGCCGAATGCCGTATTACAAAGTCAGCGCAACAAACGTGCAAAATCGTCTACCGCTGGTGAACCTGCGTGAACGGTGCACAAGATTACTGTACATCGCGCGTCCTATACTTAACATTGTGAGCGCAAACGCGAATGTGCGCTGGTACGCGGATGGTATTACAATCTATGCGCAGGATTTAATGCATAATTCTTGCGCGCATAATTTTAGCAACTCCTAAAAGCTGGTGTTAATGGCAAATCTGAACAACCTGGCCGAACCCCAAATACACCAACCAGCCCAAAAAAAAAATGCCGCAAAGTATATTTACACATTCTACACATACCAAAGCAATAAAATGGAGAGGTTGTGTGTGCATGTATTATTGCTGCAGCATATATGCTCAGATTGACTTTGACAGGTGCAAAAACTTAACGTGAGATAATTGTGGTTCTTAATTCTGATTGGCTGAATCGTGAGAAAAAAAACAGCCGCACATTGATTTCTGCCCCCAACAGTACTGCGCGAGCATTTGTGCGCGTCCGGTTTACGTGTTATTGCTCGATGGATGAAAAAACGCGCGAGGATTGTAATTCCAGCGGTGATTTGCACGCACAAACGTCTAACGCTTCACGCAAAAATCCACGCTTTGTGCAAGCATTTTTGCGCGAAGATTGTAATTTAACCCTAAATATGGTATTTATTTATTCTCTATCAATATTTTTGCAGGCCCAGAAAATCATCGTGAATGGCACTGCACAGCTGTGAAATAGTATCTCTAGTGCGCATAACTCATAGAGCCAAACTATCCAGTGTTTTGTGATGCAGCGGATTACATTAGATTACATTACATTTGTTTAGCTATTTCAATTGTTGAGTACATTACAAACAAGCAACCATATTGCCCACCAATAGAATACTTCTGACCCACCTCGAAACAGAGCTACAGTCCATGAGCCCAAGTTATTCCAAGTATTCACTGAGTACAATTAACCTCTATAACACAAATAATACATTATCACTTGTCTTGCATCCATGATGTGCGTTTACTCGTCTTTGTGCAGGATGCACATAGATGTTATAAGTGCTAGAATAACAAGTATTTCCAAGTCCCTCGTTATTCTTAATACTGGAATACAAATTAATGGCAAAATACTGCTTTAAAAGAAAAGTTGTAAAGGGATTATTTTGTTATAATTCAGCTACAGACTGCATTTTAGCTTTCACTTTTAATATGTGTTATGCACATGCTGTTTCAAAGCTGTGAACATAACCTTATAATCTCTATGCTCAAGGTTGTTCTAAATGGAAATAGGGTAGAACCTCTCAGATTGCTTCCTGTGACACATCGATGAGACCTTGGGAATCAATTACCAGGGGCCCTATTCTCACCTTGCCAGTAACAGAGAGCCACGGGGTAAATATCAGCATGAAACGATAACCTTTAGCGGCTTCCCGTTACTGACTATTCCAACTCAGCCATTGTATTGACTGTTGCAATATTTGGAAGCTGCTTTAAGCTCCCTGGCGGTGTTCCCGAGTGTGTCTCTGGGTTAAATTTCACTGCTGAGAGCGGTAACCCTGAGACACACTCGGGCTGGATACATCACCTCTCCGTGCGCTCCCTCAATGATCTCTGCAATCTCCTCCGGCGATCGCGGCGTTTTACTTCCTGGATTCATTCTCGCGAGGAAGGAACCAGGAAGTATAAGGTCGCGGTCGCCGGAGGAGGTAGCTGGGGACATCGAGGGAGCGCAGGGAGAGGTGATGTACCCAGCGGCATCCCGAGTGTTGCTCGGGTTTACCGCTTCCAACATAGGAATTTAACCCCGAGCTACACTTGGGATATCGCTGGGGGGGGGGGGAAATAGACCACTTTTAGATGCGGTTTTTACCCAGAAATAGACCCCCAGGGAGGTTAAGATACTGGAAGCGGCGACAGGTGTCGTCACTGCTATCGGCTCCTGGAGTCCATAGATATCAGTGGAGCCAAGCGCGACCCTGCAAGAGCTCTGCACAAGTTTGCCTATACGGGGTCACACAGAAGCCACAGAACAATGTGAAATATTTGTATGAAACAGTTGTAGACAGTAGGTGGCAGGCTAGAGCCAACATAGAGAAAGCTGCACAAAACGTCTGCAAGTAATGACAGTATTTCACTGATGTGAACTGACGGAGAACTGAATATTGAGGGCTAAATTAGCTTAATTTAATGCGGTGGCAGTTATTCATAGAGCTCACCAAATGGCTCTTTGATTGATTATTGAATTCTTTATATATTTTATTTTAACTATATCTGTGACTAATCATATACAATCTTACTGTTTGTGTACAGAGAAGATATTATATTCAAAAGACACAAAACACTTAGGTCCCTATTACAATCTTCACGATAAAACGCTCACGTGAATTTGTACGTCCCTGAGGAGCATACTTACGTGAAACGCGCGTCGGACATGGTTTTCACAATTTGGGTCCCTCTTTCAATTGATTCCCGAGCATGACTATGTTGATGAGGGCGTTATGCTAAATCTTTGGGCATTTGCCGCCGGGGATCTACCCCATCTGGGCACCTTACATTTATATTAAGGGGATCCGTCTGTGTTTTTGTTTTTAGCCTGCATGGGAGACTGTTCTATTGAGCCACTGCTGCAGTTGTTCAGTAAACACTGTTTTGATTTTTTTACTATGAGTTACTGCACTTGCCGTGTTGTGATAATTTAGACAATCGGCTCGTGCAAAGTGTAACTTATTCATGTGTATATATGACCATGCAGGAAATAGGGCATGTGGCTCTTTAAGCTTTAATACTTTTCTCTCCATTATTGAGCGTTGATCATCCTAATCATTCTATATTTTTTGGTCTCTCTAGACAGGCATACATCACTTTCTGGAATCTCCCCCTGACTCTTAACATAATGCGATGGTAATAGCAGGGTGGTAGTTCATTCATTCCAAATTTTCATAGTTCGTTTCCAGATTGATGTAGGTTTTTATCTTCTTTGCGCTCAGGCCTTGTGCATTTTGTGAATTTTTTCGTATTTTTTTCGTTTTTTGCACTGTTTTTTTTATGTGTGTTATACAATTTCCTTATGTCAATAAATTTAGAATTTATATTACTTTGCATTTTTTCATTTTCCTCACTTGAATTTTTGGATCAGTGATCCATATGTTTTCAATATATCTGTGACTAATCATATACAATCGTACTGTTTGTGTACAGAGAAGATATTATATTCAAAAGACATAAAAACACTTAGGTCCCTATTACAATCTTCGCGATAAAACCCTCGCGCAACGCGTGAATTTGTGCGTGGAATGTTACCGCGTGTAAATCAACGCTGGAATTACAACCCTTGCGCATTTTCTCATTCATCGAGCAATAACGCGCATTAAATGGACGCGCAAGATGCGTGCGCAGCAACGTTACGTGCAGAAATCAGCGTGCGGACTGTTTTTTTTCACGCGATTCAGCCAATCAGAATTAAGAACCACAATTGTCTCACGTTAAGTTTATGCGCCTGTCAAAGTCAATCTGCACATATTTTTTTTTTTGAGAAAGTATTTTACCAGGAAGGATGCATTGAGATTTCTCTCGTTTTCAAGTACGTCCTGGGTGGTGAGTATGTACCGTTAGGTGTCTTGCCCAAGGACACTTACTGGAGAGGTTGCTCGTCTCCACAGGCTCTCTCCACGCAGAGCAGTGATGTTACCTCTACTCCACCAAGCCGGTTACATATATATATATTGCATCAATAATAAAATATGCTGGCGCTTAAAGTTAAGTATAGGACGCGCGTAGTAAAGTACACTCGCGCAGCGTTCGCGCAGGTTCACCCGCGGTAGACGTATACGCACGTTTATTGCACTGACATTTTAATACAACGTTCAGAACAAAGAGTTTTACCCCTCGCGTTAATGCGTTTTGCGCTGACGCAAACGTGTGCGTGATGATTGTAATAGGGCCCTTAAAGTGCCCAGAAATGTCAGCACCATGTAATTATTATTTTCCATTATAAATATTATTTTCTATTCATATTGGTAAAATCTTTGAATCCTCTGACGTAATAGTATTTAATGATCTGAATCACATAAATGTCTCTCAGCGTAGTATGTAGTGTGAATGCGTACGAAGAATGGTAATGTTTGAGTGTAGACGTGTGTCTGTGAAAGATGTTAACATTTGTCAATGTAAATTTGTGATACTGGTGGTAGTGGCGTCACAAGGGGGTGCGGAGCGTCCAGGCCGTACCTGGGTGACACCCTCTGAGGGGTGTATCACCGGAATGCCTGCCATCATGTATGATGGTGACCATCTTCAGTAGGATTAATAAATATGCATTTTGTAGTGCCAAGGTGTGTCGACGCAGGATTATGTTTGTATGTAGCATTGACATGCAAATGCAGGCATGTAATTGTGCACAGTGTCAGCATGTATGAACCCTGGCCAGATGCATCTATGTAGGAAGTCAGTGTGCAAATATTAAAAATACTGGTGTTTTTGCATATATTGATGGGATGGAGATACATATAGGTGGGTAATGCCAAAGTACGTAAAGGTAAGGGGCTGATTGCATGTCCTATCAATACCAGAGTGTATTTGTATGTGGAGTCAATGTGTGTAAGTATATGTCCCCAGATGCATAGATATACTCACCTTTAACATTTGTAGCTTCACCAAAGAGAATCTCAATGTAAGCATAGACGGCTGATGGTGCCCTAAATCCTAAATCACCGCGGACAATCAGTAAGTGAGGGTATAACATTTAAACATTTAAGAGTGGATTACTAGCTATACCCATTCTTACTGTTACAGAACTGGTTTCCAGGAATTCAAATGGAGTTACATCTATGCAATGATAATCCTATTACAACTTCCAAGAAAACATGAACAGTGATCTCCCTTAATCCCTACTAGCATACCAAAGGAATGAAGACTTGAGCACAAGTGGATCAGCAAATCTGACCCACTTTACACTTTAGACCAGAGAACTGCAACCGACATCCCTCACATAATACGCTACAATTAACATATTAGAAGTATCAAGGATCCAGTAGCTGCCCACTAGCATTCCAATCTACAGTATGATAATATTTAAAGATAATTACCAAATATTGATATTAAAACACATCAAAATAGCCCTTGAGTGTTTATCTACTTTTCCATACCACCTTGTGGTTCAACTACTCTAAAGGTAACGAGGTAATGCTATGAAAACAAAAAACATCAAAGGCTCAAAAAATTATAATGATCTTCAAGATTTTCCTTATTCTAACAATATGGAAAATACCAGACCTGTTGGCCATTTCAGGCATTGCATAATATGACTTGGCTGGTGACTGGAGAGTTTCTCTGTTTTTTTTTCAAATTGTCCTCAAATTTGGAGTCCTTCATTTGTGTTCTATTGCTTGGACATTCAACACTTGTAGCAAGCAACTAAACTGTCATGGTTAAATTAGCTTAAAATGTAAGTGGCAACTACTGAAAGTTTTGTGGTTTTGTCCTTTGCTCCCCTTAGATGTGAGGTTGGTACCAGCCATTGGACC
This sequence comes from Leptobrachium leishanense, assembly GCA_009667805.1. Lineage (NCBI taxonomy): Eukaryota > Metazoa > Chordata > Amphibia > Anura > Megophryidae > Leptobrachium > Leptobrachium leishanense. The sequence goes on along the minus strand of CM019067.1, from coordinate 108,903,946 downwards.
CAGTGCAATGACACACCTGTGAAATTTGCTCGCTTCCCAGTCACTGGCCTAATTGAAGGACGTTCTTACATATTCCGTGTGAGGGCTGTAAATAAATCTGGCATTAGCAGACCATCGCGCGTGTCAGAACCTGTGGCTGCTCTGGATCCTGCTGACAGAGCCAGGATTAGAAGTAAGTCCTGCTCAGCAATAGCTAAAACATGACAGTTATGAATCAACGCTGAGTTAAAATGACATGCCAGAGTAATAAACAAACCACGGGGGAGCATATTAGCTGTCATTTAACTTGAGTAACAATTGCATTGTATATTTATGTACAGTCCATGCATTCCACAGAGCATTAACTTAGAATGAATGTATCAAACAATAAGAACAAATATAAAGACTACAGCTCTGCGGAATGTTTTGGTGCTTAATAAATAAAAATAATAAAATGATTATATACTTAAGTCACAGGAGTTTAAAGACCGATAGGATTATTGTATATTGGCAACATGGAAATCATACAATACACCTGACACTGGTATGTCCAGTCCATTTGTGTTCTGGTGTGTCTCAACTGTGGATTTACTAATTACAAATTTAGGACCCTATTCCAACCACCCATTAAATTAATGGGAGGGAACATTATTATAAATGGAGCCACTTGGTAATGACTCGACCAGCTATTCTGACTGAGCCACAAGCTTTGCTTGTGCCTCGACTTTAGCAGCTGCTTACTACAAGCACACGGCTCCTGTACCTTGTGTAACAGATCTCTGTGCCCAGACAGGGTCACATCTGCCCTATGCTGCTCCCTCGCTAAACACCCAGGTTCTCCTTGTGACTCTCATGCCTTCCTCCAGTACCTTAGCAGCAGGTTAAGGACAGGTGCACAGAAAGAGCCTGAATAGCACCCCCAGAAATAAGCCGAAGCTGTAGACCTGGAGCCTTTCGTTGGCACAGCGAGCAGAAGTTAGCTGGTACCCCAAAACATGAGTCGTGACTTCAAGCTTGGTCAGAATAGAACTGACTGTTTACTACCCAATTACAGAGATAGACAGGCAAGAACAACCCCCTTCATGCTTACACCCAACAGATAACATGACAGATACAGTCAACCACCAACTACATTTGCATACAATCAAGCAGATAGCTGCACAGGACCTTCAAACAATGGACAATGGGATTTCCTAGGAGAAGGGGGAGGGAGAAGGCAGGTAAAACAAAGGAATTTCTTATAGAGAGAACGTACACAATAGAGAGAGCAGGTACTAATACAGAGATCTACACTATACAGAGAAGGGTTAGATAATTGAGGGAATGTACGCAAAATACACAAAAAGAGACTATACAATAAATGCACAAGGGAATAACACACAGACATCTGAAATCTTTAGTTAACTGGTGGATTTTTAAAACCGTGAAAACCAAATATATTTAAAAGGTCCACCAGTTCCCCCAATAGTCTTTTTCACTGGCCATAGTCTCTGGGCAGGAGGCTAGCGCACAGCCCCCTCCAAGTCACACAGTGACAGCGTGTTCTGTCACACCTTGTATAGAGAATAACAAGCTATTCCCTGGTAGGTTGCTTTTCTCAGCCTGAGTCGGTATTCACAAATGCATATCAGCTGGGGACCTGGTGTCCTGTGGACAATACCAGTGGTGGTGTGAGGTTTCATTGCTGGTATATGGTTTTGGCTCTCAACTGTTACAATTTGTGCTGCTAATACATACCGTAGGCTCGGTTCTAGTAGAGCAGGTAACAGGGAGGCGCTGAGGGTTATTGCCTCGCACAGATATTTCCTATTAGAGGGTCCCTGTTACCGCCTATGTTGGAAAGGGGCCTTTAGAAGATTGGAAACCAGATAAATACATTTTTGGGATAACAAAGTGTATACAAATACTGTGAGTTTCATGGTCCGTATAATGACCCAAATGAAAAACATCCAAAAATAGTAAGTAGACACCAAAATATGGAGAAGCAGGATAAGCACACCAGACACACTCTCTGTGCCAGACATTTGCAAATCCTGAATACACAGTATTTGATTGACATCTGTTTAGTTTATGCATTTTACAATATATTATGCTGAGATTGGAGTTATTAAAAATCATAAATGTTGAGGAAATGTTTGAAGAAATGATGTGGGGAACCTCAAAATTAGGATTAAAATTTTAATTAAGTCAAAATTATTGTCAAACTACTTGATATACAGTAGTTGTAATAATACCTTGTAGTAGATGCCGCTAGTTTAATAAGGCTCAACGTAGGAGGTAGCGTTGTTTAAAAAAGTCTTAACACAGCCAGGCTGGTAAATTAAGAATTTAACAAATTTAAGTTATTTTTTTACTTATTTCCTGAATACAGCAGTCTTCAGTGGTCAGGGGGAGTGAAAGGTAGCGTTGTCTGCACTGTGGGAAAATTGAGGGCGGGAATTAAGATCATATTTAAGAGGGCTAGAGGGCGAGAAAAAGGAAGCAGGAAAGAAGTAGCAATTGCATAATTGATTAAAAACATTTTTAAAAAAAATTATTTCATGTCTTTTCAAATGATTTGGTTGACAGAAGATAAAATATATTTAGTGTAGAATGAACACTACAGGAACACTCATGACATTTATATCTATATACAATACATCTGAAGCATACATTTCACATTTCCTTACATACAACCTTATTACCTACTCACTTTGGTTTAATGTGTTCTCTGTTTCAGGCCGTCCCTCTGCCCCATGGACAGGACAAATCATCGTTACCGAAGAAGAACCCTCAGGTAAAGGGGCTATAGACCATAAAGTCTCATTATCAGCTGACAGGTCTGTGACTGATTCTGTCAATTTAAGGATGACTTCATTAGTTAGATTGTGCCATCCATATAATGATGAAGTTTAGTTACTGGCTTATTTCTGGGGGAAAGAATAGAAAATATATATTTTACACAAAGCTTGTTATCAGTTGTGTTGCTGTGGACTTCTCTTATCCACTAGGTCTCAGCAAACAAACCATACTGGTCTCCAATAGTAGAGGAAAAGGATGATCTGAATACTGTGCTGCCATAGGCGAAACACATGCCAGGTGTGATTAACAGAATAATGCTATTATTGTACATTTTGTCCTCTCCATGGTCTCTTATAAACATATACAGAAGGAGTTATTCCTGGGCCACCATCTGATCTCACTGTAACTGAAGCCACCAAGAACTATGTTGTGCTAAGTTGGAAGCCTCCTGGTGAACGTGGTCATGAAGGTGTCATGTACTATGTAGAAAAGGTCAGTTCAGTTTTACGTCTATTTACAAAGAACTACTGAAAGCCAATGCAAATCACTTTGTAACCCTTGGCCTTAAATGTTTAAATGACAAAACCAGGTGCTCTGATTGATCATGAAGATTTGGAACTTTTCTATTTTATACAGGGTAAGCCACATAGACCCAAACCAATTTATTATACTGTATATAGATCTTAAATGATTGACTGGAAATTAATAAGAGTTTCAGGAAATGTGCCTCCTCTTTTGCTGTACATATTCCATCACAGCAAGTGCTGGAAATGGCAGCCATTTTATGTAAGGCACATGTCAACCCTGAATGTCGCTATGGTGTCAATAATGCAGGGCTTGTTACGGCTCACTAACTCCTTGAGGTAGCCACACAAAAAGTCTGAGCAGGTTAGAGTGAGAGACCAGTGTTTCCACGTATTTTTGGAAATGACACCTTAAAAAACTCTGGACTGTTGCCATTGACTCATGTGAGGTGTAGCATGTCACGCCATCTTGCTGGGAGTTTCCATGGACTTGCTAGTCTCATGGCTCTGCTGCTGTCCTAACTTGCACAAAACGATGGGCCACACCAAAGTAATCACTATAAGGAAACTTTATTTACCGCCCAAGGGGGCTAAACCGACAAAAAATTGCGACATTTCCTCTCTAGGCCTCAGTCATGCTTTTAAGGCCTAGCACCGAAACGTCGCAATTTTTTGTGTGGTACATAAAGGTTCCTTATATAGTGACTATTTTGGTGTGGCCCATCGTTTTGTGCAAGTTTGGATACGGGACAGCGGACCCTTTGGGGGAGCACCCAGAGTATCACAGGACAACAGTAAGGTAGTAGCCTCACTTTTCCATTTTGTTTTGGGCTGTTGTCCTGGCGGCTGTTTCCAGCCAATGTTTTGATGGGACGATGTGCTCTGCATAAGAGGCAGTACATTTCCTGAAACTCTCATTAATTTACTTTCACTTGTTTAAGATCTATGAGTAAATCTTGAGGTTTGGGTCTATATGAATCACCTTCCTGTACTTCTAATATTGTCTTATATTCCTGTGTTAAAGTAACATCCTACTCATCCTGACCACTCTATATTTTTTAAATGCTTATGATGTGAGGAGTGCCCCCCTTCTCCCCCCCAGCCCCCCATTTTATGTTAAAAGGGCTGGGTGAAGAGGAGGAGTTTCCGGCACCCCACCCAACGTCACCAGCAGCCAAGAAATTTGAATTTCCCGGCTGCCGGTTACTAATTGCTTACTTTGCGAAGTCGGCACCCAGGGAGTGTGCCGACGTCACTATCTTGGAGACCAATTTCGTTAGCGATCAGTGTCAGAGAGGCCATCTTGTAAAAAATCTGAAAGGGGTTAAGAATTGTTAGAATCTTTTAAGGGGTTAAAATCTGTTACAATATTTAAATGTATGGGCTACTGTTAAAGTCTTTGAATATTTGAATTGGTGTGCTCTCCATCTGGTTTGTTGTATTCTTCTGTCTTGAGAAGCACCTGTTCATAAAGCTTAGTAAAGGTTGAGTGCTGCTCTCTTGGTGTATATTTTATAATAATGTAGCATTATTTTTTCACTTTGATGGATAGTGGACTTTCTTGAGAGTAGTAGGAAGGGATACATGATGTATAGGTGGACTCAAAGGAGGGACAGGGCCTGTGCAGGACAGAAGATCCAATATCATTATAATAGTTTGCCCTGTTTTTGCTCTGTGTAAACAAAACTATGACATCAAACAACTGATCCACTGAAACAAATCAGTAACATCAGATTCAGATTGTGACAAAATATGTAAACAAATAACTTTTATTGTTATGTAAGTTAAAATGTGATCAAGATCATGATGGACACCCGAATCGAGACAACACATAGGTTAAAATAAACCTATTACCTATGTAACCAGTAGACTGGATTTTTGCAATAAATCATTCATATAACTTGGAAAAAACCATGGCAGTTTATACATGTACCAAATTTGGTGAACAAATTAAGACACAGGAAGGTTGTAGGAAAAAGCGGCAGAGAATGAGAAAAGAAGAATATATACATATACAGTTGTGTTCAAAATTATTCAACCCCCAATGCTGTAAAGGGTTTTAGGGAATTTAGTGTACATTTGTAATTGTATTCAGAATGAAATCCTACAAGGACTTTTTAAAGAACCATATGCAACTAAAATGACATCAATTGGTTTTGTAATACAGTAGTAAATGTTTCTTTTGTGAATTCTTCATTGACACAATTATTCAACCCCTTAAAGACTACCACTCTGAAGAACAGAGGTTCATTCAAGTGTTTTCAATCAGGTATTGAAAACACCTGTGGATGTCACGGAGCAGCAATAAAGCATAATAAGCACCAATTAGGCAGCTTTAAATTGACTGTGATACTCAGCTCCTTCTAGACATTTACTGGTGTGGTTACAAACATGGTGAAGTCAAGAGAATGGTCCAGGAAGACAAGAGAAGAGGTGATTACTCTTCACAGGAAGGGCAATGGCTATAAGAAGATTGCAAAGATGTTAAACATACCAAGAGAGACCATAGGAAGCATCATTCGCAAATTCAAGGCAAAGGGCACTGTTGAAATGCTACCTGGTCGTGGCAGAAAGAAGATGCTGACTTCGACTGCTGTGCGCTACCTGAAGCATAGAGTGGAGAAAAGTCCCCGTGTGACTGCTGAGGAACTGAGAAAAGATTTGTCAGATGTGGGTACTGAAGTTTCAGCTCAGACAATACGGCGCACACTGCGTAATGAAGGCCTCCATGCCAGAACTCCCAGGCGCACCCCCTTGCTGTCTCCAAAGAATAAGAAGAGTCGACTGCAGTATGCCAAAAGTCATGTGGACAAACCACAGAAGTTTTGGGATAGTGTTCTGTGGACTGATGAAACTAAATTAGAACTGTCTGGGCCCATGGATCAACGCTATGTTTGGAGGAGGAAGAACAAGACCTATAAAGTAAAGAACACCTTGCCTACTGTGAAGCATGGCGGTGGGTCAATCATGCTTTGGGGCTGTTTTGCTTCTGCAGGTACAGGGAAGCTTCAGCGTGTGCAAGGTACCATGAATTCTCTTCAGTACCAGGAGATATTGGATGACAATGTGATGCAGTCCGTCACAAACCTGAGGCTTGGGAGACGTTGGACCTTTCAACAGGACAATGATCCCAAGCATACCTCCAAGTCCACTAGAGCATGGTTGCAGATTAAAGGCTGGAACATTTTGGAGTGGCCATCGCAGTCACCTGACTTAAATCCGATTGAGAACCTCTGGTGGGACTTAAAGAAAGCAGTTGCAGTGCGCAAGCCTAAGAATGTGACTGAACTGGAGGCTTTTGCCCATGACGAATGGGCGAAGATACCCGTAGATCGCTGCAAGACACTTGTGTCAAGCTATGCTTCACGTTTAAAAGCTGTTATAACTGTAAAAGGATGTTGTACTAAGTACTAAGATTGAATGTCACTTGGGGGTTGAATAAAACTGATAATGATGTGAGCACAGAAAAGACATTTGTGGTTATTTCATTATAAATGTTATGTTATATTTGTCTGACCTACACGTGCCTCTTTGATTTAATTGTAAGCAAGATGACTGAATGATCAAAATCAATGTCAAACTGGCCAAAACACTCAATTTCAGTGGGGGTTGAATAATTTTGAAAACAACTGTATATCTCAAGCCCAACTCACATATACAGTCAGGTCCAGAAATATTGGGACATCGACACAATTCTAACATCTTTGGCTCTATACACCACCACAATGGAGTTGGAATGAAACAAACACAATGTGCTTTAACTGCAGACTGTCAGCTTTAATTTGAGGGTATGTACATCCAACTCAGGTGAACGGTGTAGGACTTACAGCAGTCTGCAGATGTGCCTCCCGCTTGTTAAGGGACCAAAAGTAATGGGATAGAATAATAATCATATATCAAACTTTCCCTTATAAATACTTGGTTGCAAATCCTTTGCAGTCAATCACAGCCTGAAGTCTGGAACACATAGACATCACCAGACGCTGGGTTTCATCCCTGGTGATGCTCTGCCAGGCCTCTACTGCAACGGTCTTCAGTTCCTGCTTGTTCTTGGGGCATTTTTCCTTCAGTTTTGTCTTCAGCAAGTGAAATGCATGCTCAATGGGGTTCAGGTCAGGTGATTGATTTGGCCATTGCATAACATTCCACTTCTGTCCCATCAAAAACTCTTTGGTTGCTTTTGCAGTATGCTTTGGGTCATTGTCCATCTGCACTGTGAAGCACCGTCCAATGAGTTCTGCAGCATTTGGCTGAATGTGAGCAGAGAATATTGCCAGAAACACTTTAGAATTCATCCTGCTGCTTTTGTCAGCAGTCACATCATCAATAAATACAAGAGAACCAGTTCCATTGGCAGCCATACATGCCCACGCCATGACACTACCACCACCATGCTTCACTGATGAGGTGGTATGCTTAGGATCATGAGCAGTTCCTTTCCTTCTCCATACTCTTCTCTTCCTATCACTCTGGTACAAGTTGATCTTGGTCTCATCTGTCCATAGGATCTTGTTTCAGAACTGTGAAGGCTTTGTTAGGTGTTGTTCGGCAAACTCTAATCTGGCCTTCCTGTTTTTGAGTTTTACCAATGGTTTACATCTTGTGTTGAACCCTCTGTATTCACTCTGGTGATGTCTTCTCTTGATTGTTGACTTTGACACACATACACCTACCTCCTGGAGAGTGTTCTTGATCTGGCCAACTGTTGTGAAGGGTGTTTTCTTCACCAGGGAAAGAATTCTTTGGTCATCCACCACAGTTGTTTTCCGTGGTCTCCCGGGTCTTTTGGTGTTGCTGAGCTCACCGGTGCGTTCCTTCTTTTTGAGAATGTTCCAAACAGTTGTTTTGGCCATGCCTAATGTTCTTGCTATCTCTCTGATGGGTTTGTTTTGTTTCTTCAGCCTAATGATGGCTTGCTTCACTGATAGTGATAGCTCTTTGGATCTCATCTTGGAGTTGACATCAACAGATTCCAAAATGCAAATAGCACACTTGAAATGAACTCTGGGCCTTTTATCTGCACATTGTAATTGTAATGAGGGAATATCACACACCTGGCCATGGAACAGCTGAGAAGCCAATTGTCCCATTACTTTTGGTCCCTTAACAAGTGGGAGGCACATCTGCAAACTGCTGTAAGTCCTACACCGTTCACCTGAGTTGGATGTACATACCCTCAAATTAAAGCTGACAGTCTGCAGTTAAAGCACATTGTGTTTGTTTCATTCCAACTCCATTATGGTGGTGTATAGAGCCAAAGATGTTAGAATTGTGTCGATGTCCCAATATTTCTGGACCTGACTGTACAATGGGAATTATCAGGACATGAATGGACTACATAGGTAGGTTTATTTTAACCTATGTGTTGTCTTGATTTGTGTGTTCTTCATGATCTTGATCAGATTTTCATTTATATAACACTGACAGGGTTATCCAAAGAGATTCGAAAAGTCACCGCACGTTCGGTGACTTTTCGTTCTCTTCAATTCGGTTCCTTTTGCCGATTGCATTTCGGTGACCCTGCGGTGTATTCAGCAAAGAGCACAGGGTCCCCGAATTGCAGGGAAAAGCTGCCGAAAACCTGACGAAAACTAACCGAATGCACGCTGAAAACAAGCAAAAACATCTGGATTAACCTTCGAAAAAGCCGAACAGGAGCCGAACAGGAGCCGAATCACACAGAGCCGAAGCAGCTGTGACGTAGAGGAGGCAGTGAATAAATTAGAAAAAACATTTGTATGAATCTGGAAAAAGAAACGCTGTTTGCAAAGAAACTACTGAGCGAAAATGTCTGAAATTTTCACAGGAGGTCCAGGGAATGATCATAAAGAGGGCTGTTACAAAAAAAATAAGTTAACTGAAAAAAAAAAAAAATCGGACTTTTTTTAAAAAAAAAAAAAAATCTGAAAAATGCTTAAAGTATTCCTAAAAAATCTATAAATACAGAGACTTTTTGCTGCAGAATTTTATAATGAACGGTTTATTAGATATTGAATAAAACGGGAATATTTTTAACATTGAAGTCTATGGGATTCTCCTGAATAAATTTGCCGAATTAAACCACCGAATGGGGGCATTAGGGAACCTTTCACTGCTGTTTTGTGTTCTCTGAATAGACGAAGCAGTGCTTTTTCATGGGGATTTCACTGCCCTCGAACAGGCACCGAACAGGCACCGTAATGTCAGGCAATTCGCCAGGATTTGGCGAATTGCCTGCTCTCTGGATAGCCGAATGGCCAGGAAAGGTAACCGAACGCTGATTTTCAGCATTCGGTTACCTTTCTCAAGCAATTCGGATCTCTTTGGATAACCCTGTGAGTTTCAATAAAAGTTATTTTTTACATATTTTGTCACAATCTGAATCTGCCATCTTACAGATTTTTTCAGTGGATCAGTTGTTTGATGTTAAATAAGGGTTTAACCCGGATGTTCTCTGTGACCACCAATTTTTCATACACTTTTCAATCTTATTCTAATATTGGTGTTACATTACCACTATTGGTTTAGTAGATATTTATTCAAAACTATGACATGATTCATTAAATTTTTATTCGTGATTTAAAAGAAAATAGAGCTATAAATTAAAAGGTTAGTATGAATTATAGGTAGTTTTTCATACTACATACAATTTCTCCTTTAACATTGTATAAAATAATGATTTTGAGAGTAACATTTCTTCTAATAGCATAGAACAGCTCATACAAGAATTTGGGCCCTATTACAATCTTCGCGCAAACGTTTGCGCCGGCGCAAAAACACATTAATGCGAGGGGTAAAACCCTTTGCGCTGAACGTCGTATTACAATGTCAGTGCAACAAATGCGCGTATACAGGGACGTGCAGTCAGGGGCGGCAGGTGAGGCAGGGCCTCGCCTGCTATTATTCCATTAAGTGGGGACTGTAAATTTTTTTAAATAAAACCTGCCTTTATTTAAAAAGAAGTTCACATACTCACCTACTCCACACTCCCCTGCCGTCTGTCTCTGCTCCTTCACTTTTTTATTTTGCCGACTGCTGTGTGACGTGAAACATCACACAGCAACGGCAGCCTGCTTTGAGCCAACGCAATTTGTGTAGCTCAAGCTGGCTAATAGATTCACTGAAGTCTGCAGCGCGCGTCTGGCGCCGCCTACTCCCTGAATCTACGCTCAGAGAGGCACTGAGAGCAATGGAATTGCTTGGACCAATGGGAAAGCACCATTGATCTCAAGCAATTCAAAAACTGCCTCCATTGGAGGCAGGCCTCCCATGCTTTGATTGACACAGGACATCATGTGGCTGTGCTCGTCAGTCATGGGGGTGTGCAGCGGGGCTGTGTGCCTGGAGGCACAACCAGGAGAGAAACAAAAGATCCAGGGGAGCCCTGAGAGCAGCAAAAATTCCTGGGTAGCCCTGAGAGCAGCAAAAGATCCTGGGGAGCCCTGACAGCAGCCAGATCATGGTAAGCACTGAGAGCAGCCAGTTCCTGGGGAGCTCTGGCCGCAGCCAGATCCTGGGGAGCACTGGCAGCAGCCATTTCCTGGGGAGCACTGACAGCAGCCAGATCCTGGGGAGCACTGGCAGCAGCCAGTTCCTGGGGAGCACTGACAGCAGCCAGATCCTGGGGTGCACTGGCAGCAGCCAGATCCTGAGGAGCACTGGCAGCAGCCAGATCCTGGGGAGCACTGACAGCTGCCAGTTCCTGGGGAGCACTGACAGCAGTCAGATCCTGGGGAGCACTGGCAGCAGCCAGTTCCTGGGGAGCACTGACAGCAGCCAGATCCTGGGTGCCTAAACCTGAACCTACGTAACCTGTGTATAGTATACTAGTATCTGGCTCTGATATTAGTCAGTGCCTCACCAGCCACTGACCTCACCGCACGTCACTGGCGTATACTTCTACCGCGGGTGAACCTGCGCAAACGCTGCGCGAGCTTACTGTAAGTCGCATGTTCTATACTTAACATTGTGAGCACAAATGCGTTTGTGCGCTGGTACGCGGATGGTATTACAATCTATGTGCAGGAATTAACGCATAGTCGTTGCGCACATAATTTTAGCAACTCCTAAAAGCTGGTGTTAATGACAAATTCTATCAACCTGGCCAAAACCAAATACACCAGCCCAAAAGAAAATACGCAGCAAAGTATAGTTACACATTCAACACATACCAAAGCAATAAATTTGAGAAGTTGTGTGTGCATTTATTATTGCTGCAGTATTTATGCGCAGATTGACTTTGACAGGTGCAAAAACGTCACGTGAGATAATTGTGGTTCTTAATTCTGATTGGCTGAATCGTGTGAAAAAACAGTCCGCACACTGATTTCTGCGTGCAACGTTACTGCACGCGCATTTGTTTGCATCCGTTTAACAAGCGTTATTGCTTGACGGATGAAAAATGCGCGAGGATTGTAATTCCAGCGTTGATGTACGCACATTAATGTTTAACGCTGGGCACACAAATTCACGCGGTGCGCGAGCATTTTAACACGAAGATTGTAATAGAGCCCTTTGAGTCTACATATACTGTATATTATAGGGTAAAAGGTAAAATGTCTAACGAAAGAGAGTCTCAAAAACGGTCTAGTCTCAAGTGTTTTAAACACACAGAAATGTCTGCACGATCAAGAGTTTATTTTTCCTTTTAGTTGTAAAAAGTAAGCACAAGGCATCACACATTTACTATGTTATTTATCCACCGTTATACAGTCTGTCGCAGGCACTGAGAACTGGCAACGAGTTAACACAGAGATTCCGGTAAAGTCTCCACGGTTTGCTCTGTTTGATCTGGCAGAAGGAAAATCTTACAGTTTCCGTGTTCGTTCCTGCAATTCTGCTGGAGTCGGTGAACCCTCTGAGGCCACTGAGGCTACCGTGGTGGGCGATAAGCTTGGTAAGCAATACTGCGCCTTGAAAATAAGAGCATGAATGGTTTTTATGATGAGCATTTCATGGAGATGCAAGGGGATTTACTTGTATTCAGGAAAGCAATTAAGAAGAACTGGCAGCCAGGAAGGGGATGAGGAAATTAATTTTTGGTTTAGGTAATGAAGAAGAGAGAAATCCCTTGTATCTCCATAAAAAGATACAGAACATTAGTTCACAGTCCAGTCCTTGTGCACTAATAATAGCACAGGATTCTGGGGTTTTCCCAGTTCTTTTCCATTGCTGATTTCATTAAAACTCTGTCATTTAAAGTACATGGGGCCTGGGTTAGGAATTTGTGATCCAAACATTCTGGACTGTGCTCCAACTGAGCAATTAGCATTAACGAATGAGCCATTAAGTACAAGCTTCACCAGTTAACACAAACAGCTCACTTATTAACACTTCCTGCTCGAGTTGTTATTCCAATCGAGCTCCAAACTTTGCTTGTGTCTCTTTTATAATGACCTCCTACAGTATATTAATGCTTACTAGACATTATCTAGAAAGTGTAGACCTGAGATACACTGAGCGCGTAGCGACGCACAGCGTAGCGAAGCAAACCTTTTGCATGCTTGACTTCACTCCACTCCGCCTCGCAGACAGTCTGCACTGGATTACGTTCGCTTCTCTCCTCACTGGACAGAAATCCAATACTTTGCAGCTCAAACTTGAGAAATGTTTGTTTCCTCATCAAATGAAGGAAAGCCCATTTCATAGAAAAAACAAGTTTATTGTAAAGCAACTTTTAAATTACAATGTACAACGCGCCAAAACTTTATTTTCACAAAGCGCATGTCATATTATTTATTTATTTGCTAAGGATTGTACCAGGAAGGATACATTGAGACTTCTCTCATTTTCAAGTATGTCCTGGGTCTAAACTCCACTTATATCAGCCGCCTGACCGCACCAATATATTACGTCCATTTAGAAAGTTTCTATTGAATAAAATACATATAAATTACTGCCAATTTAATCCGAATAGTATAAAAAAAAGAGAAATAAAAGGTAATCCTAATCACATAGCACCCCTCTCCCCCCGTGTCTAACTATATTTATATACACACACACACTCACTAGGGTTGCACCGATACCACCTTTTTAAGACCGAGTACAAGTTCCAATATTTTGTTTTCAGGTACTCACCGATATCATGCCCACTCAGATACATATATACAGACCAGATCATGCCCACTCATAGACCTCAGTCCAGATCATGCCCACTCAGATACATATATACAGACCAGATCATGCCTACTCACAGACCTCAGACCTGATTATGCCCACACAAACCTTTATCGCCACCACTGACAGCCAGATAGAGTCAGCAGCGGCGTTTGGACAGAGGCTTCTGCACTGCAGCTCTGCCCCCCCCCCCGGTGGGGTGACACGATGGCAAGTGGAAGGGAGCTACAGGACATGGCCGTGTGCTGCAGATCCTGCCTCTCCTCTCATCGTGCCGCTCCACCGAGGGGAAAGTTAGAATTTTCCAACTCTCGTCATTCAGCGTCGCATCGTGACGTGGCCTGAGCGAGCGAGGTGGAAAAACCTGGACACAATGAATGCATTTCGATGTGCGGCGCCGCCTACAGGTGCTACGCTTCACACAGCGCTCATGTGTATCTCAGGCTTTAAGCTGCAGGCAGACGAAGAATAACTAGCAATTCTAAGGTTGTTCTTCATTCTCTGCTCGTGCTGGTATTCAAACAAGAATTTACTCTTGCAAAATCACTTAATCCATAAAAAAAATTGTTGGAGAAAACTTTTATCTACTTCTGGTCCCATGGTGCAGGGGACAGACGCAATCTGCCTCCTCTATATTCAGAAGACAATTGACTACAAATAGTCCACAATATCCCCTCTGACGCACAGCCCTGCTCAGACAGGATTTGATCCTGGCAAATCTCTGACATTTTACGGTGGAAACAGATTAGTTCAGAGTGTAGATAAGTGATAATGGGCTGTAGAGGACAATTCCAAAATGCAGACTATGTGGGTCTGGATCTGAACATTTTGATGGACCACTCTCCCATTCCTCTCACCTATGTATATCTTCTGTATCAGACTGTATTGGGGCACCTGGCGTAAGCCAAGGTGGGTTATTTATTCTAGATATTAAGCCCTTTAAGCAGGTTTGCCGCCGGCTGCATATATACAGAATAAAGCACAGAATACAAGACAAGTGAAAAACAGAGCTGGAACAACAGGAAGTGGCAGGAGAACAGAACCAAAGGGAATCCTAACTCTGGGATAAACGTCCTTGCTTGCCTCTATACTATGGAAGGGAACCTTACAAGAAATACACAGAAACAGGAAGGGCGAGAATTAAACAAGATACTGGCAACACAACAGCACACAGGAGGAAACTCTGATCTTGTACAAAGTCCTTATACTGGCCTTCTACTACTAATGAATACACAGAAATAACAACAGGGATTAACAAGAGCATAGTCAGAGGAATGCAAGAGGGTCTTATTGTCAGGATGGGTAGTGTGTCTTCAGTATGCCAGGGATCAAGAGCCAGGAGAAAAGGTCAGTCAAGCAGAGGTTAGTAAACAGATTAGCACTATACAGAGCACAGGGAGAATAAAAGAGAGTCGTCAGAACCAGACCTAAGTCATACACAGAACAGCAATAAATGCAAACAGGGATACACAGACGAAATGTCATTACCAGGTCAAGATCATACACAGAGCGGGTAGTTAGGAATAGCAGGGATCATACACAGAAAAAACAAGACCATGATATCAGGAAGCAGACCCTCAGGAACAGAGACCTTTCAGGAGAAATGACCCTTGCAAGAGCAATGAGCCTATGTGCTACTTGCATATATATAGGAAACAGGACTGAGCAGACAGGACATGTGATCCCAGGCCAGATCAGCTGCAGGGGACTCCAGGAGTGGCACAGGGCATAATGGCTTACCCTAGATAGGGAAGGGCTGGCCTTGATCACTCTCACAACCAGGGGGCAGGGCTGGAACCAGTGGAAACGTGACACAGACCTTCCACCCCCACTGTGCCCGCTCATTTTTTAGTGCCAATGCCCTACTACTTTCAGACCTTTCAGTTGGTCTACAGACAGGTCTACACATTGAAGCCTTAGCTTACCCAGTGCAAACAAAGAGTTGGAGACAGAATATCACACCATATCTCTAACTTTCTATAGGTAACCTATTCTCAGTGCAAGTTCAACCTCCAGCTCATGTGCTCACTGATTAGAGTACAACTGGCACAGATGATAACTTTTCATTGTGCTTAGTTTTGTCCATAGGTCTGGAACTATATCTCTAATAACAACTATGTTTATTCAGCTTTTACAATAGGAAAGAGAAGTCTGTCAAAGCCTAATAGAGTTGTGTGCATATTTATTTATTTATAAAGGATTTTACCAGGAAGGATACATTGAGATTTCTCTCGTTTTCAAGTATGTCCTGGGTTCAAGAACATTGAAGTGTTACAGTTGTTGCAGAAATACAAAGTAATACAATGCAAGATATTAAAAACACAAATATACAGATTAACAGAAAATAAATATGTAGGTAATAGTCATTATGTTACAGGTTTACAGGTGCATTCTGTATTGAGGTATGTTAGTAAGGAGCTCTTGAGTGACTTAAGACTGGGGGAAGATTTGATGGTGTCTGGGAGGTTATTCCATAACTGCGGTGCTCTGTAGGAAAATGAGGATCGAGCCACTGTCTTTTTGTATTGTGGTATTGCAAGTAAGGTGCTGGTCCTGGATCGGAGGTTATAGGATGAGGGAGCTGCTGGGGGAAGCAGTCTATTCAGATAGGGTGGCAGCTTCCCAGAAAAGCTCTTAACCCTTTCGCTGCTGAGGCTTTTCCCGCCCCTGTGCTGAGGTCATTTTTTACCTGTTTTGCGCATCATGTTTAAACGTGTTTTGAAGGCTTATTTTAGTATATGACATCGACATATTATATATCGTTCTTTCCGTCAGACTCGGTAGATTCATAATATGTCATTATTATATGTATACGTTATGTCATGTTTGTATATTATAACAAAAAATGCAATAAAATATGTATTTTCAATAATTTACAGCGTGTAAAGTGTTTTTTTCCACATTTTAACATGCGAGCAATTGCGGATATATTTTGTATGGGGTGCGCTTGTTAAAAAAATTAGAGATGGGGTCTCGTTACATTTTTTTTTGGGGAAAATGACACCATTTTTAACAAACGCACCGCATACAAAAATCGTTAATGCAGCATCATTGTTCACATTATAATTGAAATGGGAACAATATTGCTGCATTAACAAAACAAAAAAAAAAAAAAAAAGTGTTTATTTTTTTTTTATTATTTTTTTTTTTTAATTTTTTTTTATTTTTATTTTTCTTTTTTTTTTTTTTTTTACAATTTTTTTTACTTTCATGTTTGGTATCGTTGGAACGGCCATGCTCTGGCCGATCCAACGATATCAAAATTTAACCCCTAACTGCCACGGATCGGGAGATAGGGAGTTCATTGGAACTCCCTATCTCCACACTTCGTGGCAGTTAGGGGTTAATGCTAGGACTGGCGTCATCGTGCTGCGCACGATGACGCCAGTCCTCTGGGGGAGTTCCCGGAAGCTTGGCCGACATCCAAGATGTCGGCCAGCTCCCGGGAAGGATCGCAAATCGGCGCTTTTCAGCGCCGATTTGCGATCCAGCTCCCCAGGGGTTAATGCCAGGCATCATTTGGAAGGGCAGGCTGTGCCCTTCCAAATGATGCCTGGGTTAAGCCCCTGTGAGCCGCCGATCGGGAGGGAGAGAGGTCCGAAGGACCTCCCCCCCCTCCCTTTCAGGCGCCTCCTCCGCACATGCGGGGGGGGCGCCTGAATTATGTGTCATCGCGGGGGCGCGATGACACATAATAATGGCGGCCACTGCTCCGGATGCCGGGCTGACATCCAGGATGTCAGCCCGCACCGGAGGGGCCAGCGATCGGCCGGTACCCGGCCGAACGCTGACCCCAATGCGAGGACGCGCTCAGCGCGTCCTCCGCATACCAGGGGGAATGCTGAGGACGCGCTGAGCGCGTCCTTAGCATTCAAGTGGTTAAACACCAGGCTGGAAAGGTGAAGGGTGCGTTTAGACTCCAGCGATGGCCAGTTCAGCTCTTTTAACATGTCACAATGGTGGGTCATGTAGTTACATTGTAATGCAAAGCGGCAGAATGAGTTATACAATGTAGTAAGTTTCTGAAGGTGTGTTTGCGGGGCGGCTGCATACACTACATCTCCGTATTCAATAGCCGGCATAAGCATTTGTTGTACAATCTGCTTTCTTACTGCAGGGCTCAGGCAGGATTTGTTTCTGTACAGGGCACCTAGTTTGGGGAAAAGTTTAGATGACAGTTTTTCGATGTGGGGGCCTAAGGATAGATTAGGGTCCAACCACATACCTAGATATTTCAGAGAAGTGACTGTGGTCAGTGTGCCATTTGATTTTGTCCCAACACATAAGTGGGGATTTTGCAATTTGTGTAGTTTAGGTTTTGTTCCAAAGAGCATCGTTACAGTTTTGTCATTACTTAAAAAAAGTTTGTTGCGTTTGATCCACTTTTCTACCTCTGTGAATTGTTCTTGCAGCACGGCCTCCAGCTGCCGGAGATTTGGTTTGCTAGTATAGATTACGGTGTCGTCTGCATACATATGTACAGTTGAGGCATTGCAGACATTGGGCAGATCATTTATGAATATTGTGAATAGCAGGGGGCCTAGTATTGAGCCTTGGGGTACACCGCAAGCGACAGTGAGGGGGAGGGAGGAGCTGCCAGAAATTGACACATATTGTGATCGGTCGGATACATATGAGTGAAACCAGGTTAGCGTGTGATCACCAATGCCAGAATTTTTACGTTTTTCTAACAAGATGCCATGGTCTACTGTGTCAAGGCCTTGGCAAAATCAAGGAAGATGGCTCCAGTTAGGTTTCCTTGTTCCATCCCAGCTTGGATATCATTGCAGACTTTTAAAAGGGCGGTTGTAGTTGAGTGATTTGGACGAAAGCCGGATTGATCTGGGGTTAAGTAGTTCCAATATTGATAATAATCACGTAATTGTGTGTAGACGCATTTTTCCAAAATTTTTGACATTACAGGGAGCAACAATATCGGAAGGTAGTTGGATACCAAAGTACTGTCACCACTTTTATGGATAGGTACCACTCTTGCAGTCTTCCAGAGTTTGGGTATGTATCCAGTCACCAGTGATTCATTGATTAGAGTTGCGACAGGATTTGCAATTACCGGTGCACTGATTTTCAGCAGCATTGCTGGTATTTGATCAGGTCCAGACTGGTATTTCATTTTTTGCTTACAGAGAAGTTTAGTAACGACACTGACAGGCACTGGTCTAAAACTGAATACCTGTCTGATACAGGGACTTTGCACAGTCGGAGGGGCCTGACCTGCATGAGGCCTTTCTGATTGCATGTCATTTCCTAGCTTGGCAATCAAAGTGGTGGTGCATCCAACAAAATAACCATTAAAGGCATTTGCTACATCTAGGGGGTGTTGCAGGGTTTGGTTGTTTACTTTGACAGCAGCCGGCTGGGAGTGGACTGGGGGTGCTTGTATGTTACTTATGGTTCTCCAAAAGTTTCTAGGGTCTGATATGTTATTGTTTAGATTTTCATTGAAGTAATAGGCTTTAGCCATTTTTGTTTGTTTTGTGCATTCATTCTGGCATTTTCGGTATTCGTAGTGATCGTTCTTGGAACCAGTACTCTTGAAATTTGACCACAGTGAGTCTCTAAGCTGGTACATTAGTGTAAGATCAGCTGTAACCCAGGGGAGATGGGTCCCTTTTACTCGCACTTTACGCAGCGGGGCATGGGAATTCCAGACTTGCAGGAGCTCAGACTGAAAGTATTCAATTGCACAGTCTAGGTCTGGGATTAGGTTTAGTATGAACCAGGGAAGCTGTTTGAGATCACTTAGGAAGGATTCAAGAATAAATTTCTTGAAAGACCTGGTGGTTATTACCTTTGGGGGAGATTTCATGGCCTTTATTTTGCGCACGCAGTACACTAGACAATGGTCACTAAAGCTATTAGTGAGAACACCTGCCTCCTGTATTCTATCAGGAGATGAGGAGAGAATCCAGTCCAGCAAGGTATGGTTAGGGCTTTTCATATTAATGCGAGTGGGGGAGGAGATTAATTGAGTTAGCTGCAAAGTTTTAAACAATGAGCAGTGTTTATTGTTTTTAGGATTTAGCCAATCTGTATTAAAATCGCCGAGGACCAGCATTTCACATTTTTGGTTTTGGGCAAGTAGGTTATTAAGGATTTGAGATATGTCAGAGAGGGAGTGCACTGGAGAGCTCGGTGGGCGATAGAATCCAGCAACAATGATTGATTTACTGAATGGAATCTCAATTAAACCAGAGAGGAAATCAAAGGTGACAGGGGAGCTAGAAGTCTGTAAGGGGGTGAACTTTATTGACTCTTCAACATAAATAACAATTCCCCCTCCTCTCTTTGCTCTGTCCTTTCTATGACATGAATACCCCTGCATATTACACACCAGAAAAGCATTACCCCTTTTCACAAAATTGCAAATTTATATTTTCCCTCTAACCCTTAAAATCACCCCAACATTACAAATTACCACAATCACATGACCACATAATGACACTATTCCCTCGATTAATAATGCAGTAACATTTGTGCTGCAAAATTTATCCATTTACATTTTCCACCTGAGACTGAGGATATTTTGGGTTTCACCAACAGATATCCCCAAGCCTCCATCTAATGCTGTACCTACAAGGAATACAGACACATCAGTCGTTCTTACATGGACAGAATCCAAAGATGCCAGAGAGCTGGTGGGATACTACATTGAGGCCAGCCTCTCTGGATCAGGACAGTGGGAGCCATGCAACAACAATCCAGTCAAGGGCAAAAGGTAACAGCACTGTCTAACATATTTCATGGATGGCATGTGCTGTTTTTTAATCATGCACAGAATTCAAATTATGATTATTTCAAGAAAAAAATGTAATTATGTCACAGGTTTATTTGCCATGGTCTTCTGACTGGTGAGCACTACATCTTCCGGGTAAGAGCTGTCAATGCAGCTGGACTCAGCGATTATTCCTCCGACTCAGAAGCAATTGAGGTCAAAGCTGCCATTGGTAAGTGAAATATGTTACATGGGATTAGGCTTGAAATAGCACTCCATTGCTATAATTCCCTCTGTTTTCATTTTCTGGTTACTATTTCATTCACAATGCTATATGATAACCATTGATATTGCTTTGCAGCATTTTGTTTTATATTTTTATCCAGATGTTTGTTGCCACGAGTTTAATACATCATCACTCTCCTCTCCCAATCAATCCATGGCATCCTTTCTGTGCACCTTTCACCATCTCAGATGTGTCTTAGTAGTTCTTTGTCCAAGAAACCTACTTTGCTGATTTTCTGGTATCCATAGAAGTGGAAATCCAGCTTTGTGGTTCAGTACATGGTACCCTAACATATCATATATCTAGTCCTATTCATTGCGCATGTGGCTTTATATATATGTCCAGCAGCTTCCATAATGCATAAATGCACGAGTCATGCCTGACATGCTTTTTAGTATGACCTACAGATTCAGCTTGTCGCATCATGCATGACCCAACCATTTCTTTGTCACTTTATCCATGTTCAGATTTAATTGTTTTTCTCTGTTATACAGTGTGTTGTTGGAATACAATAAAGCTCCTTATATTTAAATTTTCAGACTTGTGCCAACAAATATATATTTTTTGGTATGACTATTACTGAAGTCTGACTAGTGGTTACTATTTGACCTTCCGTTTTCTAATACTGAATATTTGCTGATCAAAACTTGACACTCAGCTCCTTGGCCCTCCAGATTTTTCAGAGCTACATCTCCAATGATGGCGGCCAGAAGCAGCGGACCGGGAGCAGAGAGAGACGGGGGGAGGAAGAGTCCCCAGTCACCCTCTGCTAATCACTCTGCCAACCTGCAGTATCACGCGAGAGGCAAGATCTTGCAGTTCATGTGACCGGCAGTCAAAGCCGCAATGGAGTCCTATGCCTCGAATATCCTCAGGCGTAGCACCACATTGCGGCTGAATCAGCACCTGCCCCGTAATATGAAGCTAAAACGGGGACGCTAAGGAGAAGCCTGCAGGCTCAGGTTTTCCTCCTTAGCGGCCCTGTTTTAGCGGGCAGAAGGAATACTGCCCTAGATGTTTTGGATCTACATCTACCATGAAGCTCAGACACTCATTAGGCTGTCGGAGACACATGTGAAATGTAGTTCCAAAACATCTGAAGGGCCAGGGTTGCTGACCCCTGTCTTCAACGATAAAGGGTCTCCATTTCACATAAAGTGTATTTCACGATGTGGATTCAAAATATTTAAAGTTATCCATACATTGTGCCAGCAACATTACAAGCAATGCATGGATCAAAACATAAAGGGATTTAAAATGTTTGATCCTTTACGACAGGGGTGCTCAACCTTCACCTAGATATATTTCGGATCATCATCTCCCATGATGCTCAAACACTCATTAGGACTAGGAGGACAGAGTATAAAGGGACTGTAGTTCCAAAAACATCTGGAAGGCCAAAGTTGAGAGCACCCCAGCTGTCATGTTCCAATAAGTATCGAAATGCTGCGTTTTCATTTATTTTTTACTTAAAAAATAAGGAGCTATATTGTAAATATGAAGATAAGACATTTTCTATTTTAACATATATGCATTTTTTTACATAAAAAAATATTATGCCGTAGTCTGTTTACATGTTTGCATGATAATATATAGTCAAATGCAATGTCTTGCTATACAGATTTGAATTTTATTTATTTATTTATACAGATTGATTATGCGTTTTTACTCTTGATATGTATTTAATATTTTCTAAAGCAAGAAACATACGCAGAGGCCAGTCCTAGTTTTATTGACCATACTCAAAAAGCCTCCAAAATTACAATTTAATTTCCTAGAGTCCATGAAAATCAAGAGCATTTCTAACAGGAACAGGAACCGGAACCTTGTTCTTACAGTTTGATCATATGTTCGAAGGATGATGGGTTCTAACTTGTCTCAATCCAGATATTTTTTTCCATTTTCAAATAATTATTTGTACCGTTTTGTATCCTGCAGAAATGTGGAAAAGGCCAACTTTTCTTGGTGAAAGCCAAATACTCCTAGGACTGACCCTGAATATGTATTACCCACACATGTATAGCTCGTATATGCATGTCATGTTCTTCAGAGTAACAGAGGGGTCTATATGCAGTTTGTGTTCTCCTTACCCCTGTGACATATCTTAAAATTATGATACAATGAATTGTTTAATATGGTTAAAAAAGCATCTTTATCTCTCGAACGTTGTAGGGGGAGGATTGCTACATGGTGCGTGCCCTGAGACCAGTGGTATTGCTGATGGACTAACAGACTACCCTGCATGCCGGGAAGTCCAGCATGAGTCCACAAAGCATTCCCTTGCCACAGAGTCATTACCAAATTCCCTTGCTAAATCCAAAATCCCCCCACCCAGTAATTCAAGTAAACCAGGACCTACAGGAGTAAGTAAAATGAGTTCAAGTAATGAGGTCGTGGATCCAACATGTTCCCCAAAGAAAGGAGAAACGGGTCAGAAACGTAAGTGTAAAAACCAGTGTTCGCGAGTCATGGTCACTTCATCCTCCTCATCATCCGACATGGCTGCATTTCATTTTTTCTTCATTTAATTCTTGCTGCCCATCTTGATAGTGAGAATTAAAAGCCTAATGCTTTGTTCATAGTCTTCCTCCAAATGCTTTATTAAATATCATCTTATGGCTTCAACATCTACAAAATCCTAACACATTTCAAGGCAAATGGATTGGATTGATGTAACATTTATTTTTCAGTCAAAATAGATTAAATGCCTTTTACTTATTTCGCTCTTGGATACGGTGTCAAAATACTTTTATAATAATAGCTTATGGCGGCTATGATACAAGAAGGTTCCCTGTCTTTGACTCGCTAACAGTTTAAGACTGGGGTCAGTTTTCAGACAGGTTACGAGGCTGTGAATGAAAACCCAGCTTCATATGTATACTGGATGTGGGCAGTCAAGTAGGTGGGTGGATCCAGTCACATCTGTATGAATCAGATTATTGATTCAGACATCCACAGCCATATTTTACTGTTAAAGCTCTTTCGATCACAACAGACATCCAACAGCCAAAGCTAGCCTTGGGCCTACATGGGTTGTGTCACGGAAAGAAAAGAGCCAGCTAAACTAGCTAACTACCTACCTTGCAGTGATGCGCGGAAGGAGAGCGTACAAGGGGATTACAGCTCCAAGCCTCTGAACCTGCTAACTCTACCCGCTCAAAGGGCCCCAAGTTATGCCAACCTAACCCCCTTACACCATACCCACACTTCCGAATGTATACACTGCCACCATGAAAGTAATAGGGCACTCTCGAAAACCCCACTAGCTGTATACCACCCCAATCCAGGAGCCCAACCATATACAGCTTATATATATATATATA
Source organism: Leptobrachium leishanense (assembly GCA_009667805.1). Classification (NCBI taxonomy): domain Eukaryota; kingdom Metazoa; phylum Chordata; class Amphibia; order Anura; family Megophryidae; genus Leptobrachium; species Leptobrachium leishanense. The sequence continues at coordinate 108,880,225 of CM019067.1, read as the reverse complement.
TATATACACACACACCAAATGCTAAATATTACAGTAGCGATACCTAAGCGAATGCATTCGCAAAGCATGAATTTATCTAGAGCAGACAGTACTGGGTTTTAAGTTTTAATGGAAGAAGATAAAAAAATTCAACTTTACACAGTGTCAGTATCACATAAAAAAGACATACAAAATATATGTTAAACGTGCAAATACAGTTCTTGAAATTAAATGGGACTTACATAGAAAATCTAACTGTAGATACTTCCATGGGTATTTCCTTGATTTCAAATATTCCAGAGGGTTCTTAGATGTTCACTCAACCCAGCGTTTTGGAGAAATACCCGGAGTTTTGGTGAGCCTGCTATACAAAAAGCTGGCCCCTCACCCTCTTTCCCAACCATTTGGTTCTCGAATCAAGTTTCCCTTCAGCTCCAGAGAGCAGATCAGATAAGGGTTATAAACCAGTGGCCTTTTGCTATGCAAACTCCATTGCACAGACCAGAGAAAAAAAACCCCACCAATTCTGCGTTTAAAATCTTGCAGAAAATGATGCCCGTTTGTGACAGGTTGCCTAGGAGATTTCATTTCCTAGCTGGCCCATGGCCTTTGCTGCCCAGTGAACAACTGCCCAGTCTGGACCTGCTCCCTACTCATATGTACTTATAAGTGCAATGTATTGTATTTATTTTTTTTATTTTGTAAGGTTTTTATTTCTGAATAACAGGTCACAAGTCGACCAGCAAAAAGTGGACTCACAGGGCCACAACAAGAATAAACGGGTACACTAGATAACATGAAGCAACTTCGCAAAAGGTCATGACATGAAACTTAATAGAAGTCCAATACTATAGGCAGGGGCCGCAAATACCCATTAATACGCTGACTACAAGAAATCAAAGAAAATGCAAAAGGGGGGAGAGGGAAACAGAGAGGGGGTGTAACACAGTTCGCCGTGAAAGGGAGAGGATGTTACCTCTGGAGGAAAAAGAAATAACAAAAAAAAAAAGGGGGGATGGGGATGCGGGAAAAGTGGCAAGAGCCAGAATCGTGACTCTCCTGGCACACTCCCAAGGGAGGCCATGGAGGGGTAATGTCACAAGGCCCGGGAGGGCGAGGGCCAGGCACGGCATGTTATACCATGATGGCACACCTCGTGTACACCCGGTGTATGCTACTCAAAAAAAAAAGGGAAAAGGGGGAGGAGTGGGGAATGAGGAGAACATCATCACCTGCAGGACGAGCATCCCTGGGGGGAAAGAACGGGGGAAAGAAGAAAAAATAATAAAAATTGACAGGTCACAAGGGAGGGCCGCAGGAACAGTCACAGCAGCACAAAAACTCCATTCTTGGGAGGGGGTGTCTCTAGAGGTGTAATCTTAGTCCGAATTGTCAGGGGGTGAAGTAAAGCCGCCAGGCCGAGTCGCAGCCTCCTGGCCCGTGGGAATGGGAGACAGGCCCAAGGACCATAAATGATTCCCAGCTTCCTCCGCCGTATTAGCCACAAAAACATGTCCGCCCGGGGGCCCGGGGGGTAATAATAAGGGATCCGGAGGCGCCCCATTTATATCCTACGGCATGTGCGCGGAGGAGAACCGTAACCGGACGAAACTTTCGTCGAGCCGCCAATACTAAAAAAGGAAGGTCCCGGAATGTTGCAATAGGTGTCTCTCTTCAAACAGGACCGTCGGTGTATTTCGCACAGCACGGAACAATGCTGAGGGTAAGGTCGCTTCTTTAAAGGTGATGAGAACGTCACGTGGGGCTTTTTCGGGGGCCGAAGCCGCCTTCCGCACTCGGAAGGCCGAGTGGACAGAGTCCTGTAGATGTTCCATGGGACCTAGAGCAGCTTCGATAAAGCGCATGACATAGGGCAGAAGATCCGAGTCCGGCACGGTCTCGGGACTCCTCGGAGTTTCACATTCCGGCGTCTGTGCCTCGACTCCAGTGTCACCACCGCAGATTGCAGATGACTGACTTGTTGTTGTAGGGCGTGCACAATGGAAGAAACTTCTGCCTGCGTATTCTCCATTATTTGCATGTGAGCCTGCAGGTCTCCTACCTGGGTTTGGGTCACCTCGAGTGCCGCCCCAAGGGCCTGGAAGTCTACCTGCCAAGCTTTTCTGGCGTCTTCCAGCAGGTTTCGAATGTTCCCTTTAGTGGCGGGAAGCGTGTCGTCTCCTGGACCAGGCGGCGCCGCGTGTAATACAGGGGGTCCATTGGCCTCCGCCGCTACCGGCAGATCTCCCGCGTCAGACGAAGCTGGGCGCAGCTGCCTCCGTCCTAGGCCCCCTCCAAGCGACAGGCGGATGTCAGGGGTGCAGGGGTCCTCCACCCCTCTGGCGCCCCTACCCTTCTTCCCCATTGCCTGAAGAGTGCGTCCTCGTGCAGGATAAGGGAAGCGCAGCTACGATAGGCCTCCAAGATGGCCGCCGGCGACCGGGTATGAAGTTGCTCGAGCGGCCTCCACCTGAATTGCGGGTCCGGAGGAGGGGTCCAAGCAGGCTCCGGAGGTGCACCACCTGATGACTGACGGCGGGGCTACGATGAAAACAAGTTTCCCGTCCGTTGTAGAGTCAAATAAGCCGCCGATAGTGAAAGCAGGGACGGAGCTCAGCCACCATGCGTGTGTCTCGTTCCGCCGCCAGCCACGCCCCCAATGTATTGTATTTAAAGCATATATGCACTTTTTATTCAGGTCTGGTCTTTGCCTAAGCCAGTGATGGCAAACCTTGGCACACCAGATGTTTTGGAACTACATGACACATGATTCTCCACTAGTTTTAAAGGCTTAATGAGGACTGTGGTATATGTAGTTACAGAAAAATCTGAGGTGCCAAGGTTCACCATCACTGGCCTAGGCAATGACCTAAGCATGGAAGATGGTTCATGTGTGGATTTGTAGCTTTTATGGTTCATCTGCTTTGTTTCCTTCAGGAATGGCTGGAGCTCCCCTGTGAGGTTGCACTAAACCAGTTGGGGGCAGCTGTAGAGATCTACAGCCCATGGCGATTTTGTTTTGTCCATGGACTTCATTCAGTAGAATGTTCCTGTTGCAGAATGTTTAGGAAAACAGAATTCCTTTTTTTTTTACTACATATGCTGTGACATTAAAAATAAGCAGACATTTAAGATTTCCACAGCTTAACGCCCTAGTTGTTAATTAGGAGGGGGAAAAAACAAGCCTCAATGAGCAATTACGAACTCCCACTAAACACAGCTATTACTGATTCCAGTTAGAAGGAGCATTTGTGCCATACGTAAAATATTTTTTAGATTTAGAACAGCTTAGTCATAATCTGAGTCAAATTCACATCTGACAATCATGCTGTCATTTTATTTAATGAATTTAAAAATAAAAATATTGGACCCTGATAAGTTATTGAACACCGGTAAGCGGAGGCAAAGAAATAAATACAAATTCATATTCCTTTGAAAATACACGCGATATCTGGCAAGTAACATAAATAAATAGGAGAATGATTTCATGCCCGCTTTTTGTTTTATTCTTTTATTAAGAAACGCTGCTTGTCAAATAGAAAAATGAAGCTAGTAAAGGATATTTATCATTGTGAGGGTATTATTTTCATTATTTATTGGATTTAATACACTAATTAAAAATAATAAATTACATTTTCAATCAGTCTATGTTTCATCATCATTGTGAGTCTGTGACATGCTTGTGCTTTAAAAATGCATTTTGAAAAAATATGATTTTTGGAAGTGCCTGCATGCTGCATCTGTATGCGTTTATTGATCAACTTAACAAACCTCTCCCTTAATATAATATGGCCGTGGACATATCCTATTATATTCAGTTTCCTGTTACTGGAGGGTGAAATCAGAGATAAGACATTGGTAGGAGAAGCTGTGTTATTTTCTAAAGTTATAACAAAACCCTCAATTTAATTTTCATATATAGTTGCATTAAAAGTTTTGCCTATTCAAAAATGTGTATTATTTTTATTATGTCACACCCTATATATTATGTCCCAACTAGTATGCTACAAGTAGTATCAAAGTCAGAAAGAAGCTCTGTGTCTTCTCTGTAAAAGTATAGAAATTGAATCTTGGCAGTAAAAAGTGTGTTTAAAGATATTAATATCAGCAAGGATGGGAAGAAGATTGTTTTCTTTTTATTACCTTGACAATTTATATGCCTGGAAATAAGGTTTTCTATCAGGGTTATTCAAAGAGATCCGAATGGCTGCCGAAAGGGAACCGAACGCTGAAATTCGGCTATCCAGAGAGCAGGCAATTCGCCAAATCCTGGCGAATTGCCTGCACATATGTTGGCTGTTCGTTGCCTGTTCGAAGCAGTGAATCCCCATAGAGAAGCAATGCTTCGTCTATTCAGAGAGCAAAACCCAGCAGTGAAAAGTTGTCAAATTGCCATGCCATTCGGCAGGTTTATTCAGGCGAATCCCATAGGCTTCAATGTTAAAAATATTCCCATTTTAATTCAATATCTAATAAACTGTTTATCATTTTATTCTGCAGTAAAAAGTTTCTTTATTCATAGATTTTTTTATATATATTTTAAGCATTTTTTTTTTTTAAATTTTTTTTTAAACGTTTGTTCTTTTTTCTGTAACAAACATTGAAGCAAACTGTTTTTGGTTTTTTTCACTCTCTTTCACTTTCTGCGGTGTCGGCTTTTTCTGGCGGCTGCGCTGCGTGTGATCGGCTCCTGCTCGGGTTTTTCTGGCGTTTTCAGCGGGGTTAATCCAGATGTTTTTGCAGGTTTTCGGTGTGCATTCGCCGGATTTTGCTGTGACTTTTCAGCGGGTTTGCTGTGACTTTTCAGCGGGTTTGCGGTGACTTTTCCCTGCAATTCAGGGACCCTGTGGTGTTTGCTGAATAGACTGCAGGGTCACCGAAATGGGATCGCCAAATCGAACCGAATTGAGGAGAACGAAAAGTCACCGAAAGTGCGGTGACTGTTCGATTCTCTTTGAATTACCCTGTATGTATTAGCTTCTTATATTTTCAAATAAATAGCAGCTACAAAGATCAGGTGGAACTGTACATTGTGATATTTATTTATTTATTTGCAAAGGATTTTACCAGGAAGGATACATTGAGATTTCTCTCGTTTTCAAGTATGTTCTGGGTTCAAAAGGGGTGATCAACCACAACCTTCCACAAGTTTTGGAACTACATTTCCCATGAGGCTCAGTCAACCTGAGGACTGTGAGAATCAAGGGAGATGTAGTTCCAAAACATCTGGAGGGCCAAGGTTGCTGACCCCTGCACATTAAGATCTTGCCGTTCTCCTCTGCCACTGCGCCACCTATGAAAAGGTGGAATTAGTTGAGAAAACTAAGGACTGGCATTTTATAATAATCTATAAGATTAAGATCGTTTCCTCAGTCGAGGCCGATGTTTCATGCTCCAGCTTGTCTGTATTTGGTAAGTGTTTGTCTACATCTATAAAGGAAACAAATACATATAGTAGTGGCAATTCTTTACAGTTCATTAAAAATAGAATGTGCTACATGGGTGTAGCTGGAATACCTGTAGGTGGTATCTATGCCACACTGTCAGTGCCACGGTCCTCTGCTAGCACCTTGAAAATGAATTAGCCCCCAATATTTCTCCTGACCAGGTAAGTACATAATTTATTTACAACTAAACTATGGGTGCAATGATTACTATTACTATATTATTAAGATACATTATTAAAAATATATAACATCACACAGCAAATGTATGTCTCCTCGTCATGATCCTGATATAATGAATAAAATGCAGACAAAGAAAGACAGAGGAATTGCAATTTCAGTTACTAGATGTAAATGATTACCACTGGCTATACACACCAGTGCAATAAATTTGCAAAAGGATGTATTATTGCCAGTAGATTGGTTCCCTTTGTTACATGTAGTTATTTTCAAAGAAATACCAAAACTCATGCAATTTAACCCCTTTACTACCCAATATATGCATAATTTACTGTACTAGTCCTATTTAGCAGGCAGACGTTGCCATCTGCTGGCCAAAAGGAGCTATTGCAGCTGGGGCTCTGTGATGCAGCAAGTGACTATCTCTGTGCTACACAGAGGTATTCACTTGTTTTAACTGTTGTAGAGCCTCCGGTGTCATGCCCGAGTTGCTTAAACTTTGTTGCACCTCCTGAAGTCCAAATGGAAATTAAATTAATTTGCAAGAGACACATTTCATTTGCAATGATACAGCATAGCTCCAGATCAGGTTAACACAATCTCAGGCTGCCGTGTCTACTACTGCTGATTGTGTATACACGATCACGGTAGTGAAGGGGTTAATAAGAAAAAATAGCAATTGTTCCTACTTTTCGTAATGTCTGCTGACACCTTTCAGAAAGCTTTACATACCATGTAATTATAGAAGGCACCCCCTCCGAAGCATGACACTCAAGAGTCTATTCACAATGATATGGAAAGCGCTGACATCCAGGGCTTATTCCGAGCGAGCTGTTATGATTAATGAGTGAGCCATTAAGTATAACTGCCCCACTTGTTAAGCATGGCAGTCACCGTCCTATTCCAGGCAAGGTAAACCTTTGCTTGCGGCTTGGTTGTTGTGGCTGCATTCTGTATATTACCGCATCTTAAGCTTTGCATAGGAAGCTCTAATTTGCAGGCAGATGGAGATTAATGAGCAATCCCAGGCCACTCATTATTCTCCCCTTGAGACAGTATTTAAAAATTAAAAAATACCAGCTGTCAGAAAACACAAAAAATAAAACTATAAAACAACTTCTCTGGCAACACGGTTCAGAGGACGTGTGATTCACCACCTCCACCAGTCACTATAGTAGAAGGAAACTGGTAAGGAGTAGTTTACGGTGTTCGTCCTGTGGACTCCTGGAAATGCTATCAGCAGCTTGTTATTGGAGACTCCCGTATATTACAAGTCAAGCCGCTATTATAGAAGCTCACTTGTAATAAGGCCTGTGATAGGGAGCTGCTTATAGTAAACAGGTAGCAATGCATTATTCCATTAGTGCCTCTATATTACCTGCTCAGCCAGAATAGGGGCCTTAATCTGCAAATCTTATGTCAAAATAGTGGAGATTTAAAAAAAAAAAAAAGTATCATAATATTATGTTGCATACAGTATGCAGGTGAAAGCTTGTAATATTTATTTTTATTAATAATAAGGCAGGATTATAGTCCTATTACATTTTAAAAACTCTGAAACATTCTTTATAATGCTCTTTTCAGTAGTTAAATCAGAAATCATTGCTCCCTAACAAGCACATTTCACTAGTCAGATGTATATTTGATACTTTCGCACAACCGTATCAAATCTGATCACAATGTTTTGTCATTTGTATTTGCAAATCCCATATCACTGCTTCATTTCACATTAATGTGTTGGTGTTGACCAATGTTTTTCTAATAATTGTGCCATTTTATTACTGCTTAAATCATTAGCCAGTATGATGTAGTGATGGCTAATATCAGGAACCGCAAACTCGGTTTCCAATGATGGCCAATGAGATTACTTGATCATGGGAAACCTGGTCCATTAAAGCTGTCAAAGATTAGCCATCACGCATCTAACAGGTCATGCATTGTTTCCTCATACTTTTATTGGGGTATTGGTACAGCTACTCCATCGCCACCGTATGACATCACTCTTCTCGAAAGTGTTCGTGATTCCATGGTGATTGGATGGAAACAGCCAAAGATCACAGGAGGAGTGGAAATTCGAGGCTACTATATCAACTATCGGGAAGTCATTGATGGTGTACCTGAGGAATGGCAAGAGGGCAACATTAAAGCTATCAGTGACAGAGCATATAGGGTAAGAAGGGTATTTTTTACCCATGGTATGAACAAAGTTTCCATTGACTAATTTAATTCCTCTTGAATACTCCTTCTGGCTATAATATCTGTATTGTTTCTATGTATCAAAAGTATAAACCATTTATTCAATAAGTTCATTACTGTTTACTTTAGGAAAAATGTAGATTGTGCAAAATGTAACCTATTCAGAAAGAACAAGCGAAGGGGTCTGAGTACTAAACACCGAACTTGCCATCGAATTGCACCGAACAGTGAATTTCACCATTCATTGCAATTTCGGAGCAGTTCATCTATTCACTAAGCTGTCAATTTGCCAAATACAGGTGAAATATGGTACGTTTCGCAGTTCGGCGGCAGTGAAATTCCCCATAGAGAAGTAAAGATTAATCAATTCAGCGAACGCCGAACTGCACCAAAGTGTCAGTTAAATGCCCTGTATTTTGATGTTTCAGTTCGACAGGTTTAAATAGGCGAATCCCATAGTTAAACACGTAAACACGTAACATTTTTTTAAAAGACTATTTATTATTTTCATTTTTAGCAAAAAGCCTTTCTACTTTAATTTTTAGAATACCTTTTTGTATTTTTTTGACAAAATTTTTGTTTCCCATGTTTTATAAAGGTGTTTTTTTTATTCTGTAAAAGACCTTTTAATAATTTTTGAAAGATATTTTTTTTATTATTTAGACACATTTTAATACATTTTTATTGGTTTAAACACCTATTAGGAAAGTAAGGGAGCTCCGTTTTTATTTATTTTTTTGCAGTTTGGTAGAATTCTCCAGGCCACTTCGGCGGTCTTCGGTGACATTCTCCAACTTTTTTGTGGGCAATTCCATCTTCACTAAATAGCGAATTCACTAAAACTTCGGCAAAATAGAAACACTGTGGTGCGCCGAAGTGAAAAGCACTGAAATTTCACTGAAATTTCAGTGCTTTGTGATTTGACCCTATAATGTTCCTCAATACAATATTTTTAAACATATGTCATTGATGATAAAATTGGCATAATGAAATTGCAAATCAAGATGATAGTTATGTCAGATATTGTAGACAGCATATGAGTCAAATGGGTATCCAGTATTCATATGTGATATACTGTATATATCTATATATACACACACACCCTCACCAGGTACACCTGTTCAATTGCTTGTTAGCACAAATTGCTAATCAGCCAATCACATGACAGCAACTCAATGCATTTGGGCATCAAGACGTTGTCGAAGATGACTTGAAGTTCAAACCGAGCATCAGAATGGGGAAGAAAGGGAATTTAAGAAACTTTGAGCGTGGCATGGTTACTGGTGCCATACGGGCTAGTGTAAGTATTTCAAAAACTGCTGATCTACTGGGATTTTTTTGCACAAAACCATCTCTAGAGTTTACAGAGAACGGTCCGAAAAAGAGAAAATTTCCCGTGACTGGCAGCTGTGTGGACAAAAATGACTTGTTGATGTCAGAGGAAAATCGGCAGATTGGTTCGAGATGATAGAAAGGCAACCGTACCGGCTGGGTGGAGTAGAGGTAACATCACTGCTCTGCATGGAGAGAGCCTGTGGAGTCATGGGTTCGATCCCAGCGAGCAACCTCTCCAGTAAGTGTCCTTGGGCAAGACACCTAACGGTACATACTCACCACCCAGGACATACTTGAAAATGAGAGAAATCTCAATGTATCCTTCCTGGTAAAATACTTTCTCAAAAAAAAACAGTAACTCAAATAACCACTTGTTACAACCAAGGTATGCAGAATTCCATCTCTGAACGCACAATACGCCGAACCTTGAAGCAGATTGGCTACAGCAGCAGCAGACCACACCGGGTGTCACTCCTGTCAGCTAAGAACAGGAAACTGAGGCTACAATTCACATAGGTTCACCAAAATTGGACAATAGAAGATTAGAAAAACGTTGCCTAGTCTGATGAGCCTCGATTTCAGCTGCAACATTCAGATGGTAGGGTCAGAATTTGGCATAAACAACATGAAAGCATGGATCCATCCTGCCTTGTATCAACAGTTCAGGCTGGTGGTGGTGGTGTAATGGTATGGGGGATATTTTCTTGGCACACTTTGGGCTCTTTAGTACTAATTGAGTATCATTAAAATGCCATGGCCTACCTGAGTATTGTTGCTGACCATGTCCATCCCTTTATGACCACAGGGTACCCATCTTCTGATGGCTACTTCCAGCAGGATAATGCACCATGTCACAAAGCTCAAATCATCTCAAACTGGTTTCTTGAATATGACAATGAGTCCACTGTATGCAATGGCCTCCACAGTCACCACATCTCAATCCAATAGAACACCTTTGGGATGTGGTGGAACGGGAGATTCACATCATGGATGTGCAACCAACAAACCTGCAGCAAATGCATTATGCTATCATGTCAATATGGAGCAAAATCTCGAAGGAATGTTTCCAACACTTTGTTGAAATTCTGAAAGCAAAAAGGGGTCCAACTCAGTACTAGCAAGGTGTACCTAATAAAGTAGCCAGTGAGCGTGTGTGTGTGTGTATATATATATATATATATATATAATCTATATCAATGAGTATAAGGTGAATACAGTTCAAAATTCGTAAGAGGTACATAAAATAATATAAAAAATATTGTAAATAGAGAAGTAAAGGAAAATGGTCATTTGTTTGCAGGTGCCCTTTTTTCTGTTATTGTGATAAAGGTGAAAGGCCTCTTCTCTGAGTGGTCTGACATAGTTTGGCCATTTGTACACAAAAGAGCATTCAGACAAGAGCCGTCTCTGACTGGTTAATTCTGCCAAACATGGCCACTCCACATAAAGGAAAGAAGCTCTGTAGATGGAGGTCTCTCATAGGCTGATTTGCTCTACAGACGTTGTTTCTATATACAGACCAAGATAGTGAATATGCAATTTGAATTTATTCCATAGGTTTTGGATTTGAAAGAAAATGTGATATACCAATATCAAGTAGCTGCTTGTAACCTGGCTGGAGTTGGAACTCCATCTCAACCAAGCAAGCCATTCAAATGTGAAGAATGGACCATCGCTGTACCAGGTTAGAAACCAGAACCATTTTATACAATTCATAGCAATTACAAAAAGTTGTTTAAACACAATAAATTAGTACCATTATCTAGCTAAATGAAGATTATTGGCTGTGTAACAGTTTAGTGAGATGACAGATTCAAATACTTTAAATTTTCAGCAAATGTTGATACATACGGATACTGGAACAAGTATGCAATTCCACTTTATACTGTATGTGTGCATTCATATGGTGAATACCATTTTTCACACAGATTATGTGTAAGAAATATGCACTTTCTCACAATATACTACTACACAGCCATCCACTTAAGTGTTCAAACTCCTATTTTTGGTGTTTAACATGGATCTCGTTGTACTATGCCTTTAAAAAACGTACAATTATTGGTCACTTTGGGACGTTGCAACAATCATGTGGCTGTATATGACTCAGAAGTGTCTAGTGTTCTGCTGTGCTCTATATCTGCAAATGGTATATATCGGACTTGTACTCCACAGCTGTTTTGTTGCTATAATTTTTGTGTTCCCCATACTCTATTTTTTCTTTTCTGTATCTACTTTTTATCATTGACTAAATAAAGAAAAATGTCAAATATAAAAACTAAAGCTTGCTGTGCCATGGCTTTAAAACGAAAGACCGAGACCTAAAAGGCAATGAAAGATAATATTACATCATGTATACAGGAAGGCAAGTCTAGCGATCAATCATTAAAGTTTTCTCAGGCATCAATATGTGATTGTTACACAACGTAATGGTATCTCACTCCATCAAACATGGATGGGTGAAAAACCACCGTTGACCATTCCTTAGACTCTGAAATACCATTATACTTCAAATGGGGCCATTCACACTTTGCCATTTCTTTCTTTTTATAACAATTCAGTTTTTGCTATATGATTAGCTTGAAAAAGATACTTGATATCTAATATATTGATTTTAAAACATCCGTGAGAACGGGCATTCTTTCAACACGGCCATCCATGTGGTCACCTAGCTGTGTACACGTTTGTGAACACAGCTCTACAAAGCATGAGCCTACTACGCAGGATCGCACTTTGTAGAGTAGACCCGTCTGCCATCTGTTGTAGCAGCCGAAAAGGGAGGAAAACTGCATGCCACTGTAACGTGCGATACTAGTATGTACGTTACATCGTGTTGTCCTCCCAGTCAACTAATCGTAATGCTACATGGGATCATGTGAGGGTCACAGCAGACTCACTTAGTGATCTCGTGTGGTCCCAGCCTAAGGCACCTCTAGAAATAATATGGCAAAGTAAAAAAGTAGGGCACTTCTTGTCAAGACAAAAGTGCAGAAATTGACCCAAAAATTTTTATTTAAGAAAGGGCACATGGCAGACAGAAGTAAATAAATGTAGGATTGTATTTGTGTGGAATGGCAGTATGTATATACTGTATGTGCTATGTGCATACTGTCATTCCACACATATACCATCAAAAGAGGCCCCTTTGTGACAGAGGCCTTAAGCAGTTGCCTATTTTGACTAATTATAGAGATGCCCCTGCTGAGTATTTTAGCATGGATAAGCTATATATATGCTTTAGTCACGCTGATTAAGAAAATATGTGGATAGATTTAAGAAGAGTGATCAAGTTGTACTTTTATGATAACATTTTCAGAAATAACATGTTGGATTTGCATGGAATATTGTGTTATACTTTAGGACCTCCTCATGAACTCACTGTAAGAGAAGTCAGGAGTAATTCTTTGGTTCTCCTCTGGAAGACTCCTGTGTACACTGGGCGAAATCCAGTCACAGGCTTCTATGTGGACTTTAAAGAGGCAGATGCAGCAGAAGAAACATGGAGTGGCGTAAATTCAAAGCCGATTGCAAACACATACTTGAAGGTATTTTAAAAATAAGGATTTGGATGCATGCTTCTTGTTTGTGTCAAAGTGTAATTGTTCACCTTATAGCTGAATTTATGGATTTATTATTATAATACTCTAATCCATTTTTAGGTTTAGTTTTAAAGTACAATTTCGCAAAGATATTTCCAAACAACTTATATATATATTTTTTCAACAATGTGCAGAAACATCTGAAGTATAAACATTTGTCCAATTGATTAAAATCTGTGAGGACACTATATATAATCATATGCTGCTTTCTGCACATGCAGACTAAGAACAAGGACACTAATCCATAATGCTACATTAAAACAGGATATAAAAGGGCACGTCTCCCTTTCCCAATCGAAAAAAAATTAAATGGAAGCACGAAAAAACAAGACAAGGCTAGAGAATTTACTTGTCAGCCCCTGCAGATAGTAGCCTGGAAAACACAATAAACCTCCTGCAGGTTTATCTAAACATTCAATCCTCCACCTCATTAACTGTTAAATATTATAGATTAGATAAGCCACAGCCACAAAGTAAAACTTTTGCACTGATTTTGGAAAAAGTTGCATTATAGGAAAAATCCACAAATTGGAAACAGGAGGTAAAAAACGTAACTTTGTTTTTCATTTTTACATGCAATTACTTCAAGCAAAGAAAAAACCCAATAGTGTATATTTTATAATGTGTTTTTTTTGTAATACACAACTAATCTAGTGACAGCTTATGTAAGTGGTAGTGTCCCTTTAATTTAATTCAAGATGATATGAAATGCTAATTGGATTGACAGTAAGGGTACTTGCCAATTTTTGATCTGTGAGATTTCTAGGTGGGAGTTATAAGACATAAGCCATAAGTCATGGGCAAATACATATGTGTATGAAATAATACATGCAATGTGCTTTTTCCTAAAGGTTTTTATTTGCAGGGAAATCTGTATATGATCTGAATAAATATTATTCACTGAGTCTAATGTACTCACCCATCCATCTGTTGCTAAGTGTGTAGTAGTAGTTATGAATGTCATCTGACTGTATTGCCATGCAGCAAGCACAGCTATTCTGGGTGAGGTGTTTTGTTATATGTATTGTAAACCCACACACTGAGACATTTGTTGCCAGAATACTTGTTGCTCAAATTGATTTGGCACATTGTGGTAAAGAAATGTAATTTTTCAAGTGCTTGATTACGTGTGAATGAGTGCTCAGCTTTCCATCCTACCTGAAAATAATGTGACACCATAAAAACCCATGTAGAGACATTGTATTTCTCGATTTATCGAGCTCAAGAGTCACATCAGAGAAAACATCTGGTGGATTTCATTAACCAAAAAAATAAATACTCCAAATACTAATAAATTCTTTGACCATACTTAGGGCCTTCTTCCACTCTTCCCATTAATATATTGTCTGGAGATGATATGCAGATCAGATCCAGTCATTATCCCAGCAGCTGCAGTTGCTATTCCGACCTTACGTCTTGGTAAATGCGGCTCCTAACTGTAAATTAATGGTCCCTACACTTTGTGTAGGAGCCATTATGTGCACCTAGGTGGAGAAGGTAATTCGTTCTTCTCCGCAGAGCCAGTATTTCTCCCAAAACATGCAGGGTTATTCAGTGAGAGACGATCTGGCGCCGAAATGTCACCGAACAGTGAATTTCCACGTACAGTGATGTATTTCCGCAGTGGATGGGGAGCCAGTGAAGGGACTCGCAGAGAGGAGCGGCAGCGACAGAGTGGCGGGTGAGGTGGATGAGCCTGGCAGAGGCATTTAGAATGGATTGTAGAGGGCAGAGGCAGGAGAGAGGGAGACCAGCTAGAAGATTATTACAGTAGTCAAATCGGGAGATTACAAGGGCATGAATGAGTTGTTTTGTGGTGTCAGCGGTAAGAAATGGCCGAATACTGGAAATATTACGTAATTGGAGATCAATTAATGAAAACTACAAAAATGTTATTATTGTGTCCTTGTTAGATACCAAACTTGAAGGATGGTGTTCGTTATGTGCTGAGAGTGAGAGCAGTAAACCAGGCTGGCGTTGGCAAGATATCAGATGTAACAGACCCTGTGTTGGCACAAACCAAGCCAGGTACATTATATATAGACTTTGATATCTCCCTTCAATTCTTTTCTATATAATCAATAATAACAAAGGAGGCAAATAAATAAATATATATTATATAATTTAATATATTAAGTATGCTCTCAAAATAAATTCTGATTTACAGAAATTATACAAATGTTTTTGTGTCTATACTGTGGGTAAAAAATACATTTTATAATGTGTAACTGGTTTATTAATTTTTGTTTTAGTTTTATGGACACTAGTCTAGCTTTCCCTGCTGTCTATAGACATTTAGTATCACCAGACAACTTCTGCTTCTTCATACAGTGTAATGTTTAATACACACCTGTCATACATACCTACAGGGAGCCGCCATTTTGGGAATAACATAGGCGCAGCAATCTGAGGTACAGGTGAGATTAGATTAGCCGACCTATAGGAGACAAGCAAATGGTGGCAGCTAAAAATGAGCAGTAACAAGTGTGCGTTAAAGATTAAAATAATAACAGTAATTGAATTTAAGCAAGCATGGGATAGGCATAAGGCTATCCTAAACAAAAGATAAATCCAGGTAAAGTATCCATGTAATTGGGCAGACTAGATGGGCCGAAAGGTTCTTATCTGGCGACATTTTTCTAAAATATGCAGATTCCAGGTTCTGATTGACTGGAACGGTTGCAATCTTACTTCAACCTCTATCTGTCAGTGACTGTCTCTAAATGATGCAATTACAACATGGCTGCTTCCAAGATGAAATATTGGCAGATAAACTAGAAATACTAGAGAGTTCGGCACAGAATAGGTGCAGCTATTGTCAGCATTGCTTTTCTGATAAATAATAGCATACATTTAAGATCATTGTCCTGAATATAAGTATATTTTGATAAGGCTCACAGGAGTAACAGTGCCTGTCAAATTCCTGCCATTATGGATAATCATAACTTTTGAAACAAGCCACGCAATCTTCCATGAATCCGCTACATTGCTTGGCTACAGAATGCAAAAAACAGATACATTTACATCTTAGAATAAACATTTGTTGCAGAAACATACAGGGCTGTAGGGCTATGCAAATTACAAAATACGCCCAGTGAAAAGGTTTCTATTTATGCACAAAGTGCCTCAACTCATAGTGGAAAGAGGCTGAATGCATTTGGTATTTTTTATTGGGTCACCATCGGCTAATCAACGATATGTATAGCACCCCCCCCCCCTTCTACCCTATTTTCTTTTTTTTTTTTTCTCTACCCCTTGCTGTTCACGTTCTTGACGTGGTTATGTCTCTTATATGAGTATGTTTCCTGGCCCTGCGAGGCCATCCCTGCTGGTCAGTTTGTGACTCTTTTTCACGAAATAAAACTTTTAAGGCTAGGGTCAGACGAAAGCAGTTTTAACGTGCGTTTAGTTGCACGAAATCACGGCCGTGCTAGCAGCAAATGACGTCCAATGCCGGGGAACACACGAAGTACGGCCGCACGGAAATTCGTCCGCGCAACGCAAGTGGCAAACGAACGCATTTTTCCTAGAACGTCAAACCACTAGTATGGACGTACAGAGTGCGCTGCGTCCGCTAGAGGCGTGTGTGCGTGATTAGGAGACGTCAGACGCTGCTAATGTCCGGCCAACATAACGTCCAGACACAAAAAGTGTTTTATTAATGATCCGTACAAAATCACGGACGAAAAGGCGCATCGTATGACCGCTATCACGTATTCCGTGAAAAAATGCGTCCATTCGTTCGAACGCACTTTTTCACTGACAACACGAAAAATGCGTTCGTCTGACCCTAGCCTAAATATTTAAAAAAAGAAGATGTAATGCAGTATGTTGTCTCTATCTCTATATCCATGTAACAAAGGAAGGGCAGGATAGCTGCTAATGGTGACTAGAAAGGTATTAGCTACAGCTTCCTGACAAGGCCCAAAACAAGCCAAATGATCTCCAGGTATCGCTCTCTCATGCAGAAGTGACGTCCTCATTAGTTCCGTTGAATGGGCTGAAACTCAATTCACTGTAGGACAGACCACTAATACTATTGTCTGCTTTCAGAGTTCTTGTTATTGTTCTATGAGTCTATACTATAATCTAGCCTTTGACCTCTTGTTTCTTGTCCCTAGAGGGGTATTCAACCAGCGTGACCACCCCCTGGGTTAGAATAAAAATAGATAAAAATACACACTTTTTAAACGTGTCTGCTGACTCCTAGTAGCGCCTTCCCCTCAAGCGAAGGACAAGGGTAACATAAACATATAAACTAATAGGAGATGTATCTGCAATTCAAAATTATAGATACATAGGGCTATATTACAATGTTGGTGCTAACTTAACCAGAGCTGTTGTAAACTTACCAGAGCCATTATAGCCTATGGAGCTGTTAAGTTAACAACAGCTCTGGTTAAGTTAGCACCAACTTTGTAATACTGCCCATAGTGCACACTGTATACATATAAACAGCTCTAAAAGGGCCATAGGGGAATTGCACTCGCTAGAGGTAAATGAATTAAAGGCACGTCAAGAGTTATCACTCTACTGTATGTAGGATCTGCCAACCTCCTTGAATTCAGTCTTCACCCAAATTGCTGATATGGGATCACCCCAGCTCTCTGTGTAATATGGAAAAGCATCAGGACATCCCCCAGGATCCAGATGGCACCCACACCTCCGAAATTGCCTCTTCTCCGCACAAAGATAGCTTATGAATAGGATTCCATATCAGCAATTTGGGTGAAGACTGAATTCCATGAGGTTGGCAGATCCTACATACAGTAGAGTGGTAACTCTTGATGTGCCTTTAATTCATTCACTTCTTGCGAGTGCAATTCCCCTAAGGGGGTCTTTCATGGCTGTTTATATGTATACTGTCTGCACTATGCAGCTATAATTTTGAATTGCAGACACATCTCCTACTATTTTATATGTTTATGTTACCCTAGAGGGGTATTAACACTATGACATCCTTTCATCAGGGTTGCTGAACATTTTGTGCAGAGGAGACTTCTCTTGACATTTCAGTTCCGGACACCCTTTTGGGTGTAATCAGCCTGATATATTGCATATGGCATAGTCTTCTCTGTAATGGCACCAATGGGTTAAAACCTTTTGGGACCTGAGGAGAAACTCCCCGTAGGGCGAGGTTTATGCTATTGACCATTCTCAGCGTTATCATAAAACATTTTATTCTCTACAGATAGGACATAGAGGGACAGTGGGATGTGGTTGAGATAAAGTCTATGAGAAATAAAGTAGATGCCCATAACATGTTCAAATCCAAACCACTGAAGCCAGGGACCTAGAATGGTAGAAGAAGGAACACTATTTGTCCTGGCCTGTCTTGTATTATGTCATGCAGTTTGGAACACACCCACCTACGTTTAATAGCATGAACTGAAATGATTTTAAATACAATTCTCATCACACAGACATATTTCCTGTTAATATAAAAATATGAATCCCTGGTTCCTAAATCCAGATATCAAGTATGCATTTATACAGAATTGAATAATAAGAATAGCCTTTTCTGGCTGATGGTACATTTCTCTGTAGGGTTGCTCTAACATGTTTTGTGTACCATTTTATAGGTACCAAAGAGGTTGTTGTAGAAGTTGACGACCATGGAGTCATTTCTTTGAACTTTGAATGTGACCAGTTAACTCCAGACTCCAAGTTTATATGGTCCAAGAATTATGAAGCAATAGATGATTCTTCAAGAGTCAGCATTGAGACCAAAGGGAACAGGTGACACATTATGAGTTTATGTGAGTCCTTGAAAGTGGACTTACTTGGCAGATGTATGCTTATCTATCCCTGCTGTTCAATAGCTTTGCGTCAAGTATGTCTTTTCCATTGGACTGTCTTTATGTCAGTCTTTTCTGTTTAGTGATCTGCATGTCTAATATATTCATTTCAATAAAGCATAATTCACTTTCCATTCCCCTAGGACTAAAGTTATATTTAAAGATCCCTCAGAAGAAGACTTGGGCATCTACTCATGTGTTGTTACAGAGACTGACGGTGTCTCTTCCAGTTACACATTAGATGAAGACGGTAATAATAATCCATAGCAAGTACATGAAACAGAGCTATATTTTGTATGATACTGCAGAATCATTTATTTAAGATATAAATGTGTCGAAAAGGAGATGTGATGCTGTTATATTTGCAGCTGATGTGATTGACATTCACATTGACATCTAGACAAGCGACAATAAAATCTGACATCTGACAGTCTTTAAAATCTCTTCTTTTCTTTGCAGAGTTGAGACGCTTGCTACAGCTCAGTCATGACAGCAAATTCCCAAGTAAGTTACCGTAAACACAAGTAAATTGCATAGTTATATGTGTAAAGAAACACCTGCCCTTACCTATGGTCAATTCTTGGAAAGTCTAGAATAGTTTTGGTATGCTGTCATATAGTGAGGTTTGTACTGTTTGGTAAAGTGGTCAGGATGAGTAGAGTGTTCCTTTAAATAGATGTATACAATAAAATGTATTTTTTAAAATTTAATGAATTACACAGACCAATGTAATGTATTATCTAATTTAAAGGGATCCTCTAGTGTTGAATTGGATGGGAAAAGAAATGGAGGGGTTAAACAATTAGGTCTTCTGACCCCTCTTCTTTTTTAGCACTTTAAGTAGTTTTTAAATTTACCTGGTATCCAGTGCTGGACCACCTCAATGCTGGTCAGGATGAGACATGCTGTTGCTTCCTGCGAGCCTCAGCAGTCACATGACCTCATTGAGAATCACTTGAGAGAGCTGTTTCCTGAAGAGGATCCCAAGAGGTCTCCATGCATAACACTGAGATCAGCTCAAGTGTTGATATGAAATTCTGGGCAAAGCTGAACACCTACAATTGGAGGGCTGAATCGTCCCTTTGATAGCCCGATTGGAGGGAGGAGAGGGGTGAGGATGCTCAGGGCGTTGAGACCACTCATTGAGTGGTCACAGTGCCTAGAGTGTCCCTTTATTTATTAATGACCAAATCATTCATCATATATTAATTTACTGATCCCCTTGTTTTCTTTATGTTTATGTAACTATAGTTTATAATTTCAAAATACTGATGCTTGCAATTCTTACACAAAGAGTATAATTTTTGACAGTTTCAAAGAGACAGAAAGGCTGTTCCGAGCGATACATTACCCAGAGTGGTGACACGTAGTGTCTTGCCGTAAATCATTTTGCTGTGTTTCTGCAGTTATCCCACTCAAGTCTGAATTGGCAGTCGAGATCATGGAGAAGGGACAAGTCCGTTTCTGGATGCAAGCTGCGAGGCTCTCTGCCAATGGCAAGGCCAACTATGTGTTTAACGACAAGGAAATCCACCACGGAGACGTAAGGAAAACAGACAAGAAAATATATGCTACTCAATCATCAGCCATCCTGTTCTGGTTACATGATATATTAATGGGTGGAAAACCCCACACTTTTGTTTTCCCTATGTTTATCAGAGGGATATGTAAAACTGAGTGCACAATGCAGACCCCGAAGAGACCTATAATTCTAAAAATATACAACAAATTTATTTAGCCTTTGGTATAGTTATACTCATTATAATTTATGCACAAGGTGCGATTTTCCTTCCTTTTACTGTTATTTCCACTCCAACTGAAGTAAAAACTATACCGAATGAGTCATTTTTGAAGGATTAAGGCTGCTTACTGTGATGTAGTATGACAAGTTTCCATTTCCAGTATATTTTTTTCCAAGAGCCACGTTGTAACAGCTGCCCAGTATGTCAAAAAGGAAACCAATTAGTAAAAGGGTCAAACCAGGCTGCAAGTTACTCATATTTATATGCATTATTGGAATTAAAAATACTCTAAAGTTGTAGCAAAACCATGATTTAAAAACGGTTATAAATAAATATTCCCTCCCTTAAAATATAAGGTATAAATAACTACTGATGACACATGACTTCTTCTGTACTCTGTCTCTAATAAAGATTCTACTCTTACTATTTCTGTCTAGACGACCTACTGTATAGTCCTTTGAGGGGGTGACCATTCCTTGAAGCTCGAGTATTTATATTCAAACCGATACATGTAGAATTCCAAATATTTATGACATTTTCATGGCACAATATCAGTTGGAATGAAAATGCTGCTTTATGTCGACAATGTCTTGTGTTTTCTTTTCTTGAAGAAATACAAGATGCATATTGACAGTAAGACTGGAATTGTGGAAATGATCATGGAGAAATTAGAAGATGAGGATGAAGGAACCTTTACCTTCCAGCTCCAAGATGGAAAGGCTACTAACCAATCCAGCCTGGTGCTGATAGGAGACGGTGAGAATGCAAGATGATGATGTACTGATTTTCAAAACACTTTGTTTTAACCCCTTAGTGACCGGGCGGTTTTACACGAATCCGTCCGTTCGTGACCGCTGCTGTTTTTACGTTTCTGCGCTCTTAGTGTTTACGTCAAATTTTCCTCTTACTCGTTTATGTAACCCACACATATTTTACACTGTTTTTCTCGTCACTAAATGGACTTTATAAAGATACCATTTTTTTCATCATTTCATATAATTTACTATAAAAAATATTGTGAAATATGACACAAAAATTGAAAAAACACCACTTTTTCGAACTTTGACCCCCAAAATTTCTTATGTATCAACAACCGTCAAAAAAAATTAATTCCTTAGTAGTTTCTAAATTTAGTACTGAGTTTAGCAATACCCAATGTTTACATATTCCTCGCTTTTTTCCTTATTTTATGCAACAATAAGTGCAAGTAGCACTTTGCCATTTCCAAAGAGTTTATTTTCAAAACTAGTGATAGTGACATTGTAACACTGATATCTGTCACTAATTCCTGAATAACCCTCCACATATACATATTTTTTTAAAGTACACAAATCAAGGTATTAAACTTGGGGTATTTTGACTCTTTCCATGCAAACCATTTTACCACAAATCTATGCCAAAGTTTGAGAAAAAAAATAAATTTGGTGATTTTTTTTTTTGAACGCAATTTAAGAATACATGTACTGTGAACTTTAAGGTTTACTGCCAAAAAGCACCCCAAAATATGTTCAGCAACATCTTCTGAGTAAATTGATACCACCCAAGTATAGGTATGTCGGGTCATTTGGGGGCTAAAAGGCCTTATTTGGGGGGTGCGCATTTCAGTTTTCCAACTTGGAATTTTCACATTTCGTCATCATGCACCCATGTCCTATTTGGGACATTTTTGAAGCCGGCCAAAGTAATTTACCCCCATCAAACCATATATTTTTAGAAAGGGCACACCCTAGGGTGCTTCAAAGAGTTGTATTTTAACACTTTCCATGCACTAGCTCTATGTCAAACTTTCAGGTAGTCACTTTTTGTGTTATTTTTTCACACACATTGTACTTTAGGCATGAATTGTCAAATCCAGTTATGGGTTACTGCCAAAAAACACCCCAAAATATGTTCAGCAACATCTTCTGAGTAAATTGATACCACCCATGTATAGGTATGTCGGGTCATTTGGGGCTAATAGGCCTTATTTGGGGGGTGCGCATTTCAGTTTTCCAACTTGGAATTTTCACATTTTGTCATCATGCACCCATGTCCTATTTGGGACATTTTTGAAGCCGGCCAAAGTAATTTACCCCCATCAAACCATATATTTTTAGAAAGGGCACACCCTAGGGTGCTTCAAAGAGTTGTATTTTACCACTTTCCATGCACTAGCTCTATGTCAAACTTTCAGGTAGTCACTTTTTGTGTTATTTTTTCACACACATTGTACTTTAGGCATGAATTGTCAAATCCAGTTATGGGTTACTGCCAAAAAACACCCCAAAATATGTTCAGCAACATCTTCTGAGTAAATTGATACCACCCAAGTATAGGTATGTCGGGTCATTTGGGGCTAATAGGCCTTATTTGGGGGGTGCGCATTTCAGTTTTCCAACTTGGAATTTTCACATTTCGTCATCATGCACCCATGTCCTATTTGGGACATTTTTGAAGCCGGCCAAAGTAATTTACCCCCATCAAACCATATATTTTTAAAGGGCACACCCTAGGGTGCTTCAAAGAGTTGTATTTTAACACTTTCCATGCACTAGCTCTATGTCAAACTTTCAGGTAGTCACTTTTTGTGTTATTTTTTCACACACATTGTACTTTAGGCATGAATTGTCAAATCCAGTTATGGGTTACTGCCAAAAAACACCCCAAAATATGTTCAGCAACATCTTCTGAGTAAATTGATACCACCCATGTATAGGTATGTCGGGTCATTTGGGGCTAATAGGCCTTATTTGGGGGGTGCGCATTTCAGTTTTCCAACTTGGAATTTTCACATTTCGTCATCATGCACCCATGTCCTATTTGGGACATTTTTGAAGCCGGCCAAAGTAATTTACCCCCATCAAACCATATATTTTTAGAAAGGGCACACCCTAGGGTGCTTCAAAGAGTTGTATTTTAACACTTTCCATGCACTAGCTCTATGTCAAACTTTCAGGTAGTCACTTTTTGTGTTATTTTTTCACACACATTGTACTTTAGGTATGAATTGTCAAATCCAGTTATGGGTTACTGCCAAAAAACACCCCAAAATATGTTCAGCAACATCTTCTGAGTAAATTGATACCACCCATATATAGATTTGTTCTGTTGTTTTTGGGGTGCTACGCCAATCTTTGACATGTGCTTGTCAATTTTCTAATTTGACATACAGTATCTTCTTTGCTTATCTTCTTTTTAGGGGCCTTTTTACATACCCCAGTTTTATGAACGTGCATATATTTGGTGAGCTAAACCCCAAAAGTATTGTAAATGGAGTGTTTTTATGCTATGGATGCATCCGTTTGCTCCAAACAAATTGGATACAGTTTGGTGGTCATTTTTCATTTTCACACCCACATCAGTTTTGGACTGTGATTTAGGAGACACGGTTGTTTGTTACTGCATGAAAACTCTCCAGGTTGTTTTCTGCAAGATCTCCTGAGTACACCCATGCCCCCCATGCATAGGTTTGCCAGGATTTTGGAAGGTTCAAATACAATTTTTATGACTTTGTCATTAGAGTTGAAATTGAGATTATTTCTTCAGCTAGGCCTATCTTTGGTTTTGGGTCTACCGCATACCCCAGTTTGAATTATTGCCAGAAAATTGTTTATATTTGTTATGTTGACACCCCAAGGTATTGCATATGGAGTGCTTTGATGCATGGATGCAACGGTTTTAGCCCAAAACATTTGAGAAGGTGTGTGACGGTAATTTTTCAATTTTCAGATTTTTACGCCCACAGTAGTTTTGGACTGTGATTTAGGAGACACTGTTGTTTGTTACTGCATGAAAACTCTCCAGGTTGTTTTCTGCAAGATCTCCTGAGTACACCCATGCCCCCCATGCATAGGTTTGCCAGGATTTTGGGAAGGTTCAAATACAATTTTTATGACTTTGTCATTAGAGTTGAAATTGAGATTATTTCTTCAGCTAGGCCTATCTTTGGTTTTGGGTCTACCGCATACCCCAGTTTGAATTATTGCCAGAAAAATGTTTATATTTGTTATGTTGACACCCCAAGGTATTGCATATGGAGTGCTTTGATGCCATGGATGTGCAACGGTTTTAGCCCAAAACATTTGAGAAGGTGTGTGGCGGTAATTTTTCAATTTTCAGATTTTTACGCCCACAGTAGTTTTGGACTGTGATTTAGGAGACACTGTTGTTTGTTACTGCATGAAAACTCTCCAGGTTGTTTTCTGCAAGATCTCCTGAGTACACCCATGCCCCCCATGCATAGGTTTGCCAGGATTTTGGGAAGGTTCAAATACAATTTTTATGACTTTGTCATTAGAGTTGAAATTGAGATTATTTCTTCAGCTAGGCCTATCTTTGGTTTTGGGTCTACCGCATACCCCAGTTTGAATTATTGCAGAAAATTGTTTATATTTGTTATGTTGACACCCCAAGGTATTGCATATGGAGTGCTTTGATGCATGGATGCAACGGTTTTAGCCCAAAACATTTGAGAAGGTGTGTGGCGGTAATTTTTCAATTTTCAGATTTTTACGCCCACAGTAGTTTTGGACTGTGATTTAGGAGACACTGTTGTTTGTTACTGCATGAAAACTCTCCAGGTTGTTTTCTGCAAGATCTCCTGAGTACACCCATGCCCCCCATGCATAGGTTTGCCAGGATTTTGGGAAGGTTCAAATACAATTTTTATGACTTTGTCATTAGAGTTGAAATTGAGATTATTTCTTCAGCTAGGCCTATCTTTGGTTTTGGGTCTACCGCATACCCCAGTTTGAATTATTGCCAGAAAATTGTTTATATTTGTTATGTTGACACCCCAAGGTATTGCATATGGAGTGCTTTGATGCCATGGATGCAACGGTTTTAGCCCAAAACATTTGAGAAGGTGTGTGGCGGTAATTTTTCAATTTTCAGATTTTTAACGCACAGTAGTTTTGGACTGTGATTTAGGAGACACTGTTGTTTGTTACTGCATGAAAACTCTCCAGGTTGTTTTCTGCAAGATCTCCTGAGTACACCATGCCCCCCATGCATAGGTTTGCCAGGATTTTGGGAAGGTTCAAATACAATTTTTATGACTTTGTCATTAGAGTTGAAATTGAGATTATTTCTTCAGCTAGGCCTATCTTTGGTTTTGGGTCTACCGCATACCCCAGTTTGAATTATTGCCAGAAAATTGTTTATATTTGTTATGTGACACCCAAGGTATTGCATATGGAGTGCTTTGATGCCATGGATGCAACGGTTTTAGCCCGAAACATTTGAGAAGGTGTGTGGCGGTAATTTTTCAATTTTCAGATTTTTACGCCCACAGTAGTTTTGGACTGTGATTTAGGAGACACTGTTGTTTGTTACTGCATGAAAACTCTCCAGGTTGTTTTCTGCAAGATCTCCTGAGTACACCCATGCCCCCCATGCATAGGTTTGCCAGGATTTTGGGAAGGTTCAAATACAATTTTTATGACTTTGTCATTAGAGTTGAAATTGAGATTATTTCTTCAGCTAGGCCTATCTTTGGTTTTGGGTCTACCGCATACCCCAGTTTGAATTATTGCCAGAAAATTGTTTATATTTGTTATGTTGACACCCCAAGGTATTGCATATGGAGTGCTTTGATGCCATGGATGCAACGGTTTTAGCCCAAAACATTTGAGAAGGTGTGTGGCGGTAATTTTTCAATTTTCAGATTTTTACGCCCACATTAGATTTGGACTGTGATTTAGGAGACACTGTTGTTTGTTACTGCATGAAAACTCTCCAGGTTGTTTTCTGCAAGATCTCCTGAGTACACCCATGCCCCCCATGCATAGGTGTGCAAAGATTTTGGCAAAATACAGCACCAATTGTAGAACATAAAAATGTACGAATAAAATGTAAAAGTCTGGTGCCTGTCAAACTGGGGATGCTCTCTAGGGGGGCACAGGCTGTTGTCACTGAAGTGCATGAAACGCAAAATGTTTTCATACCTTCTACGTGACATTGATTGGGGGTAAATGGGGGTAGAGCAGATGGGGCTACTGCTCCAGTAGGAGCGAATTGAGGGCTTCTTTATGATGCCCTCAGCATAGTAAGTGCCCAGAATTTCAGAAATTCTGGCACATCTAGCGGGGTCCATTGCTGCCTTGCCAAGTAGGAGTCTGGCTTCGCAGCACAATGCTGATGGGCATACAGATTTGATTGGGCACGATGTGGCCCAACAAATCATCCCCATAAACACCTGCAAAAACTGTGTGGCGGTAAATCCTGCAACATCAATATTGATGCCAGGATTGCCGTGAAAGGAGGGTATCTGGCCTCTGGCGATGAGGCACTACCCACTCCTCAGCTGGAGCTGTGCGTCTCCTGCTGGCAGGTGGTGACCCAGGATCTGCATCAGAAACATCACTAGATACATCAGCCAGTGTAGATAATGTATCTAGCGACGTCTCTGAGCAGTTAGCGGGGTCGAAATGAGGTCTGAGTCTGACGCAGATGCCTCAGATTCTGACGCCAGGATGGCATATGCCTCCTCGGCGCTGTACACCCTCTCAGACATTATATATAATAGATTTAATAAAGTTTATAATTATTATATATATATAAGCGGATTGTTGTTCTTAGAAGAACCGTTGGGTTTCACAAGAAAATACAAATAAACACCTAAATCTCTCTAAATCCCTCTAAACCTGCCTCAATTCTTCTAAATCTCCCTAAAATCTCTCTAAATCTGCCTCAATTTTTCTAATCTCACTAAATCTCACTAAAATCTCTAACCTGTCAAATCTGATCTCTCTCTCTCGCTCACCAAAACACAAGTGAGGAGAGGGAGGGAGAATCACAGAGGTCAGAGCCAATATTTACAAAATATTGACCTGACCTGACAAATTAGAAATTTTATTTAGATTTTTTATAACTTCTGATTGGATGTTGCTAGCCTGCCTCTCTGATGAGGCAGGCTAGGAACATCCCACTCAGCCCCAAGATGACCCTGCCCTTAGAACCCTAACCCTACCCCTAACCCTAACCCTAACCCTACCCCTAACCCTACCCCTAACCCTAACCCTAACCCTAACCCTACCCCTAACCCTACCCCTAACCCTAACCCTACCCCTAACCCTACCCCTAACCGTCAGTTTATTTTATTTATTTTTATTTTTATTTTACTTTTTTTTTCACTTTTTTTTCACTTTTTTTTACACTTTTTTTACTCTGCTGGGTGCCTTGATCCCTCGAGGCACCAGCAGAGCACCTGATCACTGATGTGATCGTTTTTGTACTGAGTGCCACGATACCTCGTGGCACTCAGTACTTCCTGCCGCTACCGGAAGTGATCGCTCGGGGGAGCGATCACGGACGGACCGGCGGCAGGTAAGCATATTGCAAGGATGCCTCGATGTCGAGGCATCCTTGTAATATACTCAGAGCAGCTGGAAGCGATCTGATCGCTTCCAGCGCTCTCTAGAAGTGCCGGGCACCTCTCCGGTGAAACCGGATGTTGATCGCTCCGGGGAGCGATCACATGGTGCCCCGGCAACTTCTAAACGCCATTGCACGGCTGCCTGGACTCCCAGGCAGCCTGCAATGGCGTTTGAGCTGCTGGAAGCGATCCGATCGCTTCCAGCGCTCAAAAAACGGCAGGACGTACCATGTACGTCAGCGGGTCTAAGAGAGACCCGCTGCAATGACGTACATGGTACGTCCTCGGTCCTTAAGGGGTTAATATTGCACTACCTATGCACAAACTCATTGAGCCCTACTACATTCTTCGCGCAAATTTGTACGCGCAGCGCAATTTTTTTTGCGCCCAGCGGTAAACGTTAACGCACGTAACTTAACGCCAGTATTACAATCCGAGCGCATTTTTTCATCCGTCAAAAAATATTGCACGTAAAAAAGACGCACAAAAACGCGCGCGATTAACGTTGCGCGCAGAAATCGGTGGGCCGACTGTTTTTTCACGCGATTCAGCCAATCTGAATTAAGAACCTCTATTGTCTCCCGATCAGCTTTTGCGCCTGCCAAAATCAATCTGAGTATATATGCTGCAGCAATAATAAAAACACGCACAACTTCTCAATTTTATTGTTTGGGTAAGTGTAGAATGTAAAAGTATACTGTGCTGTATTTTTTTTTTTCAGGCTGCTGTATTTGGTTTTGGCCAGAACGTTCAGATTTGCAGTTACCACCAGCTTTTAAAAGATGTTAAAATTATGCACGCAAACGTCGTTCGTGAAAATTTGCGCATCGATTGTAATACCATCCGCGTACCAGCGCACGAACGCGTTTGCGCTGACAATGTTAAGTATGGGATGCGCACGAACTTTCGCTCGTGCAGGGTTCACGCAGGGTCACTCGCTTTAGACGTTAACGCGCATCGTTTGCACTTACGTCGTAATACGACGTTCAGCGCAAAGGGTTTTGACCCTCGCGTTAATGCGTTTTTGCGCATGCGCACATTTTTGTGCGAACAGTGTAATAGAGCCCATTGTATCCAGTGACATCTTTTCATCAGTTTCGTAAACTAGTTATTTAGTCTTGACAATTATCTATAACAACCTGGGTTTCTGGAAAGTGTATTTTTTATTTTTTGGGGGGATGGGACGGATTTATATATTCTACTGTTTAAAAATGACTTCATGTTACCATATAGGGGTTTATTCAAAGATCACATTGTTGTCAATAGTTGCCAACAACAGTTAAAATCGATGTTAGTCGATAGTGTAATCGGTATTTCAACCGAGACTTGGCTGCAACAATGATGTCTTCGGTAAACAGCTAGGCTAAACAATGGTGGTTAAAGAATAACCCTCCCATGTCTTTCTTAAGTTGGTAGCTCATATTTGTTTTTTGGGGGTGGAGGTTTGTACCCAGCAGACAGAGCATGGCGTGAAAAAAGACACTCGTTATTCTAACACTAACAAAAATGTAAGAATACAGTAAAGTCCTGTAAAAGCCGAGCTGTGTATGAATGCAGGCGTACACCTCTTATTTCACCCATGACCTATGTAGAGTATACATGTATGTGAATTGCTCAGGTTATATTCTCAAACTATAATAAAATATTTATATACGTGTATATTATGTCTTCTATTAGACTCACAATGGAACATGCTATTATTGATCCTGCACTTGTGTTATCTGTATCTTCTGTAATTTTAAAATTTTCTCTCTACAGTGTTTGATAAATTGCAGAAAGAAGCTCGATTCCAGAGACATGAATGGATCCGGAAACAAGGTGATAAACCACTTATTCACTGTCTTATAATGAAATAAAATGATTTCTATTCACCAAATCCTTAAAAATCTCCATGTTCATTTGACAATCACGGAATTACCAGGTTAGATATGAAATCAAAATATGTGTTAGTAGAAAAGTCTTAAAATTACATTTTCTATTCAGTGAACCCCAGGTTTTCTTTACTGAGAAAGGGAAAAGTTAAGAAAACCTGCTTAAATAGAGCTTTTCTAATATTTGCAGGTTACTCCTTTCTCAGTGTAATCACTTCAGTCTGAATCTTCAGCTGACCATAGGGTATTTATTAATACTTGATAAACTCCCATTAGATATAGTTGTGCCAAGTTTAGGCACTTCCCAGAATAATACATGAAGTTCCTATTCAAGCATTGACGGTTCTTTGTTTTCATGCCTTTTAAACCAGTTCTCTACTATGGTCGAGTGTACTCGTTCTTCAAAAGAGCCTGCAGGAGCCCAGCATCGAGTAAACGTGATCTAGTCATATTCTGGAGCAAAGCAAAGGAATTTAGTTTATTGCAAACAAAATTAATTTAATTTGCAAATGGACTCCAGAATATGTCCCAAATATTCAGCAGCTTGGGCACGTAACGCAAGGTGCTGAAGCTGTTTGAACCATTGATTGTCCTTCAAGGAAACATGGATCCCCAGCTGTATTATTATTCACGTGATAGCACTTTTTGGCCAGTAGGGGTCAAATAACCTTACTGTAGCTAAAGTGTATTTTATGAACAGTACATTAATTTTCTACACTCTTGGCAATGTAAAGTTGTTTTCCATAAATCCTCTATGCCCTGGCAGTGGTTTTCTGAAAAAGAACTTGGTAGTGAAGGCATTATGGACTTTATGTATGTAAACAGACTAAAGATGGGATGACAGACTGTAAAAGATAAATATCTAAACAAAAGGTATAAATAAACTGTTTTCTCTTTTTAAAGGTCCTCATTTTGTGGAGTATCTTGGATGGGAAGTTACTCCTGAATGTAACGTGCTGTTGAAAAGCAAGGTGAGTAACTAGAGCGGGTTCATAAAACATGAAATAAGGAAACAGAAATCTTAACATACAGGGTTATTCAAAGAGCCCATCTGGCCCCGAAATGTAAGTACCATGGTACTGGTTGACTGTGTCAAAGGCAGCTGAGAGGTCAAGTAGGATCAGTAAAATATTCCAGTTTTAATTCAATATCTAATAAACCATTTATTATTTTATTCTGCAGTAAAAAAAGACTATTTATAGATTTTTTTTGGATCTTTTAGGCATTTTTTGTGAAAACCTTTTTTTTTTAATCCTTTTTTCTGTGACAGACCTTTTTATTATCATTCATTGGATCTTATATGTCAATTTCAGACATTTTTGTTCAGTAGTATTGTGCAAACAGCGTTTCAAATTTCAACTTTCAAGCGTACTTTTGGTTGTTTTTTTTTTCAACTCGTTTGACTTTGTGTTGGCTTTTTCCGGTGGCTACTCTGCACTGCGATCGGCAGGTAGTCAGATTTTTCCAGCATGTTCCAGCTGTTTCTGCGGTTTCGGTGAGTGTTCGGCGGGTTTGCGGTGAGTATTCCCTGCACTACGGGGGCCCTGCAGTGCTTGCTGAATACACCGCAGGTTCGGCGAACTAGGAATCGCCGAATCCCCTGAAGTGTGGGGAAAGAAAAGTAACCAAACATGCAGTGACTTTTCAGATCTCTTTGAATAACCCTGATAGTTCAATGTGATAGTATTAGAGTTTCTTTAAAGAAGCTCACACAGTCAAGATATTGTTGCACATTGTATTGACTACCTATAAATGACTGCTCTTATTACGGTTAATGGCAGTGTGATATACTGTATGATAGGCCTATGTTAACATGCCCATCAACCTCACATTTAGGGGTTATTATTTCAGAGGATCTAAGGGTAAGTAGTCAATGTAATAGAGCAGCAGGAAATGCTGGCAGAATGCTTGGTTGTGTAGGGAGAGGTATTAGCAGTAGGAAAAGGGAAGTGCTCATGCCACTGTACAGAACACTGGTGAGACCTCACTTGGAGTACTGTGTGCAGTACTGGAGACCGTATCTCCAGAAGGATATAGACACCTTAGAGAGAGTTCAGAGAAGGGCTACTAAAATGGTGTATGGCTTGAAGGAGAAAAGTAACCAGGAAAGGCTTAATGATCTTAACATGTACAGCTTGGAAAAAAGACGAGACAGAGGAGATATGATATAAACATTTAAATACGTAAAGGGAATCCACAAGGTAGAGGAACATTTAAATACATAAAGGGAATCCACAAGGTAGAGGAAGGGAGTATATTTAAAAGGAAACAAAGTAGCAAAACAAGAGGACATAGTCTTAGATTAGAGGGGCAAAGGTTTAAAAGTAACATCAGGAAGCATTATTTTACTGAGAGGGTGGTGGATACATGGAACAGCCTTCCAGTAGAAGTGGTAGAGGCCAAAACGGTAATTGAATTTAAGCAGGCATGGGATAGGCATAAGGCTATCCTAAACAAAAGATAAATCCAGGTAAAGTATCCATGTAATTGGGCAGACTAGATGGGACGAAAGGTTCTTATCTGCCGACATTTTTCTATGTTTCTATGTTTCTATGTCCATTGCCCTGAAGTGACATTTGTCTCTGTACTGTCCTTCAAACCCACCAATCAGTCTCTTACCAAATATATAACTCCACTCATACCCAAATTAAGTCTTTTATTTATTTCATCACAGGTTGCCAATATTAAGAAGGAAACAAATATTTCTTGGTATAAAGATGAGATGGAATTAATAGAGGATGAGAAGCATGACTTCAAGGATGGAGTAATCACTTTGCTTATCACTGAGGTAAAATATATTGGTCAAGGTTCCCCAGTGCTTCTAGACTTTAGGTATCTTATAGATTTATACTTTTATGGTCACTATGGTAAGTAAAAATAAGCTTCTTTAAACTCCTTTCTGACAGACTACATGTCAAATCCATTATGAAACATTGGGAGTCAGGGCTATTATGAGGGATTAATATATCTTTCTTTCGATCTCTGTATCTATCTAGCGCTCTATTAAATTCGTGCATGCGCTACAGCGCGTGGCTGGCCCTGTTGAAGCGTCACAACGCTGCGACAGACGCTGGGAGGCACGTCAGTAAGGGTGCACATAGTGTGCTCGTCTGACCCCAGCCTAACCCATTGATCTTCACTAATTCTTCCTTGTTTATCAGCAATAGTAACAGAGGAAGTCACGTTGTGACATCATTCCAATGATTACAAGAGCAGTAGTTACACCCAGATTGAACATGTCATTATGAAACCTCTGACCTCTTTGCTCAAAACAACCTATTATCTCAAGATTGTAATGTTGTTAAAGCAGGAACCTCTGCTGCTAATTATGTATCATAGCATTCTACAATTGTTTCCTTAAAATACCAAAGCAATAATTATGATGATAATAAACATGATAACAATAATAATAAACAAACAACTTTGAGCTGTGAGTTTTATCAATTATTAAGTTGGGCAGATACAATAATAGTTAACTATCTTGTATTTGTTTGCGTATGTACAAAAACTCGCAATATCACCGTCATGACATCCAGGCTCCACCTGTGAACAAATATTTATTGCATACATCCAAGAAATCAAAATCAAATAGACAACATAGAAAAACAACAGCAACAATATTTATAAATGTGTAAAATTATGTATACCGTATATATATCTACAGACAGAATATGTGGCGACTATCCAAGAATATCTGTATGTATATATTTTATATATATATACACTATATTGCCAAAAGTATTCGCTCACCTGCCTTGACTCGCATATGAACTTAAGTGACATCCCATTCCTAATCCATAGGGTTCAATATGACGTCGGTCCACCCTTTGCAGCTATAACAGCTTCAACTCTTCTGGGAAGGCTGTCCACAAGGTTTAGGAGTGTGTTTATGGGATGTTTTGACCATTCTTCCAGAAGCGCATTTGTGAGGTCACACACTGATGTTGGACGAGAAGGCCTGGCTCTCAGTCTCTGCTTAAGGATAGGGTCAGACGAACGCATTTTTCACGTTGTCCGTGAAAAAGTGCGTTCGAACGAACGTACGTATTTTTTCCCGGAATACGCGATATCGGTCATACGATGCGCCTTTTCGTCCGTGATTTTGTACGGATCATCAATAAAACACTTTTTGTGTCTGGACGTTATGTTAGCCGGACATTAGCAGCGTCTGACGTCTCCTAATCACACACACACGCCGCTATGCGGCCGCAGCGCACTCTGTACGTCAGTAGTAGCGGTTTGACGTTCTCGAAAAAATGCGTTCGTTTGCCACTTGCGTTGCACGGACGAACTTTCGTGCGGCCATCCGTCGTATGTTCCCCGGCATTGGACGTCATTTGCTGCTAGCACGGCCGTGATTTCGTGCGGCTAAACGCACGTGAAAAATGCGTTCGTCTGACCCTAGCCTTAATTCATCCCAAAGGTGTTCTATTGGGTTGAGGTCAGGACTCTGTGCAGGCCAGTCAAATTCATCCGCACCAGACTCTGTCATCCATGTCTTTATGGACCTTGCTTTTGTGCACTGGTGCACAGTCATGTTTGAAGAGGAAGGGGCCAGCTCGAAACTGTTCTCACAAAGTTGGGATCATGGAATTGTCCAAAATGTTTTGGTATGCTGAAGCATTCAGAGTTCCTTTCACTGGAACTAAGGGGCCAAGCCCAGCTCCTGAAAAACAACCCCACACCATAATCCCCCCTCCACCAAACTTTACAATTGGCACAATGCAGTCAGACAAGTACTGTTCTCCTGGCAACCACCAAACCCAGACTCGTCCATCAGATTGCCAGATGGAGAAGCGCGATTCGTCACTCCAGAGAACACTTCTCCACTGCTCTAGACTGAGTCCAGTGGCGGTGTGCTTTACACCACTGCATCTGATGCTTTGCATTGCGCTTGGTGATGTATGGCTTGGATGCAGCTGCTCGGCCATGGAAACCCTTTCCATGAAGCTCTCTGTGCACTGTTCTTGAGCTAATCTGAAGGCCACATGAAGTTTGGAGGTCAGTAGAGGTTGACTCTGCAGAAAGTTGGCGACCTCTTCGCACTATGCGCCTCAGCATCCGCTGACCCCGCTCCGTCAGTTTAAATTGCCTACCACTTCGTGGCTAAGTTGCTGTCATTCCCAAACACTTCCACGTTCTTATAATACAGTTGACTGTGGAATATTTAGGAGCGAGGAAATTTCACGACTGGATTTGTTGCACAGGTGGCATCCTATCACAGTTCCACGCTGGAATTCACTGAGCTCCCGAGAGCGACCCATTCTTTCACAAATGTTTGTAAAAACAGTCTGCATGCTTAGGTGCTTGATTTTATATAACTGTGGCCATGGAAGTGATTGGAACACCTGATTCTGATTATTTGGATGGGTGAGCGAATACTTTTGGAAATATAGTGTATATACACACACAGGTATTCTTGGATAGTCACTACATATTGTCTGTAGATATATATATATATACAGTATACATAATTTTACATATTTATAAATGTTGGTTGTTTTATCATGGTTTGACATGACTAATTCTTCGGTATCATAACGTGTGCTTAATTGGATAATTTATCTCATACAGATTACTAGAAAAGATGCTGGTATTTATGAAGTGATACTGAAGGATGACAGAGGAAAAGACAAGAGTATTCTCAAGCTTGTAGACTCGGGTGAGACTTGTTCGACTTGCTTTCATAGCAATATATATATACCTCCACATAAGGAAGGCTGCTTCTATGTGTTCTCTTCAGCTCGCTCTGTGACATGAGATTCCCTTCTGTCTTCTGGCATGTGTTGTTTTCAAAGACCAAAAGCACAAATTACTCGGAGTTATGCATGACCTTACTTCGCCTGCTTTCTCTCGAAATGGCACACTACTATTTTTAGCAATTTCCACCCCATAGCGGTTATTCCATTTCATGCATCTGTGTGTCTGGGAGGGAGAGGATCACTTAAAGCACCGTAGCTACTCGTGTCAGAGGGTGCACTGCAAAACCGATGCTCTTTAGGACAACCCAAAGGACCTTGGTTAATAATTATTATAATTTGCTGTGATACCGGT
This sequence comes from Leptobrachium leishanense, assembly GCA_009667805.1. Lineage (NCBI taxonomy): Eukaryota > Metazoa > Chordata > Amphibia > Anura > Megophryidae > Leptobrachium > Leptobrachium leishanense. Next base: position 108,844,676 of record CM019067.1, on the reverse strand, counting down.
TCAGCTAATCCTGACTAAGGGCTCTATCACCTGGCTACAGCTAAAACGGGTCGATAAGGGTAAAAAATTTGCGTTTGCTAATCTCCTCTTAGCGTCCCCGTTTTACATGTAGATTACAGGGCATACACTGACTCCAGCAGTCTGCCCCGTAGCGCCTGCTAGCCTCCTGTATGCTCGGGGCAGTGCTAAAGTGCCATCCCGAGCATCCCCTCCATAGAGTCCCAAGAACTCTATGGAAGCTTTTACTGCCAGGTCACGTGACCGTCAGGATCTCGCCTCTCGCGAGATCCTGCAGGTCGGTGAAGAGATCGCGGTGGGAGACAGGGGACTTTTTTTTCCCAGTCTCACTCTGCTCCGGGCAGCTAGAAGCGGCGGATTGGGCTGCTGTTCTCGCCGCGGGGTGAGAGGTGAGTATGTGATTTTTGGAGGGGTTTAAAGCTGTAACTAACTTATTCTGCAGAAGCTCTAAGCTGTAGCAAACATTTTTAGTTAGTGACAGCTGTTTGTAATTAGCGTTAGGACTTTGTGATCTTAACGCTAATTACTCCTTGCTTACGCTTTGCACTCCCCAAGTATAGAGAGTGCAAAGTACAGTAAGCTGGTGCTAAAAAGAGCTAATACATATTTGCTAGAGGTTTTTTTAACCCTTTAGCGATCGGGAGGTGATCTTTCCGGCACGCTATCACCTCAGTTAACCTAGCGCTAATCCTCATTTATATGAGCGCTAACGATAAGGAGGCGATAGTCTGATATATCTTCATGGTCTCCATACTTTGGGTGCTGAGTCAATGGGTCATACATGAATTATAACCTATACACATTCAAATACTTCATTATATTGAATTTCACACTTTTGATTGAGGTGCCTGTACATTAATATACTGATAATAAAATATCCTGTATCTCTGTGATTCCTTAGTGTGTTTATGGTAGGGTTAGGTAATAATGGCAAGCACACCAGAATGACAGGCCAGGTTTAACTCTTGATGCCCACATATATTTTGTATCGGGTAGTATTGGAGCCATGTCTAAACTTTCACATTCTATGAATCTATAGCCCGATTGTCAGACATTATTGAATACATTAAACACACCTAATAATGTGTAAAATTAACAAAGGCCCCTGGAAATTTACCAACTCCATAGACTTTAATGCAAAGGTCAGCATCCTCCTGCCAGATGCTCTAGAACTACATCACCCATGATGTTCAACCACTTATTAGGTTATCTGAGCCTCATCGTATATATGTAACGTCTGGAGGGCCAAGATTGTCGACTCCTGCTTTAATGTGTTTGGTAAGTTTACCAGTGCTCAGGTTACATTTACACCTAACTCTCTGAAATCCCATTGATGTCAGAGAAGAAACAGTAGCTAAAATAAATTCAGAAAAAAACATGAATTGAATCTATAAAATAAAAATCTCTGTAATTCTTAAAAAAATAATTATATGGAGGAGACTATAGATATACAAGTACACGGATCACAGATTTAATCTCCTCCACCTCTTATAAAACCACAAGAATTATATACAATTCCTGGCTATGTGGCATTATAAACAAATAAATGACACTTCTTATACTTCTCTCTTTTTGGTTGCAGCATTTGATGAGCTCATGACTGCCGTGTGCAGAATGATAGGTAAGTTTCGCTCACAGCTCCCACAGCAAGACTAAATCCTGTATATTTTATAACGTGAGACTCTGTCTCCTTATTTGGTATGAGTATGATCATTATACATTTATAAAATGTATTCATTTGGCAACAACGCATCCTACAGCATGGAATGCAGGGAAATTAATTATTTTATTTGAAACAATGGTTCATACCAATGCAATAAGCTCTGGGGAGGTTTCATTTTTATTTATTAATGATTCTGGACCAGTTTCTTAGCCCCTTCACTACCAAGTGATTTTCCAAAAAAACATGGTCAGAAACTAGTGGTATTTTGTAATATCATTTTTAATTAATTATACAGTAATACATATCTTTTACTGTAAATAACCCATGTGGCCACTAGATGGCACCATCTACTGCCAAATTGAGTTACAGAGGTTTAAACAGCAGGAGCTCTATTACAATCGTCACGCATACGTTTCCGCCGGTGCAAAAACGCATTAACGCGAAGGGCAGAACCCTTTACGCTGAACATCGTATTACAATGTCAGTGCAACAAACGCGCGTATACGTCTACCGCAGGTGAACCTGTGCGAACGCTGCGTGAGCGTACTGTACGTCGCAAATCCTATACTTAACATTGTGAGCGCAAATGCGTTTGTGCGCTGGTGCACGGATGGTATTACAATCTATGCGCAGGAATTAACGCATAGCCTTTGCGTGCATAATTTTAGCAACTCCTAAAAGCTGGTGTTAATGGCAATTTCTATCAACCTGGCCAAAACCAAATACACTAGCCCAAAAAATGATACGCAGCAAAGTATAGTTACACATACCAAACCAATAAATTTGATAAGGTGTGTGTGTGCATGTATTATTGCTGCAGCATATATGCGCAGATTGACTTTGACAGGCGCAAAAACTTAACGTGAGACAATTGTGGTTCTTAATTCTGATTGGCTGAATCGTGTGAAAAAAACAGTCCGCACACTGATTTCTGCGTGCAAACGTTGCTGCATGCGCGTTTGTGCGCATCCGTTTTACGCGTGTTATTGCTCGACGGATGAAAAAATGAGCGAAAATATTTCCTCCTGCGTTGGCTGCTAAAAGCCCGATATTTCAGAGCCTTGAGCAGCTGATTTTACAGTTTTAGCTCTTTGGGCATTATGCCCACAGTGCTAAAATATTTGGAGTCACCTTCTGCAGCCAGAAAGCAAACAAAATTAGTTTGCAGCAGTTGAATTTCACTTGCTTTTGGGCTGTAGATCAGCATATCTCAATATTGGGGCACCGGATGGTGCCTTTTGAAGCCTGAGATATCTTTATTGGTAGTGAAGGGGTTAAGCACAATGTATTGATCTCCCAATAAGCCTGAATTGTGTGGGCCTTACTTTTTAAAAGTACGGAATTATGTAATATCTAAGACTTTAGGATCTTTTTGGCAGTAATTTTATGTGTACAGTATATAAAGTAAAATAAAATACACTTAAAAATGTGTCTCTTCTTTAGCTGAATCCTCCACCCCAGTCAAAATCCAGAGCAATGAAGAGGGCATCAGATTGTATTCTTTCGTGAATTACTATGTGGACGATCTGAAAGTCGGCTGGTGTCACAAGTAAGTGAATGGGCGTGTCTGTTATTGCTCTTTACAATAAAGTTTTAACTTGAATCTCACTGTATTTTTTTACCATGTAATTTAATTGGAGACGTGAAGAAAATATTTTGTGTGGACCTTACAAAAATCTGTCATATTTCTAAAAATTCTACAACAATCAAAGATAGCATTAAAACCAAGACAATAATTGAAAAACTTTCTTGTAACCAAAAAAAACGACAAATTAATATTTTTGTGGACTTTAACCTTCCTTCCTGTAAGCAAAAAGCATTCCCTATCCACTAGTAGAGATTAGACTGATGCAGTTTTACTACATGGATCTGATTGATTCATCTAGACCAGGGGTCAATAACTTTGGCCCTTCCGATGTTTTAGAACTACATTTCCCATGAGGCTCAGGCAATCGAATGAGTAGTTGAGCATCATGGGAGGTGTAGTTCCCAAACATCTGGAGGGCCAAGGTTGCTGATCCCTGATCTAGATACTCATTCAGGATCTGAAATATCAACGGTATAAAATACGTATTTTAAAACGTGTTTTTGTTTTTAGTGACTCAAAGATAAAGTACACAGAGAGGGTTAAGACTGGTGTCACTGGAGAGATGATATGGCTGCAGATAAATGAACCCACGCCAAATGACAAAGGCAAATACAAAATGGAACTGTTTGATGGAAAGACCACGCATACAAAGGAAGTTGATCTGTCTGGACAAGGTAAGGATGCTTTAATCATTCTGAGAATGCCTTGAAGCCGCCTTGTGTTTGTAGACCACAATACCGGAGATTAAATCAAGCAGAATGGAATTAGACTAGCCACAATGAGAAGATTATATCACAGGCGATGATATCATCTGTGCCAGAAAGATCAGATCCATTACAGTACGATTAGATCAGTTGCATGTATAGAGCATCTACTTGGCATGTGAAGCAGCAGGTGGACTGCAGCAAAGCCCGGCCAGTGGCATTAATAAGCCATGCAAAGGCTTATTACCTGTATTACCTCCTTTTAATTTCAAATCCATCCGTTATTTTTAAATCCATGGAATGTCCTTCATCTGTACATTCTCAATCCCTGATTAATGGTTTATCTTGAAGAGTAACAAACATTTAATACTCTTGTGGTCCTGCTATATTAAAGCCACAGCTGCATTGTGCTCCATGCAGATCCGACACACACCATGAAACGCCTCCACTCATATAGGTCACATTTTTTCAGCCTGACTGACATTAAATGATTGAGAAATCACATTTTCCCTATATGACCCATAAAGACTTTGGGCCATATTACATAGTTGGTGCTAACTTAACCAGAGCTGTTGTAAACTTCCCAGAGCCATTATAGCCTATGGAGGTTTTAAGTTTACGACAGCTCTGGTTAAGTTAGCACCAACTATGTAAAACTGCCCTTTATTGTTATGATGACTTATTTGGTCACCAGACCTCAAGTGGCTACACTTGTGTCTTGTCCAAGTGTTTATTTTAAATATTACATCTATCCTATACCTAGACTGGGTAGACATGCAGGGTTATTCAGAGAAAGGTGAAACTCTGGAGAACTTTTGGAGAAGTGAAAATTCTAAAACAAAATAGCCGATTTGGAAAGTGAGATAAATGAGAGAATTTTTCTGGTTTGGCTATTTTGACCTAGAATTTTCACTTCTCCAAAAGTTCTCTAGAGTTTCACCTTTCTCTGAATAACCCTGAATGTTGTCATCAAAAGTTGTATGGCTAATCCATATATCATAGATGTCTTAATGTTGCTTAAGATAATGGTGTCGGGGTATGGAGGGTGGCGAAACCACCTCCACTCTTTATGCTGGGGGTGGGTAGATAATGGGGGGGTGGACATGCTCACTAACTGTATGCCTCCCTAAGGTCTCACACCACCCTGTTCATTATTAGCAACAAGGTGGCAGCACCTGCGCAGTGGCTTACATAAGACCCCAGCAGTGCTGCGTTAATAGCTATGTGAGCAGCCGATAGTCAGTCGGGATTATAAGGTGTTATAGGAGCACCATAGGAATGCTCAATTTTTTTAAAAAAATTTTTTTACTAGTGGTCACTGAATAACAAACACTGGCGTGATCAATTCCATTCATGTGGTTTGTTCATCTGGTACTTCACTCGTATGGCACTTTTTTGCTTCATTATTTGGACAAAGCGTTGATTTGTCTGATAGTTTGACTGCATATGTGATTCATCCAAAAATGGACGCACAAGTCTAATTAAATCAGTTTCTGGTTTTTTTTTAATGTTGTTTTTATATAGTGACGGAGGATCATTCTAGGAGAATTCTGTGACCATAAAATGTTAAATTGGCAAAGATAATTCATAATATTTTTTTCCATTCAATATGCACATATTTTTAATGTAATCACTTTAAAACAGGGATGTCAAACTCTGCCCCCCCCCGATGTTTCTGAACTACATTCCCCATGATTCTCTGCCCATGTATTGCGTTCAAAGAATTATGGGAATTGTAGACAGCTGGGGGGGGGGCAGAGATTGAGATCCGTGCCTTAAAATGTAGCACCTCTGACTTGTATATGCAAAAAAAAAGGGCCATTATTACATGTATCTTTTTTTGTATACTCTTTAGCTTTCGATGAAGCCTTTGCTGAGTTCCAGAGGTTAAAGTAAGTCTTTTTGTTTCTTAATCGTTTTATTACTGGTTTTGTCTTTATAGTACAATAAAGAGTTTCAATGAGCTGGTGCCGGGGACTGAAAGATTTTATATAATGTTTTTTATTTATTATGTGATTAAGAGGTACACTCGAGGAAACAAAAATTTACAGGGTTATTCAAAAAGAATCGAAACGTCACCGCACGTTCGGTGACTTTTCGTTCTCTTCAATTCGGCACGATTTGGCGATCCCATTTCGGCGACCCTGCGGTGTATTCAGCAAGCACCACAGGGCCGTCGTAGTGCAGGGAAAAGTCGCCGCAAACCCGACGAACACTCACTGAAAACCCGGCGAACGCACACCGAAACCCGCAAAAACATCTGGATTAACTCCGAACACATCGGAGAAACCCGAGCAGGAGCCGATCAGAGCGCAGAGCAGCCGCCAGAAAAAGTCGACGCCGCAGACGAATGGAGTGAAAATAATAAAACCGTACGCTTCAATGTTTGAAAAGTGAAACGTTGTTTGCAAAGAAACTACAGAATGAAAATGTCTGAAATTTACATATAAGATCCAATGAATGATAATAAAAAGGTCTCTTACAGAAAAAAGAAAAAACGATGAAAAACAAAAGGAAAAAATATTTTCAAAAAAAATCCTGAAAAATGCCTAAAAGATCCCAAAAAAATCTAAAAAATAAAGATACTTTTTACTGCAGCATAAAATAATAAACGGTTTACTAGATATTGAATTAAAACGTGAATATTTTTAAAATTGAAACCTATGGGAATCTATGGGAATTGAAACCTTTATGGGGATTTCACTGCCCTCGAACAGGCACCGAACAGGCACCGTATGTGCAGGCAATTCACCAACATTTGGCGAACTGCCTGCTCTCTGGATAGCCGAATGGCCAGGAAAGGTAAGCGTACGCTGAATTTCAGCGATCGGGCACCTTTTGGCCACAATTCGGAGCTCTTTGAATAACCCTGATAAAGGTCATTTCCAGAGTATGTCACAACGCTGTAAATCTGAATAATTTTCCTGAGGCGTAAGATAATACAGATTAATGTAGAGGAGAGAAAAGCGGAATAACAATAAAAACTACAGTATGATATATAATTTCTTCATAGACAGAAAAAGGGTAAGTAAATGTGTTTTTCCAGGTTTCTTCACAGAAGCGGATCCTGTATTGTAGATTGTCGTAGAAGTTCCTCTATCTCAAAGCTTCTAATTAATTTCAGTTGTACAGGAATGTCTGCTCTATTTATTTATTAATAAAGTATTTTACCAAGAAGGATACATTGAGAATTCTCTCGTTTTCAAGTATGTCCTGGGTTCAAGAGCATTGAATTGTTACAGTAGGTACAGAAATACAAAGTTATAAAACGCAATATATTAAAAACAACACATATACAGATTAACAGAAAATAAATATGTTACATGTTTCCAGGTGCATTCTGTATCGAGGTATGTTATTAGAGGTCTCTTAAGTGACTTTAGACTGGGGGACTGTGTCTCATGTAATGATGAATGGAAGTGTCTTTCTAGCAATTTAAGTATTAACCTTCTTTTCACTTATATAAATGTATTTATTGTTGTAACGCACATTCAGATTCTTTTCGTTACTAAAGGTCACTGCGCAAAACAGATGCTGGAGTTTGTATTATATCCCTAATAATATCTTAATATATCTTTATTTTCTCCCCGGACAGACAAGCCGCAATTGCAGAGAAGAGTAAGTTAGAGAATGTATTTCTGTGCTTTGTGATTATTTATAGCAGCACGCATTCCTAAAAGTGTTTTGTGTAATTAAATGCTTGGTCATATCACATTAATTGCAAATCATTAACTCTTATAAATTGTTGTAGAACAGATAAAGGTTTTACTACATATTGTATTCTGGCAAACAACCCAACACGCAGGGTTATAAATAATAATCTAAGTGTTCTTAAGTTCAGTGATTTCCAAGAACACGGAGTTATGATTATTATTATTAATCATTTATTAATTAACCACATAATGGCAGTCATTTAATCAAGCTCAGAAAGATAACAATCAGCAGTATCGTAGTTGGAGCTCTAACCACTGAACTATCTCATCTCCTTGCACGTATGAATCGTAAGCACTCTGGGTTATGCAGTCAATTTTTTTATTCACAGAATAAATTCTTGGGATGGCATTTTCTTCATAGTTCTAGTATTCATTAATTGCACATGCTTACACTCAAGGATTTTAACCCCTTCCCTACCATGATCGAGTATAATCAATGTTAAAAAGCACCTGTTGGTGCCCCAATATTCAGTATGCTCAATGTGATCTAATTCTTTAGCAATGCAAAGGCTTTTCATTTATTGCAAATTAAATTCCCTTACAATGTTATCTAGAATATTCCTCCAAGGTTTTAGCACCATGATGGCATTAAACTCTTTGGGCAGTATAACAATCTGCCTGCTAAACCGGGGACGCTAAGGAGGAAAACCTGTGCCTGAAGGTTTCCCCTTAGTATCCCCGTTTTAACTCCATATTACAGGGCAGCCAATAATTCAGCTCCCTGCCCTGTAGCACAGCACTAAGCCAGAGGATACTCGAAGCAACGCTAGCGCACCGCCCCAAGCATCCCCCACTCAATTCCATAGGACTCCATTGAGGCTTTGACTGCCAGGTCACATGACCTGAAGGATCTCGCCTCTTGCAAGATCCTGCAGGTCTGGGAAGTGATCGAGGAGGGAGACTGGGGACTTTTTTCCCAGTCTCACTCTGCTCCTGGCAGCCAGAAGAGACAGATTGGGCAGCCGTTCTCACTGCAGGATAAGAGGGGAGTATGTGATTATTTTTTTTTTTTAGCTGGTGCTAACTGATTCAGCACAAGCGGTATCAGTTATCACCAGCTTCTAGCTGTGGCCAATTTTTCAGTTAACCGCAGCAGGGTGCAATTAGCATTAGGACATTGTAATCCTAACACTAATTATTCTTTGAGCTCCCCATGTTAAGCAAAGGGAGCGCAATGTACAGTAAGCTGGTGCAAATGAGCGCAATCTCCGATGCGCTAACAGGTTTTTTTAACCCGTTAGTGTTCAGAATGTAATATGGGCGGCCAACGTTAAGTCTCACATAGCGGAGCGCTATCACTAGCATTAAGATTGTAATATTGCCTCTTGTATCTGTTAAGCTGCCCAATCAGCTATCATTGCATAGATTTTGTGTAAAGCCCTTTAACTGGTCTCATTGATAAAGATGTTTAAGCAGACCACCATGCCTTTGAGCAGTGACATATGAGTCCAGTAAGCTGCTCTACTGGTGAAATCTTTTTAAAAGATAGCTCATTATATTGTGAATACTATCAGTACACATTTAGGGCACTATTCCGTGCCCTGAGCTAAAAACGGGGAAACGAATGGAGAAAACCTGCAGGTTTCCCCTTAGCGTCCAACTTTTAGCACCAGCCTTTAGCAGCCTGCCTCATAGCAGCGCTACCCTCCTGGATACTCATTGCAGCACTAACGCCCATTGTGTTTTATAAATTGTAAATTAATACAATCAGTACTTATCAGTGCCGGACAAAATCCCTACAGCCAGGTTCCCTAATGTCAACATCCCGACGGCCAACTTCCAGACAGGACAAGTGCCGGATTACCCAATTTCCCTACATGGCAATTTCCAGACATCCATAATCCCAGTGGCTAACCCTAATACTAACACCCTAACCCTAGGTTTAAGGAGGTTAGGGCTAGGTTTAGGGGGGTTAGGGCTAGGTTTAGGGGGTTAGGGCTAGGTTTAGGGGGTTAGGGCTAGGTTTAGGGGGTTAGGGTTAGGGCTAGATTGAGGGGGGTTTGGGTTAGGGCTAGATTGAGGGGGGTTTGGGTTATGGCTAGGTTTAGGGGTTAGGGTTAGGACTAGGTTTAGGGGGTTAGGGTTAGGACTAGGTTTAGGGGGTTAGGATTAGGTTTAGGGGGTTAGGGCTAGGTTTAGGGGGGTTAGGGCTAGGTTTAGGGGGTTAGGTTTAGGGGTTAGGGAGTAGGGTTAGTGTTAGCCACTGGGATTTTGGATGTCTGGAAGTTGGCCGTCAAGGAGTTGTCTGTGTAGGGAAGTTGGCCGTCAGGGAGTTGTCTGCGTAGGGAAGTTGGCCGTGTAGGGAAATTGGCCGTCAGGGAGTTGTCTGTGTAGGGAAGTTGGCCGTCAGGATTTTGGCATTAGGGAACCTGGTTGTAAGGATTTCGACCCAAACCCACACTAGACAGGACAGAGTACCACACTAAGGGCCATATTACATTAATGGCGCTAAAATGGGGACCCTAACGGGGAAAACCTGCACCTGCAGGTTTCCCTATAGTGTCCCTGTTATCGAACCATATTATGGGGCAGGTGCTAATTCTGCAGCCTACCCTATAATGTAGCACTACCCTCCCTGGAGTCTATCACCTCCAAGAGTCCATAGGACTCCATGGAGGGTTGTGCTGCTGGGCCATGTGACCTGCACCATCTCACTCTCAGAGCGATTCGCGGAGAGAGATTGGGGACTATTTGTCCCCAGTCTCACCCTGCTCCTGGTGGCAAGAAAGAGCGTATCTGGTCACCGTTCTCACCGTGGGATGAGAAGTGAGTAACTGATTTTTTTTGGGGGGGGGGACTTTGTAATACTTTACTTATCATAATGCTAAAGTATAAGATTTGCAAAGTACAGTAAGCATGCACAAGCTAACGCAATCTCCATTGCGATAACAAATTTTTACAGGGTTTAGCGTTAGGGATGTAATATGGGGGACGTGCGTTAAAGTCACTTACATATTTGAACGTTACAGTTAGCTTTCGGTATGTAATCTAGCCCAATATGTGAGCATTGTTATACAACTACACCACAAAACCATGAAAAATACAGTAAATCAGAAACAGATAAAGCTGACCACATGCTTTGAAATATAGCACAGTTGTTCCTCTGATGACTTGAAGAAATGATAGTTAAATGAAGATGCCATTACAGAATGTAGGCTTTTTTTTCCAAGATTACTCCTTTAACGTCTATATTCTTTTATCCTAGATCGAGCCAGGGTAATAGGAGGTTTGCCCGATGTCGTCACCATACAAGAAGGAAAGGTAACATATATACATTGACATCAAACTTTGCCTTAGAGGATGCCCCGTGTGACATTGATGATATAATACAGAAAACATTCAATAAACTAAACAAAAAATGTAACCACATTTCTTTGAGTACATGGATTGCCAGCGCCAGAATCAAATATATAAATCTTGAGGGGGGGGGGGGTTATGCACTGACCGCTATTGTCTATCGTTGTTACAACCACAATGAACTTTGGCGCACCAGAGAAAGAGATTGCACACAACGGCAGCAAAGGTATGTTGATGAAACGTCTGATGTTTGAATTCCCCTCTCTGGATCGCCAAAGTTTATCATGGTTGCAAGAACAGTGATATGCAACAGTAAACAACAGCGACTAGCACATAACCCCCTAATTGTGACATTTCAGTTAAGTGTATATATATATTAAACAAAATATGTTCATATAGGTTTTATGAAGATTTCTATCTATTCTGATACCGATGGTCCTTATTATTTGTTTAGGCACTTAACCTCACCTGTAACATCTGGGGAGATCCTGTACCTGAAGTCTCTTGGCTGAAGAACGAGAGGGAATTGATCGGCGATGCCAACTGCATTCTGAAATTCGAGTCCGGGAAGTATGCCAGCTTCACCATTCCCATAGTCAGCACATCCGACTCAGGAAAATACTGCATTCGGGCAAAGAACAAATACGGCACTGAGACTAATGATTTTACTGTAAGTGTGTTTAATCCTGAGGGTACTGAGGTAGAAGAGGAAGCTCATGCAGAGCCTAAGAAAAAATGAACAGGGGAAGCAAGAGGGGATAGGGAGGTTATGACGATGGAAGGTGCTAGACTTGTGTGCATGAGAGACTGACCACGCCTTTAACCTACCTCACTTCTAGGCCACAATGGAAACCTAACTAGCGCAATTGCTATGACTTGTAAAAGTCAATGTAAAGCTTTATTTCTGGTGTCTGGCTTTTTCCTTACAGCTATATATTGTTACTATATATATATATATATATATATATATATATATACACACACAGGTGTACATTCATTCACTATTGCCACATCATTATCTTAAAGACCTAGAACAACCAGAAAAAAAAGACTGCCTCTATTTACATCTCTATTAAAGAGTTGTTGTATAATGTTATCAGATAAACTACATTGACCCAAAAGAGGAGAACCCCACACAGAAAAATGACAAATGTCACAAGTCTTGGGGTTGTATTTCAACCCTAGTGTAAACTTAACCAGAGCTGGTGTAAACTTAACTCCATAGACTATAATGGCTCTGGTATGTTAATAATAAATTAAAATGTTTATTACTATGGTTTACTTTATTCACTTTCCCAACAGGGTCCTGTGACATTTGTCATTTTTCGCCGTCAGATTCCCTTCTTTAGGGTCCAAGTAGTTTAACTGTTTAATAAATAGTGGGTTTTAGTACCCCAGGGTTTAGGGAGTTGCCCACGGTTTCATTCTTTTGGAATTGTTTCTTTTCCCATTGTCTGCCGTCCATATTGTTATCAGAGCAAAACAACTATTGCTATTTGCTATTGTAAAAATGAATGTAATCACACAATTATTTATTCAACATCCCATAGGAAGAAATATTTTACCTTAGCATTATCAGTTAATTACTAGTGATAACTATTTTACAAATATGTTTACAAAAAAAATTATTTTAGATTTAGGAAGATTTAGGTTTGTTGCTTTGTTATTTATTTTTTTCTGTTTAGGCCATATCATATACCCACATTGGTTGACTTGTGCATAAACACAGTACCCATTGAGTGCCACAGGGACGAGAAACTATTTTCACTCTTGATTGGCACACTGGGTGTAAATGTGAATATATAATATGTGATTGTGAGGTGGGTGAAAGGAATGGGAGGTGCTCAAGCTGAAAAGAAAAGCTTTTGAGTAACAGTGTGTATCAGGGGGTGAAGGGAGTTATAAAGGTTAGACCCCTCATCTCTTCACTTGACACTCCAGATGTTTTAACAAACCATATATTAAGCAACAAGTGGGGCGCCAAGCTATGTCACCTCTGGATTAGGTGGGCACAGTACTTCTGGTGATAGGCTTTCTGGGCAGTTCTGCCTCCCGTTAGGGCTACTTAATGACATTGTGCCGTAGAAGAAAGCTACAATCTAGTAGTTTCTTGTGATATTCATCATTTTACCCTACATCTTTCATCACTTTCAATTTGCATTTGTGTTAATTGTATGAAATCCAAACACTTCTGTGCTCGTCTTCTCACTGTTCACTAATAAACAATGCACACTTTTTCGTCACTACCTCCACCTGTTTCACTGTGTCTCATTCTTTTTATCACTACCTGTCACCATGTACACAATTTAACAAATGATTTAGCTCTCGCTTTGATCAGAACTGTAACTTCACTAAAAATCATTGAGTGATCCACCGATTTCCATCCATCACTTCTGTGGCTACTTTCACTCTCCACGAAATCACGACAAATGTCATCACTTTGGCTTTATGATAATAAGATAGAGTTTATTGCTAAGTTAACGTTTAACTTGCATCAGAACTTAAAGAACTCTCTGAAACAGAAATATAGTTGACAGGGTGTTGAAGGGAAAGTATTAGTTTTGCCACAAAAATGTAGTAACAACTGAAGTAATTGATGTACTAAAAGGACAACCTTGTCAGCACTGTGATCTCATTCAAAGATCAGAAAAATGATAAATCTTACTAGTATACTAATAACCATTTAGTGCAGTTACTGACAGTGCCAGCTCAAGGGCTTCATGGACAGAGGCTAAATGTGCTTGTGGTCCTCTGCACCATCTCTCTCACCCCATGATCCTTCTACCCTGTTCTTCTGTCTTCAATTGGACCTCATTCCCATCCATCTAATTTTATCATGCCTTAGTCCCATCCCTCTAAAACACTTTTATGCCCATTCTCATCCCTCTTATCAAGCTCATCGTTCCTTCACTCTCTAGTATGGTCTCCTTCATAAAGCCTTGACTGGCGTTCTCTGTGAAATAGAATTATTTATAGATATCGTTACCTTTCCAAGCTCAAAATCCAGTAACGTCACTAAGAAAAGGGCCACCAAGTTGCTCCAGCACTTGCCCCCCACCTGGGTTGGAGGCACTTGGTGCTCAAATAACTTTTTGCAGGGTCTATTTTGGAACTTGGAGCTGCAGGTGCAGATTCAGTAGCTTCTACGTTAATCAGGTCATGACAACTGCAGCTGATTCAGATTACTTAGGCTGGCAGCACACAAGCGTTTCTCAGAGGAGAGGAAGGAAAGTCCGTGAGAGTGGACGTTCCTTCCACTCTGTGCGCTCAGCGTACAAAGCGCGATTCTCGCACGGAGGAGTCTAACTTTTTGACAGGGAGGGCTTTTTCATGTCCGGTGGTTGGCCCTCCCCGTCAAAACGGCACAAAAACGGAACAGACGCAGGGAAGTGTGGGTGCACGACAGCATAAGTGCGCTCATGTGCCGCCAGCCTTAATCTGACGGAATGTAAGGATGCTCGAGATGATCATACATCAACATCCACATTCACTATATCTGTCTTGATGCCTATACAACAATGCATTAGCAAAATACAAAGATGACCTTCAACTACTCGTTGTTATTATGCAAGGTTATTCAAAGTAGTGATTTGGATGAGAATATTTAGGTCTAGGTCAGTGGTTCCTAAACCTGGTCCTCAGGACCCACTAAGAGGCCAGATTTTAAAGAATACCTTAGGGAAATACAGACAGAATCCTGCAATCACTGAGCAGCAACTCATATCGCCTTCAGCTACGTGGAAAACCTGACCTGTTAAGGGGTATTGAGGACCAGGGTTGGGAACCAGTGGATTAGATAATCAAACTAAAGGAATTAGAAGTGTTTCAGACTAAACTTTTCAATCCTCCACCAATGCAGTATTTAGTAAATGACCTATATCATATAAGAGAGAAATAAGTATTGATGGGGCACTTTGTGGAGGATTAGTAACATCTATTTTGCTACATGTTGTTAATATCTCCGAGATTAAGCAGGTAAGTGAATGTATTGCTATTTTGTAGCACATGGAACATGTTTTCTTGATATATATATATACTTCCAATTCTTATGTGGTACTGAAAGGTCTATGCACAAAGCACCGAAATTTCGTGCAATTTCAGTGCTTTGCATTTCGACCCATTTCACTGTATTTCGCCAATTCCATTTAGCCGTAAATACGGTATACACTATTTAGCGAATGGTCAACGTATTTTGCTGAAAAGGAGTCGCAAAGCCGTTATCGGACTTCAGCGAAAGCGGACAAATTGTACTGATAAGTGCCGAACTGGCGTCCGCGAATTCCACTGAACTGCAAATATATAAAAAAAGGGCTAAATTCCATTCCTAACGCTAAAACGGGGGCACTAAGGAGGAAAAACTGCGCTGGGCAGCTTTCCCCCTAGCACCCCCGTTTTAGCCTGGAATTACAATGCAGGCGCTAAAAAAACTGCCTGCATTGTTACCAGGCACAAAGCCCCGGGATGCGCGCAGCAGCGTTGAGCGCCGCCACGTACATCCTCTCAATGGAGTCCATAGGACTCCATTGAGCCAGATGCTGGCGGTCACATGACCTGCCGGATCTCGCCTAGCGAGATTCAGCCGGTCGGCATAGTGACACGCAGGGGGAGACTGAGGAACTTTTTCCCCCAGTCTCTCCCTGCTCCCGCCGGACGGAGGAGGCGGACGGAGCCGCAGTCCTTGCCACGGGACAGGAGCAGGGCCGGCGCTAACGTAAGGCGGCACAGGCGGCCGCCTTACTGTCTGGCGTCCTGCCAGTGTGAGGGGCGCCGGCCCGGGGTGTAATCGGTCATCCGATTCGGATGACCGACCCCCGAGATTTGGCCCGGGGGTTGAGGGACCCAGATGCCGGGCAGCGCGAGAGCGCCTGCCCGGTCTTGAACAGTCCGTCCTGTGAAGTGGATGCGGCTGTGTGCGTGCGCAGCCGGTCACGTGGTCCGGCTAATCAGGTGGTACTGAGTCTCAGTACCACCTAACTGGCCGGACCGCGTGACCGGCTGCGCACGCACACAGCCGCATCCACTTCACAGGACGGACTGTTCAAGATCGGGCAGGCGCTCCCGCGCTGCCCGGCATCTGGGTCCCTCAACCCCCTGCCGGAGCTGGGGCAACAATCCAGGTGAGAGCTGGGGGCAAATCCATGACCTGGGGGCAAATCCATGACCTGGGGGCAAATCCATGACCTGGGGGCAAATACATGAGCTGGGGGCAAATCATGTGCTGGCAAATCCATGACCTGGGGGCAAATACATGAGCTGGGCAAATACATGAGATGGGCAAATCCATGACCTGGGGGCAAATCCATGACCTGGGGGCAAATCCATGAGCTGGGCAAATCCATGACCTGGGGGCAAATCCATGAGCTGGGGGCAAATCCATGTGCTGGGCAAATCCATGACCTGGGGGCAAATCCATGAGCTGGGCAAATCCATGACCTGGGGGCAAATCCATGAGCTGGGCAAATCCATGTGCTGGGCAAATCCATGACCTGGGGGCAAATACATGAGCTGGGCAATACATGAGCTGGGCAAATCCATGAGCTGGGCAAATCCATGACCTGGGGGCAAATCCATGAGCTGGGGGCAAATCCATGTGCTGGGCAAATCCATGACCTGGGGGCAAATCCATGAGCTGGGGGCAAATCCATGACCTGGGGGCAAATCCATGAGCTGGGCAAATCCTTGAGCTGGGGGCAAATCCATGAGCTGGGCAAATCCTTGAGCTGGGGGCAAATTCATGTGTGAGCTGGGGGCTCTCTGCTCCTCTAGATTGTAAAATCCGGGGTGCCCTCTGCTCCTCTAGATTGTAAAATCCGGGGTGCCCTCTGCTCCTCTAGATTGTAAGCTCCTGGGTGTCCTCTGCTCCTCTAGATTGTAAGCTCCTGTGTGCCCTCTGCTCCTCTAGATTGTAAGCTCCTGTGAGCCGGGCCCTCTGCTCCTCTAGATTGTAAGCTCCTGTGAGCCGGGCCCTCTGTAAATTCTCGTGAGTCGGGCTCTCTGCTAAAACACCTTATTTTCTGTAAGTGCCCCTCCCGAGACTAGCCTCTGGATCCGCCCCTGCCTGGGATTGGAAGGGGGCAATGAGAGGGAGGGGACAACAAGCACCACGTGGTTCCCTGCCTGGCCTTGCTTCCCGAATCCAATCACAGGCGAGCGGGAAAGGTGCGTGTGCACGTGTGCATCACATGCCTGGCCAGCGCCAGCGGCCGCTCGCACCAGTCGCCTCGAGACGTGACGTCACGTGTCACACGAGGGGGACGCAGAGAGCGACGGTGGCGGTGCCTAGCTTAAGCTAAGCCTAAAAAATTGTTGCTACTAAAAAACCTACTACCTGGTCTGGTCCCTGATTGTCCCTGGTGGTCTGGTCTCTCGTCTCACTCCCTCCCTGACTGCCTGAGAGTGTGGACTGAGTAGAACTAGAACGCCAGCGGGCGACGGGGGGGCCTGCAGTACCAAGGTGAGGCAGCAGAAGTCAGCAGGCAGCAGTGAGCAGTGCTGTGCACACTGTCACAGTCAATCAGACACAGTCAGCTGAGCAGAGAGGTAAGAGACTCGCTGGGGGAAAATTTATACCATAAATAATACCCATATGAGCAGCTGGGGGCCGCAAATATACCCATACATGAGCTGGGGGCCGCAAATATATACCCATACATGAGCAGGGGGCCGCAAATATACCCATATGAGCAGCTGGGGGCCGCAAATATATACCCATACATGAGCTGGGGGCTGCAAATATATACCCATACATGAGCAGGGGGCCGCAAATATACCCATATGAGCAGCTGGGGGCCGCAAATATATACCCATACATGAGCTAGGGGCCGCAAATATATACCCAAATATGTTGTTCCTACAGTCTGACAAATGTAACTACTGCCTTTCCAGAAGAAAGACAGTGTTTATATATGTCCATAAAGACAGCACTGGTGGCTGTCCCCCCAATCAGTGACTCACAACACTGCTAAAGGTTGTCCTTGCAAGACCAACTTTAAGCATCCTTTAATCTCTGCGTGACGACACCGAACACTCACGATAGAGATTATTATGCATCTCTATCCTGATTGGCTTGACATGACGGGGGGGGGGGGCACCAAAACAGACCTTCGCCTGACTAGGCAAAAAAGCTTGCACCGGCCCTGGACAGGAGGTGAGTATCTGATCACTTTTTTTATTGTTTTGGATGGTGTTAACGGATTCTGCAGAAGCGGAATCTGTTAACACCAAGTCCTGGCTGTGGTTAACTTTTTGCTAACCGCAGCCAGACATTAATCAGCGCTAGTAGATTGTAATACTAACGCTGATTAACACTTTGCGCTCCCCATGTTAAGAATATGGAGCGCAAAGTACAGTAACCTCGCCCTGAAAAGCACAAGATACCAAACGCAAACGGATTACTTAACCCGTTAGTGTTTGGATTGTAATATGCGGTAGCCACCGCGGCTAACGTTAATGCTGACGCAGGTGAGCGTTAACGTTAGCACCAGGATTGTAATGTGGCCCGAATTCTCCTATTCTCCTAATAGGTATATAAATCAATAAAAGGTGCCGAAATAATAAAAAAGGTGTTTTTAAAATAGATGTTACAATATTAAAAAAGTATCTTATAAAATAAGAAAAAATAAAATGACATCTAAAAAATACAAAAAGGTGTTCTAAAAAAATAATCCGGGTTTTGGTGAAAATGAATAGAAAAAAATGGTCTTTAAACCAAAAATTAAATCTGTCGCAATGAAAAATCAGGACTTTCGATGGAATTTTGGTGCAGTTCGTGTTCCGTAAATAGAAGACATGATAGTCTTCTATGGGGCAATTTTGCTGCCGGCGTACTGAGGCAAATTGCACCATATTTTGCTGTAAATTTGCCAGTAAATTCACTGTCCGGTGCAAGTCAGGGCCAATTTGGAGGTTAACCCCTTAGTGACCGGGCGGTTTTACACAATTCCGTCTTTTAGTGACCGCTGCTGTTTTTACGTTTCTGCGCTGTTAGTGTTTAGGTCAAATTTTCCTCTTACTCGTTTATTCGACCCACACATATTATACACCCTTTTTCCCGCCATTAAATGGACTTTCTAGAAATACCATTATTTCCATCATATCGAATAATTTACTATAAAAAAAAATATGAAATATGAGGAAAAAAATGGTTAAAACACACTTTTTCGTAATTTAATCCCCAAAATCTACAACCACCCAAAAAGACCCCGGCTAAATAGGTTCAAAATTTTGTCCCGAGACTAGAAATACCCAATTTTTACATGCGTTTGCTTTTTAACCCCTTCACTGCTGAGACAGTTCACCTATGTGCGCTGCGCTCATTCTGACCATTTTGTGCTAATTATTTTTAGATGACAGCCTAGGTCCTATTTAATTAAACTCCCCCAGACAAAAAAAACTTTTTAAAAAAAAATTTTTTTTATTTTATTTAATTTTTTTATTATTTTGTTTTATTTTATTTTATTTTTTTTATTTTTTTTTAAAACCAAACCTGGTCATGTTTGGTATCATTGGAAAGGCCATAATCAGGCCTTTCAAATGATGTCAAATATGACTATCTAGCTGCCATGGATCGGGAGATATGGGGATCCTTAGGATCCCCTTATCTCTACATGGCAGCTAGATGGTTAACTGGCCCACTGACATCCTCACACATATGGTGAGGTTGTCAGTGGGTGGGGGGGACCTGGAAGCTTGGCCGACATCCAAGATGTCAGCCCCCCTCCAGGATTGAATCGCGTTTTGGCACCAATTGGCGCCAAAACGTGATCCAACGGCGAAACAGTTAATGCTATACACCGCTGAAAAGGGGAGGCTCTCCCCTTTTCAGCGGTGCAAACAGCATCTCCCTAGCTTCAATGGTTGGGGAGATAGAGGGCTCTGAAGGAACCCCCCCTCCATTGAAATGCATGGGGACGCCTGCTGATGACGTCTAGAAATACACACTGAGCAGGTTAATACAGAAGGTACATTCATGAGACATTACAAAGTGTCATTATAGTGTAAACCGAATTGTCACAGGAACATATGAGTTTGTACATGAGACATTTAACTGAAATATTAGTAAAAATAAGATTCTATATGTATATGTTAAAAAACAACACAACAATATGCAAAGTGACCTCAGTGAATTGTAAAGTCTTGTTTCATCCCACATACAACATATTCTTACATCTATAAAGAATGTGATATTCACATTTAGCTGCCTGTAAACAACTTGTGTTGTACCTGAAAAAGGCTATTGTGTATTACAAAGAATGAGTGATATGTGAGTGCTTAGTACCACCTAGTCCAATTTAGAAAAGATGAATCCAATTCTCCTTGATTGTGGGCCCAGGAGACCCAGCTCACCATTCATATTAAATCAGGGTTAGCTGAATTGAATAGTATTGGTTAAGTCATTGGAATTTTAGTACATATAGGGCTATATTACAAAATTGGTTCTAACTTAACCAGAGCTGTTGTTAAGTTTACAACAGCTCTGGTTAAGTTAGCACCAACTTTGAAATATAGCCCATAGGGTACTGGACTTCATATGTGATATTGTTTGTGTACTACTCAGTGTGTGTTCAAACATTACTGGCATCCAGTTACTAATAGGCACATTCCATCTGCTGGCATTTCCACAGACAAAAATAAGTGAATCAGAAAGTTAATCCATATCCAAAACAGTGGCGTCACAAAGGGGGGGGCAGTGGTTACAAAGTATATTACCATGAAGGATACATTGACATTACTCTAGTTTTCAAGTATGTCCTGGGTAGGCAAGTCCTAGGCTGGTACTTTCCAGTGGGTGGCAAAAAAAGCTGCCACTTTGCATCCGGCACCCGTAATACTCCTCGTCCGGCGGGGGCGAGTTGACTGGCGGAGGCTGGAGCCGATCAGAACATCTCGTGCAGTCTGTTGTGTGTTGTGTACAAGCACTCGAGCAGACTGCATGAGGGGCAGCCACTCGTGCAGCCTGCTCGAGTGCTTGCACACACACAGCAGGCTGCACATTCACGAGATGTCCCTATCGGCTCCACCAGTCAGCAGTGTTCCCAGCTCCCAGTAAGCTCCTCCTTCACGCTGACACCGTGCTTTGCGTGGTTGGCGCCAATGTCAGTCACGCAGGATTCAAGAAGGAGCATAACGAGGCGAGCTGTGCCACTGCGGGGGACCCCCTCACCTCACTCCACATGGACCTCGGAGCAGGCCGACCAGGCAGCCAGGTATGTGTGTGCGTGTGTAGATAAATAAGATAAAATATCAGTGTAGGGTGAAGTCAACATCAAAAAAATGAACGTTTCTGCTGCACGCTTGCAGAAAGGAATGAAATCCTCATCACCATTACCATAAAGGATACATTGACATTTCTCTACTATTCAAGTATGTCCTGGGTAGGCAAGGTCTAGGCCGGCACTTTCCAGTGGGTGGCATATGGACTCCATAGAGTGGATGCACGAGATGGTGTGGTAACGCTGCCCCCAGTATCTGCGAGCCTAGTGGCTACTATGGGGCAGGCTACTGGACTCAACGCCTGCCCTGCGATCTGCTGGTGAAACCGGGTTGCAAAGGGGAAATTAGCGATCGCTAATTTTTCCCCGTAGTGTCCCGGTTTTAGCGAGAGGCACATGATAGCGCCCTATATAGGCACATACAGAATAAACTATGAATTGACAAATGTAGACAAATTAGACAATGTTACAAACCTAATATTGCCGATAATGTCAATGTTTGACAAATAAACACAAATTAAATTTGAACCCAATGAAGAAAATGAAGTCATCAAATACCGGTAAGTATCACGAAAGAGAATAAAAATATTAACAATTATGCACATAAAATCAGCAAGCGGAAAAAACCCCCAAAAAAAACAAACATGATTATGAATATGGCACACTCATCATTTAAAAGAGCCAATCTGCCTGTCAATATTCATCCCCTTTGGATGGAGGGTATCCATGGTATCATTTCACATTATTTGAGAAAGCAATTCGGCTCCATCATCAACACTTTGTGGGTTTATGATTTATTAATTTGCCATGTACCAAAGTTGAGTAACTATGGGCTTGATTTAATCCTGTTGGCTGATTTTTCAGACAAAAATATCAGCTTCTTTTGAACGATTATTTTTTTCCAAGTATTGGTTGATTGAGGGATTCAATTGAAAAACTCCCAAGCTGAATTCTGAAAAACGTCCCTGTGTAGAAATTTTTTTTGGGTTGGTAAAAATCGAAAG
Organism: Leptobrachium leishanense; assembly: GCA_009667805.1. Classification (NCBI taxonomy): domain Eukaryota; kingdom Metazoa; phylum Chordata; class Amphibia; order Anura; family Megophryidae; genus Leptobrachium; species Leptobrachium leishanense. The sequence goes on along the minus strand of CM019067.1, from coordinate 108,822,478 downwards.
AAACAGTGTGTATGCATGTGCTTTATACACCCCTGGCAATACTCTGCATCTCATCTTCTCCTACTCATGCCGTATCTCTACTCTCCCTATTACACCTGTCATTCTCTCTGACCATCTTTTTGTGATTTGTGAACTCAGCTCTCCATGCATTCCTCCATCTGAACCCAAACTTTATAAGACTCGCAGAAATATTCACTCTTGATCCGTAGAAATTCTCCGCTGATATATCCGTACTGCTCTTTTCTGTCCTAGTGAAGCCATCGCCCACTACAACTCTACTCTTTCCATCACCCTCGATAAACTAGCACCATCAAAAAAGTTGCGTAGCATAGGAATTGCAAATTGTGCACCACAAAGGGATTTGTGAACTTTCCTTACACAAGTTCCGTAACGCCTGTGCAGAATGATGGATCAGGGTGCGCACACATGCGCTGCATCTCCGAATTCTGGTTGCCGAATTCTGCGGCTGGTCTCAGTGAGGGTGATGTCAGCACAGTCTCTGCGTGTTGACGTCAATAGTGACTGATCTGGTGACTGGCAGCTAGGAAATTCAAAATCCCGGCTGCTGGTGATGCTGTGTGGGGTGCAGGACACTCCTCCACTTCACCCAGTGTTTCCGCCAGTTCGGGGCAGCGCAGGCAAGTGAGAGAATTTACACATCCTGGACACTTTGAAACAATAAGGTGGTCAGGATGAGTATTCTTATTATTATCCTTTTATTTATATAGCGCCACAAATTCTGCAGCACTTTACAAGATCAGTGTACAAGGGGTTAATACATTTGATTACCACACATGGATGATGACCTGATTCACGGGGATCCTGTTCCCAAGGGAACTTACACTCTATGAGATATACGAGTATTTTGTGAGGTAGTCACATCCATACCGTTAGGTGTCTTGCCCAAGGACACTCGCTGGTAGCGTCTTCTGAGTGGGATCGGGTCGTTTTTCCATGATTGTAAAGCAGCGACCCGGTTGGTTAGATTGAACCCGCTTCTCAAAAATCAAGATTTGCTTCTCCACAGTTGTATTGGAGGGATGTACTGAATGGTATTTTGACTTGCTTCTCTACGGTCGAAGTGCAGAGGCGTTACCACTGCATTCCACAGCCAATATTGGAACATATTACATAGTTGGTGCTAACTTAGCCAGAGCTGTTGTAAACTTACCAGAGCCATTATAACCTATGGAGGTTTTAAGTTTACAACAGCTCTGGTTAAGTTAGCACCAACTATGTAATATGGCCCATTGTGTGGTAGGCGAATGTGTACCGTTAGGTGTCTTGCCCAAAGACACTTACTGGAGAGGTGCTCTGGCTGGGATTCAAACTTGGGCCTCCATGGTTATAGTAGCCTGTCCTTTTAATGTTCCACTGTTTCAGTAAAGTACACATGTTTGAGCTTTACAGTAAAATGCACAAGTCTGGGATTTACAGTAAACCACGCATGTCCAGGACTTTACAGTAAGCAGAGAAGTCTGTACTTTGAAACTAAGATGTGTAACATGCAATCTCCCTACAGTAAGAGACAGACCAATATATTAAACGTCGCTACAAGTATTTGAAGGGCCATTCATCAACACCTTTTGGGATTTGATACATTTTTGGAAATTGGCACTCAAATTGAAATTCTACTTCCAATATTGACATTGGAAAGTATAGCTGTGAGAGCTGACATTTGATCCGTTTACATCAGTAATCCAAATGCCGGTAAACTCGATTATGATTATGAATTTGAATATTGCCAAAAATCAATACACATCGGTAGTGTGTTGCAACAAAGGTTAATGAGAATTAATGCAAAAACAACTTGTGTAGCAATCACAGGAGTGTAAGGGGTTAACCCCAAGCGTAATAGACAACTGGGATCACCTGGAAGCCAGGTGGACCACTGGTTCTGCCTGGATGCAGTAGTGATAAAACGTAGCTTTTATTGTGACTCAATTAAAAGTGTATAAACAAACACGACTAATCATGATCATGACTGACAAACAACCACAAATATCTTAAAAACATTATCAATGTAGGAAAATTACAACAAAAAAATTCAAATTATGCACCAAAATTGGTAGTTTAACTTAATCACTATATGAGTGTAATAGTGAAGGATGCATAAATTGAGGACCACCAGTGAAAAAATTAGAGTCAGGGATATTTGGAACCTTTCATAAAAATCATATACCTATATGCCATAATAAGTCAGGATGTTGTTATTAGCAACAAAATGCCAACAAATTAACAGAAGGCAGCCACATTGTTCCAAGATAAGAATATATGAAAATTAAAGAATATAGTTAAGTATGACCGCTCCAACAAAATCTTGTTTTCCACAAATAAAGCCAAACAGCGGGAGATTTGGGGATAGGGAGCTAGCCATGAAATTCAAACCATATTAGTACAATGATCCTGCCATATGAGAAGGTTCAATATTTGTGCCCTGCTCTCAAGAGCGCACCTTAAAGTCTGTACTTTGAAACTAAAATGTGTAACATGCAATCTCCCTACAGTAAGAGACAGACCAATATATTAAACATAGCTACAAGTATTTGAAGGGCCATTCATCAACACCTTTCGGGATTTGATAAATTTTTGGAAATCGTCATTTCGATACAAATTTAAATGCTACAGCCAATATTGACATTGGAAAGTATAGCTGCGAGAGCTGACATTTGATCCGATTTACATCAGTAATCCAAATGCCAGTAAACTCGAATATGATTATGAACTTAAATATTAATCCTAAAACTGCGGTTCTATCAATTTTGAAAATAGTTCTCTTCAACCTCCCCATGGAATGTATCCCTGTGGACATTGTTTTATGAGGTGTGTGTGAGCAGAGCACCATGGCAACACAGGCACCCAGAAGTCTACATGGCTCACAGTTTGCATGGATCTGAGGGAGGCATGGGCACAGATTCCCATGCCCACCCCCATTCCAAAACAGAGCAGTTGCAGCACTCTGCTCTGGCTGAAGTGCCTTTCCACAGTGCCCCTCCAAGTACCCAACCACTTGTGAGCTGCAGGTCTGAGTAGTGGCCCGCTCCCACTCTGACTTTCTTCACTATAAATTTATGCTCCAGTCCTACAGCTCTGCGCTCTTCCTAGCCAAGCAGTCATATTTTACATCCCTCATGCACACCTACTCCCGGAACCCAAAACGCCTGTTCACCACGTTCAACTCCCTTCTCGTCCTGCTGTGGCTGTTCCTCACACTGACCTCAATGTCGAAGACCTAGCATGCTTTTTCACTGCAAAAATTGAACAGATAAGAACTGAAATCTCCACAATGCCATCTTCACCCATGCAGGAAGATGCTAACCATGTCTATCCTCACACGTTTAACTCGTTCCCTTCAGCTACTGAACAAGAGGTTCTTAAACCACTACGATCCTCTCATCCCACTACCTGCCCCCACGACCCCGTTCCCTCACATCTTGCCAAAACACTTTGGCCCCTATTACATTCTTCGCGCAGTGCGTTTTGCGTGTGCAAATGCACATTTGCGCGAGGGGCAAAACCTTTTGCGTTGAACATCGTATTTCAACGTTCGCGCAAACGATGCGCTTTATCATCTAATGCGGATGGACCTGCGCGAGCGTGATGAACTGTGCGCGTCCTATACTTAACATTGTGAGCACAAATTCGTTCGTGCGCTGGTACGCGGATGGTATTTCAATAGATGCGCATCTTTTTACGAACGACGTTCAGGCGCATAATTTTAACGTCTTTGAAAAGCTGGTGGTAACTGCAAATCGGAACGTTCTGGTCGAAACAGAAAACACCAGCACCAAAAAAAAAAAATACAGCACAGTATAGGTACACATTCTACACATACCCAAATCAAAAAATAGTGAATTCGTGAATATTTTTTTTATTGTTGCAGCATGTATACTCAGATTTACTTTGACAGGCGTAAAAAATTAAGTGAATCAATGAAGGTAAATTGATGTCAATTAAGGTTCTTAATTCTGATTGGCTGAATCCCGGGAAAAAAACAGTCCGCACACTGATTTACATGCGCTACGTTACTGCGCGCATATTACACTTTTGCGCATCGTTTTTACGAACGTTATTTTTTGACGGATGAGAAAATGTGTTCGGATCGGAATGCCGCGTTAATTTTCGCGCGACAATGCTGGTCAATGCGTGAAAAAAAATTGCGCTGCGCGAACGAAATTGCGCGAAGAATGTAATAGGGTCTTTCCTGCTCCCCTCAAACATGCCACAGTAGTCCCAATCCTAAAAAAAACACATCTCTGGATCCGACTGCTCCCTCCAACTACCGCCCCGTCTCCCTGCTCCCTTTTGCCTCCAAACTCCTCGAAAAGCTTGTGTATGCCCGTCTGATTGACTACCTCAACACCCACTCTCTCCTTGACCCTCTGCAATCTGGCTTTCGCTCACTGCACTCGACAGAAACAGCTCTTGCGAAACTGACCAATGACCTTGCAACTGCTAAATCCAATGGGTGCTACTCACTGCTGATCCTTCTTGACCTCTCTGCCACCTTTGATATAGTTGATCACTCAATCCTCCTTCAAACTCTTAGTGATATAGGCCTTCAAAGTTCTGTTCTTTCATGGTTCGCTTCCTACCTGTCCCAACGATCGTTTAGTGTCTCATTTGCTGGAAGTACCTCCTCCCGGCAGCCTGTCTCTGTTGGATGCCCCAAGGGTCAGTCCTGGGCCCTCTACTTTTTTCAGTCTACACTGCCTCTCTAGGAAAACTGATCAGCTCCTTTGGATTCCAGTACCACCTATACGCTGATGACACTCAAATTTACCTCTCCTCCCCTGATCTCTCTCCAGGTCTCCTGGATCGAGTCACTGACTGTCTCTCCACTGTCTCAAATTGGATGTCTTCCTACTTCCTTAAACTCAATCTTGACAAAATTGAAATTCTCGTCATTCCTCCCTCCAAGAAGAACCCAATACCACCTATCTCTCTACGAGTAAATGGAACACCCATTAGCCCAACACCCCAAGCTCGCTGCCTTTGTGTCACTTTTGACTCTGACCTAACGTTCTCTTCCCACATCCAGGCAGTGACCAAATCCTGTTACTTTCAACTCAAAAACATTTCCCGTGTCTGCCCCTAACTGACACAAGATACTGCAAAAGTGCTGGTTCATGCACTTGTCATTTCACGACTTGACTACTGCAACTCGCTCCTGATTGGCCTCCCCAACTCCCTATTGCCCCTTTGCAATCTGTAATGAATGCAGAGGCCAGGCTTATTTTTCTCACCAAACACACCTCACGTACCTCCCCCCTCTGCCGGTCCCTTCATTGGCTTCCTGTATGTTTCAGGATACAGTTTAAAATGCTGATGCTCACGTTCAAATCACTCAATAACTCAACCCCTCTCTACATGTCTTCATTACTCCGCAAGCACGTCCCATCTAGACAACTCCGTTCAGCAGGTGATCTCCACCTGTCATTGGTCTACACACGCACGGCCAACTCTCGCCTCCAAGACTTCTCAGGGGCAGCACCAGTCCTGTGGAATGACTTGCCTCGCCCTATAAAACTCTCACCTGACCTTCAGGCCTTCAAGAAATTCCTCAAAACCCATCTCTTCAGATTAGCGTACCACATCACTGATGCAACTCATCCCTCTGCTCGCCTAATCACACTTGATTTAAGGCCCCACAGTTCCCAAACCACTGGCACTAATGATCCTGCTATCTAGTAAAATTCCTCTTGTCTTCCTCAACCCCAATCCCTCTAGACTGTAAGCTCCTATGAGCAGGGCCCTCTATACCTCTTGTTTCCATCTTATGTCCGTTTATATGTATTTTGTTTCCTTTGGTTATTGTAAAGCGCTGTGGAAACTGTTGGCGCTATATAAATGATGACAATAATAATAATAATAATGTGACCTTCTGTGCAGAAAGCTTTTAGCACAATGGGAGTTCTCCCAGCACACGCATGGATCCTCTGCCAACACCAGTGAACTGTGCACAAAGTGGCGGGAGGGAGGTTAAGGGTTTATGGGGTTCACTGTTCAGGTTTGTGTCTGGGTGGTGGGGGTTGAGGGTTTGTGTCTGCATGTGTGGGTTTCCCAGTATGTATCAATGTGCGTGGCATCAGAATCTCTGCGTGCATTACTATCTGTATTTGTCAGTGCCTTTATGTTTGCCTCTGTCATTGTCTGTCAGTGTATGTTGAAATTTCACGGGAACTACAAGCTTTATTAATTTCACGATAGTCTCCACTCCCCATAAGTATAAAATGTGTGCTGCAGCAGAGATTTTAAAGTGATTGTAGTTACTGCTTAAGGCTGGGGTCAGACCAGTGCACTTTTAGGCTAGGGTCAGACTGAGGCAGTGCGAACGCGCGTGCAGCCGCACTTAATCACGGCCGCACTAGCAGCAGATGCCGGGCAATGACGGCCAATATACGAAGTACGGTCGCACAAAAGTCCGGCTGCGCAACGCAAGTGGAAAATGAACGCATTTTTTTGAGAACGTGAAACCGCAGGTACTGACGTACAGAGTGCGCTGCGTCCGCTAGAGGCGTGTGTGTGTGATTAGGAGACGTCAGACGCTGCTAATGTCCGGCCAACATAACGTCCAGACACAAAAAGAGTTTTATTGATGATCCGTACAAAATCACGGACGAAAATGCGCATCGTATGACCGCTATCGCGTATTCCGTGAAAAAATGCGTCCATTCGTTCGAACGCACTTTTTCACAGACAACATAAAAATGCGTTCGTCTGACCCTAGCCTTAACGTGCGTTCTGGCGCACTTAATTACGGCCACACTAGCAGCAGATGACGGGCAATGACGGCCAATATACGAAGTACGGTCGCACGAAAGTCCGGCCGCGCAACCCAAGTGGAAAATGAACGCATTTTTTCGAGAACGCAGAACCGCTATTACTGACATACAGAGTGCGCTGCGTCCGCTAGCGGTGTGTGTGTGTGATTTGGAGACGTCAGACCCTGCTCGTGTCCGGCCAACATAACGTCCAGACACCCAAAGTTTCCTGGTTTGGATCCGTAAAAAATCACGCACGAAAATGCGCATCGTATGACCGTTCTCGCGAATTCCGTGAAAAAATACGTCAATGCGTTCGGACGCACTTTTTTACGTTCGCGTGTAAAAATGCTTTCGTTTGACCCTAGCCTTATTGTGAAGTTCGTGCGTTTTTGCGCGAAGAATGTAATATGGCCCTATATTTTTTCAAGTTTTTTTGTCCACCTGTTTTTGAGATATTGAATTTTCAAAATTGCCTAAAAATGCCACCATAAATTCAAATACCATTTACGAGATACCTATGATAGTTACAGACATGGGACAGATGTCATTTTAAAGCTCATGAATAGGGCATTCATTTTATAGAAAACATGACACAATTGTAAAATTTCAAATCAGGTACTTTTAGGCAATCTTATGGTAAGGTACAAATGTACCAAAAATGAACCAAATCCATGTCATTAAGGTTTTATGCATTGGTTGATATGATATAGAATGACCCTATTTGCACACATATATATATATATATACACACAGGTTCCATGTCTCCCCACCAGTCCACATACATGGACAAATATATATGTATAGTTGGTTTACAAATTCTGTGGTACATTATGCAGGTTCCCCGGCTCTCTGTGTAGCATACTAATTGAGTTTCTAAATAAGATGCTAGCTTTATACATGCTCCCTGACTGCTCATGACAGGATCACTTTAAGAACTCTTCTGCTAGCGTATGATGGAACGTGGCGTATTGGTAAAAATAATGGTAAACTACCACAGAAATTCAACTGATTCAGTCTCAACGTTGACTCACTTTGGTGAAACTTCCCTGGATAAAGAATTCACTGTAGTTCCCTGCCGCTTAGCCACCTAAGGCTGGGGTCAGACAAGCGCACTTTGTGCACCTGTACTGATGTGCCTCCCGTCGTCTGTCGCAACATTGTGATGCTGCGACAGGGCCGGCCACATGCTGTAGCGCGCGCACTGTTAAATAAATAATTAAAATCAAATCAAAATTCCTATTCATATTTACCAAAAAAGCAAGTTAAATCTCTGTTGGTGCTTCTGGTCCATTTCACATATACAGACGCAGCTCTATCGCAGGGGCTACATTGTCCAATGGGAGAGCACTAAAGAAGACAAGCACTCAAGATGTAAAGTAGAATTGCTCATCAGTCTCTAATATAACAAAAAGGGTGTGGTATAACAGCCAATCATAAAACAGATAACGTCAGAGCTAAAATGGCATGAATACATTTGCCACGTTGGAGATAAATAAACATCTGGTTTACATTTTAACTTTTGGAATAACAAAAACATTCCTAAGCCACCCATGTGCCATAGAAAGAAGGGGGAAGGGAGAATTTATACCTTATTCCGTCTGGATTAGAACATGCTTTTCAAACTAAATGGGGCATGTTAACTAAGGTATGTATTTGAATCACCATATTTATATATTCATACAGGAAATTAAAAGATATTATTTTTCATGCATGAATTACGCGCGCTACAGTGACCATGCTGAAAGACTCCCCGTTGAAGCGCTACGACGCACGTTTGATGGGGCTGCAAAGCACGATCCTCCATAGGAGGATCGAGCCTTGCAGTGCTGAGCACACTAACTGTGCTCAGCGAGTTATCCACACTGGCATCAGAGTGGAAGGAACGTCCACTCTCACGGACGTTCCTTCTGCTCTGCTAAACACTCGTCTGCCCCCTGGCCTTAGTTCACCAAAGAAAGTTCACCATTGGAGAACTAAAGCAACAGCGGTTCGTGACTTACCCGTACAGTGAGAAGTCTTGATTCATGTCCCATGTCTGTGAGATGACTTTGTCTTTGTTTTGCCACTGTAGCTGATAGCAACACACACGGTGGGTGAGTTCGGAATGGCTATGTATGTTGCTGATGCTGCAGGACATGTCATGGAAACTATTACTCCAGGGAAAAAGAAAGAGCCTGATCAAAAATTTCAGACAAGAGGAGGAATAAAACAAGGTAGGTTGTGATATGGAAATGTCAGATATACAGTATACAGTGAAATCTGCTCTCACATGCCACGACGTTATCTCCATAGTTGGGAGATCCCGTTGTAAAAAGATTGGTCAATATCTGAATTTAAATTACCATCGAACTGCCAAAGAAAACAAAAAAATATTTTGTGTAAATATAGTGTACTTTATCAATAGTCCTTTAGTTGATTGTCCTTTCAGACATGGTAGGAGTCAATTGTGGGCATACATCCTGCCGGTAGTCCTGGTATTAATGAACCCCAAGTAATATCAATAGTATTTTAGACTTTATCTTCCTTCCCAAGTGTGTTTTATTGAAAGTTTCAGGATGCGATATCCTGGCCATTTTAACAACCTGTTCCTTTGAAAATCAAATTTGCTCCACTACTCTCTGACGTGTTAAGTGGACTTTTGTTTTGCTGGTGTAAATCTTCTTGAATTTCTAGCTAATGTTTACGGCACGTTTATGTTTTAGAGAGAAAATCAGAAGTCAAAGAAAGAGTTAAAGTTACAGGTAAGCTGAAAATATTGGAAATGGAAAAAACTACTACAATGTTTGATCCAGCATTCTGCAAATTATCAGGGTTATTCAGAGAAAGGTAAAATTCTGGAGAATTTTTGGAGAAGTGGAAATTCTAGGTCAAAATAGCTGATTTGGAAAGTGAGATAAATGGGAGAATTTTTCTGGTTTGGCTATTTTGACCTAGAATTTTCACTTCTCCTGCGGGTTCTGAGTTTCTCTTTGCTGAAATTGGAGTCGCCGAAACAGTTATCGGCTGTCGGCGAAAACCGCCGAATTGCACCAATAACCACTGAATCGCACCAAATTGGCATTGGAAATTTCCTCTTAATACAAAACTAAGAAGTCTTTTAAAAATAAAATTTAAAAAATACAAAGGATCTATTTTAAAAAATTCACAAAATAAAAAAAAGGTGTTAAAAAAATGGTGTGGGAAAAAAAAAAAGGCAACCCTATGCTCGGCCGTCAGGAAGGCCCAGGTGATCGCCAGGCTTGGCTGGCGGCCAGGCCCAGGCAATCCCCAGGCTTGCCTGGCACCCTGGCCCACTGAGCCATCGGTTCACCGGGAATCTCCTGGTTTTCCCGATGGCCAGTACATGCCTGCATTGGTCTGTATTGCAGAGAGCAGCATTATCACTGCCTCCTCTCTCCCCTGGCAGAAGGACAATGAGAATGAACAATTTATACTGTCCTTCTACCGACCTGTAAGATCGTGTGTATGCGATCTCGCAAAGGGCCTTCTCTCATCTCCATGGGGTCTGTGGACACCATGATACATTACCAGGGCGTGACCAGCAACGTTGTTAATGGCGCCTGATTAATAAGAGTCAAGCTGTTACAGTATGAGCTCACTCATAATAGGACCAACTAGGATGGGTAGCTACTAACGGTAAGTAACTCACATCAAGGTTTTCTATTAGAGGTTCATTCTTAATGGCTCGAGTAGAAATGAATCGAGCCCTATAATGGCTTGATTATTGCTAATATTTGGCAATACGAATCAGGGTTTAAAATACTCCAAACTCTGTAGCAATCCCACAGTTTTCATGATTTAAAGTACATTCTGTGGAATGCATCCTCCTTTAAAATAAAATAGCAAAACGACAGCCTATATATGAACAGAGATGGATGGATAGATAGATACAAATTTATTGTCTGTCTGTTTATAAACAAGGCAATGTATTTATTTTACTTTTTTATGAATGGTTGATTTACTGTAAAATGTTCTAATCACAGATATCGTAGAACCCTATGTTGCACAGATTGTTGCAATAGAGGAGACCCCAGCTCCGGATGAGATACCAATAGTGGAAGAGGAAGATGGAGAACTGCAAAAGGACCCACAAAGCGATACAAATGTGTTGTAATATATGATTTGTGCAAATATACACATGCAGAAAACTCATACTGAAATTGTAACGCCACAGTGTACTTATCCTCAACACTCCCTTGCTCTTGAGAAAAGTGGTGCATAACAAACAATCATGCGGTTTGTCCTTCCGCAGGAACAAATTAATTACCAAAGACATTATCCATTATGTCAAGTCCTTTATCCTCGTGAAAATGCGCTACTGTAAATCAACTCCATACTCTGTAAAACAAATCATTGTTTTATGGCATCCCACACTATAACAACAACACGCAAGCTGGTTTACGAGAACATATTCATTGTGTGTTTTGGAGAAAATGACATATACTGTTTAACCATTTCTAAAATAGATGTGATTTATCTAAGCAAAACGATTTGATTTGTGGTCTAGACAGATCCTCAAATATATGCCACATTGGAGGTTTCATCATTAGGTCCATATACACACATTTACACAAATTAGGTTTACTGGGGAATAGTCACATAAAACCATGAAGTCGTAATTACTTCAGATTTAAATGCATAAACTCCTTACAGAACAGGCAGGGTGCTGTGAGTTAGCTTTCTTATTAACCTGTGAGATGATGTTTTACATGATTATACTGTTTGTATAGAGCTGTTTGAATTTCTAGGACATATCAGTAATCTATTAGGTTATGTATTGCTGTGCTAGCATTGTTTTTACACAACAGATGGTAAAAATACGTGTTCATTAAATATGTAGGGCACTATTTCATAGTGTGTGCCATAGGTGTGCCCGGACATACTCCAATATTGGGTGAAGTCCTCTTTCAGCTCCTACATTGACATGTTAGATGTTCCTTATCTGGTTCATAATGAATAATATAAAAACTGACTGTACCTCTGATTACTGGCTTGTTATTTCTAATGAAAAATGTGCATTTTGCACAAAAATTGTCTAAACACAAGTTTTCAAGTAAATGTTCCATGGGTGCATGCCTTAATGGGGACGCGAAGGGGGAAAATCTGCAGGTTTTCCTGTAGTGTCCCCGTTTTAGCTTGATATTCCAGGGCAGGCGCTAGCTCGGCACCTTGCACCGGTATGTAGCACTAACTGCTGGGATTCTCACAATAGCGCTTCCGCGCCACCGCGAGTATCACCTCTTGGAGTCCATAGGACTCCATGGAGGGTTGCATTCTGGGTCACAAGCCCTGTCCGATCTTGCTCTCGCGAGGTCGCGCAGCGCCATGGAGGGAGACTGGAAACTATTTCTTCCCAGTCTCACTCTAGTCTCTGATCCCGAGGACAAGAAACACCTCATCGGGCCTCCATTCTTGCCACATGGTGAGAGGGGAGTATGGAATTTTTTTTGGGGCGGGGTTTATGGGGTGCTAAATGATTTTGCAAATGCAGAATCATTTACGATCAGCTTTTAGGTGTACCTAAAATTTTGGCTTGCACTTCCCTACGGTAATAACGCTAGCACTTTGTAATACCCGTAGATACTCGAGTATAGCGCGACCCTAATATAACGCGATGGATAGAGATTTATTATGGAAATGAGAGAATACTCAAGAAATCCTTCCAGGTTCTCTCAACACAGTCAAGCTACCCCTCAGGCCAGGGTGCTCTGCTCTAGAATGATTGCAGTTGTTACCAAGTATGAAGCCGCCAGCCATCCGTCTTCTTTACTCTAGCGTTTAGATGGCCTGCGGAGGCGAGTGAGGTGAATGATTGGCTTAAACTGAGCTTGCCCTCTGGCCGTGATGGATCCCACCTCTCCCGAATCCGGGAGTTCCTGAAGTGTTTGCAAGCATCAGGGAGCTCGCATTCACTTCAACGAGACCACTTCCGTGAGACTTGGGATCCAGAGCAAGGCAAGTTTTTTTTACATGCGATGCAGATGTCTCGAATATAACGCGACCCCTCCAATTTCAAGGTAAATTTTGTCACCAAATCTAGCGGTATACTCGAGTATCTACATCCTTAGCTATCCTAACGCTAATCAATGATTGTGCTCTCCATTTTAAGTATAGGATGCGCTAAGTACTGTAAGCTTGCGGAAGCTAGCGCACAAACTGATGCACTAAGTGATTTCTTATGAGTTTAGCGTGAGGAAGGTAATATGGGCGCATCCGTTAAAGTCACTTATCCTGGCTGTAACGCTTACATATCCGAATGCTAACATTAGCATTCACTAGGGAATAGTGCCCATTACTGTTTACTTTCTCATATGTCTATATAATCCAAATAACAATTGTATTATTTTTGTGGTAACTAAGGTCTGTGTCATATTTTTCTTTGGTTTATTGCGCAGATAATAGTCACACTAATTCAATTAATTTTTGCAACTATGACAAAGAATAAGCTAAAGTTTAATTTCAATCAGCCATAAGTACTTGACACCTGTCAGTCAGTGTACATACCCTGATCTGTTTCTACATTAACCCCTTAAGGACACACGACGTAACATTTGCATCATAAATGCATAGACTTAACTGTGCCCTGGTCCTTAAGGGGTTAAATATAGAGAGTAAAGGAACACTAAATGCGCCATACTACCCGATGTTCCTGGTCAAGGCCTGGTGAATACAGAGACTGGTGGAGATGGAGACCAAAAGAGACCCAATAAATGTAACATGCCTCCAAGTGAAGAATATTTCAGATAAAGTAACAATAGGCTCTGAGGAAAGGGGTAAAGGAACAATAGGTTAGAAAAACAGATCTAATTAGTAGGGATGCACCTAAATAAAAATTTGGGACCGAAACCGATACCGAAAATGCACGATGAGCTTGGCCGAAAACCGATACCAAAAATGACTTTCTATATATGACTCACTGGTGTATTTTGGCCTAGGCCAACAAGGCCCAGGCCTAGGGCGGCACTTTCCAGGGGGCGGTGGCCCGCTGGGTGGCCCCACCCTAAAAAAAAATATATATATATATTTTTTTTTACTTTTGCAAACTATTTTACCAGGAAGGAAACCTTGAGATGTCACTAATTTTCAAGTATGTCCTGGGTAGGCAAGGCCTAGGCTTTCACTTTCCAGGGGGCAACAAAAAACCTCACCACTAATTGGGTTACTCACAGAGTACCGAAATGACGCTAACATTTTGGTGTTCTGTAGTTCCCTGCACTTCGGGGAATAAAATTTCCCAACCCTGCAGTGAATTCCCCATTCACCGTAGGGTCCCCAAAGTGCATGGAGTCGGCCGCTGTATGCTGCCACCGCAAACCCATGGCCTGCTGTTTTCAAAAGAACTACTGGACGAAAATGTCTGGAATTTACATATAAGATCCTATGATTGATAATAAAAAGTTCTGTTACAGAAAAAGGAGAACCGCTATTAAAAAAAGGGGGGGAATTTAGCCCAAAAAATTCAGAAAAATCACTAAAAGGTACAAAAAAAAATCAATAAATAAATAAAGACTTTTTACTGCAGATTAAAATAATAAATGGTTTATTAGATATTGCAGAAAAAACGGGAATATTTTTAATATTGAAACCTATGGGATTCGCCTGAATAAACCTGCTGATTGAAACCACCGAACATCAGGGCATTTCACTGACATTTCTCTGCTGTTTGGTGTTCTCTGAATAGATTAACCATTACTCTCTATGGGGATTTGCACTGCCTTCAAACAGCACCGTACTTGCTGGCAGTTCGCCAAACTTGTGTGTGAGCATATCACCAGAGCAGTGGTGTACTTAGAGGAGTGGTGGAGGGCGGGCCGCCCCAGGTACCAGTGATTATTGGGGTGTCATTAGGGGGTACTAGGAGGTGCCACTGTCACTGTGTGTCAGCTTTGAGCTGTGTTCTCAAACAACGAGCAGCGGAGCATGGCGTTTGCATACGGAATAAAATCGAATAGAATAAAAATCCCCCTCTCCTCCCTCCATAGCTCCTCTCCTGCCCCGCAGCAGCTCTAGGAGAGGGGAGGGGGATGTGATTTGTGTCCAGAGAGAGAAGATGACAGTAAATGGCAGGTAAAGGGTGGGGGTTCAGCAGAATATGAAGCCCTGTCTGCTTACTGCTGTTTAAAGTGGACCTTTTCTTAACCAGCACTGCAGTGATAGAAATTTGTCATTGAGCTGCCTGGCTCCTGGTGAGGCTGCTTGCGTGCAGGTCACACTCGGTCCGGCCAGTCAGGTGGTACTGAGTCTCAGTACCACCTGACTGGCTGAACCACGTGACACGCATGCACGCAGCTGCCCGCCCTTTCGTAACATGGACTGTCACTCTATTCTGGACTGAACACCCACCAGGAAGGGAATCAAAGCCACGGTGCACCCTCTGGCAGTGGCACCCCACTGCTGACAAGATGGCTCCACGCACAGGCACAGCCGTGATCCTAACGTGGCCTGGAGGGACCTCCTGCTGAGTCTGTACACAGTCCCTGCTGACTCTGCACACAGCCCTACCGCGGACAGAGGCCGGTAAATGTAGAATAAATAATTGCTGTGTGCTCATATACACTCGGTTTGCTGGGAGTTTTAATGCAGTGGATTCTGATGCAGTCATACACACCACACATTGCATTGCTGGGAGTTTTATTGCAGTGGATTCTGATGCACTCATACACACCACACATTGCATTGCTGGGAGTTTTATTGCAGTGGATTCTGATGCACTCATACACACCGCACATTGCATTGCTGGGAGTTTTATTGCTGTGGATTCTGATACGCTGACACACACCACACATTGCATTGCTGTGAGTTTTATTGCTGTGAATTCTGATGCACTCATACACACCGCACATTGCATTGCTGGGAGTTTTATTGCTATGGATTCTGTGATACACACTGCATATTACTGTGAGTTTTATTGCCCTGGAGCTCTGGGATACGCTCATACACACTGCACATTACTGTGAGTTTTATTGCTGTGCAGTTCTGTGATATGCTCCTACACACTGCACATTTCTGTGGGTTTTATTGCTTTGCAGCTCTGATATGCTCATACACAGTGCCCATTTCTGTGGGTTTTATTGCTATGCAGCTCTGTGATACGCTCATATGCAGTGCACGTTTCTGTGGATTTTATTGTTCCACCAATTAGAGCGGCTGTGATCCCGTTTACTTGACATGCGTGGCTGTTCTTTGTAAAAATACTTGAATTTAAACATTTCATAATTTTCTTTATCTCAATAGATACATTTGAAATGGTATACAAAATATACAAGTAGGCACTTGGTATCCACTTTTAATATAAAGAGAGGAAAAGGCGGAGCTCTAAGAGGAAAAGGTGGAGCTTAAAGAGGAAGGGTGGGGATTAACCAGGAAGAGGTGTGCCCTTGACAGGAAGGGGTGCGTCAAATTTAAATTAGGGGTGCACGAGTTTAGTCAGGCCTAGGGCAGCACAAAACCTAAATACACCACTGATATGACTACTACACATACACACATACTGGGCCATATTACATAGCTGGTGCTAACTTAACTAGAGCTGTTGTAAACTTACCAGAGCCATTATAGCCTATGGAGCTGTTAAGTTAACAACAGCTCAGGTTAAGTTAGCACCAACTATGTAGTATAGCCAACTGTGTATACACGTGTCTGGTGTGTGTATATATATATATATATATAATCAGTGATGCTCTGAAATGAAAATTTTGAAACGAAACGGAAAATGACTTTTTTCCCCTGCAATTTATTTTAAGATGTTTTTTTGTATAATTGTATTAATACTAGACTTTTAAATTAATGATATTAATTTAATAAATTAATCCACATTAAAATGTTTAAGATATTTTTGTCCAATTTTGGTGGAGTTATTTTGCATCTAGTGCATACATTCATGTGTAAAATGACACACACACACATTTTATAGTTGCAGAAGACATTTACACATCCCAGCAATTCAGAGAACTCTGAATTAATGGGATGTGTATGTCTTCTGCAACTATAAAGTTTATTATTTGTTGTGTGGAGGCTTTTAATCTAATTTTTTTTGCCCTCCACCACAATTTAAATGAGTAGATATATCTCTATAATCTATAATGGCTCAGATGGAGCCTAAACATAAGTCTCTTTCTCTTAATGTATTTTTTTTTTTAAGTGCAGAAAAACGAAGCACTAAAATGAAATATGTATACATTCCATTAACTTTTTGGAGGCATGGACGTAAGCTCCCACATTAACCCCCCCCCCTCTTGTCCTCGGAGCAGACACCGCTGGCAGGAGGTCAGTGATAAATCACTTGTTCCTTGTCACTGATAGGCCAGAGGTTACTGCTTGCCCTGAGAGTGTGGATTATGCAGTTAACCCTTTGTGTGCAGATATAAATATGTGTAGCAGCTCCTGCCTCTTTCCAATTACAATTATCTCTAGCTAAGCAGCATTGAAAGAGTGCTTGCTCAGTGTCAGCTGGGATCAGCAATTTTCGACTGATCTTTTTGGCTGGTGTTTTGCTTTTGGGCCGAAACCGATAACCCCATTATCGGCAGATTTCTATCGGTTGCAGAAATTCCGGTGCATCCCTGCTAAATAGAATAATCCAAAGAGTCCAACTAGGATTCCCTGTTGATTTCGTACCTGCATCATATAAATTCTACATGCTGTAGAGTTGTGTCCAAGAAAACATGGCGCATCTGATGGAATTATAATTTACGTTTAAAGGAAAACTTTGTTTCTAATTAATGGCTGTCATCACGCCTAACACTAAGCTGCCTTTATGTCTCTGAAACATAGTGATAAATACTCTTATACTCCTTCTTTGATGTACAATAAAGTGAATTTCTCACGTTACTACCGTGTAATTCTTTGTATTTGCAATCGAACTTAATATTTTATTTAAACCTCTTTGGATGATTATGTCATCATTTGAGTTCAAAACTAGACAATTCATTTCTCAGTTTTACTGCTTGTATTTAAGGAACACGTTATTCAAAAGTAGAGTTCCCATTTTTTGCCCTTGAATAATTCGGCAGAAGCTGCTACCAGCAAATTCTTTAGCGCCTGCGCTTAATGATGGCTCGGAGCTGCGCACATGCACAGATCCGATTCATCAGCTGCCTGAGATTGATTACTAATACAATTAATCTCAGAAAGAGTGACATTGGCAAGCTCTCGGTGTGCCGATGTCACTGGTTACAGGTCGCTGGGAAATTCATAAATCCCAGCTACTGGTGATGATGGATGGGGTGGCGTAAACTCCTCCACTTCACCCAGCGTATTCACCACATCGGGTGAATTTGGGGGGAGCGGGGACTCTACATATTATATCCACTTTATCACAGTAAAGTGGTCAGAGTGAGTGGAGTGTCCCTTTAAATATGAAAAATACAAATCAGGTCTATGGAGATATATCTAACCTAAACTCAGTAGTAATTTAAGGACTTTGCTTATTAACTTCTTATCACCGTGGGGCGTACTATGCCTTCCCCGCGGTGGGTGGGACTCAACGTTGAGAGGCAGCATAGCTCGTCCCATTGGTATCTAAGGGCCATAACAGGCCCACCCACCAGTTGGAGCGGTGTTCACCATTTGCTGGTGCGAGGTGGTCTGAACTCAGGCCGTCCCTCTGCAGCTAATGATGTGTAACGCGCGTCAGCTGTGTCCGTGGATGGAGGGGGGGCCGCATCAGCAGCCAGGAAGCGGGACATACTATCATGCCCCGCCAGCGTTAATGTCCTCCTGCCGACACAACTCCCCCAGAAACATAGAAACTAAATTTCAACATCATAAGAGATGAAGATTCAATGCAGATATATTCTGTCCTAGATTATGTCCAAATTGGTTGTATTTCAGTTTATATCGAAGCAACCATAATATTTAATACCGCACAAACTGTCACGGGCGTGAGGATGGAACCAGGGTGGTGCCGGGGTATTGGGATGTGGTGAGCTCAGGATGCAGTGATCTGCACGGACAGGAGGGTGGAGTATGGGGAATGAATGGGAAAACTGACCAGGTATGGTTATTGCAGAAGGAAAGGTGGTTGCTGGGATCTGGAGGAAATCCGGTGAACAGGAGCAGGTGGGTAATTGGGGTCTCAGATAGAGCTGAATCTCAGAGCTAACAGAATCAATGACTTGCTCTGTCAGGATTGAATAGCAATGAACAGCACAGTTCAGTCTGGGGCACAGCCTTTTATTTGATTAAGGCTAGGGTCAAACGAAAGCATTTTTATACGCGAACGTAAAAAAGTGCGTCCGAACGAAGTGACGTATTTTTTCACGGAGTGCGCGAAAACGGTCATACGATGCGCATTTTCGGGCGTGATTTTTTACGGATCTGCAATTAAACGCGTAATCTAATTTACCAAATCAATAGGTGAATCAAAAATTAAGGTGAAGGGGTATAAAAAGCCATTTCATGGATGGTGGCGTTTCACCAAGATGGATGCACTGCAAGTGTTTGTGTTTGCTGCAACGGGCTACCTGTACCTCCAGCACAAAAGACAACGGCGAACATGGGTTCATCCCATCAACGCTGCCAGACACACTCATGGCCACTTTGTGACGCTGTACAGGCCACTGCGAGAGAGGGACCCCGTGAAGTTTTTCAACTACATGCGGATGTCCATCCCCTCATTCGATGAACTGTTGTCACAGTTACGGGAGCCGCTGACCAAGAGGGACACCAACATGAGGGATGCCATACCACCGGAGGAGATGCTGGTCATCACTTTGCGGTAAGTACTTCCAAACACCAGCATGCATGACTTCGCTGCCAGTCAGCAGACATGTGCTCGGTGTGCAGAGCCCCTATTGTCGGTCTGTAGTGACATGTACGCAAGCACATTCATACCCACCCACACGCAGGCATCACATTCCAAGACACGTCCAAAAAACCTCTGACACTGACAAGAATGTATGTAAATAGAAATATATTGTAATAAACAAGAAAATAAATGAATTACATATTTGTAACATATATACAAAAGAAAATAACATGAAGGACAAAACATAACAGTGACAACAGGAACAGCATGTCAACCAAAAACATAAAACAGACAAGACACCTCACAAATCCTGGTACAGAGGAGCATCTGGCTCATGAGGACCATGTGTGGATCCGCGGCGGTAGCCAGACTCTGGGGAGGCCCAGCAACATGGGACATGGGTGGGGGGGGGGTGGCGCCTGGCTGTGGCTGGCATCACCAGTGGCCTGATGGCGTTGTGGCACCGCACCATAGTAGACCGCAGCCTGTTCTGGACGGGACAGGATCTCATGGATGAGGTCCAGGGATCTGCGGCGGTACTCCACCTTCTGCGCCGGGGTCATCTGGTCCAGCAGGGATTGACAGGAATGGACAAAGGACATGTCCTCACTGTCAGTGATGGTGCAGCGTGGAGGTTGTGGATTGTGCGACCCCATGAACCTGACCATGGCCTGCTCGAAGTCGCTAGGCGGTCCCCTCCTCCTGTTGTGAGCCGGTCTGGTGCTGTCTCTCGGTGCTGCAGCTGGCACCGGTCCGGTCTCCACCTCCCCCTCCACCTGCGAGTCCGTGCCACCCTGGTCAACCTCCTCCTGCCAGCTGGCAGAACCCCCTGCCGGCAGGTGTTGCTCCTGTGACCCAGAGGTGGATGGCTGGTCAATGCTGCTCGCAGTTGGCCTTGGCTCCTGGGTCCTCCTGAGGAACGACAATTGTTCGGCGTATAGATAGCTGTGCACCTTCCTCCTTGCCCCAGCTCCAGAGCGCGCAGCTGCCGCTTCCTTCTTCAGGACCCGGGTGTAGTTGTCCCTGATAGTGCGCCACTTGTTGCTAATTTCATGTGCTGCAAAACATAATGAGAGTGACATTAGGTTCGATTCATATGATGTGATCATAACACACATTTACTTCATATTTTCCAGGTATCTTGCTAGTGGATGCAGTTTGAAGGATCTGCATTGCAACTTCCGCATTGGCAGATCAACAGCTGGTGAGATCGTCCGCAAGGTGTGCCAAACAATATGGGAAACCATGAAGAAGCAATGTTTACCAACACCCACGGACGAGGCATGGGTAGCAATTGCAGCAGGATTTTGGGGAGAGCCAACTTCCCCAATTGCCTTGGAGCCGTGGATGGCAAACATGTCCGCATAGTGAAGCCACTGCACAGTGGCTCACTGTATCAAAATTATAAACATTTCTTTTCCATTGGCCTACTGGCGGTGGCAGATGCCAACTATAATTTTGTGTATGTGGATGTCGGATCATACGGCAAAGACTCTGACTCCACACTGTTCAGGAACTCTACACTGTGGGATGAGCTCGAGAGTAGGACCCTGAACATACCCAGGCCCGCACCATTGCCTGGCAGTGACGTGGTAGTCCCCTATGCCTTCGTGGGTGACGAAGCATTCGCCTATCCACACATCTCCTACGGCCCTACTCAGGGACACACCTGACTGTGAGGAAGCGGGTGTTTAATTACAGGCTGTCGCGGGCGAGACGGTATGTGGAGTGTAGCTTTGGCATACTGACCAACAAGTGGAGGATTTTACATAGACCGCTGGATGTAAATGTGGACTTCTGTGTGGATATAGTGAAATGCTGTTGCATCCTACATAATTATGTTCGTGCGAGGGATGGTTTTAATTTCGCTGATACCCTCACAGTTACGGGTCTGGATGAATATGCAAACCATGACATAATAGCTGTGAATAGACACAGCAACAGGTTTCGCGATGCTCTGGCTAATTATTTTACTAGTGATGCAGGGCAGGTGCCCTGGCAGCTGGGGAGCATTTAACATGTGACGGCACCTATTATGTTTGCCTTTACTTTTATTGTACATGCAATTTACATGTGATTATGAATTAAATAATCATGTACTCACTCTGTAGCTTCTGCTCTCTGTCAGACCACGTATCATACTCCAGGTACACCTCCCTCGAGACTGCAACCCATGCGCCTTTCTCAGTTTGTCCTTGTAGAGGTCACAAGCCGTGTCCCAAATCTCGGGATGCTCCGCCACTGCCGCTATCAGACGCTCCACATCAATATCCACACCAGCCATCTTCTGCAATTGCCAGGTACAACAACAGCCACCACAGGACACTTTTTTCGTCTGGACGTTATATAGGCCGCACATGTGCAGCGTCTGACGTCTCCTAATCACGCAAACACGCCGCTATGCCGCAGCTGCGCAATCTGTACGCCCGTACTAGCGGTTCGGCGTGCTCGAAAAAATGCGTTCGTTTTCCACTTGCGTTGCGCGGCCGGACTTTCGTGCGACCGTACTTCGTATATTGGCCGTCATTGCCCGTCATTTGCTGCTAGTGCGGCCGTGATTATGTGCGCCAGAACGCGCGTTTAAAGTGCGCTGGTCTGACCCCAGCCTAAGAGTGTGAGGTGTGTTTTGGTGTTAACTCTTTCACTACTTCCAGGTGTAAAACCAAGTGCAGGTTGCAGGAACAGAACATGAATTGGACCACTGGTGGGTTTCAGGATGGTGGCAGCCATGGATCATGACACAAACTCAATAACACAGAGAGAGTTTATTTATATACATATAGAATACAATGTGACTTTCAATGAGTGTTTAGACATGGTAATTTGGAAACAGGAGAACACAATCATGGAGATGTAAAGTTCCAGAAATGCAGTATGAAATTATTATTTTTTTATTCCATGAAGACTTGCAGGGTTATTCAGAAAGCGTGAAAAGCAGGAGAATGACTGGAGAATGACTGGAGAATGAAAAATTCTAGTTCAAAATAGCCGATTTGGAAAGTGGGACGAAGGGGAGAATTTTTCTGGTTTGGCTATTTTGACCTAGAATTTTTCATTCTCCAGTCATTCTCCTGCTTTTCACGCTCTCTGAATAACCCTGTGTGGAGATGCCCTTCTCACTGTAAAGCAGTGCAAAGTCATGATATAATGAAATTACTACATAGCAGCCTCAGTTTATTAGATAACTACCATTACCTTTTGTAGCGCTCACTCCCGGAGGAGCCGCTGAAAACGAACCACGGGTCAGTCTCCCCGCACTAGGGAATAAATATACTCCAACACAGTTGTGAGTTTTTATATTTATATAGTTTACTAAAATATTTGAGCAGATGTTGAAACACGGTATTCACAAGTATTATTACAGTATTTTCGTATCCCGGTAAAATGCGTAGCGGAAAAGAAACAAAACACGAGGCTTCGTATTTCGGAAAATAAAATATTCGCAACCGAACATAAAAGCAATGCAATTTCCCGATAGTTCAGAAAAAGGGGACACGTAGCAAAACCCCAAACATACAATCCCTTCGTATTACGGTAAACTCGCAGCGGAAAAGAGAAAAATATATTCGGAACGTATCTTTATCTTTTAACCCCTTGTTCCGATTCGCAAAAGGAAATGAGTCCTGCACAGGTTAAGTCCCAGAATGTGAAAAGTGTATCTGTGTGTGTGTGGTACCCGGGTACTGTTCAACTGGCCAGTGAGTTTATTAAAGGAAGGTCTTCGACTAGTCAGTTGGGGCCCTGTGGACTTTAAAGAGAAAACAGCAGAGCGTCCTTTAATCATAAAACAGCCTTGGAGGCCTCTCACCCATCGACGATTTCTTTAGGCTCCGCTGACCCAGGACGTCTCTCCACCCGATTTTGACTGGGGATACTATCGGCCCGATCCGTTGTCTGACTCCACACAGCTTTCCAGCTCACCGCCTGCTCTCCGTTCGGTTCCTCCGGTCTGCAGCAATGCCTGGATCCCGGCGGGTCTTCTTCTCCTCAGCTTGGGTGATCCTCTCTGGACTAACAGGTCTCTCTTGGTCTCTCTTGGTCTCTGTTGGTCTCTGGCCTAGCCCTCTCGTGATCTCTTCGATGCGTCTGCTCTCTTTCCTTCCCTGGCGCGCTCTGGAACTTTCTCCACGAGGCAGAGGATGTAAGTGTCCAGTCCCCACCCACTTCCTGTCTTCTTGCAAAGCATGCCGGGCATTGTAGTCCCAATGTCCAGTATCTCTGATCGCGATAGTCTCCATCTTGTGGCCAAAAATAGGTACTGCCACAGCAAGATTTTACCACAGCGCTACACTTTCATAACATATAAGGCTAGGGTCAAACGAAAGCATTTTTACACGCGAACGTAAAAAAGTGCGTCCGAACGAATTGACGTATTTTTTCACGTAATTCGCAAAAACGGTCATACGATGCGCATTTTTCGTGCGTGATTTCTTTCGGATCGTCAATAAAACTCTTTTTGCGTCTGGACGTTATGTAGGCTGGACATTAGCAGTGTCTGACATCTCCTAATCACGCAAACACGCCGCTATGCCGCAGCTGCGCACTCTGTACGTCGGTACTAGCGGTTCGGCGTTCTCGAAAAAATGCGTTCGTTTTCCACTTGCGTTGCGCGGCCGGACTTTCGTGCGACCGTACTTCGTATATTGGCCGTCATTGCCCGTCATTTGCTGCTAGTGTGGCCGTGATTAAGTGCGCCAGAACGCACGTTAAAAGTGCGCTGGTCTGACCCCAGCCTTAATCAAGGGAATTCAGTAACTTTAGGGTGGTAAATAGGGATGACCTGTTCGGTTCGATCTGTTCGGAGTTCGCATCTGTTCGGCCGTTCGACAGTTCGCGAACTTCGAACTTTTTGGGACGTTCGCCAAAAGTTATAAAAAAAAAATAATTTGAAAAAAGTATAAAAAATGCTTAAAAAATACAAAAAAATCTAGAAATAAAGAGACTCTTTACTGCAGAATATTATAAGCAACGGTTTATTAGATATTGAATTAAAACGGAAATATTTTTAACATTGAAGCCTATGGGATAAAACATTCTTGTTACTAAAACATCAGGCAGACACGGCCCTCTAATCAGGCACTGTAGAGGGCAGCCTGCAGGGGCCTCCCAAGGATCCCCTTGACGAGCATGCGGCCGCCGGATGACAGAGCTGCGACTGTGCGGGCTAGCCGCCCAGGTGCATGTGGCAGAGACAGGCAGCGCAGGGAGGGAGCCACTGAACCTGCGGCCACAGCAGATCCCCCCCCCCCACAACCAGGATCCAGGGAACCTCCACTGACCAACAGGCTAAGGTAAGGCGACACATTTCTAAAAAAAATTAAATCCGAGGACATTTTTAAATGTCCCCAGGAACATTAAATAAAACCTTTTCTTTTCTTTCTCTACCTGGCTGAATGTATTTAATTATATATATTAGATACATTCAGCCAGGTAGAGGGGGGTGGCACGTGGGCTGCGCGGGGTCTCAGGCAGTGGTTTGGTTTTTTTGTGTGTATATTTTTAGCAAATTTATAGGGGAAGCTAAGGGCAGGTATGAGATATAGATATATATATATAGATAAGATATATATCTATATCTATATTCTTATAAATATATATATCCAGACTTGTATTACACACACATTTTGGCAACTAATTGCCCCCCCCCCATTTGGCTGATCCCTCCAGAAGAAATGTTGAACCCGATACAGCAGAGAATAATATATATATGTCACGGAATGGCCCAGCACCCTCAGCCAGGGGCGGTGCACACGGACATTGATTTTGCCCTGAACACTTAGGTGCGGTGGCACGCACAGAGTTTCGCAGTACTTTTTATTAGATGTGGTTATGTGTGGTGTAATACCGTGTTCCCCGTTGATTGTGATGTGTTCCCTTTGTCTGCCTTGCCCGCCGCCATTTTCCGATTGCCTCGTGGTTGCAATCAGATTATTCGAATCGGAAAATGGCCGAATCGAACCATCCGGTTCGGATCGTAAAATGGCCGATTCGGACCATCCGGTCCGAATCGGCGACTCCCCGAACTGCAACGGCCAATGGGTCCTGTGAGGGCGGGCAGGGATTCCCATTGTATTGTAATTTGTGTGAAGTTGATAAATGCCTGAGCTGTGAATAATAAAGCCAGATTTAGCAGTGCATCCAGCCTCGTCTGATGTGTTTATTTCCCCGCCGTATTTCATCGCCTGAGTATTCCCCGCAGTCTCAGGGTACGGTGTCCACCCGGATCCGAACCGAACCGAGCGCTCTGTGCCTGCATCGAGCATCAGGGCAGAGGCGCAGCGTATGGTGTTCGGTTCCCAGAAAGACCGAGATCCGATCCGAAGGGCGCGGCCGTGTACCGCGCTTCGGTATTGCTAGAGACCGCGGTAAGATACGAATCCCTTGCCGATCCCGCAAGATCCGAAGCGGCATCCAGTTCAGATCCGAAAAGTCCTTCACCGGAGATACGAAGATTCACCCGCACCTGGATCGGAAACGTTTCCCGCATAAGATCCGAAACGTTTCCCACATAAGATCCGAATATTCATAAGATCCGAATATTCCTCCGCGGTTGACAGATCCGATCTCCACAGACGTCCCACACCCACAAGGTCAGTGAACCAGCTGCTCGGGACGCTGAGTGCCGTATGGCTCAGTGGTCGGGCTGGTTCTAGGCAGGGGTCCCCTCCACCGCCCGCTAACCCTTCCCGGGGTCACGCCAGGCCGCACGAGACGCCGAGTGCGCGTCACTCGGTAGTCGGGCCAGCGGTAAGCGACGGGGCCACGCAGATAGAGCACACCCGCAGGCGGAACAACATCCCATTCCGTCATAATATATTCTCTGCTCTATCGGATTCAACATTTTTTCTGGAGGGATCAGCCAAATGGGGGGGGCGCATTTAGTTGAGATTGTCCACATGCCACCATCCCATATGCGTATGTGTATATATGGTCTGAGGTCTGTGGGTGGGTGTATATATATATCTGCATGTTGATATATACGTATATATAGGTCTGCGTGTTGATATATATAACTAACTAACTCAGCTCCCCACTACCTGTCCTCACTAATCACCAAATACACCCCAGCCCGCTCCCTAAGGTCAAACAGTGACCTGCGCCTAGCTTCTCCCCGCATCACCTCTTCCCATGATAGACTGCAGGATTTCTCACGCGCAGCCCCCACTCTCTGGAACGCTCTCCCTCGTACTGTCAGACTTTCCCCTAACTTCTCTTCCTTCAAACGCTCCCTGAAAACATTCCTATTTAGGGAGGCCTACCACCCAACTCACTGACGCAACCATCAATCACTCTCACCTTACAGTCCTCTCCTCCTGTTTCCAACCCCAACCCTCCCAGATTGTGAGTTCCTACGGGAATAGGGCCCTCATCTCCTCCTGTACTGTTTGTTGAATGTTGTTCAATGTATTGTAACCCTGTCTATACTGTGCTTATTGTACAGCGCTGCGGAATATGCTGGCGCTTTATAAATAAAGAATAATAATAATAAAGAATAATAATATATGTATATGTCTGTGTGTGGTATCAATGCATCCCTACTGTATACACGGCGGTCCGTGTCCCTATAATATATATGATATGGGGTTACCTTTTTTTTATATTTTTATACTATTCCTATTAAATTAACAGTAATTTTTGATGTATTTTCTTCAGTAGAAACTTTTTTTTGCCTATATAACATGTGCTTTGTGAAAATAAAAAGGTTTTGTGTGTTCATTTTAATTTAGTTAGTGGATTCCTGTCCAGTGCGGTGAGAAGCAAACGTAATGTAGTGTAGACACGCTGCGAGGTGGAGAGGAGTGAAGTCAAGCCTGCAAAATGTTTGCTTCTCTTCGCTTCGATACGCTGTGCGTCGCTACACGCTCGGTGTGTCTCAGCCTTTATTCCCGCATCGCTAGCTTACCGAATCAGTTTGTATACTTGTTACTGACCCTGCTTGTTCTGAGGACGCGATCTGTTGGCAACTTTGCCTGCCATTTGACTATTCTCTCTGTGTATTCCCTGCCTGTTCTGTTTGCTTCCTGTTGCTACTGGTGTGTGCCGATTCTCACCATATACAGTAGCGCAGTACAAGTGCCTAAACATTGCTGACCCGGTTTTGTTATAGCTGCTGATGTAACTGAATAGATCGGGGATCTCTTCTGCATTACCAAAACCTCCACCACTGCACTCTTCCACAATACCACAGAGGGGTTACTTACAGTGTGAAGGCACTTGCTGCCACCAAAGGCACAATATTTGGGTGCACTGCCACTGACGTCAATACCAGATTCATATCATTTTAATATTTGACTGCAGGGTCCAACCCTGCACTCTTCCACAATACCACAGAGGGGTTACGGTGTGACGGCACTGTTGCCGACACTAAAGGCCCAATTTTAAAGCACCTATTGTTACTTTCAAAGCCTGCATACGTTTCACCATAATTTAGCCAAAAAATCACTAAACTTGTTCTGCGTGTCCTAAAATGTCTCCTCTTTTCATAGACTGCCACCCCAAGCAGTTGTTTATGAATAGATTAAAGGAAAACCATTTTCCCGTCATTTGAAATGTCATTTTTTTGTTTTTAAATGTTTCTATACATCCTACAAATCCGCCACTTCACAGGCAGGTTATGGGGACCTCCTAGGCACGATATTTGAAGGAATTTTTCGTTTTTATTCTTAACCTTTATTTATTTCATAGAAAACTCACTGTTCCTTTAAAAACGTTTGTTTTAAAACTTTTTGTCCTTGTTTCCTGTCCCCCAGGGCACTACCCGGACCCCCATACACCTTTTATGGCAAATATCTAGCATATATGCCCTCTTGGAGGGCACTCTAAAAATCGAACTTTCGAGTCCCATTGACTTGGAATGAGTCCAGTTCGTATTCGAGTTCGAACTCGAACTTTTGAAATTGTTCGAGTTCAAATGCGAACCGAACATGGGGGTGTTCGGCTCATCACTAGTGGTAAACTAAAGCACAACTACAAATACTCAAACCCATGCACACAGTGCACATACATTTACAGATACAGGCATTTATACAGCGCCTGTATATTCCACGGCGCTTTACAATGGGGGAGCACAAACATGAGACGTACATGATAACTGAGGGAAGACAACCCTGCCCATAGGACAGCTGTCCAGCTAATACAGCACTTTAACCAAGTGCTCAGCCAGACATCCCGTGGGTTTACAATCTAAGGGACGGGGGTAAGTGAAACAAATGTGAGCAGAGGGTAGGTGAAGCTGGAGGCCAGAAAGAATATAGTAGGGATTGCACGGGAAGGACCAGAAGCTCATGTTAAGTATGAGTAATTATAGAGAGAAGTAGAAACAGCTGGAAAGGAAATCCTGATATTTGGGACCAGGCCTGGATGGGGGGGGGGGGTGGGACAGCAGAATAAAATAATGGAGTTCAATCTGTGAGCTGGTGGGTCTGATGCTGTGTGGGACAAGAAGAACAGTGAGATGTAGCAAGAGTAGCCTGGCTGAATCTAAGGTATTTACGACATAGGAAGAGGGGTTGGAAAAGCAGAGGTGATATTCTAATAAAAAGAGAGAGAAAAATAAAAGATAAACTAAGCAGCTGGAAATTAATAAATGCAGACAACATAGAATTGCAAGATTGGAACAGTCTGGAGTAAAGTGGTGGACGGCATGGTGAATCCTGGATACCTTGGTGCTTGTTTCTGGGTGGTGAATGGAATAATGGAGTTCAATCTGTGAACTGGTGGGTCTGATGCTTGGTGCTTGTTTCTGGGTGGTGAATGGAATAATGAAGGAAGTCCCAATAAATAATGAAGTCCCCCCACTTCTCACACATATCGACTGAGGAAGATACTCCACCAACGACCTGGACGCAGAGCAAGCAGTGTAAGCAGCTAAAGAGGTTCAGGAGCTCACCGCTAAGGAGCACCACATGCGTAAACAGTTGAGCCTGGACCATTAAGGCTCCTGAATTGGTGAGTGTGACTCTTATCTCTCTCAAACACACGAATTTACGGCTGATGTCATGCTATGAGAGCGTCGTCTCTCCTTCTTCTGTTTTCATGTTCCCCCATCTGAGATAGAATAAGAAGACCGTGTAAAGAAGGGCAGTGACCACCCTAATTTTAGGCACAAGGTGCTCCACTCCAGAGCCTGGATTCAGAAGGCTCTGAATTTTGTAAGTGTGCATTTTTCTAAACTCATTGCACTTTAAATTATAGAAGGTATCACACCATTACCTCTCGTCTCTCATTATATCCCCCACTGCGGAGCCCACCAAGACCACTAGGAGAACGGACACTTCCAAAGGACTTGTTATATCTGTGGAAAGGGTAACAAATTGGCAATACTCTTGAGCACCTTTGATGCATCACCCATCCACTTAGGTACCGGACCAACTATTAATTAAGACTTTTATGACCTCCATTGGCAGACAGCCCTAACTAATCTGTACTACACCAGCTATCATCATCCTGTCTCCAATAGCCTTGCTACATTGCCTCCCATCTGTACTGTTGCACTTGCACTTTTAATTATACTGCATTTGTAATTTAACCTTGTTTGCACACTTAGGATATTGTATTAGCACTTTATATCCTCTGTGATTTGCATTTCCACCTTGTATCTATGGTACACGCAACTAGCCCTGATATCATCTGAGCTATACCACAAACCAATATCCAATTATTGCGCCACTAGGAATTTCCACAGTTTTTTCCCGATTCTATCTGCACAACCTCTCGAGAGCCTGTGCTACTCTCTAGTTGGCGGCAACCATTTTAATACCATTCGTCTCTAAATACGAGCGCCTCCACCGAACCCCTATACTTCCGGTGAATGGAATAATGTATGAGTATAACTTGGGGGGGGGGATATAGATTTGACAAAGACTCGGTTGAGTTAAAACATCGTCTCTGATAGTTGTCCAATAAAATCGCCTTATTTCTGAAGCAGTGGAGAGGCTGTGCCTTTCGTTTGTCAATTGCTGTTTGCAAGTGGCCTCTACTGGTATAACAAGATTTCTTTAGGTGAGGGTTTGTTGCCACCTAAAACCTGGAATATACCTCTATCTGTAAGTCCTCCCTGCCAAGCCAAAAAATCCTGCCATCTAGATTTCCATGAAACTTATGTTGAATTCTGGCTATCTGTCCATCCTACTGATTTCACCTCCTGCTGGCTGAGGATGCTGTTAGTTAAATATATAATGAATGAGTGTCATAAAATGCTGAGCTTTCTACAGTGGGAACAATGAGCCAGCATAGGTAATGCTAACACTTTTAAAGGCATTGTGATGAAAACTCAGCATCTCCACTATATGTACGTTCATTCACAAGATACTATATTCTAGAAGCCATCTGTATGCATAGTATATGTATTTATGTATGTTCCAATGTGAAAGTGTACAGTGGGCAGGGTTTATGCAAGATGTGGGTGTGTCAACTGGTCCTTGGTGCTTTCCACCCCCCCCCCAAAAAAAATTAACTAGCCATGACTTTCTGACATTTTGCGTGAACAGCTGTCGAGAGACTTGGACAACAGGCCCACAGCACTTTTTGGTGGCAACCTACCCCCCCATCGAAAACTATAGGCTGCATGTGGGTGATGTTTTTATTGAAATATTAGCTGATTTTGTGGGAGAAATTCAGCCTGAGTAGTAGATATTTGAAAAATGTTGCTGGTCCAAAACAAATTTGCCCAGCAAAACACCAGAAAAAGCTGATTTTCAGCCAGTATCATGCATATTTGTGACTTTAAACATGCCTATTAGAAATATTTGTTTTTTTTAAAAAAAAAGATTTAAGTCTTATTCCCTCTACTTCCCTGCCTGAAAATCCATTTTCAACACCTTTAAGCATTTGAAATTTTTTGGAAATTGACTTACCAATAAATTCGAATTCAATTGCTAAAGCCGATATTTCCATTGAAAAGTATGTCTGAGCCGCGAGAGCCAATATTCGATCAGATTTTTTTATCGGGAATCAACTGTCACGGTGACCGGTTAGAATCGGGTCAGATGAACGCATTCTGTGCGGACTGTGCGTCCGTGCACAACGGACGTACTTTCTGACTGATGACAAGGTAGTGGCCACACAGTCCGTTTTTGTGACTGACGTTTTAATTGACTGATGAAGAAGGGAAAATAAATGAATAGCAAAAACATCCTGTCCGTAAAAATGCTGGACGTCAAAAATGCAGTCTGTCTGACTTCGTTCCATCACTCACACACAAAGCTATGCGGACTATGCGGACGATGCGGACGCAGCGCACCTTGTGCGTCCGTTCTAGCAGATTTAAGTTCTTGCCTAACCTGCGTCCGTTTGCCGCGTCCGTTGTGCGTCCGCAGTTTGGTGCAGATGTACTTCATGTGTGGGGCTCCATTGGTCATAATTATATGCTATAACGGACGTACAAATGTGCGGCAACACGGACGTGATCAGTGCGCTTGTCTGACACAAGCCTAAATAGGGCCATTGTGGGGACTTGGTACAAGGAGGGATGTAGCCCTTGAGGCAGGTTAGCTGCTGGCTTAATACAGCACATGTAAACTATGTAGATTCCAAACAGGAAATAAACAAAACTGTAACACGAGGGACAGGAGGGCAAGAAGAAAACTAAAGGAATCCCTAAGCTGGGGAAGGTCCTTAATAATGGCCTTGCTTAGTAATGAAAATCTAACAAAGAATAACAGAGTCAAGAGAGGAGGAAGGGCGATGGGTTAAATAAGACAGAAAGGAATCCTAAACTGAAATTAAAGGTCCTTAATCTGGCCTCTGTACTAAGAAGAACCAAACACATAAAACAAGAAACATACAGGAATCGTCAGGACAATAGCCGGGGATACAGAACCAGGAGGAATTTCAGACTCACAGAGGTTGTCAACAGATGAGTAAATATCGATACAGGGAACAGGCAGAATGGGTAGTCAAAGAAAGCCGAGGTCAATACCAGAAAATATACATGAATGCTAAGCAGCAACACAAGAACCAGGACAGAGAAAATGCAGGAACAGAAGTTACCATCAGAACTCATGCCAGGACAATGAGCCCCTGTGCTGCTGGCACTTAAATAGGGAACAGGTCTGGTTAATTGGGACATGTGACCCCAGACCGGAACAACACAGCAGAACCCAGGAGCAGCATAAGGCAGAATAGCCAAACCCAGATAGGAAGAGCAGACCTGGATCCATCTCACCACCAGGGGGCACGGCTGAAACCAGTGGAAACGTGACATCAACATGCCAGTAAATCCCATTTGAAACCGCAGAAATTAATAAAAGCCACAAATCTGCAGAAAAAAATATCCCGTTTTTAGGTATTGGGCTGAATTACACGGAGCCCCTAAATCCTTGAGCATATCTCTAGCAACATCATAGTCTCGTCTTCTGTGCCATGTTAATTCAGTTGACTCTCCAGTTAATTTAATTGCCAGAGCCCAATATGGTCCACAGGCATTTACCCAATGGCCATTACAGGCCTGAATATACGCTGCTATTCGTTCCCAGTCTCCCGGCCAGAGGAAGCAGTGGGTTGCGCCGCCATCTGCAACGTGAGATGAGAAGTGAGTAAGGGATTTTTCAATTTCTATACAGTAACATGTTGAGTGATTTTGCAAAATCACTTAACACCAGCTTTTCAAAGTCTGTCAGGGTTATTCAAAGAGATCCGAATTGTGTCCGAAAGGTAACCGAACAGTGAAATTCAGCGTACTGTTACCTTTCCTGGCCATTCGGCTATCCAGAGAGCAGGCAGTTCGCCAAATGTTGGTGTATTGCCTGCACATACGGTGCCTGTTCGTTGCCTGTTCAAGGGCAGTGAAATCCACATAGAGAAGCAATGCTTTGTCTATTCAGAGAACAAAAACCAGCAGTGAAAAGTTGTTGAATTGCCCTGATGTTCGGTGGTTTCATTCGACAGGTTTATTCAGGCGAATCCCATAGGCTTCAATGTTAAAAATATTCCCGTTTTAATGCAATATCTAATAAACCGTTGATTATAATATTCTGCAGTAAAAAGTCTCTTTATGTACAGATTTTTTAGGCATTTTTTGGTATTTTGTTTGCGAATTTTCTTTTTTTCGGTTTTTGTTTTTAGATCGTTTTTTCTTTTTTCTGTAACAGCCCTTTTTATTATCATTCATTGGATTTTATATGTAAATTTCAGACATTTTCGTTCTGTAGTTTCTTTGCAAACAGCGTTTCACTTTTCAAACATTCAAGTGTACTGTTTGTTTGTTTTTTTACTCCATTCGTCTGCGGTGTCGGATTTTTCGGGCGGCTGCTCTGCGCTGTGATCGGCGGCTGCTCGGGTTTCTCCGGCGTGTTCAGCGGGGTTAATCCAGATGTTTTTGCGGGTTTCGGTGTGCGGTCGCTGGGTGTTCGGTGAGTGTTCGGCGGGTTTGCGGCGGCTTTTCCCTGCACTACAACGGCCCTGTGGTGCTTGCTGAATACACTGCAGGGTGGCCGAAATGGGGTCGCCGAATCGCACCGAATTGAAGAGAACAAAAAGTCACCGAACGTGCGGTGACTTTTCGATTCTCTTTGAATAACCCTTTGTATTATTTTTTGAATATCGTCTTCAAACAAGAAGAAAGAGCTATGTTGGAATAGTTCATTCTTCTCCTGCCAGTGGCAAAATTAACGGCTCCAATACAAAGTATAGGAGACTTTAATTTAGAGTAACCTGACGAAACAAAACACGAAGCAGGGCTTGTGGCTCAGTTGTAGTATCGTTAGAGTTTGTTAAACTATCGGCTAGAGAAGATGGGTCTAACGTCCAGGTTATAATCTGGCCCTGCATATTTTAGTAAAATACTGACGCCATTACACATAACAGTAGTGAATTACTGTAATGGCAATGAAGACGCAGAGGTGGAACAGAAATACATTTTACCATAAAAATATAACTTTGAAATACAAAAAGAAAACAATGAGAATTTAAATGTTTGGTAGAGACCATGATTTGTTTTAATGCTTTGGTGTTTCATTTTAGCTTTTACATTGTGTGATTGTGTTACAGAACAAACAAAAAACAATAACACATTATAGGTGAAGTACCCGCGTGGGATGGGTGCTGAGTGTCAAAGTAACGAGCCTGAGTCATTATTCACATGGCTCGATATAAAGCCAATAACACAGTGTTTGGCAACCAGTCACGACAAATACTGCTTTGTTTTGTTTTTGTAAGATCTTGACTCATGTATTTGCCACATTCAAAATAATCACATTTAAAAGAACATTGTATTTTTGAAGAAAGTCTTTGGATATTTCAGGGCTATAGGGATGCATCAATACCATTTTTTTTAAGACCGAGTACAAGTACTGATACTTTTTTCAGCTACTCGCTGTAACCGATACTTTTAATTATTGTCATGTGACAGTTTTCCAATAATTGACCACTTTGCTGTGAAGGACACGCTCGGAACGTCGTCTCTATCAGGCTCAGCGTGCGCCGCGGATGCCGCGCTGAGTGAGTTCACACATTGCAGCGATCGGCCGTTATTTCAGACAATCGCTGTGGTCTTACACGCCACAGGGTGTCATAGAGCTTCAAAGTAATGTGCCGTGTTCATGAGGGTGTCACAGAGCTTCAAAGTAATGTGCAGTGTTTATGAGGGTGTCACAGACCTTCACAGTAATGTGCAGTGTTTATGAGGGTGTCACGCGGCGCACCCTGTGACCTAATCAACGGGGTCCGACAGCTGGCTGGCTGGCTCTCTCTGATTAGGTCATAGAGTGCGGTGGATGGCGGCCACGATCGTAAAGTTGGCCTGGGCTGCCTCACCAAACGGATGGTTATGTTGAGCGGCCGTCCGACCCAGGAGGCTAGCGGCCTACCGGGCAAACGCCTGGTATGGCCGATGGCCAGTCCGGGCCTGCCCAGACCTCACACACATGCACCCAAACCTCTCTCACACACACCCCCAGACCACACACACACCCAGATCTCTCACACACACACACAGATCTCTCACACACACACCCAGACCTCCCACACCCAAACCCACCCAGAACTCTCACACAAACACCCCCACCCAGACCTCTCACACACAACCCAAAACTTTTCATACACACAACCCCACCCAGACCTCTCTCATTCACACACACACACACACAGACCTCTCACACTGTCAGGGTACCTGTGGGGATCAGGTGTCAGAGCCCAAATTGCAGCAGACGGCAGGTTGGGTAAAGACAAGGGGTTTATTTACAATGGTCTCAGGTTCATAGGAGGAGCAAGGCACAGGGGAACACAGGTAAACAGGAACACATAACAGGACACACATCAGGTTAGACACACTAAAGCAAGTGAAATGCTGAAGCACTATTCCAGCATTGATTACCAACACCAATCCTAAACCCCCCTCTTCTGCTTGGCTCTTTATTATTCTATTCTATGATTTTGCTCAGTATAGAGTCCAAAACTGAAGAAGAGAGGTATACTCTCAAACGCGTGTCTTTTAACCACTTACCGCCGAGCAGGTTGTGCCCCGGTGGGGGGCGTTGATGCTGGCAGGGCGTACTAGAACGCAAAATTTTTTATATTTTTTTTGAGAAAGTATTTTACCAGGAAGGATACATTGAGATTTCTCTCGTTTTCAAGTATGTCCTGGGTGGCGAGTATGTACCGTTAGGTGTCTTGCCCAAGGACACTTACAGGAGAGGTTGCTCGTCGGGATCGAACCCATGTCTCCACAGGCTCTCTCCACGCAGAGCAGTGATGTTACCTCTACTCCACCCAGCCGGTTCCAATTCTTTGAATGTAAAAGATGGCCACAGAATCATGGTAGATGTTGTAGCGCTCACTCCCGGAGGAGCCGCTGAAAATGAACCACGGGTCAGTCTCCCCGCACTAGGGAATAAATATACTCCAACACAGTTGTGAGTTTTTATCATTTAAATAGTTTACTAAAATAATGAGCAGATATCGAGACACGGTATTCACAAGTATTATTACAGTATTTTCGTATCACGGTAAAACGCGTAGCGGAAAAGAAACGAAACACGAGGCTTCGTATTTCGGAAAATAAAATATTCGCAACCGAACATAAAAGAAATGCAATTTCCCGATAGTTCAGAAAGAGGGGACACGTAGCGAAACCCAAAACATACAATCCCTTTCGTATTGCGGTAAACGCGCAGCGGAAAAGAGAAAAATATAGCTCGGAACGTAACTTTATCTTTAACCCCTTGTTCCGATTCGTAACAGAATGAGTCCTGCACAGGTTAAGTCCCGGAATGTAAAAGGTGTATATATGTGTGTGTGTGGTACCCGGGTACTGTTCAACTGGCCAGTGAATTTACAGAAGGAAAGTCTTCGACTAGTCAGTTGGGGCCCTGTGGACTTTAAAGAGAAACAGCAGCTTGACCTTTAATCACAACACAGCCTTGGAGGCCTCTCACCCATCCGACGATTTCTGTAGGCTCCGCTGACCCAGGACGTCTCTCCGCCGGATTTTGACTGGGGATACTAGCGGCCGGATCCATTGTCTGACTTCATGCAGCTTGTCCAGCTCACCGCTTGCTCTCCGTTCGATTCTTCCGGTCTGCAGCAATGTCTGGGTTCTGGCAAGTCTCCTTCTCCTCAGGTTGAGTGATCGAATCCGGACTGACAGGTCTCACTCGGGCTTTGGCCTAGGCCCTCTCTCGATCTCTTCATGTGCGTCTGCTTTCTTCAGTTCCCTGGCACGCTCTAGCGCGTTCTCCACGAGGTGGAGGATGTAAGTGTCCAGTCCCCACCCACTTCCTGTCTCCTTGCAAAGCATGCCGGGAAATGTAGTTCCAATGTCCAGTGTCTCTAATCGCGACTGTCTCCATCTTGTGGCCAAAAATAGGTAATGCCACAGCAAGATCTTTAACACAGCGCTACACTCTCCCCCTCCTAGAACTCTTGGGTCTCTCCAAGGAGGTACAACAGTTACATTACATTTCCACAATATTGAATACAGTTTACATAACATGCACAGGTTCAGCAGCATACATATAGTGAGTTAATAACACTTCCTCAAGTTGACTCATATTTTGGGCTACCTCAGCTAGCATAGCAGACACTTCGGGCAACCTCCGTACTGTGGTAATGGCCTCTTCAGTGCTATGTCCTTGTGAGTCGTAGGTGAGTCGTTGGGGCGGTCGAACAGAGCGTTTTGGTTCTGGCTCAATCAGTTCCTCTTCAGGTGGAAGTACTATAGGTGTTGGCTCAATCCTTCTCTCTATCACTGGAGCAGACGTTTCTTCAGAGTATGATCCCTCCAGCGAAGGCATAGAACTATAATCGCCGGAATAAGCTTCAACTTCCGGAGCTACCGGGATCCCAACAGCCTCAGGGACTTCCAGCTGAAATTCAAGAGCCTCAGGGATTTCAGTAGTCTCAGGGACTTCTAGCAGAAATTCAGGAGCTTCAGGCCTCAAATTACTCTCCCACCGCTCAGGAACAACGACAACCTCCTCAGGCTCCGGTGAGCGCATCCAGTCTAGACAATAACTCTCTTCTTCACTGTCCCTTCGCTCTCTTCAGCAACTCGGGTCTGTTGAGACCGAGTAACAGGGGGCAAACGTGGAACAGGCGGATTCGGCAGAGGCGGTTCATCCCCAACTGGCATTCTCACAGCCTCTCTCAAAGGTAACAAATGATTCCGGTGCCAGTTCTTGAGAGGCCCAGCCTTTCCATCCGGGCGAATCTGATACACTGGTAGACCTGGCAGTTGTTTGCAGACAATGTAAACCTGGGAACTCCACCTATCCGCCAACTTGTGTCTCGCAGCAGCACCCAAGTTCTTCAATAGGACCCGATCACCGGATTGTAGATCTTGTATTCGGACCTTCAAGTCATAGTTCCTTTTGTTTCTTTGCTCCCTGTTTCCCGAGGTCAACCGGGCCTGTTCAAATGCAGAAGCCAAATTCTTTCGAAGTCTATCCAGTTGCATCACTCTCCGTACTGTTATATGCATGCACCAGAGTAGCTATGTGTCGACTCCAACTCTGCTTCTCCACATTCGACAAGGTCCCCAGCATGTTTAGCAGTGTGCGATTAAACCTCTCAGGCTGAGCATCACCTTGAGGGTGATATGGTGTAGTTCGGGTCTTTTGGATTCCCAACAACTCTAACAATTGCCCCACCAGTCTGCTCTCAAAGTCTCTACCCTGATCAGAGTGTATCCTCCTTGGCAGTCCGTAATGAACAAAGAACTTTTCCATCAACACCTTGGCCACTGTCGGAGCGCGTTGATCTTTTGTGGAAAATGCTTGGGCGTAACGAGTGAAATGATCAGTCACTATTAGAATGTTCCCTTGCCCACTAGCATCCGGCTCTAAGCACAGGAAGTCAATGCACACCAAATCCATGGGTCCCTGGCTCTGCAGATGGCTCATTGGAGCAGTTCGGGTCGGTAGAGTCTTTCTCTGAATACACCTCAGACAGGAATGACAATAACTTTCCACTTCAGCCCTCATGCAAGGCCAATAGAACCTATCTCGCACCAGTTTAAAAGTTCTTTCTGCACCCAAATGTCCATGCTCATCATGTAGTGATCGCAGCACACTCTCCCTATGTTTAGTGGGGAGGAATAACTGTTGAATCTCTTCAGCGTTGGCTGAGGGGCCCCTTCGGTAGACCACCCCATCCAGCATCTTTAACCGCTCCCATTCTTTGTAGACCAACCTGGCTCCACTCGGGGAGTTGGTTAATAAAATCTCTCGCTGGTTTGCAGTCAGGGCCTTTATGGTCAAGGCAATTAAAGGGTCTCTGGCCTGATCCGCTTTCAGGTCCTGTCTCGAAAAGGTAGGTAAACTTTCATCTCTTAACTGCGTAGGGTTACAGTAAAACTCAGGAACAGCTGCAGCCATGACTCCTATGGCCTCCGCTTCAATCCCTCCTTTGACCCGGCGCTCTGTTCCTTGACACAAAGCTTGCACCCCGTCTGGAGTCAACTGAGTCCATTCTGTAGTGTAGGGTCTTCTTGATAACGCATCAGCATCTCGATTATTCACCCCAGGGCGATACTTCAGGCTGAACCGAAACCCTGACAGAGCGGCCAACCACCGATGTCCCGTTGCGTCCAGTTTTGCGGTAGTAAGGATGTAGGTAAGAGGATTGTTATCCGTC
This sequence comes from Leptobrachium leishanense, assembly GCA_009667805.1. Taxonomy (NCBI): domain Eukaryota; kingdom Metazoa; phylum Chordata; class Amphibia; order Anura; family Megophryidae; genus Leptobrachium; species Leptobrachium leishanense. Next base: position 108,782,893 of record CM019067.1, on the reverse strand, counting down.
TTGATCACAAACTCGGCTCCATACAGATAGTCTTTTAACTTGTCTACCACTGCCCACTTTAAGGCTAGGAACTCCAACTTGTGAGTAGGGTAGTTCTTCTCCGAAGGCGTAAGGCTCCGACTCACGTACGCTACAGGCCTCAGCAATCCACCATACTCCTGATACAGGACTCCTCCCAGGCCTTCTCGGCTGGCATCCACATGTAACTCATACGGCTTGTGAGGGTCCGCATAGGCCAAAACAGGAGCTCGGGTTAGACTCTCTTTCAGTTTCACGAAAGCTCCTTCACATTGACTGGTCCATTCACCTTGTATAGACTCTCGAGCTTTCCTTGGCCCTGGAGCTGACGGGTTTTTATCAGAGACCTTGCAGCCTTCTTCTGTGGTTTCCTTCTGCAGGAGTTTGTTCAGTGGTTGAGCTATTTTCGCGAATCCTCCCACAAATCTTCGATAGTATGAACAGAATCCCAAGAAAGATCTAAGCTCAGTGACGTTTCGGGGTCTAGGCCAAGAAGCTACGGCCTCCAACTTCCGAGGGTCTGTTGAAACACCTTCTGCTGATACCACATGTCCCAGATACGTAACAGACGGTAGACAGAATTGGCATTTCTCCAGAGACAGTTTCAGCCCCTCTTCATGGAGCCTCTTCAAGACCTTCTCCAAACGTTGCTCATGTTCTTCCAGAGTCTTCCCAAACACAATTATGTCATCCAGGTACACTAATACTTCGATTAGATTCATATCCCCGACTGTCTTCTCCATCAACCGTTGGAACGTGGCTGGAGCCCCCGTAAGGCCTTGAGGCATCCTGTTGAACTCAAAGAACCCCAGTGGACAGATGAAAAAGGTTTTCTCCTTGTCTTCAGGATGCATGGGTATCTGGTGATATCCGCTTCGCAGGTCCAGTACACTAAACCACTTTGCTCCAGACAAACACTGTAGGGCATCTTCTATCCGAGGAGTGGCATATTGATCGGGGATGGTTCTCCGGTTCAACGTGCGGTAGTCTATGCATAGACGGACAGAGCCATTTTTCTTCCGGACCAACACTATGGGAGATGCGTATGGACTCCTGGACTCTTGAATCACCTTGGTTCTTTGCAATTCATTCAGCTGCTCTCGCAGATCATCTAAGTCTCCTAGCGGAACTCGCCTTGATCTTTCCCGAAACGGCTTATCTTCTTGTAACCGAATGCGGTGCTCAGTACTCTTAGCTAGGCCCACATCGAACTCATCTTTCGAGAACAATTCCTTCCACTTTAGGACTTGAGACTGAAGACGTTTCTTCCACTCAGGTGAAATGGGAGCGTCTTTGGGGTAGAATCTTTCATCTGGAATCTCTTTATCCACTCCCCCTCTTAAATCGGTGGAGAGGGGGGTAGCAGACTCTACTTGCCCAATAGGCATTCGTGCTTTAAGGACTACTGGAGAATCCGTCACATTGCACACGCTGACCAAGACTCTTCCTCGTGTTCTCTTCAGAGCTTTGGTGGAGATTATTTCAGGAATTACTTCGACTCCGGTTTCACTCCCATGATCAAAATCGGTTCCCAGCACCACATAGGGACCGGGTTGCGATCCGTTCAACTTGACTGAAGCCTGGAAGCTCGCTACTTCTCCTGCTTGCAGAACCTTCTCTGTTCCACCCAGTCTCCACAGTATTCCCACCTCGGCAGGTGCCTTTCGTTCTTCGACCATCCTCTGATAGACCGGACGTAACATTGGGTGTACTCCTTGAGTTGAACCTTCTTCCAACACAATAGGCGTCAGGAGACGCCGCACTAGATCAGTATTCGTCCCCACTATCAGGGAGCTTCTGTTCGCACCCGAGGGTCGAGGACACACATAGCCAATGCATCACAACCCCCAGACTGCCCGATGACTTCAGATCCGATCTCCAACTTCACTTGCAAGTACCCGTCATAAGGGAGTTTCTCAGTGCCGATACCCCATATTTCCAAATCCTTCAATTCTTGCAAAGGAATGTGCTTTAAGTGTTTTCGTAGAAGTCTCTGTAGATCAATTGTCACTTGAGCCCCTGAATCCAACAGGGCTTTGGTGTAGACTCCTTCCACTTGGATTGGCACAATAGGAGAAGGACCTATCAGTTGGTCGGGAAATTTGGTGGCGGTATCCGGACACTTAGACCCAGTTTGCTGTACCCTGGCCTTTTTCTTGGCCCGTGCAGGTTTTTGGCGTGCATTGCCTCCCCATGACGTAGACCTGGACGCTAAGGGAGTGACTCTTTCAGTCCTGGCAGGCTCTACAGTTGGCTCGGCTTTGGGCCTTCTCGCCCTCTTAGTCTTTGCTTGGTTTCTGGAGCGGGGTTCAACCCTCGGGCACTCAGGTTGCTCCTTCACTGGTGCCCTCTGGCGTTTCCCGCCGGTGAGGTAGATAACAGTCCTTCCAGGGCTTCCAACAGTCCCTTGACTCTATCCTTCTCAGGCTTTCGGCCTTTGCACTGTGCGTGGAAATGGCCCATTTCTCCACACCCGAAACATCTCTTCTTAGAGAGCGGAGACGTAATTGCTTGTTGAGATTTGGTTAAAGGATTTGGACCAGACGCCACAGCAACTCCCGTCGTCTGCATACCTGTGAGGAATTTCTGCATTTCTGCCTGCATCTCTGTCACCTTCATCAATACTCGGCACAGTTCCGCATGCGCTTGTTGCAATTCAACTTGAGCTTCCTGAACTTTCTTGACGGTTTTGGACAATTCACCCCGTTCAGGGAGGTTCGATTCTTTGGCAGCCCTCTCTGTAGATTTAAAAACAACTAGGTGTTCTTGTTCGTCCTCGTCAGATCCATAGGTATCTAGAGAGTCGCTTTCAGGCTGCAGGCCGTCGTTATGTCTCACAGGTTGTGCATAAGCCCTTTCCCCCGCCTGAAAGATTTCTCTTCTAGTAAAGCCTCTTCCTCTCGTACAACTCGGATCAGTTCCAGGTACTTTAACTCTTGGTTACCTGCTCTGCTTCTCAGCTGCATCATCACTGGATCTAGAGGTTGAGAGCCCCTCAGGATCTGTTTTATTCGGATCTTATCTACTTCGGCCGGTTCGGCCCCTTTCTTCAGGAGTATCTGGTGTAGAATCTTATCCAGGCGCCTCATGTACTCGGTCATCCTTTCACCTCTTCTCTGATAGGTGTGTTCGTACTGATATACCAGTTCGGCCGCCTTTTCAGTTCGTCCAAAAACTTCTTCAAGAACATTTAAGTAATCTAAAGCAGTACAATCTTTTCTACTCAGTTTTAGGTTTCTCACCGCTTCTGACGCAGGTCCCTTTAAGCTCTCGGTGATCCTTTGATTTTTCTGGGCCTCAGGGACATCCCACTCATCCAGAGCCTGCATCGCCTGTTCCACCCATTCTTCAAAGGTTTCTTCTCCCGCCGGAGTTGGTACGTTTCCTGTAAAATTTCTTAACCGTCGATAACCGAAGTTAGTGTGAGGAGGGCTTGTTTTCTGACATTTAGCCAGTAGATCTCCAATAGCCACGATAAATTCAGGCCCGATCATGGCCAACGGACTAGGCGCGGGAACACTTGCGGATTCGCCACGTGGCGTACTTGGCTGAATTAGTTGGACTTCCACCTCTTCGGCCAGTTTCACGCTCGTGCCCTGAAAACATGGCGGAACACCCTTTCTCCATTCAAGAAGAACATACATGTGAGAAGTATCTGGGTTTTTTTTAATGTCCAGTATTAACCCCCGATGATCTGGTGCTAGCGTGGCCACGGCCTGGCGAATCTGATCTTCAGCCCAAGTGTCTGCGGGAATATCCATGACTATACAACATTCTAACTGGCTACTGTGCTCCCCACACCACTCGGCAACAGTGTCTGGATCCATATTTAACCCTTTAGATGCGTTTTTTCCAGAGACTGGATCCCGGACGAGCCCCCACGTGTAGCGCTCACTCCCGGAGGAGCCGCTGAAAATGAACCACGGGTCAGTCTCCCCGCACTAGGGAATAAATATACTCCAACACAGTTGTGAGTTTTTATCATTTAAATAGTTTACTAAAATAATGAGCAGATATCGAGACACGGTATTCACAAGTATTATTACAGTATTTTCGTATCACGGTAAAACGCGTAGCGGAAAAGAAACGAAACACAAGGCTTCGTATTTCGGAAAATAAAATATTCGCAACCGAACATAAAAGAAATGCAATTTCCCGATAGTTCAGAAAGAGGGGACACGTAGCGAAACCCAAACATACAATCCCTTTCGTATTGCGGTAAACGCGCAGCGGAAAAGAGAAAAATATAGCTCGGAACGTAACTTTATCTTTAACCCCTTGTTCCGATTCGTAACAGAATGAGTCCTGCACAGGTTAAGTCCCGGAATGTAAAAGGTGTATATATGTGTGTGTGTGGTACCCGGGTACTGTTCAACTGGCCAGTGAATTTACAGAAGGAAAGTCTTCGACTAGTCAGTTGGGGCCCTGTGGACTTTAAAGAGAAACAGCAGCTTGACCTTTAATCACAACACAGCCTTGGAGGCCTCTCACCCATCCGACGATTTCTGTAGGCTCCGCTGACCCAGGACGTCTCTCCGCCGGATTTTGACTGGGGATACTAGCGGCCGGATCCGTTGTCTGACTTCATGCAGCTTGTCCAGCTCACCGCCTGCTCTCCGTTCGATTCCTCCGGTCTGCAGCAATGTCTGGGTTCTGGCAAGTCTCCTTCTCCTCAGGTTGAGTGATCCAATCCGGACTGACAGGTCTCACTCGGGCTTTGGCCTAGGCCCTCTCTCGATCTCTTCATGTGCGTCTGCTTTCTTCAGTTCCCTGGCGCGCTCTAGCGCGTTCTCCACGAGGTGGAGGATGTAAGTGTCCAGTCCCCACCCACTTCCTGTCTCCTTGCAAAGCATGCCGGGAAATGTAGTTCCAATGTCCAGTGTCTCTAATCGCGACTGTCTCCATCTTGTGGCCAAAAATAGGTAATGCCACAGCAAGATCTTTAACACAGCGCTACAATGTAATTCAGAAAAATCTGGGGAGGGCTGTAGTTGGATAGCCTTGTGTAGGATACGTGGAAATCAGATGCCGGCAGAGATTAGCAATTAATCTAGGTGATGCCTGTAATTAGTTGACGGATTACCTTAAACAGCCTATGAATTCTATATGCTGCTTGACAGTTCAAGCTCAAGCGAAAACAACTGAAATGGAATTTTCTCATAAAATGTAGTTATTTATCCGACATTTACATATGGTTTAGCCTCCTCTGCAATGGCACCATCGAGCTAACCTTATGAGACCTGATTGTGGACCAATGTAGGGCAGGCCATTAGTGATGTCACCCATTTTCAGCACAATTACAAACTCTGTTTTTGTATACCCCACAATAATGCAATATACGTATCCTGACTAGATATTGAGCAGTGAGACTTTGGTTATCAGAAAACCCAAAAAGTCTGATTCTCATAAACGTAATTTATTGTTGTTGCAAGGAAATTTTATCCATTTTTTATGCACTAGAGCAGTTGTTTGCGTTAAAGAGAAGGGCATAGTACAATCCGCATTCCTCAAACATACGCTTATTACTGTGTGCAAATAAAGCAGTCAGCTGCAGTTATCACATTCAAAGATAAACAGCCACATATTACTCTGTTTTGTATGGCTCTCCCGGAACAGTCTGTCCTCCTCCTGGGCACCCCTTACGCTCCTAAAGTTGCAAAACAATGATGTGTGACTGGAAAATATGCTGCTTTGGTAAAACAACTTGCGTCCAATGTATAAATTTTGTTTTAAAAAAAAATAAAAGGTTTTTTTTCATTATAATCACAGAAGCAAATGATAGTAAAGAGTCACATCGGTGTCTGCAGCAAACACACGTTTTTGTGAAGTGACCTAGAAAATGGTGACCATTTGTCCCCGATTTCCGGGGACAGTCCCCGGACAAATTATGTCCCCGGAATTTAATTGATGATAATTTATTCACTGCACTGCTGCAGTTCCTTGGCTTTTGACAATGAGTAATGATGGCCGATCCATAAACAAATCATTCTTTTGATCCAGATCTTGTGCCGAACTGAGCGATTCGGTTCAGACTGTATGATCCGTTTGTAACAGTTCAGTCTGTGAATTATTAACTGCATTTGTAATCTGATTTTAGAATCAGTAAGTGGCTTCTGCTGGCACTGCCCTGCAATGTGTTACAATGTAAACAGTACAATGACTCAAAGATCAGGTTCCAACAGTTCTTAATCTTAACAGCAGAGCACTACACCCATGCTGGGATATAATCTGTGCCCTGTGAGCTGCCCAATAACCCATGCTGGGATATAATCTGTGCCCTGTGAGCTGCCCATTAACCCATGCTGGGATATAATCTGTGCCATGTGAGTTACCACTAACCCATGCTGGGATATAATCTGTGCCATGTGAGTAACCATTAACCCATGCTGGGATATAATCTATGCCATGTGAGCTGCCCATTAACCCATGCTGGGATATAATCTGTGCCATGTGAATTACCACTAACCCATGCTGGGATATAATCTGTGCCATGTGAGTAACCATTAACCCATGCTGGGATATAATCTGTGCCATGTGAGTAACCATTAACCCATGCTGGGATATAATCTGTGCCATGTGAGTTACCACTAACCCATGCTGGGATATAATCTGTGCCATGTGAGTTACCACTAACTCATGCTGGGATATAATATGTGCCATGTGAGTTACCACTAACCCATGCTGGGATATAATCTGTGCCCTGTGAGCTACCCATTAACCCATGCTGGGATATAATTTGTACCCTGTGAGCTGCCCATTAACCCATGCTGGGATATAATCTGTGCCATGTGAGCTACCATTAACCCATGCTGGGATGTAATCTGTGCCCTGTGAGCTGCCCATTAACCACTTCCCGACTGCTGACATACCATGTATGCGCCGCCGCGAGCATCCTCTCGATGGAGTCCTTAGGAGCAGACTGCGGCGGTCACATGACCTGCCGTATCTTGCCCCCGCAATATCCGGCAGGACGGCGTAGTGATCCGCAGGGAGAGACTGGGGGACTTTTTCCCCCAGTCTCTCCCTGCTCCTGCCGGACGGAGCCGTGGTCCTCGCCGCGGGATAGGAGGTATCATGATTTTGGGTGGGTGGGGTTGGTTGGTTCTAATGGATTCTGCACCAGCGGAATCCATTAGCACCAAGTCCTGGCTGTGGTTAACTTTTTGCTAATCGCAGTCGGACGTTAATCAGCGTTAGGACTTTGTAATCCTAATGCTGATTAACACTTTGCGCTCCCCATGTTAAGCATAGGGAGTGCAAAGTACAGTAACCTCGCGCTGAAAAGCGCAAGGTACCAAACGCAAACCAGTTACTTAACCCGTTAGCGTTTGGATTGTAATATACAGTGGCTACCAGGGCCAACTATGTAATGTAGCCCCTGGTGCTTTAGATATATATATATAAAAAAAGAATTATCAACAGTAGAAGGGGAAATAGGAACTGAGCACCGTGTCAGTTAACATGGGCTACAATACAATTTAAACTGAGCGTGAGGATTGAAAGTGTGATATATATATATAAATATTTATTCCACCACACTTACAGGAAACATACAAAACTATTTCAGGACAACAAAGGGGATGGTTAAAACATTTCTGCTGCTCAGATCTCTGGCCTTGTAGGGGTTAAAGACCACAGGGGATGAAAATTGTCCTTTCCAGCATGGGTTGTAAAATGGCAGGAATGTCTGCTCCTGGACACAGGAGACCCCTCACACATTACAGCTTACACTGGAGGGAGGCTGTGTGTGTAACCAGGGGAGGGGGGTCTCTGCAGGGGGGGTGCCGAGATATGAGAGTTTAGGTTGGGGGCACACGGGACGTTTTGTTTAACGCACAATACATTCGTTAAAGAAAACGCTAACGCACCAGCATCCAGTCAACGCCCATCTGCCCCCCTCAGCGCTGAAAAGTGTGATCGCGAAGCCCCGTCGATGCGCATTCTAGCGCATCATCACCGTCGATGTACTAGGATGCGCGTCGATGGGGCTGCACGATTCTCCTGCGCTCAGCAAGTGCGCATGCGCAATGCATTTGACGCCCGATGTCTCGTCAATCCTAGCGCTACATCTTTTGTGTTCTGAAGACGCATGTCTTCAGCGTGCGTTAGGCGTAGCGCGCATTATGCGTGTGCGCATGCGGATCCCGCCTAATGATACGCAGCGATAGTAATGCGCGCGCGTCAGTGTGCACAAAAAACATCCCGTGTGCACCCGGCCTTACAGTGCAGAGAGCAGATAGTTTCTCACCTGGCAGCCTGGAATGGAAACTCTGCTCCTCACTCAGAAGCATGTGGGACCAGAGGACAGGGTGCCATGTTCCTGCTGCTCTGTAACAGCCTGCAGTTTTCGGAGCTTATCAGCAACCACTCGCTGGGGGCTGTGTGTGCACTGCTAATCTGACAGGAGCAGGGCCCCAGGAACACGCTGCCTGGAGGGACTGGGAGGAGCAACTCTGGCGGCATCAGCTCCTTTCACTGCCCAGAGCTGCTGACATGAGCTTGACCAGTGAGTCTGAGGTCACTGTGGGGGAAAGGAACCGTGCGAGGCCCCAGGGGGGTGAGGCCTTAGGCGGCCGCCTTAACTGCCTAATTGGCGAGTCGCCTATGTCTCCTGATCCATGGCAGCTAGAGGGTGTTACGTCCTCAGACCCTGCAGCGCCGCCTGGGGGATCTGGGCATGGTTCTGTGTCGCTGGCTGGCCAGGTGCTAGCACTTCGTGATGGCCGATCGGCGTCTGAGGGGGCGGGGCCTGGCATGGTCACGAGGAGCCAACGGGTTTAAAGCAGGGTGCGAGAGATTGCTCAGTGCCCTAATGTGGAGTCTAGTTCCCACATCGCCTGTTCAGTATTGTGTTTTGATTACCAGTTGCCAACCCGTTTCTGTCTGAGGATCCTGCTCACGTTTTTGGCCCGGCTTTCCATTCAACCATTCTATTGCTTATTCCTTATTTGGTGTTCTGTATTGCGATATGGTTTACCGCATGTGTGTTGGCTGGGGTTCTGCCCGCCACTTTGGCGAATACCCATATCTCGCTCTTGGTCACCTTATCCGGTTTAAGTCCTAATCACAACAGGCATCCGATCATGTGATATTCTGCCGAGCCGTGAGATTATGGGAAAATAATAGCGGCTTTTTTTCTGCCCTGTTCGGTTGCTATATATATGTAAAGTGTACCGAGGTAGCGACCATCCTGAAGCCTGCACGATTAATCTCATATTATTGTTACAACGTTCTGCTTTCTGTCCGGTTTGGTTTCAACAAAAACACTAAATCTGCCGGTTATGTGACTGCCCTGCAGCCTGCACAACTCATCAACCGTAACAAGACTCTGCTCGAAAACCAATGTGAAAATAACTATACTCGTGCATCCAGGTTATGTATACTGTTGACGAAGGTTTATGTGTTTGCACTAAGCGGTCTTTTGGTCTTGAAACCATTTGAGCTTAGGTGCTACTCTGGCTTGTTCACATACTCCCTGGCTTGGGAGATCAGGTCAAATAATACGTTTTGCTCTGTAACCTTGGATCAGAAAAATCTGTCCATTACGATCCCAACTACGCTACTACAGTGTGAGCGCCATAGCGCCCGTTGCAGAGGGTCATATTTGACATCATTGGAAAGGCCTGATCATGGCCTTTCCAGTGATACATGACCAAGTTTGGTGTAAAAATAAAATAAAATAAATTTAATAAAATAGAAAATGAACAATTCAGAACAGTAAAATATGGCACGGTAACAAAACATAGGAGACCTTCCAATATACTGTATATAATGATATATGAATCTCTAACTGCTATAAGACTATCAGGGTTATTCAGAGAGCCGTGAAAACCAGGAGAATGACTGGAGATGTAAAAATACTAGCAGGGTTATTCAAAGAGAATCGAAAAGTCACCGCACATTCGATGACTTTTCGTTCTCTTCAATTCGGTGCGATTTGGCGATCCCATTTCGGCGACCCTGCGGTGTATTCAGCAAGCACCACAGGGCCATCGTAGTGCAGGGAAAAGCTGCCGCAAACCCACCAAACACTCACCGCAAAACCTGACGAAAACGCTCACCAAAACCCGCAAAAACAGCTGGATTAACCCCGCCGAACACGCCAGAGAACCCGAGCAGGAGCCGATCAGAGCACAGAGCAGCCGCCGGAAAAACAGACAAATTTATTTGGCAAAAAAGGGGAAAGTAGGAACTGGTGGCGCTGTGGACCGTATCCTAAGTGTTCTGTGCAGCCCGAGGAGTGTGTCTAACACCAACAACACAAAAGGATTATTCTAAAGGGTTAAACCTTAGGCGCGTTGAACAGGATATTTCTCTATATAGTGGGCTGCACCATATGGACACCTTAGATCAAATCCTAGATCTTAATGTACTATATCGTAAAGTACTATATCGAGCATAAGAGTATGCATCATAGTTGTAAAAAGGAGTACAAAAATGCCCAAAGTGGTTACAACACAGTCAATAATGTTTCATAATTAGAATGATCTTCTTGAATGTTCAAGTGTAGTATAAAGAAAAGCCGGTCTGGGCGTATTTTTCAAGTATTAGTGTTAAGAGCCCTAGTCCTGGCTCTGAGGATTTTCCACCTGTAGGGTATTGTTGGGCAGCTCTTAGCCCTCTTATAGATGTTCAGTCGTCTCGAAGCCGAGTCAGCGATGTTGAAGGGAAAAAACTCGGAATGTACGAAGGAGTTCCACCCTCAAATGAATAAATTTATTAAAATACTTTAAAAAACAAATAAAAGGCACTATTTGGTGCACTGAAACGCTTTTCGCCTAGATAGGCTTCATCAGTCAGTAAATTCAATTTATACATTCTCATTTTTATACACAAAATTGTGGATGGGTACGCCCCGCTACTAACTCAGCGTGCGTTCCATCATGTTGCACTTCCGCGTCCCACCAGTGGCTCGCATGCGTTCCTCCATCGACGGATACCGACAGAGTCCAAATCTACGCGGACTCAAAGTCTCTCCCAAAAGCGTCCGGAAATCAGCGTACGCTGTGTATCATAGCTAATGTCCATATATTCAATTGGGCATACAGATGAAGACATGAAATGGTGTATTGAAAGGCAATTACAGTGCCTTTTCTCTCTTTAAATAAGCAGCATTGTATCCTACGTTTCAAGCGCTACATATTAGCATTATTCATGAGCAATTAGTCATTGTGAATATAGGATATACTGATGTTATACTCTAGCATATCTTGTCTTAAGAATGCTCCATATACTTATTACATAAGAGCCAAGTACACATCAAATATAAATCATGCACAAATTGGAATAGCTAGCATGGCCTTTGAGCAGAAACAATAAAAGATGAAGTTCAATTAAATATAAAAAAATGAAAAATTAAAAAATTAATGTCCTCCATGCGGGAGATCTAAGTATATAGCTAGATATCAAATCTATTATGATCTATTTGTTTCTCAAAAAATGGATCATTTCAAAGTCAGCATTAAGACCATGGGGGGCTAAGGTGTTAAGTTCATAGATGGATCTCATTTCTTCCATCCCTATCTTTTTCTCATAGTCTCCTCCTCTCCAATTCTTATATACTTTTTTAATTCCCATGAATTTAAGGCCCGCTGGATTCTTATTATGGATATTTTTAAAATGTAGCGAAACGCTATGGTTTTCTACCCCATTCTTTATATTTCTTATGTGTTCTTGGATCCTTTTATTCAAGGGGCGTATTGTCCGTCCCACATACCTTAAACCACATGGACAGGTTAATACATATATCACGTGACTAGTAAAGCACGTGATCATATCGTTGATTTTGTGGGTTCTTTTATTAGCCTCAAACTCTTTAATAATGTGTTTGTGGTTATTGGTGTTCTTGCAATTAAGACAATTGCCACAAGCATGAAACCCATTAGGTATACCGAAAGTGTTCTTCTTTTTCGTAATAGTATTATTATTAACCAGTTCCATTCTCAAATTTTTTGCCCCTCGACATATAATGGATGGAATTTCGGGTAAAATAGTTTCTAGGGCAGGGTCCTTTCTTAAAATAGGCCAAAACTTGCGGATAATTCCACGAATTTTCGGATTTTGAGCATTATATGTAAATGTAAAAGGTACTCCCTTGATATGCTTCTCCGGTTTGGTTTTGTATTTCAAAAGATCTTGTCGATTAATATTACTAATGGTTTGTTTGGTCTCCAATAGCTTATCCCGATCATATCCTCTATCCTCGAAATCTCTTGTTAGTTTTGCAGTTTGTTCTTCGAAGTTGGCATCCTCTGTGCAGTTCCTTCTTAAACGTATATACTGGCTTTTTGGTATACCTTCTAGCCATTGTGAAAGGTGACAACTATCTTTACCGATAAAACTATTCACGTCCACCTTTTTGAAGAACGTTTTAGATTTTATCTTGGAGTCTTCGACATAGATGGTTAAGTCAAGAAAAGTTACTTCCTCTTTACTATAGTTGGTTTCTAGGACTATATTTCTATGGTTATCATTAAGATGTAATAGGAAATTCTGAAGTCGTTCTTCTCCCCCTTTCCATATAAAGAATATATCGTCGATATATCTCTTATAGACGATAAGATGATCTTTCCATTCAGTCAACCATGATTTTTCCCAATCAGCCATGAAAAGATTTGCATAGCTCGGGGCAAATTTTGTTCCCATTGCTGTCCCCTCTATTTGTAGATAATATGTGTCTCTAAACCAGAAGAAGTTGTTCTCCAATATAAGTTGGATACCGGTTAGGATGAACTCGATCTGTTCGAGTAGGAACATTTGCGAATCCTCTAAAAAAGAACGGATTGCTTGCAAGCCTATTTGGTGTGGAATAATACTATATAGTGATCTCACATCACATGTGACTATATGGTAATCTTCCTGCCATTTAATATCTTCCAAAATCTGCAGGATATTAATGGTATCTTTGAGATATGCTGGAGTTTGTGTTACTAGAGGTTGCAGTTGATGGTCAATATATTCAGAGATTCTGCTTGAAATGGAGTTGATCCCAGATATAATAGGACGTCCTGGAGGCCTCTCTTGATTTTTATGTATTTTGGGCATAAAATAGAAGACTGGAAGTTGTGGATGTGAAATGTTGAGATAGTTGTACTCTTTGGAATCTAGAATACCAAATTCATTCCCTTGTTTGAGATATTCTTAGAATACTTTATTAATCTCTTCTCTTGGGTCTTTATTTAATTTTTTATAGGTAATTGTATCATTCAGAATTCGACCTGCTTCCTCCTCATAATATTCTCTGCTCATGACCACTACCCCTCCCCCTTTGTCGGCTGGTTTTATGATCCTTGGTCTCAAAGATATAGTTGGTCTCAAAGATACCATTAATATCCTGAAATGCTGTTTGCAAAGAAAATACAGAACGAAAATGTCTGGAATTTACATATAAGATCCAATGAATGATAACAAAATGGGCTGTTACATAAAAAAAGGAAAAACGATTTAAAAAAAAATTGCGAAAAAATCCCTAAAAATGCCTAAAAGATCCTAAAAAATCTATAAATAAAGAAACTTTTTACTGCAGAAATAATAAACAGTTTATTAGATATTGAATTAAAATGTGAATATTTTTAACATTGAAGCCTCCTGAATAAACCTGTCGAATTAAACCACCGAATGGCAGGGCATTTCAGCAACTTTTCTCAGCTGTTTTTGTTCTCTGACTAGACGAAGCAGTGCTTTTTCATGGGGTTTTCATTGCCCTCGAACAGGCACCGTATGTGCAGGCAATTCGCCAGGATTTGGCGTATTGCCTGCTCTCTGGATAGCTGAATGGCCAGGAAAGGTAACCGTACGCTGAAATTCAGCATTTGGTTTACCTTTCGCCAGCCTTTCAGATCTCTTTGAATAACCCTGTCAGGGTTATTCAGAGAGAGGTGAAAAGCAGGAGAATGACTGGAAAATGGAAAATTCTAGGTCAAAATAGCTGAAGTTGGAAAGTGAGATAAATGGGAGAATTTTTCTGCTTCGACTATTTTGACCTAGTTTTCCATTCTCCAGTCATTCTCCTGCTTTTCACCGCTCTCTGAATAACCCTGTGTGTGTTGAAATCAGTGGCCCATTGGCTTTTAACCCTTCCATAACATCAGTTACTTCTATGAACCATTTATCTGAATAAGAAACCAGCTTCAGCCCCTTATGTCATGTCATGTTTATGGTTTCAGTCATATCACATAAGAGTGACTCTATGGGTTACCCACGATAGATCCGCCTCTGTTCCCTCTGGTAGAGGTTTATACTCGTCCCCCCCCCCCCTTGCCCTTCTTGATCTTTCCAGTTGAACATGTGCCCTTACAATTCTCTTGCCGGGCGGACACTCTATTTGGGGGTGTCCCCGATTTCATATACGTTTGCTTAAGTGTTTTACTATGGGTTTTCTTACAATGTCTGGCAAGGTTTGTATTATTATTTTTTTTTGAAAAACGCAAATAAATTCTTTATCCAAAAAAAATAATAGAGTGTCTCTCATACAATCGTGGCCCTAGTTGCCCTGCTCCTTATCCCCATCTGCCCAAAGCAGTGCAGGCCAGGACCCTCAGTCTTGGAGCTGTGCTGTAGGCTCCAGCTACCATACAGAGCGCCTCAAGCTACATTAACAGGAAGCCACCACGATGTCACATGCTCACTGACGTCACGCACTACAACCCCCAGCCGCTCCGCCCCCTGCAGTTCTAGCCGCTGGAGGGGTGTAGAGCTTACTGACAGCACGAGTGGGGAGGGACCCTGACGTCAGCGGGCACAGCTCCTCCCCCAGTCCTGGAACGCAGCTCCCGGAGGTCCTGACTGAGCAGAGTGCCCGGTGCCGGGAGAGTGCCGTGGTGTACGCTGCAGGTGGCAGGGAGTACCGTGACCACACAGTGACCCCGGGAGCTTCGCCAGTCCGACCCGGAGCCGCCCGAGTCCGTGTGAACAGCAGCCGCCACTTCTAGCAGCAGGTAACGGGGTCAGAGGTCGCGGGGTGTGTGTGGTCTGTCTGCATCCTATGCCTGCACACGCATATGCACAATACCTGTACTCCGCGCTCTTCCACACAACCTACCCAGCAGGCACAGGCCTCCCTGCTGACGTGGGACTACAAGCCTCAGTCATATCCTGGCCGCGGGGCATTATGGGACTTGTAGTCCAGTTGTGAATGCTGCCTGGTGATGCTTGGTAGTAGCTCAGGGAATCCGAGCAGGGTGTGAATATAGGGCTCACATTGTGCTGTGTGGAAGAGGCTGGCACAGGGCATGTGCCCAATGGGCAGCACCAGGGAAGACTGCTAGAATGGCCAGCAGGGCAAAAGTGCAACATGTTACCATGGTGACTGCAGCACATTCCACACTGTGTCCAGAGAATATTTATTAAACACCTGTTGGACGATGCCTATATAGACGCGCGCGTATACACTCTGTGAAGTTTGTGTCTGCGTATGTGCAACAATTTAAAAAGCACCAGCATATACTGCAGCGCTGTACAACTGGTAGCGCAAAATCATCTTAAAATTAAGAAGCAGGTTGGACACCCCCTGGAAAGATGTGAAAAGAGCTTACAATCTAAGAGGAGAGGGGTGACACAGGTAAGGCTCATTAGCAGAGTATGTGAGTTAAAGGGTACTGTGCCAGAGAGAAAACAGGAAAGGTACAATGGGGGGGGGGGTTATGGGTGATAGGTCTCTTTAAATACTGGAGGCACGCATTGAGTTAAATGTTACAATAGAGGGTGATCCATATATGTAGTGCTTTTATAAATAATTATATGTTTGTATATATAACAGTACGATGCACTCGCATATATATATATATATGTATATGTATATGTATGTGTGTGTGTTCTTTAACTCTTACACTGCAGGATCCGATAAGTCACCTGGGAGAGTGTGAGTGCTGCATGTTTGTGGTTTGGATATATGTGTGTGTTTATACACTATATTGCCAAAAGTATTCGCTCACCCATCCATATGCAAGTCAAGGCAGGTGAGCGAATACTTTTGGCAATATAGTGTATAAATCCTACACACACTCTCCTGCAGGGCATGTCCCATGCAGTCACATTTATTTGATTAGGCAGCCAGTGTGTCCCCCTGACTGTATAATTACCGTGCCGTGTATAGATCAGAGTCCTGTGCCCTGATCCTTCCTGTGACGGCTGATGGTGTCACTCAGCTGCCTTGTTAATGGGTTTTGCCTCCCTGTTGCACAATGCCCGCTGAGCACCATGATTAAACTTACCCGTGTGCCGTCCTGTTAGTCACCGTCCTCTGTGCTCAGGTTGTCCTTATCCACCCTGCCAGGTAAAATAACAAACCGTGCCGTCACTGTCACGCTCTGCGCTGAGTTTACTACTTGCGACGTGTTTATTTTTTAATTGGACGGCGGAACAATCCGGTTTCTCCAGTTTAAATGTGAAAATCTGGATATCGTTACATTGTCGCTCAGGTTTCATCTGCCAGATCCCACAGGGTATCATAGTGCCAGCCAGCCTCCGTGCCACCTTGGGCATGAAAGCCCGGGGATGTTCTCTAGTTGGTGTGCAAACTCCTGGCATGTTCAGCTGTATCATGCGCCAGGGAAGGAGTGGGGATTATGGGATTTGTGTTGTTTTGTTCAGGCCACACATGTGCTCAGACCTTTTTTTCTGCCAAATAGGTCACAAATGCCACCAGAGTGTGACACAGGCCCGATTAACCCTGCCTGTGTAACCTACTGTTGGCCACGACTGGGGTTTGGTAGCGCAAGCTCTGGCGGTTCATGGTCAGCTTATGCAGATAAAATTATATTGTATTCTTTTTTTTTCTGATCATTTTTATTTATTGCAGTCCTTCTAATATACAGCTGTCACTTTACAGTTACCAAACCATTATTTCTTTGGAAACCGTGAGATAAGAAAGTGGCCATACTAACGCCCCAGAGGTAAAATATTGGGGATTGCAGCAGGTGTTTGCGGCGTCTAGCAATATTCCCTTGTTTTTGCTTGTATGATTTTCAGAATACAGTTGTGTTCAAAATTATTCAACCCCCAATGCTGTAAAGGGTTTTAGGGAATTTAGTGTACATTTGTAATTGTTTTCAGAATGAAATCCTACAAGGACTTTTTAAAGAACCATATGCAACTAAAATGACATCAATTGGTTTTGTAATACAGTAGTAAATGTTTCTTTTGTGAATTCTTCATTGACACAATTATTCAACCCCTTAAAGACTACCATTCTGAAGAACAGAGGTTCATTCAAGTGTTTTCAATCAGGTATTGAAAACACCTGTGGATGTCACTGAGCAGCAATAAAGCATAATAAGCACCAATTAGGCAGCTTTAAAATGACTGTGATACTCAGCTCCTTCTAGACATTTACTGGTGTGGTTACAAACATGGTGAAGTCAAGAGAATGGTCCAGGAAGACAAGAGAAGAGGTGATTACTCTTCACAGGAAGGGCAATGGCTATAAGAAGATTGCAAAGATGTTAAACATACCAAGAGAGACCATAGGAAGCATCATTCGCAAATTCAAGGCAAAGGGCACTGTTGAAACGCTACCTGGTCGTGGCAGAAAGAAGATGCTGACTTCGACTGCTGTGCGCTACCTGAAGCGTAGAGTGGAGAAAAGTCCCCGTGTGACTGCTGAGGAACTGAGAAAAGATTTGTCAGATGTGGGTACATGCCAGAACTCCCAGGCACACCCCCTTGCTGTCTCCAAAGAATAAGAAGAGTCGACTGCAGTATGCCAAAAGTCATGTGGACAAATAACAGAAGTTTTGGGATAGTGTTCTGTGGACTGATAAAACAAAATGAGAACTGTTTGGGCCCATGGATCAACGCTATGTTTGGAGGAGGAAGAACAAGGCCTATGAAGAAAAGAACACCTTGCCTACTGTGAAGCATGGCGGGGGGTCAATCATGCTTTGGGGCTGTTTTGCTTCTGCAGGTACAGGGAAGCTTCAGCGTGTGCAAGGTACCATGAATTCTCTTCAGTACCAGGAGATATTGGATGACCATGTGATACAGTCCGTCACAAACCCGAGGCTTGGGAGACGTTGGACCTTTCAACGGGACAATGATCCCAAGCGTACCTCCAAGTCCACTAGAGCATGGTTGCAGATTAAAGGCCGGGACATTTTGGAGTGGCCATCGCAGTCACCTGACTTAAATCCGATTTGAGAACCTCTGGTGGGACGTAAAGAGAGCAGTTGCAGTGCGCAAGCCTAAGAATGTGACTGAACTGGAGGCTTTTGCCCATGACGAATGGGCGAAGATACCCGTAGATCACTGCAAGACACTTGTGTCAAGCTATGCTTCACGTTTAAAAGCTGTTATAACTGTAAAAGGATGTTGTACTAAGTACTAAGATTGAATGTCACTTGGGGGTTGAATAAAACTGATAATGATGTGAGCACAGAAAAGACATTTGTGGTTATTTCATTATAAATGTTATATTTGTCTGACCTACACGTGCCTCTTTGATTTAATTGTAAGCAAGATGACTGAACGATCAAAATCAATGTCAAACTGACCAAAACACTCAATTTCAGTGGGGGTTGAATAATTTTGAACACAACTGTATATGTCACCCCCCCCCCCAACACATACATATATGTAGAAGTACACGTGAAACAGGGTTAATATTGTGAGCCTTATACATAGTAGCATCATCTCCAGATTGATACTGTGTATGATAACTGATACAATAAGGCCCGTGTCAGATGAGTGCAGTGATCACGTCAGTGTTGCCGCACAATTTAACGTCCGTCGTAGCATAGAATCGTGAGCAAGAGCGACCCACACACTAAGTGCGTCCTCACCGAACTGCGCACGTACAACGCACGTGGCAAACGGATGCAAGTTAGGCAGGAACTTAAACCGCTAACACGGATGCACAGCGTGCACCACGTCTGTGTAGCGTTCCGTGTGCGTGATGAGACGTCAGACGCAGCGCATTTGTGACGTCCAGCACCTTGATGCACAAAATGGCTTTTCATATCCTTTTTCATATTAATTTTGTTCCCATATTTCCTTTTTTTTTTTCTTTTTCTACGTCCGTCATGAAAACGGACCGTGTGGTGTCTACAGTATCTTCCGTCAGTACGTCCGTCCGTCTGTTGTGCATGCACGCAGAGTGCGTTCGTCTGACTCTAGCCTAAAGTGTTTTGTTTTCATGCAGTAATGAAATTCATAAAAAGTGACAGAGTGCTTCGTGTTATGCAAATATCTTGTTTTTATAATAAGGTGTTAGTGTATAAAATGTGAGATGATAATAAAATAATACTTATTTCTCTCCTCTGTAATGGTTTGTAAATGCTGTATTCATAAAGTGTATTATACGGAAATGGGATTAGAAACACAGCGTATAGAGCCTAATTGTATACCGGCTCTGGACGTTCATTACGGGTAATGTTCCTTCCCCACCCCTCTTTTTGAGCGTCTAGAGCCGGTATACACATAGGCACTATACTCTGTGTGTTTGTACTCCCATTTCTGTATGGATATGAGATTTACTGCGCTATGAGACTCCTATACATCTTATTCCACGGAATCACAGGATGAAACCATAGAATAAGGCTGTGTCACCCCAGAGTCGGCACAAGGTGTTACAGAGCCGTTATTAGAAGCCCTGTAAAATGTGAGTTTGCACTCTATATACTCTATGCACAGAAGTACTTTTTTGCTGCAGACTGTATTGCACTATGAACTATTTTTTTCTGCTTATTTTTTTTTAAGAATTCTCTGGAATTACGGACCAAGTATTTTTTTATGTTTTCTACGCTTCTAACACCTTATTATGAAAACCAGTACCAAAGATATCTGTATACATGGTAATGACGTACCCTGTCACTTTTTATACTGTGTTTCTGATCACTGGTTTTCTGAATTTCATTACTGCATAAAAGCACTTTATTGTATTCGTCCACAGTAACATAGTCTCCAGGTTGTTACTACCGTTAAGGCTCACAATATTAACCCTGATTCATGGGTACGCCTACATATATGTAGGGATGCACCGATACCGGTTTTTTAAGACCGAGTACAAGTACCGATACTTTTTAAAAGTACTCACCGATACCGAGTATCAATACTTTTATTTAATGTCCTGTGACCGCTTTTCAATAGGAAAAGACCTCATATAAAATAAATGCCCCCACCTCACACATATATTGCCCCCCCCCCCCAGCTCACCCTCCGGCACTGCAAGGCTTCTCCGGCATCTTTTTCCTTTGAGCGGCCGCCGGCAGAGGTTGTAGCCCGGCGCTCGTTGGGAACCACGCACAGCCACGGTCTCGCGAAATCATGAGATCGCGGCTGGTGCTATAAGGGTGCAACTTCCTTTCACTGGAGTACAGGCTCTGCAGCCAAAACATGGGACTAGGGCCACTTTAGCTACCCTCAATGTGAGTGGAATTCCTACACCACATGCTCTCACCCCACTGGGGTTGTGGTAGAGATTACGCTCTCAATGAGCGCTGGCACAGACTGGATGCTGGGTCATGTGACCACTGCAGTCTACAGGAAACACGTCAGGAGGGTTTAGACCATATCCAAAAGGATGCCTGAGCTGGGTTTAAAAGGCGAGATTTTAAAGATAAACGACCACCGCTTACTTTATGGTATCCCATAATAAAACAATGACAGGTCGTTTAGGCGCTGGGGAATGAGCACAACCTTCTTTTAAAACGGGCGCCGATAATCCTTTGCCCGCCTTGCACCATACATGAAGGGTTCGTTGCTGTGATACAGCTGGAGATCTGCAGAGTTAACACTTAGCACTACCGGAGGAGGGAGAGAGGGACAAATACACTCTACCTGGCAGGAAGCACGTTCCAGAACCAGCAAAGAGGCGCAAGTATGGAGTTGTTCCAAGGGCGTACTTGAGCCATATCAAATGAGCGTGTTAGGACTACGACTCCCAGCCTGCCATAAGACCACGTACCGAGGTAGAGTGGAGGGTTAGAGCCCCTCCTGCACTCCTATTGGCCGCGTCTTCCCCCAAGCCACTCCTTATCTCCGTCCAGCGCCTCATTGTGCTCACCCTTTGTCCGCCTGTTCGCCCATTAGCCAATGACCACGCCATGCGGCTCAGCTCTTGGGAGCTTCGACTGCATGGTGCACCGCATACCGCACGCAGAGGAGCCACGCTGGATGCTCACAAGAGATCGCGGATCCCAACAAGCTGCCGGGCTACAACTCTTTGCCGGCGGCCACTCGAAGGGAGAGGACGCTGGAGGACCCTGGCAGCGCGCCAAACGAAACCGGCAAGCCAGCCCAGCACTAGCTTCCAGTATCGGGCCCCTGCATGAGTACTAAGTACTCGTGCAGGTCCCGGTATCGATACCGATACTGGTATCGGTGCATCCCTACATATATGTATGTGTTGCAAGGGGAGAGTGTCATATATTTTGAGAAAACTTCATTATTACTTTTGAAGCCTACATCAGAAAAAAACCCACAATTTTTAACTCGCTTCACAATAAATGTGGCATTTTCATTCACATACGAGAAAATATTGGTGTAATTTACTATACAATAGAGCTAGACAATTTGGAGAATATATATATATATATATATATTATTTTTATTTTTTTATGAACAATTTAATAAAGTTTGGGGGTGGATCTCGTTTTTTTTTCTTTTTTTACTTTTCCAACAATCGTGGACCCTTTTTTTTTAATCTTTGGAATGTCTGACCATTGGCAGAGCTAATAGGTTCAACAGGCGTCTGCAGAAGCGGTCAGCTCGGCTCTGCGGATGTTCGGACCGATGTTGTCATTTAGAAAATCCAGAGTCATGGACTGTTGGGAAAAGTAAACATGGGATCGACCTCGAACTTGATTTAAATTCATGTCAAATCAAGGCAATCGACCCACCCCTTCTATACAGTGAATACTGGTGATTTAAGGCTGCACATAGGTCTGTTGTCGTCGAGCTCTTGTGGTTTCGCAACTCTGGCTCTTTTGGTTAACGAGTCTCCTGATAACTTGCAGTGTTCTCTCTCTTTGTTCTCTTTGCTGTAGGAGAGCTGTACAGTCTGCAGGGATCTGGAGGACACAGGGGAGCGACGAGCTCCTCCGCTGTAATTGTGTGTCTGCTAGCAGACTGGCAATTGCAGACATGATGTCATAGCATAGGGAGACGGGTGGCTCCAGAGATCTATGAGATGGTAGTTTGTAACTACATGGACTTCTTCATTTGTGTGTGTGTGTGTACTAGACCAGGGGTCAGAAACCATGGCCCTCCAGATTAGGGCTGACACAACTACCGTAATCGATTTTAATTGGTCTGTGTACAAC
Organism: Leptobrachium leishanense; assembly: GCA_009667805.1. NCBI lineage: Eukaryota > Metazoa > Chordata > Amphibia > Anura > Megophryidae > Leptobrachium > Leptobrachium leishanense. The sequence goes on along the minus strand of CM019067.1, from coordinate 108,760,619 downwards.
ACACACTGTTTAGGCCAGTGTTTCCCAAACTTGTCCTCAGGACCCTCCGCCTCCCCAGGCTTGCAGGATATGTGAAGCACAGAACAGGTGATATAATTTGCTGCTCAGTGTTTGCAGGATTCAGTCTGCATTTCCCCAAGGTGATCTGCAAAATCTGGCCTGGTTGAGGGTCCAGAGGACAGGTTTGGGAAACACTGGTTTAGTCAGAATGAGTGAAGCGTTGATTTTAGTTCTAGGGTTAGGTCAGAGTGATCATCAGTTTGTCAGCAGGTGGATGAAGAAACACCTTTTCCCGTCGGTATAGGGTTAATTCCCTGCTGATTGTGACTGCCCAGCCTTTGTAGGGTCCTGTGGTTCTCCCTCGGAAGGCCGTCTTGTGGCTGGGCCCAGCAGCCGAGGAGCATGACCTTGAATTTCTAAGGTAAATAAAAACCCTTTATTTTCTGCTAAGTGATTTAACTGGTAAGCAGCTTGGCGTCCCCATTTTATTAGGAAGGGAACCCCTTTTGTTTCATTTAGAATCTGAATGAAGGAGCAGGGTTTGATATATGCTAGTTTTCATTAAAATCAAACTCTCTGCTTCCAACAGTTGCTGAAAAAGTAAAGCCTTCAAACATTAAATGGTCTTTACAGTGGTTATACAAATCTGCTTTTATCTGATGTGATATATCGTTTATAACAATAGCAGAACTATGGCACAGACCCCTGGGTGCTGCCAATGGGTGGAGGAGCTGTACCCCTATTGTTTTATCCATTCTTGGGGCTAGTGTCCTGTGCCTCCACCCCTCCCTTTCTCTGGTCTGGAGCTGCCATCTGTCCTGTTGGTCCAGTTTCTTCCCCCAATCTCCTACACAAACTCACTCCTTCTCACACTTGGGCTGGTCCTTTGCACAAACTCACGCTTTCCCACCTCCCCCACCCTCCATTCAGTTTGTCCATGAAATCATTTTAAAGGGACACTCTACATACCTTGACCACTGTAGCTTATAAACGTGGACAGGCCCCCCACCTTCTCACCCAGAATTGCGTGGTGACACCATCAGGTCTATTGGAGCGCCCCTAGCAGCGTTCATTGCAGAGGAAGCAGACCTGAGCTTTAGCTGTGCATGCAGCATCAGTCCATCACTGACCAGGTGTTGCGCAAGATAAGTAATTTGTGTATGTACGCACAAAGGTTACGTGCACTAAACAAACTGCTAAAAGAGGGAGTGTTCCTTTTTAAGTAAACAGTGTATATATTTTTGTATTATTCAGTGAATTGATTATGAAAATAATCCAGATGTTTGGGAGTTATATTTACCATGAGGGTCAACCACTCGGAGTAGCTGAGCATCATGGGAGATGCAATTCTAAAGCATCTGAATGGCCAACGTTGCCAACCCTTGCACTAGACTAATTCTTTGAGCCCTGCTATATATGGGCAATAGAAGGGGGGGGCGGGTGTTAGAATCTCCTGATGTCTCTGCAGGTTATTGCTTGGCAAGACATCTGACATCTCCCTGACAGCCATTGCCTTGGGGGCTCCAGAGAGTCCCTTGACGGTCATTGTATAGGAAAGCTTTTGAGATTGCCCTAGTAACGCTCAGTACTCAGTAGGGATTCCTTTTGGGGATGGTTCGAAGTCCCTATTGGTGGGAAGGCTTTGTTTGGGGGAAGATCTCCAAAGTTTCCATTGGGCAGAGAGCTGTGGGATTGTGATTATGGGATCACACACATGCTCATGGGCACATTTCATGAGGCCACATGCATGCCTGGGGTCAGCCCTTTCACATAAAGGTCATTGTGCACAGGTGGTAACCATGTGAGTCGATTTTTTTTTTTTTTTTTTTTTTTTTTTTTTTTTTTACCAACTACACCTAAACATAATAGGGGCTGCCAAGGTGAATCAAAGTGACCAAGGTCACTCTTAAGATCACAATGGCTAGCCATTATCTGTTTGAGCCTTTTGTAGCCAGGTCTAGTCTGAAGACTTTTCTCTTGAGATGTCATCGTTGACAATCAGAATCCTTGAGGCTCACAGTGAACCTTTTTACGTGATTCACTTTTCATGGAATAACTTCTCAAGCTGAGGGTATTGAATCGGTAATAGCGATCAGTGTGATAACGGAGTGATTCTGAATGATGACTTTCCTTGGTCCAATACTGGGTGGTGCCATCACTCTGACGTGGATGGAGTGCCATAGAATGAAATTGTAGGATTGCTGGCTGCATGATTGGCTCTCCATACTGACGCTGTCAATCAAACGATACAGATGCCACTCAGCAGCTGATTTAGGCTAGGGTCAGACAAACGCATTTTTCACGTCTACCGTCAAAAAGTGCGTTGATGCGTCCGAACGCATTTTTTTTCATGGAAGACGCGATAGCTGTCATACGATGTGCAATTTCGGACGTATTTTTTTTGACAGAGCTATTAAAAACAAATGGACGTGATGTAGGCCAGACATGTGCAGCGTCTGACGTCTCCTAATCCCGCACACACGCAGCTATGCTGACGCAGCACACTCTGTGTCAGTACTTGCGGTTCCACATTCTCGAAAAATGCATTCGTTTGCCGCTTGCATTGCGCGGCTGAACTTTCGTGCGGCCGTACTTCGTATATTGGATGTCATTTGCAGCTACTATGGCCGTAATAAAGTGCAGCTCAACGCACGCTCGCACTGTGTTCGTCTGACCCCAGCCTTAGAGCAGGAGAACTTGCATGTGATGGCTCTCCTGCTTTCCTCTGTTACTTCCTTTGCCATTGCGACAGAAGCAAGAGAGGACGTGTAGGGGGTTGCTTTTTTATGGGGAATTTAATACACGCATTTGCTTGCTTGGCAAGCGTAATGTATAGATGACATTTAATTCCTTATTTAACTGGTCATGATGAACCTGGCCATAGAAGGCTTACTTTAATCCTTTTTTTTTCTGGACGACCCTACAGATGTTGGTCCAGCGTTTGATATTCTGATGGTGGAACTATGGGAACAAAGTAATATAAATATGGCTATAGCATCATCTCTATGGAGGGTACACCTCTTTGTAAGGTGTGATAATCTTTGCTAATGTGCTCACTGGTGTGTTGTGGTGCAGCTCTTTTTCGTATAGAGCCGCGACCTCTAGGCTTGTCTGGAATCGCATGAATTGCAGCCTGTTATCTGATCTGTTGTTTGGGGGGATAGACGTTTTTTAGCAGATCTTTCCTGAAAGCCTGACAAAGGGCTTGTTGTTTGTGTTTGAATACCCAGTTTGCAGCGCCAGTGGGAAATGTAAACTGAGAAATCCCACCATACAGTCGTTGCTCGCAAACAATGGGAACTTGTCCCAGCTAAATGCCACAGCGGTTTAAAGTAGAATAATTCGGAAAATGTGAATCCATGGCAGCCTAGGAATATTATCCTGCATGAAGTTAGTACATTGGCAGATCCAATGGGTATGTAGCTGCAGTCGGTTTTCTGTGTGCTGTTTCTTACTGTGTTATTGTTCTTTCTTGTTTTCAAAGCTTTGAATACCATGGAGTTGAAGGTCTATTGTGCACATCTCTGAAAGTATGATAAGTCTAGGTAGCTTGGGGCTCTTAAGATCCCCCCTCCCCTCGATCTGTGAATCCTACATCATTGGATTGTGCACAAATCCACATACACAAAACCTTGTCTGACTCCTATTTGTGTGTCTTTCCAGTGGTAGATTACTGGCTCCTAATTATGATTTGTAAATTGATATGAAATAGGCCTACCGAGGTCTGGAACAAGCTGAAGAGTTAATACATGAAGCTTGGTGAACATTTCTGTCTTTGCATTGATCAGTCATTTTGAACGAATGAAGAATTTTGTTACCTGCAGGTGTATGGTAAATGAGCTGAACATGTGAGAGTTTTCACATTCAGCACAGGAAAATAAAAAAATAAGTTGTTTTAAAAAAAAACAACTTTTCTCTAATGAATTACCTGCCATGGCATGCGTGGAAAGCTGCCCCGGCACAAGGACATGGATAAACATATAACCCTGGAGATACTGTGCAGTAATATTGGCAGGTCTCATTATGTCTATATGTGAGAATTCTTTCATATATATCCTCTCCTTTCAATAGACTTGACTGAGATGTTCCCGGGAGGATCATATCAATGTTTTTGAGGGGGGTGCTCTGCTCCATTTGTTTGTTCGTACAACATATATTCTCTCTATAGCTAAAGGTCACTGATTCACAGTAACGGAGAATCCTCATCGCCAAACGCGCTAGCAGACTCCTTCAACACATTTGGCCTGATGTGTTTCAAATGACAAATGGAAATTGCCCGTTTCTACTTTATTAAAAAGGAAAACAAAAAAGGTTGTACGGATCAAACCCAGATGAGATGTTAAACAATCTTGGGTAGGGATGCACTGATACCATTTTTTAAGACCGAGTACAAGTACCGATACTTTAATTTAAAGTCATGTGACTGCCTTTCAATAGGAACAGACATTATATATTTTGCCCCCAGCTCATGCTCCTGCCAGGCTAATTTTTGGGGCAGCGGCACGTACATTACCAGGCTCCTTCCGGCGTTATCTTCCCTTGAGCGGCTGCAGGCAAAGAGTTGTAGCCCGGCGACTCGTTGGGATCCACGTACAGCCGCGGTCTCGCGAGATTGCGGCTGGTGGATCCCAACAAGCGGCCGGGCTACAACTCTTTGCCTGCGGCCGCTCGAGGGGAAACGACGCCGGGAGGAGCCTGGTAACGCATCGCAGCTCCAAAGAAACTGGCCGGCAAGCCAGCCCAGCGCTGGCTTCCGGTATCGGTTTAGTTATCGGGGGGCCCCTGCACGAGTACCAAGTACTTGTGCAGTTCCCGGTGTCGGCACCGTTACTAGTATCGGTGCATCCCTAATCTTAGGTAGAGTCTGTCAAATCCCGTAATCTGGTACTAAAGGGGATTGTAGGATAAATGTTCAGATGAAAGTAGAAGGGACAACCTCACATGATACAGATGAAACGTAACTTTTAGTGTGAAGCAAAGGGTTAAAGATCATAGGATGGTTACTAAGAAAAAAAATAAAAAAAATTAAAAGAAAAATGAAATAAAGCATAAGCCCCAAAAATATCCCCCTAAAATTCGAGGAAGAGGTTAAGTACAGCACCCCAAATATTCTTGAAGGGTTAATAAACTGACAAGAGAAAGGTGGAATCGGACATTCGTGGGTCCGGATTGATAGGATAGATGGTCTAGAATCTAAAGGGTGTGCTGTACTTCGATGACGGATATACTAGTTACAGTAGACCAGTCTATCAAAACTTGCAAGTAAGCAATGCTTTCAACCCGTCCCTGCTGCAACAAAAGAAACATGCACCCATGGGGTCTGTCACCCTTCACCCCGCTATGGCAATGCATGTGTTAAGAAGTAAAGGTGATAGGCTGGGGCCTAATTGCATATAAGACTATAAAGTAGCAGAACTTATTATGAAAGGTTTGCGCATGGTTGCTGGTATTTGGAATACCAGTCAATCAATAGCCAATGGAGCCAGTTGCTACATGCCTTCTGGATTTGTCAAGCCCTGCTGGCATGTAAACTCCTTGGGTAGCGCCGTCCTCTACCTCACTTATGACCATAAGGGTTAATCTGAGTGCACCGAAATGCCACCGACATTTCAGTGCTCTCGTTCCCCGCCCTTCGGGGAGTTAAATTCACCGACCCTGCAGTGAATTTAGCAGTCACTGCAGGGTCCACGAAGTGCAGTGAATCGACCCGCCGAACGTATTCTCAAACTGCCGAATCGATTCGAAAAAACGCCGAAAGCAGTTGCAAACTCACTGAAAAATGCAGACGCCCCGCCGAACAGACCGTCGACCAGCCTGACAAGCCATTGAACAGGGGTAAATATAAAAATCAAAGAAAAAACACATTTTAAAACTTGTTTTTTAAAAAAAATGAGTGCATGAAAATAATATATAAGGTCTTTTATGAATAATAATAAAAGTCTGTTACAGAATTAAAAAAAGAAGAAAAACCCAGCAACTAAAAATAAATATTGGAATTAAATATTTTGCTGGAAAAGGACTAAAAAAATCCTTTTTTTTTTTTGCTGCAAACGAAAAGAATAAACTGTTAAATATGTAAGAAAAACAGAGAATATTTTTTACATAGAAACCTATGGGATTCACCTGATTTTTAAACCTGTTAAATGAAACCACCGAAAATCAGGGCATTTCTCTACTGTTCGGTGTTCTCTGAATAGATTACCGTTACTTCTCTATGAGAAGTTCACTGCTGCCAAGGGTCAGTATTTGGCAAATCCCCAGCTTTTTGAATGGGCACAAAATTGCGCCATACGGGGAAATTCAATGTTCTTTGAATAACCCCTTTATGTGTTGCGCTAATTTATTGTAAGAACTGGACTGCACTGTGGAGTATGTTGGCACTATCAAAATGAATCCTAATATGGATGATTTTAGTTTCCCTGTAACCTAAAGGAATCACCGTGCCTTCAGGTTGTATTCTGTAATAATTCAAAATGTTTTGGAACTACATTTTTCCTTGAGGCTCATTTATACATGAGCATCATGGGAGATGTAGTTTCAAATATCCACGACACAATAACTTCTGTAGAAGTTTTATGCATAGAGTCAGGAATCTCTATTCTACTCTCACCATAAATTGGGCATGTGCTTCATGCATAGCATGTCCCCTATACTTTGTATAGGAGACATTAATTTGTGACTCGAACAGTCCCCTAAATCCTGATGTTAAAGGATTTTTTCATACTCAAAGGAACCGGAAAAAATATCCTTTTACCCCTCATCCCACAATGGAGAGGGCGACACAATCTGCAGTTTCCTCTCGCGGGAGCAGAGCGAGACTGAGAACAAATAGTTCCCAGTGTCCTTCTGCGATTCATCACTTGCTGCTGCAACTCTCTGGGGTCCATGGAGTCCAGGAGCCGTTACAGTGGTAATCCATGTTTATGTTAATGTTACAGGAAATGTTTTCAATGTATTTTACAGGTTTTAAAATTACGTTTACTACTAGATATGTCGTAGTCATGGCTTATGATTTGCGTTTTTACATTTTCTTTTAATATAATCTATGGGAATAAGTGACTCACCGCAAAGGCTGTATATTTGAGATTACAACGCCTATACTGTAAAGCATCGTTCAGTAATTAGTCATTGGCATCTTTCTATTGTTTTTCTATATGCAAACCTATTGCCTAATTAGCTCAAGCATATCCTAAAGCAGATTCTGTCATCGACAGAGACACTGGTTCTTCCGCTGGTACCTTATTCATTGGCATCCGGCACGTGCATTCTCCTGACATCCCATCTTTCTGGTGTGACAGGTTTTATGATCTGTAATATTCCTGGAGGAGAGATGGCATAAGTGGCGTAATCTATAGGATTGCTCTGATTTAATCTTGGTAGTATCACTGGTTTAATGACATATCGAATATTGGGTATATGGGGCCAGACTAGTGACTGTTGAGCTGCAGCTACAAGCTCATGTCAAAGACTGAGAAGGATGGTGTTATTAAAAAAAAAAAAAAAAAAAAAATCTTTTCTCTTAATTTTCTTTTAAATCTCCATGTCATATACTTTTAGGCTCTATGGAATGATTTACAGAGAATAGCAGATTATGAGTGATTAATGGAGGCAGCTGATTCACATGTTAAGAAATAAGCAATAACATTTCTGATTTGATGTCTGATCATGTACGTTGTAAGCGTAAGACACTTGACACCAACTTTGAAATAGAGCCCTAGCTTAACCATAGCTGCTGTAAACTTCCCAGAGCCATTATTTTCTATGGAGTTATGTTTACTACAGCTCTGGTTACGTTAGCACCCTTTGGATTGTTGCCCTTAGAATATACAGTATCTCATAGAAGTGAGTACATCCCTCACATTTTTGTAAATATTTTATATCATTTCATGTGACAACACTGAAGAAATGACACTTCGCTACAATGTAAAGTAGTGCGTGTATAACAGTGTAAATTTGCTGTCCCCTCAAAATAACTCGACACACAGCTATTAACCTCCCTGGTGGTATTCCTGAGTGGCACGGGGTTAAATTTCAATGCTGAAAGCGGTAACCCAGAGCCACACACGGGTTAGATACATACCTGTACCTGCGCTCTCTCGCTGTCCTCCCGCAGTCGCCTCTGGCCGATCGCAGTGTCCTGCTTTCGGGTTTCCGTCGCGAGAAGGGAACCTGGAAGTAGCCTGCAAGATGCCGCGATCGGCCAGAGGTGACTGCAGGAGGAGAGTGAGGGAGCGCAGGGACAGTTGTGTATCCAGCCTGAATGTTGCTCGGGGTTACCGCTTTCAGCATTGAAATTTAAACCCGAGCCATGCTTGGGATAACCACCAGGGGGCTAAATAAATGCACTGATTTTGACATATTTTATATGTCAAAATTGGACCGCAAGGGAGGTTAATGTCTAAACTGCTGGCAACAAAAGTGAGTACTTTTTAGCATTCTGTGACTTGTGAGCGGCTATCTTCTGATCCCTTTTTGGTTCATATACTGCATTTTTAGTAAATTATTACAAATCTTATGTTGCCAGAAAATCGATTATCTATCTCAGGGCTTGACAAATTTGGTTTTGAATCTAGGAGCCCGCTACAAAAATTAGGAGCCAACATATCATCGAGGATTCGCCTTTACCAAGGTATACCTTGATAAAGGCGAATCCTCGTCGAAACGTTGGGAACCTCGCCTCTGCATGTGGGAGTTAGAAACATAGGTTCTTACCTGCCGACCTTTTTCTTTCGGCCCAATTACATGGATACTTTACCTGGATTTATCTTTTGTTTAGGATAGCCTTATGCCTATCCCATGCTTGCTTAAATTCAATTACTGTTTTGGCCTCTACCACTTCAACTGGAAGGCTGTTCCATGTATCCACCACCCTCTCAGTAAAATAATGCTTCCTGATGTTACTTTTAAACCTTTGCCCCTCTAAGACTGACAGGGTTATCCAAAGAGATTCGAAAAGTCACCGCACGTTCGGTGACTTTTCGTTCTCTTCAATTCGGTTCCTTTTGCCGATTGCATTTCGGTGACCCTGCGGTGTATTCAGCAAGCACCACAGGGTCCCCGAATTGCAGGGAAAAGCTGCCGTAAACCCACCGAACACTAACCGAATGCACGCTGAAAACAAGCAAAAACATCTGGATTAACCTTTGAAAAAGAGGAACAGGAGCCGAACAGGAGCCGAACAGGAGCCGAACAGGAGCCGAACAGGAGCCGAACAGGAGCCGAACAGGAGCCGAACAGGAGCCGAACAGGAGCCGAACAGGAGCCGAACAGGAGCCGAATCACACAGAGCCGAAGCAGCTGTGACGTAGAGGAGGCAGTGAATAAATTAGAAAAACCATTTGTATGAATCTGGGAAAAAGAAACGCTGTTTGCAAAGAAACTACTGAGCGAAAATGTCTGAAATTTTCACAGGAGGTCCAGGGAATGTTAATAAAGAGGGCTGTTACAAAAAAAATAAGCAAACTGAAAAAAAAAAATCAAAAAAAAAAATCGGACTTTTAATAAAAAAAAATAAAAATCAGAAAAATGCTTAAAGTATCCTAAAAAATCTATAAATAAAGAGACTTTTTGCTGCAGAATTTTAGAATGAACGGTTTATTAGATATTGAATTAAAATGGGAATATTTTTAACATTGAAGCCTATGGGATTCTCCTGAATAAATTTGCCGAATGAAACCACCGAATGGCAGGGCATTTAGGGAACCTTTCACTGCTGGTTTGTGTTCTCTGAATAGCCGAAGCAGTGCTTTTTTATGGGGATTTCACTGCCCTCGAACAGGCACCGAACAGGCACCGTATGTGCAGGCAATTCGCCAGTATTTGGCGAATTGCCTGCTCTCTGAATAGCCGAATGGCCAGGAAAGGTAACCGAACGCTGATTTTCAGCGTTCGGTTACCTTTCTCAAGCAATTCGGATCTCTTTGGATAACCCTGTATGTCCTCTTGTTTTGCCACTTTGTTTTCTTTTAAATATACTTGTTGGTTTGTACTGACCCAAATTATGATTTTAGCTGCTTCTATTTATTTATCGCTTTGTATTTTTTGTGCATGTGGTCTTGTGGCTACTTGGCCTAGAAGTGTAGAGCGTTGCTTCTAATATCAGTTTGGCCGCTCTGAGATATCTGAGACCTAATAGATAGATACATTTTATTTGTGTTAACATCTGTACGTTGTGATAGTTTTATTTACAATAAATTTTGGAGACCGGAAGAAAACCCTGAAGCCAACTAGATGGTTTTAGATGCCAAAGACTGCTTTTATAAAAAATCCTAAAAAAGGGTAGTGTATAGGCGCTAAATATTATAGTATATCGGTATAAATTGCAGCTCACCAGATAAGTGTATCCTCCACTCCTAACTACCATAAATTAAATGCCAAGGTATATGGGAGCGCATGAATAACCTATACACAATAAAGGATAATCAAGTATAGCAGCAATTGAGCAGATTAATATCACCAAGTGGATAGTTGATTTAGACACAGATAAATGAATGGTCCGTAGGTCCTACAAAAAAGAAGAGGAAAAGACCATCGCGCAATATGTAGTTTTAGAGTAGATAGTCGCACACAGCTTGTAAATAGCACTCACAAACGGGGAGTCTTCAAGACACCAAATGTACGCAAGAGACTTAGGCTGGGGGTCAGACGAACGCAGTGCGAACGCGCGTGCAGTCGCACTTTATTATGGCCGTAGTAGCAGCAAATGACAGCCAATTTACGAAGTACGGCCGCACGAATGTTCGGCCGCGCAACGCAGGCGGCAAACGAATGCATTTTTTAGAGAACGTATAACCGCTAGTACTGACGTACAGAGTGCCCTGTGTCCGCTAGCGGCGTGTTGGCATGATTAGGAGATGTCAGACGCTGCTCATGTCCGGCCAACATCACGTCCATTTGTTTTTAATAGCTCCATCAAAAATCACGGCCGAAATTGTGCATTGTGTGACTATCGCGTCTTCCGTTAAAAAGTGCGTTCGGACGCATCAACGCACTTTCTGACGGTAGACGTGAAAAAATGCATTTGTCTGACCCTAGCCTAAAAGGCGTACATTTGGTGTCTTGAAGACTCCCCGTTTGTGAGTGCTATTTACAAGCTGTGTGCGACTATCTTCCCTAAAACTACATATTGCGCGATGGTCTTTTCCTCTTCTTTTTTGTAGGACCTACGGATCATTCATTCATCTGTGTCTAAATCAACTATCCACTTGGTGATATTAATCTGCTCAATTGCTGCTATACTTGGTCAAAGACTGCTTTTAGATTGGAAATTTAGGAGCCAGGAGTAAAATTCTATGAGCCAGTGGCTACCAGGCTCCTGGCTTTGTCAAGCCCTGATAGATATATCTATCACCAGTTTGTCCACCTCCCACTTTCTCAAAGTGCTTTCAGTTTTACTTCAGTGTGTTTTTGTAGTTGTGCTTGTGTAGTCAAGTAGCAGATCTCTCCTTTTAGCTACCAAGCGTGCACCACTGTAAGATGAATCAAACCTTTCTCGTTTTAAAGGTAAGTAATGTCAATTTTACAATGATTTTTCTGCCCGTTGTTACAAAGAGGATCTCTTGCCATCTCAGACATATTTTTTGCATTTTTGGCATTTTACATGTTTGTTGGGGTCACACTTAGTAGCTAGGAACGTCACCACACTGACATGGCGTACACTGAGGGAAATAATGATTATTAATTGGGGTCACGAATATTGTATTTAATTTTGCACCAGGCTCTTTATACGGATGTAAAAAGTTCTAGACCTGTGTTAAAGGGTCCATCCCTTCCCTGCCTGGAGACGTTTTATCATGAAACTCCCTACCTGGATGGGTTTTTAAAAAATATATGTATAAATCATTGCTATAATATTTTATGCCTCCAAGCGTGTCATTGGAGACCTCCTGTATAACATTCACCTAAATGCATAGAAAAACGACTGGCTCTTATGTGTTTTTATAAATGTGTCAGTTATATAACAGATACATTTTAAAGGGGTTATTCAGTAACTTCTGAATTTCACCGTTCAGCGCAGTTTCGGGTCAATTCATCTATTCCCCAAGATGTCAATTCGCCAAATACTGGTGAGTTGACCACATGATACGGAGCAGTTCGCTGCAATTCGGTGGAGGAGGGAATGTTTTTAGTTAAGGCAACAGGGGGCTATTCTCAAGGCTATCTGAGATAAGAGTTGGCAGCTGAATGATTGAATGAAATAAAATGGGGAGCTTAAGACTTCAAATCCACTACACCCCCCCCCCCCGGTGATGTCCTTTGAAATCGTCCCACACAATAAAATGATGTGAGTCAGTGATCGACCCATAGACTCCATTCTATGGCTAAAGCCATGCAATGAGGGGCAGGTCATGGAAAGATGCGGGCAGGGGGTGCAGTTTACTACACAAAACGGATGCACTCGGTGGCACACGGAGTAAAATATTTTCTTAGCTTACATGTGCTTTGTATTTCTCTTGTATGTTATCAGCGACATAAACAGTCTCAGGACATTTCATTTTCTGGTGGCAGTGTCCCTTTAAATGAGCGCTTCTTTGCCAGGCATTGCCTCTTGTATTTCTTTTACCTATTTAAAGGTTATTAATCAGATAATATCTTCCTTGTTAAGGTGACAGCACGTGCTGTATTGATGGCCCATAATTGTCTCCTTCAATAACCGTGCTCCTACTCCGCTCTCTATTTCCTCTTTGTGTTAGTCACTTCAGAGTTATGTGTTTCTGATATGTCATGTGACACTGTTCTGTTGTTCCTGGTGGAGATATTTACAAGGACATTCCAGCTTTCCGAAATAGATTTTGAAGATGGTGTTGTGACTAACATGGCTTAGAATGAGTAATTGCTTTATTAATACAATACTCTTCTGGATTAGTGCTGGTTTGGATTGGTCATTTGCATCTCATTGTGTATGACACACATGGATGCGATGTGGTAACATTTCACAGAGTAGGTACTCACTGTATTAATAACAATCACTTTGCAATCCTGGGTTATTCCTTACTGTATTGTCATTTTGTATGGTCTAGAAAAAAGAATAGCATTCACAAAACTGCAACCACCTCATGAAAATCTATCATGGTAACTTTGTTACTTTGCACACAATTATCATCTTGGCAAAGTAACAGTCTCATCATTTATGAGCCTCGCGCTAAAATGAATTGTGGTTGCTGCTACCGTTCCTTACTTTTTTTAATGTCAACTTTTTTCATCTTGCAAGTCCTAAAATATTAGTCTTGGTTTTCAGTGGATTAAAAGGTCAGTCCTGCAGTCCACAACACATATGAACCAGGCCAGTCACAACACACCTCTCCTGAGGATGGTTGCCAACCTTTCAGCCAATATTTGACATGAGCACCCCATAAAATACCTGTTCTCGCATATGTAGAATTTTTGTATTTAATGCTCAGGTCTTGAAATTAAAAATAATTCTGTGAAAAAATGATTTGATCCCCTGCTGATTTTGTATGTTTGCCCACTGACAAATGATCAGTCCAGCAGTGCGAGACAGAAGATCAACAAAACCATCCAGAGAAACGCATGTCAATGATCTCAAGGCAGCTGGGACCATAGTCACCAAGAAAACTCTCTCCGTGAAGAACTGAAAACCTGCAGCGCCAGCAAGGTCCCCCTGCTCAAGAAAGCACATGTACAGGCCCGTCTGAAATTTGCCAATGAACATCTGAATAATTTTGGTGAAAGTGTTGTGGAAAGACCAAAATCGAGCTCTTTAGCATCAACTCGCCGTGTTTGGAGGTGGAATGCTGCCTATGACCCCCAAGAACACCATCCCCACCATCAAACATGGAGGTGGAAACATTAGGCTGGACGTCCACTGGATCCGTAGTCGTGCGACCGACTTGGTCATCAGACTAGGAACGATATCTGTCGTGCGACTTGGTCTGACAAGGGTCATCCACTGCATCAGACTTGCGATCAGCGACTATGGACCCAAAAAACTGTTTGTTCTTTTTTTCTGAGACTATTGCATTCTGCTTTTGGAATCACTGCAGTCCTTCGTGTGCAAAAATGGATATGGAGGAGCTGGATGCGTTAGTTCGGTGTGTGTGTGTGTGTGTATATTAATCCCTTTGCTCAGCTGAAAAAGGATCTAAAATTTATTCAAACGCTCCCCTAAGACTTTCCTATTTAGGGAAGCCTACCATCTGACTCACTGACGCAACCAGCTCACCTCGCAGCTCCATCACGCTCACCTCGCAGCCCTCTCCTCTTGTTTCCACCCGCAAACCTTGTAGATTTTGAGTTCCCACGGGAATAGGCCCCTCGTTTCCTCCTGTACGGGTTTGTCAAAATGTTGTTCTTTGTATTGTAACCCTGTCTATGCTGTGCCTATTGTACAGCACTGCGGAATATGCTGGCACTATGTAAATAAAGATTAATAATAATTCACCCTGTATCCTACCCAAACATGGCGAGTCCCACCCATCTCCCATACATAAAATATACATTTAAATATCAAACAATTGAATAGCGTTTTTTAACTCCCCTAATCAATTTCTCAGCATCCATCTCCTTGCCTGATTGTCTGCCTGTCTCTGTTGCTTGTGCGATATTTCCAAAATTTTTGGTCTGATCGCTAGTCTGCAGCCTAGACTTCAAAAGTTGCTGGAAGTCGCAAGTCTGACGCAATGGACGACGGTACATTAACAATATTGTTGTTGGATTGCTCTGACGACACGGACGACTTTGTGCGATGTCATTGTCGCACGAATATGGATCCAGTGGACTCCCAGCCTAAGGCTTTGGGGGTGTTTTTCTGCTAAGGGGAAGGACAACTTCACTGCATCAAAGGGACAATGTACCGTCAAGTTTTGAGTGAGAACCTCCCTCAGCCAGGGCATTGAAAATGGGTCGTGGATGGGTATTCCAGCATGACAATGACCCAAAACACACAGCCAAGGCAGCAAAGGAGTGTCTCAAGAAGAAGCGCATTAAGATCCTGGAGTGGCCTAGCCAGTGTCCAGACCTTAATCCCATAGAAAAATCTGTGGAGGGAGCTGAAGGTTAGAGTTGCCAAACACCTGTTTTTCGAAACCTTAATGACTTGGAGAGGATCTGAAAAGGGGAGTGGGACAAAATCCCTCCTGAGATGTGTGCAAACCTGGTGGCCAACTACTAAGAAACGTCTGACCAACTGTGATTGCCAACAAGGGTTTTGCCACTAAAGTACCAAGTCATGTTTTGTGAAGGGGTCAAATACTTATTTCACTCATTAAAATACAAATCAATTTATAACTTTTTTGAAATGTGTTTTTCTGGATGTTTTTGTTTGTTTTTCTGTCTCTCGCTGTTAAAATAATCCCTACCATTAAAATTAGTCTGATCATTTCATTGTCAGTGGGATGGAAAAATACAAAATCGGCATGGGATCAAATAATTATTTTTTACTCACTGTGTGTGTGGTGTGATTTTTATTTATATAATATATTATGGGGAGGGTCTTTTTATGTCTTTATAGAGTCTTTTGTACTTTGAATTCTCAAATCTGTAGGTTGTGTTTTTTTTTTTTTTCTTGTCAGAAACCCTTCTAAAACTGAATTTTAAGCACATTTAAAGCGGGTCTTGGCCTCTAGAAATTTTTATCAGTCGTGTGTACCCTTCCCATGTTTAGGTAAATTTTGTGTATTTGCTTTTGCTGTGACTAGTGAGCGCATAAATATAAATCCAATGAGCCAGTTTTATTTCCTGTCCTATCACAGGACGTGGTTTTGCATATGAAGTACATTGAGTGTTTTCCTCTACAATGTCAATTTAAAGGTCGCGATTTTAATGTCCCCATCACTGATAGATACAAAAGGAACATTGTTATTTTTATAATTCCGTGAACGAGCAATGTTAAGAAGGTAAAGGAATCATTAACTCGTATTGTTGGCTTCTGTGAAAAAGTGCAAGTGTACAGCATGTGATGAAGTACAAGGCCGTGCCCTTTACCTAAGGGAGTGCCTATAAGGCTTTATGCATGTGAGGACAAGGCTCAGTCTTCAGCTATTACTGGCCCTTGATCTACAGATAATGTTAAACACTGTAAGAAAACCATTTCCTGCGTGACAATACCACAAGACGAGCAGCTTCGCGTGTGCGAACACCCAGGACTATGTTCCAGGGGAAGCGACTCTTGTATGTAGGATGCCACATAGGGTCTTCATGCAGCTGTGAGGAGTATCTGCCATAATATGAAATGTTTACAATGGACAGTGAGAGTGACTATGATAGTACAGAGGACTCCGATGACCTGGCTACGTCTCCTTCCAGTTTACTGGTAAGTTCAAGGACGCAAGACTCTCAAAGTATCTCAAACTGCAGATTTCTTGGTTTTCCCTGCTTTTTATCTCTCGGTGTGCTCTCTAACAATTCTTCATACTGTGCGTGCCCTGTATTCACTATCTGCTAGTCAGAGGTCAGCAACCTTTTCACTCCCGGTGTTTTGAAATTACATTTCCTTAAAGCTCCGACACGCTTTATGTATCCTAGATATTGTTCACCTGCCAGGTAGAGAGACGGAGAAAGTCCCACTTCACAAGGATGGGATTCACAGAAGGGTCAGGCATGCGATTGAGGAGCTTTATATTAAGGGCAGAAGTCACATGTCTCCGTTACTAATGGGAGCATTTTGAAGAATTGAACACTGCTCTTGTTAGGTGCCTGACCTGTGTGACTCTGGACCAAAATAAAGCTCTTTCACAGACCCACGTTTGAGCGCCCGGTCCTTCTGTGATATCTTTTGTGTGATATCGGGCGAGTAGACCTCATGGGATTTGTAGTTCTAAAAGAACCAGTGTGCCAGTGTTGCTGACCCCTGATTTAGTATCTCCCTGCAGAGCATTCAGATTGCTCAATATCTAGGTTTCCCAGGTTTTGGTTCTAAATGTGCCCTCTACTGATGCTCAATACTGAAAGTCCCATGTCCAGGGTTTCCAGTATTCTCTGCCGTGGCAATATATACCATGGCATATAGACTAACCCAATAAGATGACCTAAAGTTTGACAGTTTTGTTCAGTTTCTCTACAAGTGATCATTACTGCATTCACCTGCCATATTTTTAGAATGTAATACCTGCCAGCTAAATAGGGTTCCCACCTTTTCTTAAAGCCAAACCTGAACACTTAACCAGATTTAGGCATTTTATTCAATTTTTGTTTAGTTAAACCTGGACACTATACAAAACATATTCGGTTACATCTTCATAAAACCGGACACATAATTCAAAACGCCAACTGTCCGGGTCAATACTGGACAGGTGGCAACCCTACACCTAAACCACCTTCATGCATAGGTAGTTTTTCATTATTTATTTTTTTTCTTAATTGTTGTAGCTATAAAGTTTGTGGTAAACCTTGAGTATTTTGTGTACATTATGGCAGCGTCACTCCAATCTTCTGTTTTCTTGTGCTCGCTACGCTTTCTTAGTCTCAAGCATGCCCTTAAAATTACAAGTAGCGTCAACAAACTCCATAGCACTGTACACAGAGTGGGACAAAACAACCAAATATACGTACACGTTAGACACCCTGATAAGAGGATAGTTGAGTGGTTTCTGTATTCGGTGTCGTGGCATCGCACCGCAGTCATATGGTTTATGCTAGCGACCTGGAGCTTTTCTATTTGCATATGAGCATATCACATTTTGACGTCCATCCTCTTGATTTTATTGAAGTGTTAGAGTAATTGTAATGGCTTGCTTCCTGCATCCACCAGTTAACTGGATTAAAACAACACCCCATGAACGTCTGACCCTGTAAGTAGAAGACTAGTTTATTCGTTCTTTTTAACCTGGAGTTTATTAACCCTGCAGTCATTGTGAAAGTGACACATACCTCTGTTTCGATTTGACTCTGTGCCTCTTCCTGTTTAAGGGACTTAGCCCTCTCCCGGCCCCGTAGAATTATACATTGTGTTGTTTATTCTATATTCACAGGCCCCTGCACTCAGACCAGGCATCTGGGTTTCTGTCCCTAGTAATGTAGACAGACCTCTTGCTCCCTCTAGGAGGTTTAAGTTGTCCTTCTCTGCCCCGGCGGCTAAAGTGGTCAAATTGTTTGGGGGTTACAGAATCTCTTGCACAGTTTGGTCCGTTTCAAAGCAAATGGCTTTTTTTTTTTCTTTCCTGTCTGTTTTATTTTGGGTTTTCTGTAAAGCCAGGATCTCCATCTCTGCGCCCCCCCCCCCCGCATAGTTCCTAAAATTCCCAGAATTCTTTGACTGCAAAAAATGACTAGAGAAACACGGAAGGTGCAGTTCAGATACACATGGGGGTGGGGTGGGGAGGGGGGTGCAGAGTTTGGGATATCAGCTATAAAGCTATGTATTCTTTGGTTTCTGACCTTGTTACTTGCTGCGTAAAGATAAGTAGAACTAAAAGATACAAGATACGTAGTTTTTTATGACGTTGTTCTTTATGTGAAAATTGCTTTTATCATAAAATTATTTATTACTATACCAAGGCATGACAGGTTTCCCTGTAACATAGAGGCCAAATTATTTTCCAAAGATAACTGATTAATCAAATTTTAGAGTGTAAGCTCTTGGGCAGGGTCCTCTTTTCTTATTGTTCCTGTGTAAGAAACTTGTTAAAGTTATGTTTGTTTTGCCTTACCCAAATGTACAGTGCTACAGCCCTGGGGCCTGTCCCACAACAAGGGCTGATGTCAGTTCGCTGTGGCTGAAGCCTTTGCTCGGTGCCAGATCGATGCCGAGCAGGGACCCAACAGGACGGACGTGGAGTGTCCTGCGTGCTGGGGAGGGAATCCCCATGACACTCCACTCAAGTCCTGGACTGCAGGAGCAGCACGGCCAGTCCCTTCCCATCCGGGCACTTTGGCGGCGATTGAGTGTCCGATGGGTCAGTCCTCCCCACAAGTAGCCCGCGGGCCGGTACTTTGAGACCCCTTGGTCTAGGGAATAGTCCTCTGGGACCCAAAAAGCCTTTCGGGGGAAGTACATAAATTAAGAGGAGTGAAAAGGACTGGAAGGAGACAAACGAATGGACGAGGTTAGGTATCCGTCTAAAGCAGAGGTCAGCAACTTTAGCCCTCCAGATTTTTTGGAAGTATATATCACATGATGCTCAGCTGCTAATTAGGTTAGCAGAGCCTCATGGGGAATTTTAATTCCACAATTACTGGATGACCAAGCTTACTGATCCCTGGTCTAGAGGGACCAGACTCGGGGGGTATCCTTTCATGATGCGTTCCATGGCTATCGGCCTCCAAATCTTGGTGTCTACTCCAGCCTTCCTTCTCACTTTAGATTGCAATGAGGACATTGGGAGGTCGGATTTCTTTTATTCTTGATCTTTTCAAGGACTGGGATTTCTCACTCTTTCATACCGCAAAGTGCATGCGCGAGAGCTCTGAATTTGACTCTGCCTCAGATACAATTTTGCATTCTTTTGGAGGCAATCTAGAGGACTGTTATTTATTTCTTGTACTATTATCAAAGCCCTTGAAATCATTGGGGATTGTGCTGCGCGTCTTGGGACGAAAGGTCTATAATTTCAACATTTTAAATGCATGCTTTGTGGCTTTTATTTAGTAAGCTTTTCTTCGTTTCCCCGCGTTTCGTTACACCCTTCCCTCGTCGTGTTTGCTGGACTGCTGGTGCCTGTGTTACACTGCTTATAGGGCTTCATTACATGCTGTGGATATTCCTGTTGGTAATGCAGAGCAACGAGATTACAGAATTCATCCTCGCACTAGTAATTACGCAGTATTACATTGCTTTATGGGAAATGTCTGGATTGTCATGTTCTGCTGAACCACTTTCAGATGTTTTTGATTTGGAAATCTTTCTCTTTCCTCAAATGATCTAATAAAGTACACTTTTGCAGGGATACAACGAATTTAAATTATTCTGCATAGATCTGTATTCAAACCCGAGTCCTAGGTCGTAATGTCTCTCAATGCACTCACACTGACGGCCAATGGATTGGTTGGGCGCTCGCTCAACCATCCAGTACACCCACGTTCACATGGCAAGTTGGGGCCTGGTGCTGCATCCAGGGTGAGCGAGTTTTCAAAACTATATCTAAAGGGTTAAAATGGTAAGGACTCAATGGGTTAATGCTTAAGCCCTTTGTTTTCCGGTCACCCGTTTTAACCCTATAATGTCCTTTTAAGTTGAAAACCTGCTTGTGTTGTGACTAGTTCCTACTATTAAGAAAGTCTTTTGACCAGGGTGTGTGTGTGTGTGTGTGTGTGTGTTCTCGTATATCACGGACAGGCATCTACGAAACACGACAGGTTTGTGTCTTTGCACCGGGAAGCCTACCAAGAGACAGACGCATTTGCTGTCCTATAGACGCCATGCTGGTTTGGTGAAAAGTTACGCAAATGAGTCCAAACCTGTGTTTGTATACTTGTAGCCTTGGATGATTTTTCACTATGCAAACGAGAACTAAAGTACATATTTCCATATTACCTCCTGTGTTTCTTAAAGAGATATTCTAGTAGTGTTACGTTGCTCCCTAAATATATTCTCTTTAACCCTTTCACTAACCTGATCGAGTACAGTCAATTGCAACGTTCCTGCAGGGGTCAAATATCGACCTAAGCTTGTTCTGGTCTTCTTTTGGAGCAGTGATAAGAAATTTTGTTTAGTGGTAAAGAAATTCATTGCTAATAAGCTCCAGAACGTGACCTAAAGCATTCACCTCAAAGCTTGCGCCCCCCAGGTTGCTGAACTACAGCTCCCATGATTTTCTGCCCATCTTTTGCATTCAAAGAATTATGGGAATTGAAGGCCAGCAACATCTGGCTGGCCAGTGTTTGAGATGCCTGCCCTTGTCAGCACATCGGACGCAACAGCAGATATGTTGAAATTGTTAAAGCTTTGACGTCAGCTTTATCCTTCAAGGAAACGTGGAGCCCAAGCTTTAATGTACATGTAGTACAGGGTTTCCCAAACCTGCCCGCAGGACCCTCTAACAGGTCAGATTTTATGGATCACCTTGAGGAAATGCAGACTGAATCCTGCAATCACTGAGCAGCAAATCCTATCACCTGCGCTGTGCTTCAGATATCTGGCAAACCTGGCGTGTCAGCGGGTCTTGAGGACAGGTTTGGGAAACACAGATGTAGTAGCTCTATTAGGCCAGCAGAAGGAGCCCTCTGCCTTCCAAATGGGGCTTACCTACACGGAACATACACATTACAGATGCTCATTACAGTCTGTAATGGAAAGTGTCCCTACCCCCCCCCCCTCATAAAACTGCTGGGTCCTTCCAGTGGTTTTATGGAAAGTCATTTGGTAGGGAAGGGGTTAGTTCTTGTCTCTCACAGAGCAGCATAGTAGTATATTGTGTCATTAGAGGAAAAAAATGGAAGTAGATTTCCTCTACAACAATCTTGTAATGTTTTTCATGAGAAATGAGGTCGGCGTGTGGACTTGACCTTGCCCTCCCGTCAGAGCCAGTCACTAGGCTCTCAAATACATGTTAGAGATGTTACATTACTAATGGTTTTCTATAGAAGGTAGTGGTTTGGCACACAAGCACAGTCCTGAGAGGCCCCTGGCTGAGTGAGGCCTTGGGCGGTCTCCTGTTTTGCCTAATTAAGGAGCTGCCTCTGGTCTGGGATCTATTGTAGTGTTGCTTACGTGGTGGCAGTTTTCTCTTGTGATTGCGCTGACTGTTTTGCAGCAGGTTGGTTACAGCCATGCCCTGCGTCTAATTATAGGGTCTGGCTTTTGTACAGTTTTATACTGTCGTCTTGGTTCTGTCTGAAATCACACCGCAGATGGAGCTGCCTATTGTCTATGTTGAGAATTACATGACCGCGCTAGGTGTAAAAACAGATGCAGTCTGGACAAAAGAGCTGTGCAAATATATTTAGTGTACCTAGGGTTGGATATGTATATAATCTCTGGTGTTTTTTGTTTCCCTCCCCATCCTCCTTAGGGCTGCTATGAACTGAAAACCCATGTACGTTTCTGCTAGAGAAGGATGAATAGAAAATGGTATGATTGGCTCTTGTTGGTACAGTTTTGCATCAAGGTTTATTTTTTCCGTAGACTTTACAGATGAACACTACATATCTACAATTTTTTATTTTTTTTATTTTTTTTTAAACAAAAATCAAATTATTCAAAAAAGAATTGCTGATAAGCTTATCTAGCAAAATGCGATATCCACATTGTATTTGGAGCTAAACTCTAACAACACACCATAGATTATGAAGAGGGGGTGTGTGTGTGTATATATATATATATATAATCTATATATATATATATATTAGGGCTGTGCAATATTGACAAAATAATCATATTGCGATTTCTTGAATGAATATTGTGATTTTTATTTGCGATTTAGCCAATTGTTTTTGCTTTTTCAACCATGCTACATACATTCTAAATGTATTCAGTATTCAGACCATGGATATAGTGCCCCAGCACGTGGATATAGTGCCCCAGCACGTGGATATAGTGCCCCAGCGGCCAGCACATGGATATACTGCCCCAGCTCACCTCTTTGCGCCGCGTGTTGCGCCGCGTGTTGCGCCCGCTGTGAGCTTCCGGTGGCTTGGAGCTTGGGCGCTCGCCTGGGGGAACCACGTGACGAGCCGCGAGAACGCGGCTGTACACGTGGTTCCCCCTGTGAGCGCTCCAAGCCGCCGGAAGTTTACAGGGAGCCGAGAATCGCAGCCTTATGCGATTTTAGAAATCGCAGGGCTGTAAATCGCGATTCGATTGCAATTAATTGCACAGCCCTAATATATATATATATATATATCTATATATATCTATATATCTATATATATATCTCTCGAAGATTAGCAGACCGGTCCACAATAATCACAGGAGGGTCTTCATGAAAACCTTTTATTGGGGCCATTTAAAACCAAACCCACCCACCCCCCCCCCATATGCCACCAGAGGTGGTCATAATTGCACAGGGACAAAACACGTAACAGACGGCAACAAAGAAGTTGTAAAAACATGCTGGTGGGTTAAAACCTAAGGAGGTAGGGAATAGAGGGGTTAAACATTAACCTGCCCTGACCCCCACCACACTATCGCTTCCTGTTTTAACTCTTTAGGTTCCTTTACAACCTCGCCCAAATCCAGTGCTGGGCTCCCTCTGATGTCTGCAGGATATGACACACTTTTATCCCAGCATGTCATGTGACCACAGGGAGGATGTGGCTAGTGGCTCTCAGTGCAGGAAGGCTGTGATGCTGTTGAATAAGTCCAATTCCCCAAGTCCTGAAACCTGAGCTTGAGGGATCCATGAGCCACGGTTCTGGGCAAGACTAAACCCCTGCTTTTGGATAGACCTTTAGAGGGAGGGGAGATTGCAGGGAGATTAGAAGTATGACCACTCAGATGAGATTGACTGATCACATGGTGTAGCGTGCCCCCCCTTTTATTATATGAATGGTATAAACCATGTGCTGATCAGGGACTGGCTCAGATTTATTTTCCAAATGGTTTTGTCTTGTGCAACAACATGGGCTTGAAGGGGAAGATGGTGTTATGTGTTTACTGCTAGTTACACTCATTCGGGGAGCAGATACGCTGGACAGAGGGTATGGAAACGTTTTACTTTTTACATCGTCATATACATCTTGTTTTTTTTTTTTTTTATATATATTTTTTAAGATCATGTATTCTCACACATAATGTTGAAAAAGGTGTATATAATCTATGGATATTGTATTGTCCGAGTGGGCCATAGAAACATGGGAAATTCCTGATAGTTGGCTCACGGAAGTGCAGCCTCTGAGTTAGCATTTTTTAGACGTTTATCTCTGAATCCAGAAATAACGCGGATGTGAATATCTTTTGTAAATATACATAATACACGCAGCACATCTTTGGCTCTGCAGCGGTTAACGTTGCACATTCATATGATATCCCTGTGGGATTTTATTACTTTTTTAGAGTGGTTCTTTATTTATAAAAAACGTTTTTCTTTACTACATTGTTTTGTTATTGTGAATATGCGAGCGTGCATTGGAAATCCGTAGCGTATGTTTGTGTGTATAAAAAAAAATATAGAATTATTTATGCATAGTGTGTTTGTATTAAAGCCTTTTAATCTTTTGCAAAGTTTTCCTGACCTTTCAGCCTTAAAGCCCAATACCCTGTGCTCAGATTGAGATTCCTGAATTCAACTAATTTTTTTTTTTTCCGTCTTTGCACTTGTAAAAGAACAGTTCCCTTGTGCACAGCAAAATGCATATGGTGTATAGTTTTTACCTTTTTTTTTTTTTTATACCACGAGTACTTGGCGTTTTCTGCTACTAATGACATGCCGTTCTTTATGCGTTTACAGAATTCTAAAATGAGGAAACTGTGTATTTGTGTTAGAGGCCAAGTTTATAAATTTATTCTTTTCACACTTGTTTGTTTTTTGTTCTAGTCCCAGACCATGAATTATGTTGGGCAGCTTGCCGGGCAGGTCCTGGTCACTGTAAGGGAACTGTATAAGGGCATCAACCAGGCCACCCTGTCCGGCTGCATTGATGTCATTGTCGTTCGACAAGAAGACGGTACCTACCTGTGCTCTCCTTTCCATGTCCGTTTTGGGAAGCTCGGTGTCCTGCGCTCAAAGGAAAAAGTGGTAAGTATGCTGGAATAAACGTCAAACAATAGAGTGCTTCTAGAGTGATGTCACAGAGAAGGAAAAGGGAACTTGCAGGGTGGACATAGGAAGGAATTGAGGACAGTTCTTCTTAGCTGTCCTGTGATTATTGAAAATTGGAAATAAATCATTGAATCCAGCTTATGTTTATGTGTGTAATATGTAGTACCAGAAAGCCACGTAACAATCAGAATTGTACCTGGTGTATGGGGGAGGGGGTTCTTGTCTCATTGACTTATTCCTGTTTAGGCACCATCAACAGATGAACATCATGATGCTTAACTCTTTTGTTCTATGGGCCTATGATTTCACTTCTGTTTACCTTTCTTGACCATACTATTCCATTATTCAGCATTTATGACTACTCATCCTAGCCCCCTACCTTTCTGCCATGCTCTTTATTGTTCAGATCTATGATTTTGCTTCGTTTAGGGGTTGCCTTGGTTATATTGTCCCTGTTATTTCTCTGGTAGAAAAGAGACGTACCTGCTGACTGGTACAAAAATAAACCTACAAAATATGTAATTGTCCTCTGCAGTAATCAATCATCAATTTAACTACGGTTGTTCTATTTTTGTTCTAATAAAATTGTGTTTTTTTTTTTTAAAGTAGAACTGTGGAGCAACAATCCCAATCCCCACAAGAGGGCAGTAAAATGTTATTTTTATATATATATATATATATATCTTTTTATAGTTGCTGAGATGTGTAAATGCCCTCTGCAATTCAAAGAACCGCTAACAGAGCTCATGTGCTACATTCCCCATAGGCAGCAAAGAACTCTGGGTAGGATATGCAAATGAAGTCCACAGCTTCTCACTTTTTTTTTCTCTTCATCTAGGCTCTGTAACAGCACAGAACATATATATATATCACACCATGGTGCAATAAAGTGGGAAATGCAGACTTCATTTGCATGTCCTTCCCAGAGTTCCTTGCTGCATATGGAGAATATAGCACAAGAGCTCTGTAAAGCGCTTCTCTGAATTGCTGGGATGTGTAAAATGTCTTTCACAATTCTAAACTTGATTTTGACCAAATATTTCACAGGCCTTTTTTAAAGTCACGGTATTTGAGGCGTGTTGGACTTGTTTCTGTAGATTTCTTCTACGCCTCATTTGGTTTCCTTGTGGGCTGCTTAATAATGTAATCCTTTGTACTCTGTTTATCAAATGATCAAAGGACTGACTCACCAACCTTAATCTCGGTTTTCTGCAGATCGACATTGAAATCAATGGCGAATCGGTAGATTTGCACATGAAACTAGGTGACAACGGAGAAGCATTTTTTGTACAAGAAACAGATGAAGAAAAGGTATGTAGCTTTCTTTTCAAAACTTCATATGAAATTCCTTGCATTATACACATGAATACAGGTATGAAAACCATTTCAAAAATGGCCTTAATCATGGCTTTCCTCCAAACCGCATGTATGTGTATGTTTTATTTACAAAGTCTGCTTTAACAAGAATGAGAAATGGCAGCTGGCAATTTCCTTCATTGCCATCGATACCTCACAATCCTCGGGGCAAACGGAGAGGCATACCACTGCCAACGGATATGTTGTGGTTCCTTAAAGGCCACATGTCATGTCCACAGAAAGATTAGCACATGTGAAAGGGAATCAATCCATTATGGGTTAGCCTTTTCTTGCCAACACATCTATAGTAAAAAAAAAAAATCTGAGTTATTCCCTGGTAAAAATATCACCGTCACTGACTTTTCATGGCATGCCATCGGGTATGTAACCGTTGGAGTGCTGTCGTACAGGATTGCCCTCCACTCATTTGGGGCATAGTTTCCTTTGCCATAGGTTTAATTATTGCCAGTGGATGATATGTAGACCTTTGATGCATTCCTGTTAATGAAGAGGTCAATCTTAACACCAAAAAACCTTTAAGTTTGCACTTGGCTAGATTTAATGTATGTTTAATTATATATTAATAGGTGTGTGTTTTTTGTGCTTTATCTTCATAGGAACAAGTCCCTGCACATTTGGCTACCTCACCTATACCCACAGATGGTTCCTTTTTCAAGAATGTCAGCACTCATTTGCCAAACTTCTTTGACGAGGAAAAGAAGGCTTTAGTGTCTCAAATATCAGAGGCAGAAATTATACCCACAGGGTCTGTGAAAAAGAAAAAGCGGAGGAGAAAGAAAATCAAAGTGGAGAAAAAGGAGGAACTTCCCCCAACCTCAGCAGTGGAGGAGATCTTTGACATGGATTTAAGCTCTGATGAAGGCAGCCCAATGCATCCTCCAAGGTATAAAAGAAACCATTAAGGTTTTCATCCTGATAGTATAAATTAAAAATAAATGTATCCCTTTTTTGGTTTGTTTCCATTAGGGATGCACCGATACCGATGCTAGTATCGGTATCGGGGCCGATATTGCCGTTTGCACGAGTACTTGTTACTCGTGCAAACGGCCCGATACATCCCGCCGATACCGGAAGCCAGCGCTGGGCCGGCTTGCCGGTATCCGCTGGGCTGGGGAAGCTGGCCGCGTGCATGAAAAGCACGCGGCCAGCGTTACCTTCCAGCGCGCCACATACCCATCCTGATGGTCCGGTCGCTTGGCAGTGATGCGGCCACTGGGCGCTCCTGTGACGCTGCCTCTCGGCTGGAGGCAGCGTCACAGATGCGCCCGGTGGCCACGTGATCGCATCACTGCCAACAAGCGACCGGACCTTCTGGGTGTGTGAGTATCGCGCACGCCGGAGGGGAACGCTGGCCGCGTGCTTTTCATGCATGCGGCCAGCTTCCCCAGCGTTCGAGCTGCGGGCAAAGCCATGAGACCTGGGGGCAAAGCCATGAGTGATGGGGGCAAATCCATGAGTGCTGGGGGCAAATCTCATATAAATTTTTATGCGAGGTCTGTTCTTATTGGAAAGCGTCACATGACATTAAATAAAAGTATCGGTACTCGGTATCGGTGAGTACTTTTAAAAAGTATCGGTACTCGTACTCGGCCTTAAAAAAGTGGTATCGGTGCATCCCTAGTTTCCATATTTAAATTAGTTATGTGGTGCAGATTTTTGGAAAATGTAAGGAATATGTATTTGCATATTGTAAAATGAACATTACTTGGCCATTACAGGTATGGAAAAATTGTACAGTTGCAAGAAAAAGTGTGTGAACCCTTTGTGAGTACGTGGAGTTTTGCATGCATTGGTCATAATATGGTTTACATGATCTTCATCTAAGTCACAACAATTTGAAAAACACAGTCTGCTTAAAATAATACAACACAAACATATGTTTTCATGTGTTTATTGAACATAACATGTAAAAATTCACAGTGCAGGGTGGAAAACGTATGTGAACCCCTAGCCTAATGACTTCTCCAAGAGCTAATTGGAGCCAGGAGTGAGCCAACCTTGAGTCCAATCAGTGTGATATTATTGGATGTGTTGCTGAAAGCTGTCCTGCCCTTTAAAAACACACACCAGTTTTGGGTTTACTGGCTTCAAGAAGCACTGCCTGATGTGAACCCTGCCTCGCAGAAAAGCACTCTCAGAAGACCTATGATCAAGAATTGTTGACTAGCATGAAGCTAGAAAGGGTTACAAAAGTATCTCCAAAAGCCTTGATGTTCATGTGTCCACGGTAAGACAGACTGTCTACAAATGGAGAAAGTTCAGCACTGTTACTTCTCTTCCTAGGCGTGGTCGTCCTGTAAAGATTTCTGCAAGAGCACAGCGCAGAATGCTTAATGAGGTAAAGAAGAATCCTAGAGTGTCCGCTAAAGACTTACAGAAATCTCTGGCACATGCTAACATTTTTGTTGACACATCTACAATAAGGAAAACATTAAACAAGAATGGAGTACATGGGAGGACACCACGGAGGAAGCCATTGCTGTCCAAAAAGAATATTTAAGCACGTTTGAAGTTTGCAAACGAGCACCTGGATGTTCCACAGCACTACTGGCAAAATATTCTGGACAGATGAAACCAAAATTGAGTTGATTGGAAAAAACACGCAACACTGTGTGGAGAAAAAAAGGCACAGCACACCAACATCAAAACCTCACCCGATTGTAAAACATGGCGGAGGGAGCATCATGGTTTGGGGCTGCTTTGCTGCCTCAGGGCCTGGACGGATTGTTGTCATTGATGGGAAAAATGAATTCCAGAGTTTCTCAAGACATTTTGCAGGAAAAGACCATCTGTCCGCCAACTGAAGCTCCGCAGAGGGTGGGTGATGCAACAGAACAATGACCCAAAGCATACAAGTAATTCAACAAAAGAATGGCTTCAACAAAACAAAATACGCCTTCTGGAGTGGCCCAGTCAGAGTCCTGACCTCAACCCGATTGAAATGCTGTGGCATGACCTTAAGAGAGCGATTCACACCAGCCATCCCAAGAATATTGCTACACTTTTGTGAAGAGGAGTGGTCCAAAATTACTCCAGATCGTTGTGCAGGTCTGATCTGCAACTACAGGAAACGTTTGGTTGAGGTTATTGCTGCCAAAGGAGGGTCAACCAGTTAAGTCCAAAGGTTCACATACTTTTTCCACCCTGCACTATGAATGTTTACATGTTCTGTTCAATAAAAACATGAAAACATATGTTTGTGTTGTATTATTTTAAGCAGACTGTGTTTTTCAAATTGTTGTGACTTAGATGAAGATCAGAGCACATTTTATGACCAATTCATGCAAAACTCAACGTAATCCCAAAGGGTTCACATACTTTTTCTTGCAACTGTAGTTGTGGACTGTGATCCGCTAGCATCTACTTTCACTAAAGGGATAGTGTAGGGTTAATACGGGAGGGGGGAAATAGATGATTCAATTTTAACCCATCCTCATACTCGTTGCACCTTTCCTCCCATTTTAACCCTTCATATATATTGTTTAAGACGTTACATTCTTTCCAGCATCAGGCTCTCTCGATGTTGGAGACTGGACATGCTTCCACTTCCTGTAAACTGCAGCTGTCATGTGACTGCGGAGAGGCAGCCAATCTGATGGCTCTTAATGTTCTCAGGATAACGTTCTTGATATTACAGTGTTTCTAGCAAGAAACATGGTTTTCCAAAGCCATGTTCTGTTTGTTTAGTCATTTATCTCCAAGATATACAAGTGGCAGTTGAATCTCTACAACAGGGGGTCGGCAACCTTAGCCCTTCAGATGCCTTAGAACTACAATTCCCATGAGCCTCTTCCAACCTGAGTGACTGAGCATCATGGCAGATGTAGTTCCACAACATCTACAGGACCAAGGTTGCTGACCCCCTGTTTTACAATATTCCTACCCTTAGTGCCTTGGGCTCAGTGGCACATCCTGACATACCGATAAATTGTCATACTGATATAGTTTTAAGTCTATCAAGGTTATTCACACGGCCCAGTAGGTGGCAGCATCCCAATATATAAAGGTTTAGCACTGACTACTTGTAATTTCAGTTTCATTGTGTTGTCTACAATGATACAGCTGTAACAATGAAACCACTCATCCTATCCACCAGGAGGCAGAATCCTCTTGTTAGTACAGTGCGGAGTTTTACTAATCCGATGCATTGTTTTGTATCTGCAATGCATACAACTTCTCTCTGCAGAGTTTCTTCAGATATACAGATTATTATAATAAAGGGTGCAGGCGTTTTACCTCGTCTGTAGTCAACATCTTGTGAAAATACCTTTTGTGCTAAATGTCAGTCAATAGTAATAGTATAGTGCAGATCTCCTTTCTTACATTTTATAATTTATGTCTTCAGTGGTTTCTTTAGTATATTTTATTATTATTAATCTTTTATAAAGCGCCATCATATTCCGCAGCGCTGTACAATGGGCACAGTATAGACAGGGTTACAATACATTGAACAACCTTCAACAAACCGGTACAGGAGGAGACGAGGGCTCTATTCACGTGGGAACTCAAAATCTAGAAGGGTTGGGTTGGAAACAGGAAGAGAGGACTGCAAGGTGAGTCGGGTGGTAGGCTTCCCTAAATAGGAATGTCTTAAGGGAGCGTTTGAAGGAAGGGAAACTAGGGGAAAGTCTGACTGTACGAGGGAGAGTGTTCCAGAGGATGGGGCTGCACATGAGAAATCCTGCAGTCTATCATGGGAAGAGGTGATGCGGCGAGAAGCTAGGCGCAGGTCACTGTTTGATCTTAGGGAGCAGGCTGGGGTGTATTTGGTGATTAGTGAGGACAGGTAGTGGGAAGCAGAGTTAGTGAGAGCTTTATATGTCAGGGTAAGGATTTTGAATTTAATTCTGTAGTGGATGGGGGAGCCAGTGAAGGGACTCGCAGAGGGGAGCGGCAGTGGATGAGCCTGGCAGAGGCGTTCAGAATGGATTGTAGGGGGCGAGGCGGGAGAAAGGGAGGCCAACTAGAAGATTATTACAATAGTCAAGTATTCTAAGATTATTCCATCATTTACCTCTCTTTATTATGCAGGAATTTCAGTTATTTCATGTTGTAGAAATACATTCCCACACCCCTGAATGTATCATGAAGATCCGGGCGCTTGGCGAGTAGTTTATTTTTAGATGCAGACTGCGGACTAATTACAGGGACGCCCCGATACCGGAAGCCGGCTTGCCGGCATCCGAGGTGCTTGGGAGGCTGTTTGAATGCTCTATCGGCATTCAGACAGCCGCCCCTGGAGCTCTCAGACGCATACTTACCTTCCTGAGCGGCGCCGACAATGTCTACGCGCTTCCGCACGTTGAAGGACCCAGCCGCGATCACGTGGGAGTCCCACGTGATCGCGGCTAGGGGTCCTTCAAAGAGCGCAGGCACGAAGACTTCGTCGGTGCCGCTCGGGAAGGTAAGTATGCATCTGAGAGCTCCAGGGGCGGCTGTCTGAATGCCGATAGAGCATTCAAACAGCCGCCCCATGTCTGGTCTGGGGTCTTAGCTGGGGGGCAGTATCCGTGAGCTGGGGGCAGTATCCGTGTGTGAGCTGGGGCAATATCCGTGTGCGAGCTGGGGCAGTATATCCGTGTGCGAGCTGGGGCAGTATATCCGTGTGCGAGCTGGGGCAGTATATCCGTGTGCGAGCTGGGGCAGTATATCCGTGTGCGAGCTGGGGCAGTATATCCGTGTGCGAGCTGGGGCAGTATATCCGTGTGCGAGCTGGGGCAGTATATCCGTGTGCGAGCTGGGGCAGTATATCCATGTGCGAGCTGGGGCAGTATATCCATGTGCGAGCTGGGGCAGTATATCCATGTGCGAGCTGGGGCAGTATATCCATGTGCGAGCTGGGGCAGTATATCCATGTGCGAGCTGGGGCAGTATATCCATGTGCGAGCTGGGGCAGTATATCCATGAGCTGGGAAATTATCAGGACAAGTTGATCGTCCTGAGGGACAAGCAGATTGGACTCCTACTTAGTCCGTTGGACAAGTAGATTTTTTTAAAATTTCCACACCCCTGACCTTACATAGATTAAATACATATGGAATATTACTGTCGTTGTATAGCACGTTCAGTTTCTGCAGTGTTTACAGTAAGATTTTGGCGTTAAAGTTGTTTATCATTGAAAAATAAAATTGTTCATTACAATAGAGAACTGTTTTGTATTGTGGTTTTAAATAGCCTTCTGGTAAGAATTCTTATTTGTACATCAGAATCATGGCTGAAGTACTGGAATGAAATTCTAACAATCCTGTATTACTTTAATTCCAGCTGTGGGGCTCCTTATTAATGTGATGTTGTTGCCTTTGAAGGGTTTGATACGTTCCCTCTGAAGCATTGCTTAGCAGGTATCTGTCGCTGATCTGAAGTAGCTGGTTGTTGATCACTAGTTATGACACGCTCGGCACTCAGACGCCTGCTCGGCTCACAGTTGGATTTAGCGTGATATAGTTGGGGTCACGATCGATCACTGGGTAATCTGCATGTAATGCGCCTCTTCGTTGTTGTGTCTTGGTCAGACAATCTCCTTAAATTCAAGCTGTGTGATTAACGGCTGTGTGTCATGAGCTTGGCATCCGCTGCGTGTTCTCCCAGCGAAAATCTCATCTCTGCAAGTAATAATTCCTCGTTCTGGCTCTCTTTCATGGCCATGCATTTCCCATCCTCCATAGTGGACAGCGGACCGGTAGAACGCTGGAAAATCTTGCTTTGATTTGGATTGCTGTAGTCTAATCCCCTAATGATTATACGCATTGTTTTCACGTTGCGGATCTGCTATGTATTAGGGATGTTGATTTGAATGTTGAATTCATGCAAACAATTTAAGAATCCTTTCTCAGCTGGCTATAAATATCAGGCTGCATATTATGTTTTGCTTTTGATGTTGGCATTTGCTTTGCAATCAGGTCAAGCCTCTTGGATATTGATAGCTCCTCGATAGGGTATGGCGGTGGCTGTTGGCCTCTATATTTTAAAGGCCACAGACTATAAGCTCGCGATGACCATGGAGAAAGCTCTGAGGAATATGGTAGAGAAGTTTAATTTTTAAAGGTCTCCATGTATGAATAATATGATTTATACATTTTTAAAAACAAAATGCACATTCAGTGTGAAAGCAGAGACTTGCTTTGCTTCCAGAGTTTGCTTGCTTTACTCCCTGTATGCAACAGTGAATTCTGGGTATGAAATGCAAATGACGTCTACAATTTCTCACTTTTGCATCAAATGTATGCTTTAGCACAGACACCCTTACAGCCATTGCAGTGCAATACTAGATGACTTCAGACATTGTTCAGGGTATGTAACAAGGCACTCCTGGATTGTCATTTTGGCCTTGTTAGCCTTCATTGGCAGGAGACAGGCTTGTGTTTTGTTGCAGAATGATGCTGATTCGGGCGGAAAATAACTTGAGGCAGAACAAAAATTTGCTTTTGAAAGCCTCCATACCATAAACTACATGACCTAGTCTAAATTATTCTGAAGAAATCTGCATGTCCAAGCAAACCACATCCTTGCTTTGCCCACAGAATTAATTTGCTGCACAGCTTTGCTCGGAAGTGCAGAGGTTTTTCACCAGGATTTATTTCTTGTAACTTGCGGTATGGTAGTTTTTAGTCTCCTTTTGTCCTCATTTAACCTACCTGGCGGCATTCCCGAGTGTGACTCGGGGTTAAATTTCGCTACCGCGAACGGTATCCCCGAGCCACACTCGGGCTGCATACTCACCCCCTCCTGTGCTCCTTCGCTGCCCCCCCGCAGTGTGATTGCGGCAACTTGCTTCCTGGTAACGCTCCCTGCAAGTCACACGATGCAGGGGGGCGGGACCGGGCAGCAAACTAAAATAAAATATTCCAATGTAAAATTTCGAGCAGCATGACCTGCTCATGAACGTCCACTAGGTGGCACTAAAGGATCAGAAACAGACCATACATACAGTCTAATATTGCACCCTTGTTTTCTGAAAGATTTCAGCGTTTTTGCTTTGATTATATGATTTGAATATAATTTACTAGCATTATTTTGGATAATTGTTTTTGGGAAAATAAATTTATGTCATGTTTCAAACTTTATCGGACTCAGTGAGCCATATTACCTACTTGATGCTAACTTAACCAGAGCTTTTGTAAACTTAACCTCCATAGGCTATAATGGCTCTGGGAAGTTTACAACAGCTCTGGTTAAGTTGGCACCAAGTATGTAATATGGCTCTGGGAAGTTTACTAGACTCTTGCTTGAACGGATTTCAGTGCGTTCTTATTACTGGCTTACTATATATATAAAAAAAAAAAAAGGTTTCCTTTAAAAAAA
Source organism: Leptobrachium leishanense (assembly GCA_009667805.1). Taxonomy (NCBI): domain Eukaryota; kingdom Metazoa; phylum Chordata; class Amphibia; order Anura; family Megophryidae; genus Leptobrachium; species Leptobrachium leishanense. Next base: position 108,726,348 of record CM019067.1, on the reverse strand, counting down.
AATTGAGACGCTTTTAGACACAAAATTTTGAAAAAATTAGACTGCCGGGGAGGTTAACCATGGGGTACATATATTGGCATTTTGGCAGGCTTCTGCAATGTATGATCATATTTTGTAGTCAGATCTTCATAGTTTATTCCAAAATTGTGTTTTATTTCTTTTAATCTTTAAAAAAAAAAAAGTTGTGGAGTACTCTGAATTTGGTATGTTATAATGTATATATGTGTTACGAGACCCATGTATTTGTCAATGTAACGTTAAACGCCGCCATTCTTTTCTGTAGGTCTTCATCAAGCACCGCATTGAAGGAGGATGAGAACAGAGAAGCATTTATCTGCCATACCTCAGATCATTATGCCCTGTCTGATGGTGACTGGTCTCCACTGGAAAGGTAAAAACATTGCTGGGAGTTATTGAAGCGCAGCTATGTTCAAACCTTTCCACAGCTTTCTGTGACTAGTTTGACGTTTGGAACGATCCTAAAACTAAATTATGTAAAAACCTAAAAGGTTTTGGTAACTTTTAATATTTAACCAGTTGACTATCGCAGTGCACAGTAATTGATAAACGTTTTTAATAATATTCAGCTGTTTCTGGGGAATACAATCATTATCACAGAACCCGATTCAACAATCTAAAACCTGCCATGTGGTCTGATATGCAAACTTGTGAAGCAGCAACTTAACCAAAGCACATTTGTTGGGGGGGGGGTCAATGTAAAAAAAATAATGCATGTAAATATGGAGAATGCTGAATTAATTTTGGGTATGTTGTGAATCCATTACAATGTCCTTTTAATATAATTTACTATAATGTCATAAAACGCTTGCAGCGTTTCAGCACACATTTGAAAGCATGTACATCTTCTACTTCAGTGCATTTTCACAATCAATGGGGCCAAAAAGTGATTCAGAATTGGAAGTAAAGCCATCTGATGGGATGCATCGGACAGAATCGCACATGGAGTGGACATGGGGAGGTTTCCCAGAATCTACAAAGGTGAGTTGCTTTGTCAATTTATTTTCCTATAAGGTTTTAGAATGCTTATGGCTAGTGTCTATAGACGCCTATGAATCTTAACATGTCTGTTATTTAAGGTATGCAAGAAGGAAAAGCCCGAACATCCAAGAACCGCCACAATCACCCCATCTGAGAATACGCACTTTAGAGTAATCAGCTCTGAAGCACTGACTGGGTTATCTGAAGATGTACTCGTGGAGGACTCTGTATGCAAAATAGTAAAGCCAGAACCTCGCCCATGCTCCATTAGTGTTCCAGTAGAAACTGAGGAACCTTCGGACGCTACCCCTGAGAGCAATCTCGACTCTCCAGCTTTGCTGGAGGAACCGCTCCCCACCGAGGGTATTGATGCAGTATCTGATCTGAAGCCGTCATTAAAACCAGACTCTCCATCCAAAAAGAAAGGTAACGCCTGCAAGGAATTACCTCCCCTAAAATATATTAAATTAACGACAGCCGGAGTCTAATGTAACTTAAATTTGTGTTAAACACAAACAGGTGTGCGTAAACGGAGCCAGCATCAGGCACCAGGTGATATTTATCTGGATGACTTAAATGTTTTGGAGCCAGACGTCGCAGCCCTCTATTTCCCTAAAAGGTAGGACATTTAGTTTACCTTGATCCATAGTACCACTTATTCTATAAACGTACCTTTCATCCTTGCTAGAAGTGCTTTTCACAATTAACCACTTGGTGTCTTGGCGAAAAAATATATTAAAATTTGGAGTTCTGTTATCTTCACCTCTTCCTGACCATCAACAGGTTAATTTGATCTTTCTAAATAGCTATGGGTGCCTAAGATCATGGGAATTCGAACTCTACATATTGCAGAGAAGTGCAAACGACATTAGTTTGAATATAAGCTCCAGAACACATCCCGAAAGTTCAGTACATTTTGGCTTGGCAGCAGATGAAATGCAAATCCCAGCACTGAGCTTGGTGTCTGGAATAGACGCTGACTGTGTCTGTAGTGTAGTATACAGCAGCGTAAATTTACCTTCACAGGTAGTTCCCTGCCTGTCAAATATCATATGCCTGTATAAGCATTTCAAACCTCTTTTTTACTAGTTCAATTATAGTGCGTTTGGTGGTGATAGGGTTAAGGAGATATTTGAAGTGTTTTCCATAAAACAATTAGCTTCTGTTAGTGGTCTTATGGAAAATCACTTGGTGAAGGGATTAAAGGAGGTTAATTAAAGAAATGGAGTGCATGATGCGGCTGATGAAAACGAGTGATATAGAAACCCTAAGAAAATATTTTTCCTCTTGATTTTATATCAAAGGGAGGACAAAAACTGTTTTGATTTCAGGACGGCAATCAGATATCATCATGGAAAGTTTGTTTAAATACTGTAACCCTGCACTTCCTGCTCTACAGAGTTATCCATCATTTTGAAGGATTGATCATGAAAGCGTTTTTCCATCATCTCACACGATGGCTCTTTATCTCCCAAACCCTCTGACCTGACAACTCTACAAAATCTGTTTGAGTTGTAAACCATGTTAATATAATATCCTTCAGTTAATCAGACATTCCGTGTTACAATCCTTTGCTAGGAGGAGTCATTTATTTTACCCAATACACCCCCCCCCCCCTCTCTTTGGTACCTTTTAAGCAAATTTGTAACACTTTTTTTGTAATAAAATCTTTGGAAGACATAATCAGTGTTTTGCCTTTTAAACCTGGGGTCAGCAACCTTTGCCCTCCAATTGTTTTGGAAGTAAATCTCCCATGATGCTTAGCCACTCATTAGGTTTGCTGAACATCATGGGAAATGTTGCTGACCACTACCTTAACCCAAACAACCTTTTAACATAAAACTGCTTATTAAGCTTTACTTGAAATCTAATCTTTTTTATATATATATATATTTTTTTTTTTTGGTGGGGGGTTTGTTTATACATTCTATGAATGTTTATATTGTTATTGCCATGAGCGGTCCCATAGTTGTGTTTTTGGTAGTATAACATGTAACCTATTCTCTCATAGTGAATCGGATACTGTTGGTCCCCAGCAGTGGGTCGAGTCTGAAACCTTGTCTGGATCACAATCACCTCAGTCTGTGGGCAGTGCAGCTGCTGACAGCGGTACAGAGTGCCTCTCGGACTCTGCCATGGACCTGCCTGATGTTACCCTTTCACTTTGTGGGGGTCTCGGTGAAAACGGAGAGATCTCCAAAGGTATGTGTTTTTAGAAAAACTGTTTCAGATGACCCATGGCTTACTTGCTGTATCTCCATCATTTGCTAACGGCACTTGAATAGCTTTTTGAATTCTTGTTTACGTCATGTTCTTGATTAAGAGACGTGCTGGCTGTTTGTGGAATAAGCAGTTCCAGGTCTTGTGTACATAATGGGAGTAAGCTACTGGGACTGAAAGCTGGACCTGACTTGCTGATTATGTGGCGTTCCAGCTGCAGTGACGTAAATGTATCTAAAACTTTAATTTCAAGACTTTCAGAACACCGAAAGCTTTTCATTGATGGACCTTTTCACAAATCCTTTTAAAATGTGTCATGGTATGTGCTACCTGCACAGCCTCCTTTCAACTTTAACCTGGTACCTGTCTTCAATGTTAGTTAAGAGTATTTATAAAGCACTAGCAACAATAGTAGAGAGGACTCTGCTTGAGAGCTTACAATCTAAGAGGAGAGGGGTGACACACTAGGTGAGGGTAAATAAAGAACCTGTAGTAGCGGGGTGCATGTAGGTTGAGTGGGAAGATGGTGCAAGAAATATACAGTGAGGGATCATGGAGTCAGCCAATAGGCTTCTCTAAAGTAATGTGTTTTCAGAGACTTCTTGAAGGATTGGAGAGACGGGGAGAGTCTAATGTTGTGGGGGAGGGAGTGCCATAGAAAGGGGGCAGCTCAAGAGAAGTCCTGAAGGCGAGGGTTGGGGGTGCGGGCAGCTGTGATAGCATTAGGTCATTGGCAGAGCGAAGTGGACAGGATGGGATGTACCTGCTAATAAGGGAGGAGATGTAGGCAGGGGTGCAGTTATGGAGAGCTTTGCATTTGAGCACCAATATTTTGAGCCAGTGTAGAGATTGGCAAAGGGTGAGGTGTGAGAGTTGCAGAATGTGAGGTGTATGAGCCTGGCACAGGCATTCATTATAGACTGCACAGGGAGAATCTGGGATCTCTTAAGGCCAGAGAGAAGGAGGTTACAGTAGTCAAGACTGGAAATAGTAAGAGCTTGGATGAGCATTTTAGCAGAGTCCTGATTAAGACCAGGACAGATGCATGCAATGTTTTTTTTTGGTTGAAATAGCAAGATTTGGTTAGTGAAGGAGAGATCAGAGGCTAGGAGGACCCTGAGGCAATGAGCCCGGTGTTTCCCATCCTCCACCTTTATTTTTTCTTCATCTTTTCCTTGCATTTTCACCCTTTCAGTGAGTTGTATCCTTTTTAATGATCTGGAGGTGTCATCCTGAAGTTAAGACTTGTCAGGACCATATTGTTGATTAGTGCAGTTTGCTGGTCTGTCAAGGATTGAATTATTCAGGGGCTCGCTATTGAATGGAATAACACAGCTATGGGTAGTAGTATGTATAGAAATACCCACAAATTGTGATGTTCTGCCTTAGATGATGTTGGTGATTTTTATTCTTATTTTTGAAGCCAACTGGCGTGTAACGTTTTAATTAAATATTATGTTGAGTATAAATTGCAAAAAAATATTACTAATGTACAAGCACTAAATCATGATGTATAAATCTGTGTAAGATTCCTGTAGACCACCAGGGGATAAAGGTGCCTTCTATTGTAACATTTAAAAAAAGTGGCAGAGGTGGGTAAATAGTCCACTCACATGGTAGAGAGCCGATCTCAGGCCCTCAGTAGTAAAACAACCTGTTTCCCCGTTTTTGACTTTTGGAAGAACATTCAAAATAAAATGATTGAATTCTAATGTTGTTATACATTTACCAGTCAGAATGGATTATTTAATGTGCCGTGCAAATTCCATTTATCGGAATGGTTGCATTTTTTTCTTCTGTATTGATCTTACTGGTAAGTCCTGTCTGATACTTATGACAATTTTTTTATTTTAATTCGAAACTGAATCTGACTTAAACTCCTTTATTTTATTAGAGAAATTCAAGGAGCACCTTGTCACTTACCAGCATTTTTCAGAGAACCCGGGAATCATCGACAATCCTAACTTGGTGGTACGGATATCAAACAGGTAAAAACCTAGTTTTTATAGGTGAGGCTCAGCAACACAGCGGTGATTATTAATGCAGAATCAGTGGCTGAATTGAGTTTGTCGAAAATTGTATTCTATCTATTGTGTCTCCCTTTTTAAATAGCTGTCTGAGGCATGCGAGTAGCATGTATGATCTGAGGTGAATATATATCCTTCGTCTGGACTCTTACTAGAGCAAATTTCAGAGTTCTTTGACAAATCTAGAAGCTCGTTATAACGCATGTGCTAATGATGTGGGTTTGTTAGTTTACTACTTTTGTTGTACTTTTTGGTTGCAATTACTGTTACAGCTTAGTAGGCAAAGATAGGCATTAGACGCATTTTTATCCTTTTATACAAATATTATTCGATTTGTGATATTCTACAAATGTCTTGATATTCTCAACATCCCAAACCTATCTTTCCAGGTATTATAACTGGGTGTTGGCAGCTCCCATGATCCTGAGTTTGCAAGTGTTTCAGAAAAACCTACCCAAGGTAATGTTAATGACAAGTTGACACAAGACGTGTTTCTCTCTTCTTTCTTTTTATCTGGACACTTTCACGATAAAGGCTCTTCCTTACAGAATACTGTAGAAACGTGGGTCAAGGAAAAAATGCCAAAGAAGTCTGGAAGGTGGTGGTTCTGGCGGAAGAAGGACAGTATGGTTAAGCAGGTAATTTGGAAGGAAAGGTTGTATCGTAAGCTTTCTGGCCAACTTGCTTGGATTCATCTGGAGACGCCTTGGCTGTTGTAGGCATAATGTGCGCACAAAGGCCATTTGAATATTCATCCTGCTACATCTGGGAAGATGTTGACTTGCTTTTGCTAATATTTTTCCCATGTGATATTATCTTGGCACATGTACAAAAATGTATAATAACATGCGTGTTTTTTTTTTTTTTTTTTTTTTTTGCCCAACATGTATTGTGCATGCATTTTTTTGGTACTTCAGAATTTCTTGGCTGATTATTACTGGCAGAGCTCCTTTTCCCTTCTGTCATTTGTTGGATTTGTCTTAAATTGCTATAATCCAATGCAATCACAGGAAGCCTTTCAATATTGGTAAATTAGACTCTATTATATGGGGCAAAGTGCTTGTTTGTGTACGTGTGTGCTGCCATAGAAGCCATGAGGAACCCAGCCATTTCCACACACACTTGCAATATTGTATTTATGTGAGTGTTTGTGTATTGTCATTCTTTCATGATTAAATATGAGCCTGTGAGGTTTTTTGGCACATAATGAGGGAGAGGTAACCGGGCTGTACAATAGAGCGCATATTAACTGTGAAGGTTGGCTTATAGGAGCAGTAAATATTATTTTTAATGTTGCTGCGCACACATTAACAATATCCAGTGCATTCCATTTTAAACTTTTCCAGATCTTGTGTCTATTTTCTTGTATAAAAATAAATCGACAAATGTATTTTCTTAACAGCCAGATACAAAAGAGGAAAAAAATGATGCAGAGTTAACCACGGAGCAAACCCTGGAAATAAAAGAACATTCAACTATCAGGTATGTTCAAGAATCCTCTCTAAAGGAATTTCACATTTTCGTATTCTTTTCGTCTCAATAGTTCTAAGTTTGAGGAATATACATCTTTTTTATCATTTTTATTTGCGTTGTTTGTTCTGCTAATCGGGTCTGTTTTTTGGGGAGTTCTTTTCATATTTATCACTTTTGGTAACAATGTAACCTTATTAGTTGTTGTTCTTTCTAAAGTGTTTTCCTTAGTGTTTCCATCCCTAGATAGAAGATGTGCTTTGCGCTATTTAAAAAATCCTGAGATTTGAAGGAATTTTGGCATGCTAAGGCTAGGGTCAGACTGAGGCAGTGCGAACGCGCGTTCTGGCGCACATAATCACGGCCGCACTAGCAGCAGATGCCGGGCAATGACAGCCAATATACGAAGTACGGTCGCACAAAAGTCCGGCCGCGCAACGCAAGTGGAAAATGAACGCATTTTTTCGAGAACGTTAACCGCTGGTACTGACGTACAGAGTGCGCTGCGGCCGCATAGCAGCGTGTGTGCGTGATTAGGAGATGTCAGACGCTGCTAGTGTGCGGCCAACATAACGTTCAAACAGCCGGATTTCCCTAGACTTCTTTTCACCCCATCGTCATGAAATACGTCCAGAATTGTGCATCGTCTGACCACTTAAGCGTATTCCGTGAAAAAATGCGTGCGCACGCATCGACGTACATTTTGACGGTGGCCGCAGAAAATGCGCTCATCTGTCCCTAGCCTAAGCAGACAGATTATAAAAGTGCCTGCAAATCTAAGCTCCAGTGACAGGAACCAGCAGATCTGTACCACTTTAACATTTTAGTGGGTATTTAGCTGTGCAGAAAGCTGAATTAATTTTGAGTCACAATTGAAGGCATTTGCCCATATTCCAGCCAGGGCTGCAATAAGTAGCTGATACATGGAGATACCTTGAGTATCAAACGTTCACTAGGGGTCTAATCCCTCCCTGCGAATATATCGGAGTGGCACATAGCCACTCGTTGGCTTGTGAGCGTACCTTTTTAAGGGCATTTTTACTCTAATTTCTACAGAAAGCATTTGTAGATGTGGGGGATTTTCTGTAGGACTCTACGGGCACTATTCCATCGTATTCCAACGGTAGCATTCAGATGAGTGTTACCGCCAGGATAAGTGACTTGAACCCCACCCCCCCCCCCATATTACCTTCCTGACGCTTTAGATACACCTAAAAGCTGGTGCTAAATGATTCCGCATTTGCAAAATCATTTAGCATCCACTAAAAACCCTCCAATAAATCCATACTCTCCCCTCATCCCGCAGCGAACGGTGGCACGATCTGCTACTTCTGTCCTGAGCAGAGTGAGACTAGGAACAAATAGTTCCTAGTCTCCCTCCACTCCCGGCACGGCCCGGAAGCACAAACCTCTATGGAGTCCTACGGACTCCAGGAGGCGATACTCGCAGCATAGCTAACTGGAGTATCCAGGCGGTTAGCGCTACATTCCGGGGCAAGGTGCCGAGGTAGTGCCTGCTACGTAATCTCGTGCTAAAATGGGGACACTATGGGGGAAAGTACAGGCACGGATTTTCCCCGTTAGCGTCCCCATTTTAGCTCAAAGTAGAGAATAGGACCCGTTTATATTTTATCCTTGTTGAATCCTTGCGCAAACATCCTTGTGGTAATATGGTTTTATGTTAGATGTTGCACTACTGTTGAAAATTGTATCTTATGCGTGAATTTTTGCATATATATGCAGTAAGAAAAGTGTTAGATTTTCGTATCCATTAGTTAGTGCACTTGGTTAATCTAAACGATTTATAGAATATTTATATAAATTATTTTTTTGTGATTTGTAGCACTTATATTCGTGTTCTTTGCACCACATTCTCTATTAATCATTCCGTATTCACTCAATATATAAAGAATGCCTGATTCTCTCCCCATTATGTTACGGTGTTAGTTTTTTTTATTGTTGTTCTTAATCAATCATAAGGGAATACAGCAAAAGTGTTATGAGCCAAACATTCTCTCTCATTGCCATGTTTGGAGACCTGTAACAAGCTCCACATTAGCATATCCTTGGCTGGCAATGTTCAATAAGTAGCTCGGTAAAATCACTTGGAAATGACCCAGACATAAAACATGCTATTTACACCTGCTTAGTGTTACAGCTTGACAAATCTGAATTTAGGCAATGCATTAAATATGTCCTAAGATTTTGACCATACAAGACACATAAAGGCATACAGGGTTATTCAGAGAAAGGTGAAAAGCAGGAGAATGACTGGAGAATGGAAAATTCTAGGTCAAAGTAGCCAAACCAGAAAAATGCTCCCATTTATCTCCCTTTCCAAATTGGCTATTTTGTCCTAGAATTTTCAATTTTCCAGTCATTCTCCTGCTTTTCACCTTTCTCTGAATAACCCTGAAAGTGTGGAAGAAATCTTGTAGAGCCATTGCTTAACATCCCGCTGTACTGTTTTAATTTCCCTGAAACTTCATAAAAGCAGAGCTTGGGGTGTGAGCTGGTAGTAAACACGAAGGGCCATATCACCTCTGTAGCGTTGGCGCTCACATAAATGAGTGTTAGTGCTAGGTCAATTGAGGCGATAGCGTGCCGCAAAGATCACCTCCCAATCGCTAGCGGGTTAAAAAAAAATCCATTAGCACATAAGTATTAGCGCTTTTTGGCACGTGCTTACTGTACTTTATGCTTCCTATGCTTAACATGGGGAGTGCAAAGAGTAAGTCCTAGCGATAGTGGTGAGTAGTTAGCGTTGACTAAAAATGCATGCTACAGCTTAGAGCTGGTGCTAATTGATTCAGCTGGATTAACCCCCCCCCCCTCAAAAAAAATCACATACCCCCCTCTCATCCCTCGGCGAGAATAGCGGCGGCTCGATCCGCTGCTTCTGGCCACTGGGAGCAAAAGGAGACTGGGGAAAAAAGTCCCCAGTCTCCCTTCGCGATCACTCTTTCAACCAGCAGGATCTCGTGAGAGTTCATGTAACTCCGCAGGAAAAGCGTCCATGGAGATGCCTCGAGCATCCAGGAGCTTAGTGGCCGCTACAGGCCAGACTGCTGGATTCGGTGCGTAATGCCGCGTAATGTGCTTGTAAAATGGGAATGCTAAGGGGAGATTTGTAAGCATAAATTTTTCCCCTTGGCGTCCCCGTTTTATAGCTGTAGGCACTTGATAGTGCCCGAAGAAAGATGTCCCAGACGATATTGCCCATCCTCATAATGAAACCGACTTGCAAAACTAATATCTCCATTTAAGGCACGCACACATAAATATTTTCTTCAATTTTGTGCAAAATTATAAGTGTTAACGTAAATCTGACCTTCACCAGGGGTCAGCAACCTTGGGCGTCCCCACGGATGTTTTGGAAGTACTGTTCCCATGATGTTCATGTGCTCATTTGATTGACAGAGCCTTGTGGGAAATGTAGTTCCAAAACATCTGGAGGATCAAGGTTGCTGATCCCTAGTGGTACACTGTAATCCAGATAAGTGTCCCCCTTTTTATGGTACCTAGAGATACATCGGCTGCATCCTCCTGATGAGCCTAATAAAGCCTAAAATTATTCTTTGGGGGTTGTTGTATTTCTTGTGCAAAGGAGACCGCCTCTGGATTTCAGTTCTGGTCGCCCTTTTGGATGAATGCAGGCGGGTTTGCATATGCTATAGTCTGCTCTGATTTCACCAAAGACCTGACTGGGAGGTCACCGTAGGACAGACCACTTATGCCATTGTTGGTGTTCTCAGAAGACTGTTCTTTAGCACAGTCAGATGCCAGTTAACCCCTTCACTCTCAAGATGGAGATAACTCGGGTCCCCAAAGGCACCTTGAGGTGCCTGATACAGAGCTATCTCGATCTGCAGTTGAGCAGGACAAAAGCAAATTGAATTTGTTTGCTGCAAACAAATTTTGTTTTGCTTTTGGGATTCAGAACATTCCTCTAAAGTTTTGTCACCGCGGGCATGGTGCTTTAAACGAACAGGCCTTTACAGCTGATGACAGGGAGCCACGAGCTGCAGTTGTAACTGCGGTAGCTCTGAGATGCCGACTCGTGCCTGCCAAATAGGTTATTACAGTAAAGATTGCATTGGGAATTGTCCCAAATATTTCTAACTGTAGAATTAAAATAATTTTCCAAAACACGCAGTTTCCTGATGAGGGAACCAGCTACTAACACACCATCTGCCACCATGCTGTTTGCAAAAATAATGACATTTTGCAAACAACAAACCCAAAGCATGTGAAATAACCGAGAAAGTGATGGTAAAGTATTTAATGTAATTCGTTGTTGATCGAACTGTGCATCTCCGGTTCGTTAATTGTGTTGGGAAGGGGGTGTAAAGTTTCAGAGCTCGGAGAATATGACGAATAACTCAATTTAACATGTCCTGTGAGAATAAGTCCAGCATAAAATGACTGCAATCTCCAGGAAAGGTCAGTGGTTGTTCATTATTCTATAGGCGCGTATAAACCCCTTTTAGAGGATTTGGTGATATCTATTCATTGTTTCCATTTTTGTTCTCAATACCTCTCTGTATTAGGCCACCAGTGGATGACAATTCATCAAGTGATGAGGAGTCTCTGGAGTTGAAGCAGCTAAAAAATGAATCAGTTTCTTTCGAACATCAAAGCCATGGATGTACATCATACCGCAAAACTCTGCGACTGTCTTCTGACAAAATAGTATGTACTGCCTTCTGTGTGTTTTTCTTTCTTTCTGGTTTTCCACCACCATCAAGCAAAGTGAAAATCCTCAATAGAAAGCTGTGCTTGAATCTAGCACCCCCACCTATAAATTGTATAATATCAAAAAGATTGATGAAAAATGAAATTATTTAGCAAATAAACATGGCTAGAACGTTAACTGGCCTCTCGAAATTGACACTACCCTTTAATACTACAATCCTCACACGAAAACAGGGACGCTAAGAAGGAAAACCTGCGCCTGCAGATTTCTCCTTGGCTTCCCAATTTTAGCCTGATATTACGGGGCAGGCGCCAATTCAGTAGCTTGCAATGTAACGCGGCGCTAGGCGCCACTGCGAGCATCCCCTCCATGGAGTCCATAGGACTCGGGTCCATAGGACACAGGTCGGCGACGTAATCGCAAAGGGAGAGTGGGGGGACTTTTTATTCCCCCTAGTCGTTCTCTCCACGGGATGGGAGGTGAGTATGCAATATTATTTTTTTGTTGTTTTTAGCTGGTGATGACTGACTGTGCAGAAGCGGAATCAGTTAAAAAAAACAAAAATTAGGAAGGTGCATCCATGATGTCATAATCACTAGTTGGAACGTCAGTAGAAAATTCAGCTGGAAACCCCATCAACTTCATATCCACTTTCAATCTGAAACAACAAATGTGGGCAATATATTGTGTAGTATTTTAAACAATTAAAATCCAAAAAACAAACTTTGGATTTTAATCAAGTTTTTTTAATTGTTTAAAATACTACACAATATATTGCCCACATTTGTATCAGGTTGAAAGTGGATATGAAGTTGGAGGTTTCCAGCTGAATTTTCTGCTGACGTTCCAACCAGTGATTATGACATCATGGATGCGCCATCCTAATTATTTTTTTTTTTATTTATCTATGAACAAGAGACTTGAGGTGGTCCTTTGGATTGGCTGCAGTGAAGGAGATTATACAATTTTTATTCTTGTTGCGGAATCCGTTACCCACAGCTAGAAGAGCTGGTGTTAACGTTTGAGTTAACCACAGCGGTACGTAATTGGCATTAGGACTTAGTTAATTTGCGTTAGGATTACAGTTTGCGTTCCGCATGTTAAGCGTAGGGAGCGCGAAGTACAGTAAGCTCACCCTGAAAAGCGCATGATCCGAATCGCTAACGGGTTTTTTAACACGTTAGCGTTTGGAATGTAATCTAGATCGCCCATGCTAGGGCCGCCAATGCCAACGTTATCGCTCACACAGCTGAGCTCTAACATTACGTACAGTTGTGTTCAAAATCATTCAACCCCCAATGCTGTAAAGGGTTTTAGGGAATTTAGTGTACATTTGTAATTGTATTCAGAATGAAATCCTACAAGGACTTTTTAAAGAACCATATGCAACTAAAATGACATCAATTGGTTTTGTAATACAGTAGTAAATGTTTCTTTTGTGAATTCTTCATTGACACAATTATTCAACCCCTTAAAGACTACCACTCTGAAGAACAGAGGTTCATTCAAGTGTTTTCAATCAGTTATTGAAAACACCTGTGGATGTCACGGAGCAGCAATAAAGCATAATAAGCACCAATTAGGCAGCTTTAAAATCACTGTGATACTCCGCTCCTTCTAGACATTTACTGGTGTGGTTACAAACATGGTGAAGTCAAGAGAATGGTCCAGGAAGACAAGAGAAGAGGTGATTACTCTTCACAGGAAGGGCAATGGCTATAAGAAGATTGCAAAGATGTTAAACATACCAAGAGAGACCATAGGAAGCATCATTCGCAAATTCAAGGCAAAGGGCACTGTTGAAACGCTACCTGGTCGTGGCAGAAAGAAGATGCTGACTTCGACTGCTGTGCGCTACCTGAAGCGTAGAGTGGAGAAAAGTCCCCGTGTGACTGCTGAGGAACTGAGAAAAGATTTGTCAGATGTGGGTACTGAAGTTTCAGCTCAGACAATACGCGCACACTGCGTAATGAAGGCCTCCATGCCAGAACTCCCAGGCGCACCCCCTTGCTGTCTCCAAAGAATACGAAGAGTCAACTGCAGTATGCCAAAAGTCATGTGGACAAACCCACAGAAGTTTTGGGATAGTATTCTGTGGACTGATGAAACAAAATTGGAACTGTTTGGGCCCATGGATCAACGTTATGTTTGGATGAGGAAGAACAAGGCCTATGAAGAAAAGAACACCTTGCCTACTGTGAAGCATGGCGGGGGGTCAATCATGCTTTGGGGCTGTTTTGCTTCTGCAGGTACAGGGAAGCTTCAGCGTGTGCAAGGTACCATGAATTCTCTTCAGTACCAGGAGATATTGGATGACAATGTGATGCAGTCCGTCACAAACCTGAGGCTTGGGAGACGTTGGACCTTTCAACAGGACAATGATCCCAAGCATACCTCCAAGTCCACTAGAGCATGGTTGCAGATTAAAGGCTGGAACATTTTGGAGTGGCCATCGCAGTCACCTGACTTAAATCCGATTGAGAACCTCTGGTGGGACTTAAAGAAAGCAGTTGCAGTGCGCAAGCCTAAGAATGTGTCTAAACTGGAGGCTTTTGCCCATGACGAATGGGCGAAGATACCCGTAGATCGCTGCAAGACACTTGTGTCAAGCTATGCTTCACGTTTAAAAGCTGTTATAACTGTAAAAGGATGTTGTACTAAGTACTAAGATTGAATGTCACTTGGGGGTTGAATAAAACTGATAATGATGTGAGCACAGAAAAGACATTTGTGGTTATTTCATTATAAATGTTATATTTGTCTGACCTACACGTGCCTCTTTGATTTAATTGTAAGTAAGATGACTGAATGATCAAAATCAATGTCAAACTGGCCAAAACACTCAATTTCAGTGGGGGTTGAATAATTTTGAACACAACTGTATGTAATATGGCCCCTAGAGTTTTAAATATATCTTCACCTCTAGTTCTCATTGGAAGTTCTAGACAACACAAGAATTGCTCTGTAATCCTGTCAGTGTAAATGAAACGTGTGTAAACCACTAATTAGGCAAACCCACTGACATCTGTTGCTTCATCTATTTGCAATGGTAACATCATATTATCGTCTTGAAAAATATCCTTCAGTTGCTGCTTAATGTAATCCGACATGTCTCGAATACATCGTCCAATCGTGTTATCCGCCAATGGGATTTAATTAACTTCTGTCTCAAATTCGGGCCCAAAGATTGTTCAAATGATAGCACAGCATGATTCCTTTATGGTGGTTTCGGCAGTAGTGTGTGGTTCCTTGTTCTTGCCAATTATTTGAGCAACCAAGTAACCTGCCTTTTTGGCTTTCTCTGATGTCTTCATTCTCTTTGTGAATGATGCAGACTGCTTCTTTAGAGATTTAGAAAGCTCCATAAAATATTTACTGTTTTTTCTGACTGTTTTGTGGTAAAATGACGCTTTTAATTTATTTGGTGCAATACTTTCATTTGCAAGTACTACATCCCCACAAACTAAATAAATGGGGTCATAGATTGTTTTTTCATTACCAGAAAAATGTTAACCCTAGTTTCATATAATCTTTATAAACGAGGCTTGGAACACTTTTACACTTTTCACATACTAATACAGGTCGTTTAATAGTTGATTCTTGGGTAGATTCCTCTATATTGGCTACATTTTGTTCATCGCAAACACAAACCTCTTCACCAGCCTTTCCTTTTTTTTTTTTCATGAGAAACAAATCCATTTTATGGGTAATTCAACTGCAACTTAATGAATAAATCTATAATTAAAACCGAAAAATAAACTTTTTAAAGTTACGATACAGGATTGTTTTTAATGCTTGGCTTTCTCCTTCACTCTTCCACTTTACCACCCTTCCATTTTCTTTCATCTCTCCCTCCTTTTTCACCTTCTCCTTCTCCTTCTTACTCTTAATCTGATTTCCCCCTCTTTCGTCTTCACTCTCTCACCCTTTCTTTTTCTTAGAGGTCACTCCCTCCTTTTTTTGCGTTCTTCTTAATCGGACTCCCCCCTCTTGCTTCTTCACTCTTTCTCTCCCTTTCTTATTCTGTGACCCCCCCCCCCTTTTCACAATCTCTCATTCCTCAAACTGCTCTTTTCAGCTCAAGGCTTGCGAAATGCAGAAGTCCCTGCAACGTCTTACAAAATTTGCATATGTATGCTACGTAAATTGCTTGTCTCGCTGCACTTGTGGACATTTCGAGCGCAGGTTATGTAGCGTCTGCTCAGAATGATAGCTTGGTGCTGTGGGCACACGCGCAGCATCAGTACTCGGCTGCTGTCTCCCAGAACCCTCAAAGTATTGTGCGTTCGCAGACAATATGATGCCAACACGTTTTGTGCGCCAACGTCATTTGTCCCCGCCGGACGGAATATTCAAAATCCGATCTGCTGAGTCACAGCTGTGTGTGGGAAGAGGAAACTCTTCTGCTTCACACAGCCATATCTGCAAAACAGGGCTGGTGGGGGGATGCCATGCAGTCTGACCATATTAATTAAAGTGGTCAGGGTGCACAGTATGTCCCTTTTTAACATCTAATTTATTTAGAAATCAATACAAGGTGATCTGCTCTTACTGTGACTGCTGTAGGATCTCTATACCCGACACTCAAAAAGAAGCGGTCATAGCTCCAACCCGGACTTTTTCAATGCAGAGAAACTATGACCTCTCTGACACCCATTTCCTGAGGGAATTGTCCTTATCTGTTTTAGCATTATCTTTAGTCTTTTCCGTCCTTTCTTCTGGTCTATGCTTTCCCTTTCCTGGTTATTCCTCCTTTATGTTCCTCCCCTACTGGAAAAGGCAGGAAAAAATTTGCTTAATCTGCATTACTAGTAGTTTCATGACATTTGTTTTATTACTTGCTATATTTTCTGCATTTTAATGTCTCCATTGCACAATTATTTTTTTCGCTCTCACATTTTGTCCTGTTGGGAAGTTATTACTCACCGGAAACCCACTTGTTTGTACTTTTAGTAGTTGACGTGAGCGGCCGAAGAGGCCCAGATCCAGTACCAGCTGGTCCTGTGGGGCTCCTTATCATTGTATAGACTACTCATCAGTAGAGGAATGGTCTGTACGTGAATATTGGATCGCATGTCTAGCCCTCTGTTAAAACTCAAACAGCTGTGAGGATTGCTGACTATCCATGTATGTTTGCTTGATAAGGAAAACTGGAGCCTGTGTAGCTGATGAAGCTGAGTCACCTTAGCCTAAGGCAGATCTCACAATGAGTCACGGCGCTGCGGTAAGAGCCATTCTTAAATATAAATTCATCCCATGGATCCTCTTACATCAGGTTTGGCGGCCTTACAGTCCTGTGTCTGAGATCATTCGTCTCTGAACGGAATAGGGATATGGCTCTGAAAACATTTTAAGTCACACGTACGCTAAAAAAAAACGCAACAAAATAAACTAAAACAAAATTTTTTTTTAATACATTTCCTCAAAAATGAATCTAAAGGGTTGATAAAAGAAAATTCAGTCTAATTTAATGGCTTTTCTTTTAACAAGATTTTAAGCATTAAGGATCTGTTCAGTACCCAGGCAGTCGGCACTGGTCCATGGGGATTATACGCAAAATACATAATATTTTAATCTTGTTCTTCATGTTCAACTTTGTAAAAAAGAAGTCCTCATAATAGGAGGGGGTGCCTTTACCTTGTTGAACAGAACTCAATCCCGGTGTCCTGTTGAAGATGAAAAATCCATATTATTTCAGTGTTATCTGTCTCTCCCCCCTCCCCATTACCTCACATGATATATGTAGTTGGGAGGGGTGCGCTGTCATGTTTGATTTTTACACATTCATTGTTTCTGTTACAAGATTTTTTTTATATATATTCTATCATTAAGGAAACATGTCTGTTATTTCAGTCACATTCTTTGTTCTACATGTAGATGAGCCGCAATCTTTTGCTCATATCGTCAGGATGCTGTGCTCTTGATGATATGACTTCTCGGTACGTGGCAATAATCATTTGTAGCACTGCCAGCTGTGAAAGCTGCAATACCAGCACGACAATGTATCTTGGACAAGGCTGTGGTTGGAGAAGTCATTTTTCAAGGGAATTACATATTTTTTATAGACACATAAAAGCTTAATTTTCATTTTTGCATTTCATCATTTTTCCTGTTAATTTTATTTTCAAGAAATCAAATAATGAATGTTTTTGTGTTTTCACAACGGAGTCAATATATATTTAATGTAAACCTCCCTTTTTTTATTTTAAAGTGTTTAATAATTTTGTCCCATCTAACGTTTTGACTTTAGTAATGACAGTCCCCATAGGCGCGCTGGCGTTTATTTCAGAGTTGCTCCTAGATTCTGAGGACCAGCTTTAATCACCAGACCTTCTTGATAGGTTGCTTTGAAAGCGAAGACCAATGTTTGTGAATTATTTATTTTTTGACAAATTTGAAAGGAAAGCTACATTTCTTTAGTTTTCAAGTATGTCCTGGTAGACAATTATGTATCGTTAGGTGTCTTGTCCAAGGACACTTACTGGAGAGGTGCTCTGGCCGGGATTTGAACCTGTGTCTGCATGGTTATAGAGGAGTGATGAAAAAGATGGAGTGGCCAGAAAAGCAACTCAGGGAGCGCACAAAAATGAAAAAACACTTTAAAGCTCTCACACCAGATGACAGAGATGGAGATGCAATAATTCAAATACTCATCTAAGGTGGGAACTACGGTAGATGGGAAGGTCATAGACATATATGTGTATGTATGTATGTGTATATATATATATATATATATATATTATGTGTGTGTATGTATTTATTAGTGTGTATATAATATATGTGATGTTACCTCTACTCCATCCAGCCGGTTTCCATGACCTCTTTTTTTAATTGTTCATTGATCTCCATATTTATTAAATTGCAAATGTGAAGTTTAAACCCTTTTTCCTTTTTTACCTCCACAGGAAAAGCTGAAGCTCAGAGATGGCCCAAATGACATAGTTTTCAGCATTACTACCCAGTATCAAGGGACGTGCAGATGTGAAGGCACCATCTACCTATGGAACTGGAATGACAAGCTCATCATTTCAGACATCGACGGAACCATTACCAAGCAAGTCACACTTTTTATTTCCTGGTGTGGGGGCACGATCTTCAATAGAGGAACATTCAATCCAATAGAATATCTTTATTATATATATATCACATGTTTCCCACTATTGGTGAATACAGCGTCAGGTCACATCTGACTTCCATACCTAACGTGTGGCAATGGATGTTGCATGAGTGCATTTCTGAACAGTATTATTACAATTATTTATAAATGTCAACCTATGCCACAGCGATGTACAATGTGTAGGACAAAACAAACATAAAATTTGCAAATAAGTTTGACATGCAGAGACTGGTAACGAGCGTCCTCTTAGAAAATGCGTTTGCCAATACACTGGTCATTGATTTGTCATTGCTGACAGACTCGGGCTATAGGGTCCATTTATATAAAGAGGGTGATCATACTCGCCTACTCAAATCTAATCACTCTCTACCCCTCAGATTTTCTGCCCTTATAACCTTTTTACTACAGACTCTGATGTGGTCAGGAAATTGATGTTTAGAAATGTTGCAGCTGGGGATTTCCCAGTACAGTGTTCACGCAGCACATACTCTGTAACTCCCACACATTCACATGAGAATATCCCACAGCTATAAAACCGCTCGAACGTTAAGGAGTACAATGAAGTAATGTGGTTTGGCCCACTGGCTTTACATGATCAAGACTTCTAATTGTCCATATGCATGCTGTTTGTTTTACTCTTGTGAGCTTTAATCTGCTAATTGTCTAACAACCTAGCCATGTAGCCAGGGGTGAGATCAGCCAACACCTACGCTCATATTTATTGATCTTTCTCAAAATACGGAGCTAACACCGCTTACACTTACATTACCCCGGGCTTAGAATTCCTGGTATAATTGTACCAATTGCAGTTTATTAAATTGTCTTTTATCAAATAAGATTTCTGACCCTAGAGTGGAAATTCTGTACTTGTATTCTAGCACAGTGATTATTACCTGGGTACACGTGATGTTTGTAACCTAGAGTGCACGGAAAACCATAAGCTCCTATGAGCAGGGCCCTCTACACCTCTTGTTCCCAACATATGTCCGTTTATTTCGTATCCTTTGGTTATTGTAAAGCGCTGCGGAAACCGTTAGCGCTATATAAATGATGATAATAATACTTAGAATATTAATGCCTCCTAAACGCTTCTTATTCCGCAAGTAAAAGGTGGATGAGCTTGCCATTTAAAGCTATCTGTATAGATTTTCAGCTTAATATTTTATACCTGCTTTATTGAATCCTTTTTGTGAATCCCGATCCCTTTTGTTTAAATGTCTGTACATAATCTTCCTTCTGAGATTCAGGTTTTTTAAGGGGTTATTCAGAGCGCACCGAAATGGCCATGAAATTGCTCCGAACAGTGAATTTTCCCGTACGGTGCAATTTCAAGGCCATTCAGCTATTCAAAAAGCTGGCAAATGAAAGCGGCAGTGAAATTCCCCATAGAGAGGGAATGGTTAATGATCTCTTCAGAGAACCCTGAACCGCAGTGAAGTGCCCTGATTTTCGGTGGTTTCATTCGACAGGTTTAAGCAGGCGAATCCCATAGGTTTCAATGTAAAAATAATTCCCTGTTTTTCTTAAATACTGTTAATTATTTTCATTTGCAGCAAAAAGTGTATTTTTAGGATTTTTTTTGTGGCAGGTTTAATTTTTCTGTAACAGACCATTTTATTATTATACATAGAACTGTACATATTATTTACAGGCATTTTCATGCAGTAGTTTTTTTTTTTTTTTTTTTTTAACGCCTTTTTAAAACTTGGTGTGTGGATGTATTGTTGGGGTTTTTGTTTTGTTTACCCTGTTTGGCGGCTTGGTGGATTTTCAGATCGATTCGGTGTGTCGATTCGCCATTTTGGTGCTCTCTGAATAACCCAGTTAATTTGTTCTTTTACCCAATTTCTTCTAGATCATCTTCTATTTACATACAGCAAGAGGTTCAATAGAATGGCATAGCATATAATTACACTTGATATATCATATTGTGAAATATTAACTAGATAATATATAATTCTATTGCTAATAATATTTAATCTCATATCTATAACAAAAACATTGAATCTTCTCTCTCTTCACAGGTCTGATGCTTTAGGACAGATACTTCCACAACTGGGAAAAGACTGGACCCATCAAGGCATTGCAAAACTTTACCACTCCATACATGAGTATGTTTATAATGTATCTGGATTCTGTGTATGTTGTGTGGGGATTTATTTACTATTTTAAGTGAAAAACAAATGCAGCATTCAATTCATACATTTATTTCTTCTTTCTTTATAACTGCAAATGTGCAAGCCTTTGTGTTTGGCAATAATTTTTGTAAGCTTTTGGACGTATCCACTCTTTTGGACCGTTTACAATGCTGCTATAGCCATTTTACACCCCTCTGTCTGGTATCCACCACACAACATCAGTGCGACTATGTTCATATGTTTCACCAGTCAAGTCTGGCTTTCAGTCTAGAGCAGGACTGTCAAACTCTCGGCCCCCTAAATGTTGAGGCCTTCAATTCCCCAGAACATCACCAATGTAATAGATGGCCAGGGGATCATGGGAGTTGTAGTTCAGAAACATCTGAAGGGGCTGGAATTCAACAGCCCTGGGCTAGAGTATAATCATCGTGCCTATGAATTCAGAATGGGCTGAGCAATGTGGATACATGCTCCATCCATCCTTTTGTTTTGCTGTAATGATTGCCGAGGTTTGTCTTCAACTCAGTTTGATGAACATTAAGAACTCTACCTTTTTTTTATGGAAAACCTGAAAAGCACTGCCTCTCTTACTATAACATGACTGATATGTAGGGTTAACCTTAGGCCACCCATCTGTTTGGTCAGAATGTCAGAAGATTGGTTATAAATTTGTTGGGTTATACATTCATATTCTGACTTTTTTTGAGCATTGAGAGAATGTCTCTGTTTATAGAAATCCCGTTTCAAAATATTAATAAGGAAACCTATGGCCGTATTTGCTAAGTTTAAAATCTCAACTAACAAAATGCTTTGTCCATTGGAATTCATGGCATGAATCCTTGATGCAATTGGCTATTCCCCAAACAATGCTTTGTTTGTTGTGTTTTTTTGTTTAGGAATGGATACAAATTTCTGTATTGTTCGGCTCGTGCTATTGGTATGGCTGATATGACGCGCGGTTATTTGCACTGGGTGAATGATAAAGGTACTATCCTGCCCAGAGGACCTCTGATGCTGTCTCCCAGCAGCCTCTTCTCTGCTTTTCACCGGTAAGAAGACTCACAGGAACCTAGTAATGCATCTCTTAGGCTGCACTATAAACCTATTAATCTTCTACATAAATAACTGATTTTGCAATTCTCCGTTTACAATGTTTTAGGGAGGTTATAGAAAAGAAACCTGAAAAATTCAAGATTGAGTGCCTCAATGACATCAAAAATCTGTTTCCTTCATACAAACAACCTTTTTATGCTGCCTTTGGAAACAGAACTAATGTAAGTAATTGCATTTGTTATGGTTAGTACAGGACTTGTGCTGCTGTTTTAGTTATATATTAACAAATGCCGGAGTGTCTCATAATATGAACTTCCATGAGTTGCAGTATGTAAAGTTGAATCTGGGCCAACTCGTATTGGTTCTCTGAAATGCAATCCATGAGATGCTGATAGCACGGGTCTGTTGAGGACAGTGAATTCAGAACTTGGGCCAAGTCCTTACTGAGAACACAAAGACCGCGCTATGGATAAATCCGATATGTTCAGATCAAGGTTCTGTTCTGGAATACTGAAGAAGTTTGTGATGAATTACCCCCACTCAACTTGGTGTCATTACTCTGTATGACAGGAATGTTAGAAACATAGAAAAATGTCGGCAGATAAGAACCTTTCGGCCCATCTAGTCTGCCCAATTACATGGATACTTTACCTGGATTTATCTTTTGTTTAGGATAGCCTTATGCCTATCCCATGCCTGCTTAAATTCAATTACTGTTTTAGCCTCTACCACTTCAACTGGAAGACTGTTCCATGTATCCACCACCCTCTCAGTAAAATAATGCTTCCTGATGTTACTTTTAAACCTTTGCCCCTCTAATCTAAGACCATGTCCTCTTGTTTTGCTACTTTGTTTCCTTTTAAATATACTCCCTTCCTCTACCTTGTGGATTTCCTTTACGTATTTAAATGTTTCTACCATATCTCCTCTGTCTCGTCTTTTTTCCAAGCTATACATGTTAAGATCATTAAGCCTTTCGTGGTAACTTTTTCTCCTTCAAGCCGTACACCATTTTAGTAGCCCTTCTCTGAACTCTCTCTAAGATGTCTATATCCTTCTGGAGATACGGTCTCCAGTACTGCACACAGTACTCCAAGTGAGGTCTCACCAGTGCTCTGTACAGTGGCATGAGCACTTCCCTTTTCCTACTGCTAATACCTCTCCCTACACAACCAAGCATTCTGCCAGCATTTCCTGCTGCTCTATTACATTGACTACTTACCCTTAGATCCTCTGAAATAATAATCCCTTTCCTCAGATGTTGAGGTTAGGACTGTATCAAATATTCTATATTCAGCCCTTGGGTTTTTACGTCCCAGGTGCATTATCTTGCACTTATCCACGTTAAAATGTTAATTGTATTCGGAATTCATGATAAGTTTATAATAACCGTTTAGCTCATCCAATGCACGCATGGGATTTCTTGAGTAAGCATCAAATTGTAGAATCCCCCCACTCCCTGTTTGACATATCTCATGCATTGTGTATACTTCTATGAATACAATTCACTTCAGGCTTCAGTTCTTTGTATTTTGCCATTATTTGTAGAGATTTATACCCAATGGTTTTAAATAAGCTTCAAAGAATGTACATGCAAGTACGCATTCTATTATATATTATTTCAGGCATTAATCCATTTTCTTTGATTCTAAAAAGGCATTGATTTACAAATTGGCAAGCTAAAAAAAAAAAGGCCGCACAGGTATAAAAGTAAAGAAATTGAGCGGGAAATTTAAAGGGATACTCTAGGCAACATGACCACCTAAGCTTTTTTAGGTGGTCATGATGTCCTATCGGCTGTAACAGCTGAGACGCGGAGGACTTTACTCCGCCCTCCCAGCTGTCAGTCAGTAGAGCGGGATTCGTATTTCCCGCCGACTATTGCCGAGTAGGAGACGCCATTGCGCTTTCAGAGCAATGACGTCTCCAACTCGCCGCAGTAGCTGGCGGCAGAGATTAGTGTTGCATGCAACCTCTTGCACGTAACACTAATCAAAGAAGATGGAGCCGGGAGGAAGCTTGCTGATTGGCTGGTTTACGCGAGATGCGCGCTTCTCACGTAAACCATTAGCCAAGTTGAAGATTTCCCACAACGGGAGCGGAAGAGGAGGGAGGCGAGTATAAAAAACCGCCGTCGGAAACAAGTGGTTTTTAGGGTAAGTATTACATTAAAAAATACTGAATAACTAGGTAGGGCAATAGGTAGAATATAATTTAAAAAAAGGGGGTGTGATTTTTAGCCTAGAGTGTCCCTTTAAGGACAACGGTTATGGTTTAGTTTCAGAGACTCCTTAATGATTTTATGCCTTTTAGGCTGTTTCACGCTTATTGGTTATATTTGTGTTTGAGCAATAGGGAAGATATGCTTTGGCTATGAAATGCAAATTTTATAATCTGTTTTTGTGGTTTCTATTTTTTTTATATACCGTTTTGTGAATTACGTGTGTGTATGTATGTATGTAATTTCAGCGAGGAAAGAAATGTTACCTCTTTTTTCCTCTCCCTGACAATACCAAAAGTCTCATCCAAGAGCACCACCGATGATCTAAAGTGCACAATCACTTCAAGATGGGAAATCACATTTCTTAGACAATTTGAATCTTTGATTTACTTTCATTCTTTACCTCTCAGCTTTGCTTGGGGTATTGTTTGATTGAAGATGCATGCATATTTAAGCGTTACTACTCCCCCCCCCCCCTTCCTGCTAGGTTTATGTTGAACAAATGTGCTGCAGTGCCAAGGGTTATCAAGCACAGGCATCCCCTGGAAGATGCAGATCTCCCAGATCGAGTTTTTTTTTCCTCCATGACTCAAGATTCTATTGATGCCTGCCACAAGAAACATTTATTTTTATTTTTTTTATCTTTTAAAAACCCTGCTGTGCCTTGGTGTTAAAATGTTTACCTTTTGGAGCCTCTTTAACATGTCTCGTGCCTGCAGACGCCATTTCTTTGTATGCGTCTCTTCTCCATAAACACTTTTTTTTTCTTTTTTGTCCTGCTTCATGGCGGGTTATAAAGATAAGGACATGTTTGGTAAAAACTTTCAAACCATTGAAGTCCATACGGGTATTGAGGATGTGTACATTATGAACGTTCCAAATTCTGACACTGTGTCCTTTTTTTAGGATGTGTTTGCTTACATGAAAGTTGGCGTCCCAGACTGCCGAATATTTACTGTGAACCCAAAAGGAGAATTAATACAGGAACGAACAAAAGGGAACAAGACATCGTAAGCACACCTCTTTTTTTCACTTTATTACTGAAATAGTCTGCATGTGGGAAATCCAGAGTGCAGCTTATTATTGTTGTTGGTTTTATTCTTTTTTTTTCCTTTTAATCCCATAAGGCAGGGATCAGCAACCTTGGCCCTCCTGATTTTTTGGAACTACATCTTCCATGATGCTCAGCCAACCCAATGAATGGCTGAACAACATGGTAGATGTAGTGCCAAAAGATCTGTCGGGCCAAGGTTACCGACCCATGTCTTTATATTGGAGCCACCATAATAACAATCCTGTGCTAAATGGGAATGTCCTGACCTGTACATCCCACTTTGAGCTGCTCTTTATAGCCCAGCTGGCAATAAATGATTGTTACATTGTACTTTCATACATAAACTTTTAAACCTTCTAACTAAAGTGTTTTACTTTATGGATTAATCGTATATAATGATCTCTTTCAAAGTCTCTGCTGACATTTCCATGCTGGAGGGGTGTTTATACCACGAAGCGAAAATATTATGTTGGTCTCTAAAGTAAACGATGGATTTAAGCAAGTGGATACTAAGGATTAATGGAATGTTCATGTGTTTTGGTTCCCAAAACAAACATGTACTTTTTGTTGATATTATTGTGACAGGTGTCACATCATGTTTAAGATCCGCTTTCTCAGAAATGAGTTGGTTAAGGACCTTGGCCTGTAATAAGCACTGAATTAGTCTCTTCGGGCAGAAGCCCGGATTATTTATGTTGAGTATAGGGTTCCGGCCTACGGGGAGCGCTCCAGCTGCAATACAGCTTTCAGAATACTGTTTGAAAGTTGTATCTCTCCTTCACAGCATCAGCTTCTGACTGGCTTCACATCTGTACATAAGCATGTAAACTCATTTTATTTTCTAAAAAGTTTCTGCTTTTTTATGAATTCTAATTAACCCGAATTACAACGCTGCCTATTAAATATAGTAAATAACCTAGTAGGTGTTTGTTTGCATTGAGCAATCTAATGAACTATTCCGTTAACCTTTTCTGTTCATTTGGCTTTCTTACCGTTTCTCTGCTTTCTTTTACATGTCCTCGGGCTGTTTCGTAGCATAGTTGAAATGAAGAAAGCATTCTAATTTATCAGTTCACTTTCAACTCTTAAAAGGAGGATTCAAAGTGCCATGGGTGTAGGAACTGGGGACGATATATTTCCCCAGATAACAAATTAAGCAGCAGAGGTCATAAATGCTATCCATGGTGGTAACAACACTGTTTGATCTACAAAAACAGTTGCTGCATACCCAGCCTATTTTGCGGATTAGTCATTCCTGTCGTTCATATTGCCATCATTAAAGCAGAGATGGAAAAGCCATGTTAGAACATTATGAAAAAAATGCAACAATTTCTTTTTTATATATTGGACACCCAAGAGAGGAGGGCCTCCCAGTGGGGGGAATAAACACACTTTATTAATAAGATCCCTATTAATATAATCTATACAGAGTTAACCACGCAATACATCAATCAGATTCAAGATCTTTTTCTATATATTTTGATTATAATTACCAATAAAGTGTGTTTTACCCCCAATAGGAGACCCTCTTCTCTTGGGGGGGGGGGGAGAGATAGGATAGATATCTATCTATCTCTTGTTCTTGTATGTGGGTTTAGTCCTGTGATTTCGTTGGGGTATTCTCCTTTTACACTCCTGATGATTTACATCAAGTTAGGGAGTTGGATTATGAAAAAATGCACCTTTCTCTATTTTGGCCCATTGCGTCTTTGTTAAATTTTATGTATTTGTATTTTATGTTGCTGACATCTTACATGTGCTTTATTTTTCTCTTGTTTGTTTAGTTAAGTACATATTTTACTCTATATGTGTCACTGGGTGCATTTGTTTTGTGATCTTTTGCGGTGTAAACTGCCCCCCCTGTTTCTTTACCCCACTTGGTCCTCACTGTGTGGCAATGACCATAGATTGGAGTCTATGAATACAACCCACACAATACATATCCTATAAAAATCGACCCAAAGTCTTTTAAGCTCCCTGTCCTATCTTCTCTCAGCCTGGAGAAATATAGACCTCCTGCAAACTTAATTGGAAATATATGGTCTATATAAGCAGGTTATTTCTTGTTATGCTGCCAGACTGAGCATTACTTCCTGGATGCCAGTCTTTATGGCGAAACGCGTCGAGTGATGGAGTGCTTACTCCCATGCAGATTGTGTTTTTGATTTTAATATTTGTTTAGTCTCTGTAGCTTGGTGTTAATCTTGGGGTGGGTTGGCTCTAATCTGGTAGCGCTCCCAGCATTGATTTTTGGGCCTCAACCTTTCCTTTACCTATTAAAATTTCACTTGCCACTCATCCTATTGGGAACTCTCTCTATATCAGGCTTCTCTCTGTCCTATTCTATGGACCCACGAAGGCCCATTTCTTCCCATTGATAGGAGTTGACAGAATTTAGGTTGTGTGTATCCCACATGAGAGACTTATCTAGGTGCATCTAGTACCCTATGTGGCATTTATAATGCTGACTGAAGCCACAGAGACTTTTTATTCTTTCCTTGGTGTTTGTCGTTATGTTGTTCTGTTTTTTAGTTTCCAATAAAAGTAAAATTTTACTTACTATCTCAATCAATATCCTTCTCTCCTGCAAACATATCTAAACATTCCCTCCTCTACCTCATTAACTGTTAATTACTGTAGATTAAATAACAAAGAGCTGCAAAATTTTTGGTAAAGGATGCATCATGGTAAAAATGCACAAAATGGAAACAATAGATCAAAACCTTACTTTATTTTTTCTTTGAAGTGATTTAATGTAAAATAAAAACACAGCACAGCAGCTTATGTCAGTGGTGGTGTCGCTTTAAGGTTTGGCATTTTCCCATATCCCTTGTATGCTGCAAATCCCTGGTGATGAATCTCTATCGTACACCAGGATTATACAACACAAACTGCATGGATCAGTTTATTAAAACATGTATTAATGCTCTGGTGTGAAATTGATACATTGAGCATGTTTGGATTATACAGATTCTATTATTGTATTAAATAAAGATGGATCAGTCTGGGTCCGTAGACTTACTCGCGTCACATGGCCAACTCTGTGGCAATCAGTATTTTTCCCCCTCTCCACAGCATTTTTACAAAACTCATGTAAATCTAGACTTAAGATCTCACAAGGATATAGGGTGTTTCATGATACAGAGATCTATGTGGTTTCTTTATTTAATGAAGTGCTCTATATGATTAAAAAAGAATGTATGTACACTTATCATTTCCATTATTATATGTATATTTATTATTCTTTCTTTCTTTATTTTTTAGGTACAGCCGTCTCAGTGAATTGGTTGAACACGTCTTCCCGTTGCTTGACAAAGAGCAGAGTTCTGCTTTTGTGTGTCCTGAATACAGCACATTCTGCTATTGGCGAGACCCTCTGCCAGAAGTAAACATGGAAGACTTGACGTAAATCACCCTGTGATCAGCCTTGGAACTGTCAGTTCGTTCTGAAATCCATTCTGTTGGGGATTTCTCACCCTGAAGTATTAACGCTGGTGGAAGCTAGCATTGATGGAAATCATTTTTTAAAGTTTTCTTCTCCTGCTTTGTTTTACAGTCAGTTTGTAATTTGTAGCCAGTAAACATATTGTATATTGTTATATTCAGGGAATAATGTATAAAAGAAACATTAAAAAAAGGTGATTTTTATTTTAATACAATACCTTAATTCATTGTGAACGAGTTTGTTATACGGATGGGTAACATTGTACGCCTTGTTCAATATTCATTATTGTTAATTGAGCTGTAATGTTGTTCATCCTCTTTATCTTGTTAATGCCTTTGGAGATTAACCCCTTCATGGCCAGTGTGGTCAGACCTATTGCAGGGCAATAGGTTGCGTTCCTCTATCGCAGTGAAGGCTTAAATGGATATATGAAGAAATTATTTGGTTAGAATTTCTTACTACCAGTTGGTTAGCTGGAATGTCATTTTCAATGTAAGCGGCCTACACTTAAGCCAAATATATACCGGTGCAATTATTTATTTTACATGCAGGTATGCATTTCATGCCACTAAGATGTGATATTTTATATGGCAGAGATAGCTGGCATATTTTATTCTATGTTCGTTTATTTATGGCGATAAGCCTCGATTGTTATTTTCTTCCTTCGGAATTTGTTCTTATGCCATCCATCCTTCTTGCCTTCCGTTAGAGCGGGCCCAAGAGCTATCAATGTACAGTTCCAGAAGCATTTGAATGGCGTACTTTAACGTGGCTCAACATAGTCCACCAATCGCATAACAACAGTTTGGATAAATAAAATGCTCTGACGCCACTTTCAATAAACAAGGGCCTCCACCAACTCCGTCTACAGAAACAGACATTTCTTGGATGACACAAAGAGGTTGCAAATATTGGAAGATGTAGAGCAGGGCTCAGCACCTTGGCCTGCCAGGTGTTTTACATTACCCATGGGTCTTTAACAGCCTAATGAGAAGATGAAGGTCATGGGAGATGTAGTTCCAAACCATGCTGACCCCTAATGTAGAATATTAAAGGAACCGTATCGTTTGTAAGCAGATAATAAAAGCTGTGTGCGTGTCCATTTCAGAGGCAAGTATTTATTTTTTAGTATGATGTCAAACTCTACCCAAATAAAGTGTTGCGATATTTTAAATAACTTCTTATGTAGTGTGCTTTATTGAGGTATTGCCTGTATGCACGTTTTCCTGTATGGTATTCCACTTGTGCGTTGATGGATGCTGCATTTTAATGCAAATGTAGTAGGAAAATAAAAATCTTGTAAGGCAGGACACCATACTCACCCATTCAGAAACATTGCATTGAGCACAAACCCTTAGAATTGTTTGTGCCAGCCATTTCACCCCAAAATACCAAACAATGCACAAAGTCGTCTTCTCGTAACAAAATCAGTTTGTGTGCAAAATATGTAAATCATAGAACAATGGGGATCTATTTACATGACAAAATATTGTCAGGGCTTTTACCTGCTAAACCCTGAGAGTAGTGGGCAGATTGCAAACTGGCAGGTTATAATTTACATGCAAATGGTTTATTTTGCCACGGTTGCCAGAGATATATAGCAGACCGGATTCACAGCGAGATCTGGCAAGGGTATATGGCGAAGCCGGATATAATAGTCTTAAGACTGAGGACACCAACGTTTCTAGGTTCTCGTATGTCTTCCTCAAGGGCAGTGTTTCCCAAACCTGTCCTCAGGTACCATGAACAGATCAGGAGATATGATTGGCTGCTCAGTGATTGCAGGATTCCATCTGCATTTCCACAAAGTAATCCGTAAACTCTAGCCTTTTAGGGGTACTTGGAGGCCAGGTTGGGAAATACTGTTCAAGGAGGTCTGAGTGCATAATAACCCCCAAGTATATATACTAAAGCCACATATAATTATAGGCATTTAGCGGGTGTCTTATCTAGAGTCCTATTCCATATTGGGCAACCAAAAGATGGTGGAAAAGTAAAATATTGTAATCGACAAAAAAGATAAACTAAATAGTAGAGACTAATCTTCATATCCGTCTGGAAATTGGCTGCTAATGTCCCAGTAACACGGCTCTAAAATGCTCATCCTTTGTCTAAAATAGGTTTTGTGTGTCCCTTGTTTTCCCCATTTAATGCCTGTACATGTGAAGGATTAGGGATTTATTTTTTATTTTTTTGGAGCTGGTTACATTGTAGCCTGGGAATGATGGGCAACATCAAAATAAATGAGCCGACAGATCATAGTAAAGCTTGTTATATCTTTCTCTGTGGTTATGGCTGAAATCACTTCATTATTTCTTCCTGTCATACACCATAAATGATGCTGTTGTAAATATGAATACCCACACACACACACAGATGCCATAGAATCAAATGGTTAACGTTCCATCCATTGGTGTTACATATATGAATAAGATAGGTTCCATATGTAAAGTGTGTATTCTTGGAACATCTCCATGAAGGATAATTGGAAATGCCTACAATTCCAAGAAATGAGAACACATGCAAATTTGATGGGTCTTGGTCTGAAAAAAATGCCCCACAAGGCGTTGGACAAAATTAAAGTCTTACTAGACGTTAATGTTGGAGTGATTCTTCAGGTGTTATCAGTAGCAATGGATGGAAGTTTTAGATCTACAGTAACTGGAGAGCTTGTTTTTGACTCTCCTATCCTTTCTCTTTTCTTAAAGAGTCACTGTACACGGTATGACCTCTTAATCTTCAAACAAAAAACAATAGTAGAGCGTATAAATCTTAAACCCAATTTGTGGATACAAGAAGGTTTTCAGCATGCAGTGTCACACCTCAAAACCGTAAAGAACAAATGTTCTTATTCATAATACTTATCTCAATGATAATTCTGTCCACTGCTTCTTATTTATACCTTGGAAAATAGGAACACAACATTTCTCATTTCGCAGTATCTTAATACACATTTTCCCAATTACAAACTCACTCTTTTCAGACCTCCCTTAAATATATATATATATATGATAGCTCTGTAGATCATGCCTTACCCACTTTTCATTCAGGATGGGGCCCTCCTCACAATTCGGAACACCTCTCAAAGACCATATGCAAGAAATAAATCACATCGTGCAGAACATCCTTTTTATCCTGTAAATACTTAAATAATATTGACAAGTATTCGACTCACTTGGTTCTGAGCCCAGAATGACAGTGGCTCTCCTGTTTCAGCACTTTTTGGGACTCTTAGGGGTTCCCTTTTTTTCCTTCTTTTATGGACCACTCTCCAACCGGTAACTCCAAGAGATGGTTTGGATGGGAGAATATGGATAAAAATAAAATCGAAACAGCGGTAGTATAAAAACACAGACTTTAATAAAATCTAAAACACATTTAAAAACCAAATCTTCCTATAACCATGATAGCCAAGATGTGTTTCGTTTGTAGCATGCCTGACTTCCTCAGTTGGCTGGTTGAGAATCTTCCTCAATCTTATCTGAGTTGTCACCATATTATAACCTCCCAGCACCCTCTTCCCTCTCTAAGGGGGAAGTGGCGGGGCTGATTCAGGCATCAAAATGCAGGGACTTAGTCCTGTCCAGACCATGAGCTCAGCGAGTTCTGGTTATGGGGCTTGGATCTTTGGAAACCAGTCCCATCCAATGGCTCTGAGCCATTCGGGCTTTATACATACCTGTCCTGCGCTCCCTCGCTGACCTCCACGATCGCATTCTCCGGCGATCGCAGCGTTTTGCTTCCTCGCGAGAAGGGAACCAGGAAATAGGATGACGCCATCACCGGATGAGAATGGGGACCGCGAAGGAGCGCAGGGACATAGTGCAGGAGGGGTGGGGTTGCACCTATTCCCCAATGGGGCGGCTGCAACCACCAAATGTATCCAGCCTAGTAACCTGTATAAAACATAACATGGAGAAAAATGCCATCTACGCTTATTCCCATTATACCGTGTGAAACAAACGCGCAGGGACATGTAAGTATCCAGCGGCATCCCGAGTGTGGCTCTGGGATTAACGCTTTTTGCAATGCATTTAACCCCGAGCCACACTCTGATACTGCTAGGAGGCCAAATAAATTGTTCAGATTCTGACATTTTAGATGTCAGAATCGGAACGTTGGGAGGTTAATAACATTGTTGGCAGCTCCATTTGCCCCCATGCTAAGTTTTACAATGCCAGCTAGGTTTTCAATTTCTAGTCTGTCAGGTCTATGCACAAAAAGTTGAAACTCAGAACTGGCAGGAGAAGCGAACAATCTAGACCAAATAGACGATTTGGAAAGTGAAATAAATGGGAGATTTTTGCTGGTTTGACCAAAACCATCGATGGTTTTGCAAGTATTATGGTTGCAGGGATGACTATTTGTGCTGCTTGAGCGCATTTAAATTGCGTTAAATTTCAGGGCTTTGATTTTCGGCGCACTTCGATTCCATTTCACCAAAAATAGTGAACTCTCACTATTTAGCAAATGCTTACCGTATTTTGTCAAAATTTGGAGTCCCCAAAAGCAATTATCGGTCGTTGGCGAAAACTGTCGAACTGCAAAAAGCACAACAGAACTCCATTTTCCTAATAGGTGTTTAAACCAATAAAAATGTACAGTATTTTCTGGTGTATGAGCCTACTTTTTATACTTAAAAACATCCCCCAAAAATTGGGGGTCGTCTTATACGTGGGATATACCGTACAATATGACGAGTATAGCCCAAAACCTATTCTTTTAACTGGAAAATTAGGGGGTCGTCTTCTACACCCGGTCGTCTTATACTCCAGAAAATACGGTATTTAAAAAATAAAGAAAAGGTCTGTTTACAGAATAAAAAAAACTGGGAAACAAAAACTTCGTCCAGAAAATACAAAAAGGTGTTCTAAACAATAAAATAAAGTTTTTTTGCTGAAAATAAAAAAAATAAACTGTCTTTTAAAGAGATATTACGTTTTTACATTGACTCCTATGGAATTCGCCTGTTTAAACCCGTCTAAATGAAACCCTGAATCGGGTAATTTCCCCTGGAATTTTAGTGTAGTTCGACGCTCTGTTAATATAAGACAATAGTTTTCTATGGGGCAATTTCAGTGCCGCCGAATTGCAGCTTAGTTTGCTGTCAATTCGCCTGTATTTGGGGAAGTCACAGCTTAGTGAATTGACTAATTGGTGACTTTGATGTTTGGCGCAATTTCCGGCCATTTGGTCATTTTAGAAGTCTTCCTGCACACATTGAATTTTCTACATAATTTTAACCAAACTAGAAGATTTGGTTTCTTTGAATTCGCAAAGAATGATGTGTTTTATTAACTATCCTTTATTTATATAGCGCCAGATCTAATGTATCAACCCCTTGTACACTGAATACCACACTTGGATGATGACCTGATTCAGTGGCTGCACACCGTGAATTTATGCCAGTTCTTTAACCACTTCCATGCGGTGGACGCGCTGAGCGCGTCCTCTCTTTGGGGTCAGCGTTCGGCCGGGTTCCGGCCGATCGCTGACCCCCCCGGTGCGGGCTGACATCCTCGATGTCAGCCCAGCATCCGGAACCGCCGCCGGAGTAATTAGATGTGCGGAAGAGGCGCCTGAAAGGGAGGGGGGAGGTCTTTCGGACCTCCCTCCCGATCGGCGGCGTGCAGGGGGTTAACCCAGGCACCATTTGGAAGGGCACAGTCTGCCCTTCCAAATGGTACCTGGCATTAACCCCTGGGGAGCCGGATCACGAATCGGCGCTGAAAAGCGCCGGTTCGTGATCCTTTCCCGGAGCTGGCCGACATCTTGGATGTCAGCCAAGCCTCCAGGAACTCCCCCTGAGGACTGGCGTCATCGTGCATAGCACGATGACGCCAGTCCTGGAGTTAACCCCTAGCTGCCACCAATGGTGGAGATAGGGGTTCCAATGAACCCCCTATCTCCCAATCCGTGGCAGCTAGGGGTTAAAGTTTGGTACTGTTGGATCGGCCAGAGCATGGCCATTCCAACGATACCAAACACGACTGTGAAAAAGTTTCTAAAAATAAAAAAAAATGAAAAATAAACCATTTTTTTTTCTTTTTTTTGGTTTGTTAATGCAGCAATATTGTTCCCATTTCAATTATAATGTGAACAATGATGCTGCACTAACGATTTTTGTATGCGGTGCGTTTGTTAAAAATCGTGTAATTTTCCCCAAAAAAATATGTAATTTCTAATTTTTTTAACAAGCGCACCCCATACAAAATAGAACCGCAATTGCTCGCATGTTAAAATGTGAAAAAAAACACTTTACACGTTGTAAATTATTGAAAATTCATATTTTATTGCATTTTTTGTTATAATATACAGACAGGTCATGACGTATACATATAATAATGACATATTATGAATCTGCCGAGTCTGACGGAAAGAACGATATATAATATGTCTGGGTCATATACTAAAATAAGCCTTCAAAACGCGTTTAAACATGATGAGCAAAACCGGTAAAAATTACCTCAGCACAGAGGCGGGAAAAGCCTCAGCAGCGAAAGGGTTAAACTCTTGAGCTTTCAAAGCAGTCCATATCCTATCATCGGCTACAGTACACATTTTGTGCAGATGCTTGGCATTCATTAGGACATTTATTCGCTGTGCTGAATACCAATCCGACACCCAGGATGCTACTATACTGTTGCTTAGTCATTGAACACACCAGCTGTTCTAACTTAGCCTTTGCATTGGTGTTCTAAATATTTCTGATGCAGTTCTTCACTCCGTTCACTGTAATTTAGATAATACGCCCGGTTGTCGGTCCTGGTCTTTGGTATGTAGATCCTTCACAATGTGGTCAAATAAAAATTCACTTTTATTGAGACATTAAAATCTGTCAACATTTCAATTTTCTATGGAATTTTCTTCATTACAAGCTTCACGGTGAATTGAAACGTGGACAGATTTTAATGACTATAAAAGTGATTTTTTTTTATAAGTACAGAGTGATGACCTTATTGCGGAGGAGATGGATAAATTCTAAAATTCAGCATTGAATATAAGCGAAAAGAAATGACAAATGGCACTCTTAAACTGCTATTATTCATCCATATATCAAAGTGTAGTTGTTGACGAACTCACATTCTTGGGAGCAACCTACAAGTGATGAATACAATTCGGTCCAATACATGCAGTATTATTGTAGAGCAGGCCTGCAGAAGAGAGGTTCTAAAAACAATAGTGCAGCATGTAGCAACTTTTATTACAAATATGTGCAATTAAAACCACTCCTTGCCTGCTGGCTTAAAAGGGTTAATTTTAGATCTGGTCATCAGTGCAATGTCCACGTCCTAGGAATGGCGGTGCACTTTTGATCTCTTATTCTGACTAGTTGCAGTGGTAAGAGACTACCTCTCCTACAACATGTTTTGCCCAGGACTTCTACCAACTGTGTGATATCTCATACCATTGACTTTAGTCAAATCTATCAGGTCTGTTCACTAAATGGTGAAATGCAGGAGAATTGGCAGGAGAAAAGAACAATCTAGACAAAATAGCCAATTTGGAAAGTCTGATAAATGGGAAAAATTTTCTGGTTTGGCTCTTTTGGCCTAGATTTTTCACTTTGCCAATTCGTCTGAGTTTCACCTTTTGTGAATAGACCTGTATGGAAAAATCAATTAAGTGAAACAATATTATCCCATATTTAAGAGGACCAATACAAAATGCCTTTTATAAGCAATGTATACCTTGAAATAGAAAGAAAAATGCTATAATATATATATATATGTTAATACAGGCGAGCTTGTATATATCACTCACATGGTTAAACTCAAAGTATTTTCATTTGTTATCAAAAACAAATGTAGCCCTCTTATAACAAAACTTGGGGACGGTGGCTGGACTCGGGATTGTAATGAGATTCTTTTCTCTGCTTTATTATTTGTTTTAGCTTTAGGCTGGGGTCAGACGAACACAGTGCGAAGGCGCGTGCAGCCGCACTTTATCACGGCCGTAGTAGCAGCAAATAACGTCCAATGATGGGCAATATACGAAGTACGGCCGCACGAAAGTTCGGCCGGGCAACGCAAGCGGCAAATTAACGCATTTTTTCAAGAACGTGAAACCGCTAGTACTGATGTACAGAGTGCGCTGCGTCCGCCAGCGGCATGTGTGCGTGATTAGCAGACGCCAGTTGCTGCTCATGTCCGGCCAACATCACGTCCAGACGCAAAAAGTGTTTTATTGATGATCCGTACAAAATCACGGCCGAAAATGCGCATCGTATGACCGTTATCACGTATTCCATGAAAAATACATCCATTCGTTCGAACGCACTTTTTCACGGTCGATGCCAAAAATGCGTTCGTCTGACCCTAGCCTTAATTGTTTATCTATTTTGGCCTGGGCCGGGCCTTTTTCTTTATCTTCTATGTTTGTTTGTTTTTTTCTTTTTAGAAGCTACTGTAAATAAGATAGAGGCATAGGATGTTTTCCATCTTGTTTTGCTGGTACAAATTGATGATTATAATCTGACACTAGGGTGCTGTGATGCCCATATGTAGTTGTTGTACCTTGGTTATTGTTTGCATTTAATAAATTATGTTTAAGAAAAAAAAAACAAATGTAGAAATATACCAAGAAATCATATGAGTAGAAATATCACTGAAAAAGGAATAACTACAAAAACAAGGTAAAAATCTATACTATAAAAGGATAAGCTAAAAACTGTCCGTCGCCAAAACCCTACTGCGCATGCGCGACGGACATTTGAAAGCGGCCGTTAGAACACACAGGTAGCTGCGCGTGCCGGCCGCGTGAAAAAAAAAAAAAAAAAACGGCACGAGCCGCGCGCAGCTACCCGTGTGTTTACACGGCCAGATGCCCCGATCCTCCAGCGGTGACCGTCCTCCGGCTGCCGGCGGGCCTCCAGGCTCAGGCGAGCCCCCGGCTCGGTTTGGGCCTACAGGCCCAGCCGAGCCGGGGACTCGCCTAAGCCTAGAGGCCCGCCGAGCAGCCAGCGGCAGCCGGAGAAGGTCACCGCTGGAGGATCGGGGCCGAAGTTCCCAAACAAATACACCCCAAAATCGGCCCTGAGCTCCAGCGGAGACCTCCTCCGGCTGCCGCTGGCTGCTCGGCGGCCCTCTAGGCTTAGGCGAGCCCCCGGCTCGGTTTGGGCCTACAGGCCCAGCTGAGCCGGGGACTCGCCTAAGCCTAGAGGCCCGCCGAGCAGCCAGCGGCAGCCGGAGAAGGTCACCGCTGGAGGATCGGGGCCGAAGTTCCCAAACAAATACACCCCAAAATCGGCCCTGAGCTCCAGCGGAGACCTCCTCCGGCTGCCGCTGGCTGCTCGCGGCCTCTAGGCTTAGGCGAGCCCCCGGCTCGGTTTGGGCCTACAGGCCCAGCCGAGCCGGGGACTCGCCTAAGCGTAGAGGCCGGCCGAGCAGCCTGCTCGGCCGGAGGAGGTCACCGCTGGAGCTCAGGGCCGATGTTGCCTAACACATACTCACCGACATCGGCCCTTAGCTCCTCCAGCGATGGCGGTCCCGCTTGCAGCATCCTCTCTCCGTTGCTCGCCGGAATGACGTCACGAAAGCCTTTGACCCCGGGGGTCAAAGGCTTTCGTGACGTCATCCTGGCGAGCAACGGAGAGAGGATGCTGCAAGCGGGACCGCCATCGCTGGAGGAGCTAAGGGCCGATGTCGGTGAGTATGTGTGGAACCGGTGGAGGACTCGAGGCCGATGTAGGTGAGTATGTGCTCTACACACACACACACACACCCTGCTTGCTCGGCCGGTATCCAAGCTTAGGCGAGACCCCGGCTTGGCTTGGGCCTAGAGGCCCTGCCGAGCCGGGGACTCGCCTGAGCATGGAGGCCGGTCGAGTTGCATGCTCGGGCGTCCTCCAGGCTCAGGCGAGTCCCCGGCTCGGCTGGGCCTCTAGGCCCACGCCAAGCCGGGGCTCGCCTAAGCTTGGTCGGCATCCAGGCTCAGGCGAGCCCCCGACTTGGCTTGGGCCTAGAGGCCCAGCCGAGCCAGGGACTCACCTGAGCCTGGAGGACGGCCGAGCATGCAACTCGACCGGCCTCCATGCTCAGGCGAGTCCCCGGCTCTGCTGGGCCTCTAGGCCCAAGCCGGGGCTCGCCTAAGCTTGGATACCGGCCGAGTAAGCAGGGTGGGTGTGGAGAGCACATACTCACCTACATTAGCCCTGAGCTCCAGCGGTGACTGTCCTCCGGCTGTCGCAGGCTGCTCGGCCGGCCTCCAGGCTCAGGCGAGCCCCCGGCTTGGCTTGGGCCTACAGGCCCAGCCGAGCCGGGGGCTCGCCTAAGCCTGGAGGCCGGCCGAGCAGCCTACGACAGCCACCGCTGAGGCTCCGGGCCAATGTAGGGGGATGTTGCCTACACATACTCACCTACATCGGCCCTTAGCTCCTCCAGCGATGGCGGTCCCGCTTCCAGCGTCCTCTCTCGCTCCGTTGTTCGCCGG
Source organism: Leptobrachium leishanense (assembly GCA_009667805.1). Lineage (NCBI taxonomy): Eukaryota > Metazoa > Chordata > Amphibia > Anura > Megophryidae > Leptobrachium > Leptobrachium leishanense. The sequence continues at coordinate 108,687,477 of CM019067.1, read as the reverse complement.
AATGACGTCACGAAAGCCTTTGACCCCGGGGGTCAAAGGCTTTCGTGACGTCATCCCGGCGACCAACGGAGCGAGAGAGGACGCTGGAAGCGGGACGCGGGACCGCCATCGCTGGAGGGCCGATGTAGGTGAGTATATCCACGAGCGGGGGGCCATATCCACGAGCGGGGGGCCATATCCACGAGCGGGGGGGCGATATCCACGTGCTGGGGCGATATCCACGAGCTGGGGCAGTATCCACGAGCTGGGGCCATATCCACGAGCGGGGGGCCATATCCACGAGCGGGGGGGCGATATCCACGTGCTGGGGCGATATCCACGAGCTGGGGCAGTATCCACGAGCTGGGGCAGTATCCACGAGCTGGGGCAGTATCCACGTGCTGGGGCAGTATCCACGAGCTGGGGCAGTATCCACGTGCTGGGGCAGTATCCACGTGCTGGGGCAATATCCACGTGCTGGGGCAATATCCACGTGCTTGGGCAGTATCCACGAGCTTGGGCAGTATCCACGAGCTGGGGCAGTATCCACGTGCTGGGGCCATATCCACGAGCGGGGGGCCATATCCACGAGCGGGGGGGCGATATCCACGTGCTGGGGCGATATCCACGAGCTGGGGCAGTATCCACGAGCTGGGGCAGTATCCACGAGCTGGGGCAGTATCCACGTGCTGGGGCAGTATCCACGAGCTGGGGCAGTATCCACGTGCTGGGGCAATATCCACGTGCTTGGGCAGTATCCACGAGCTTGGCAGTATCCACGAGCTGGGGCAGTATCCACGTGCTGGGGCAGTATCCACGTGCTGGGGCAGTATCCATCCACGTGCTGGGGCAGTATCCACGTGCTGGGGCAGTATCCACGTGCTGGGGCAGTATCAATCCACGTGCTGGGGCAATATCCATGTGCTGGGCAGTATCCACGTGCTGGGGCAGTATCCACGAGCTGGGGCAATATCCACGTGCTGGGGCATTATCCACGTGCTGGGGCAATATCCACGTGCTGGGTCAATATCCACGTGCTGGGTCAATATCCACGTGCTGGGGCAGTATCCACGTGCTGGGGCAATATCCACGTGCTGGGGCAATATCCACGTTCTGGGGCAGTATCCACGTGCTGGGGCAATATCCACGTGCTGGGTCAATATCCACGTGCTGGGTCAATATCCACGTGCTGGGGCAGTATCCACGTGCTGGGGCAATATCCACGTGCTGGGTCAATATCCACGTGCTGGGGCAGTATCCACGTGCTGGGGCAATATCCAGGAGCTGGGGCAGTATCCACGAGCTGGGGCAATATCCACGTGCTGGGGCAGTATCCATCCACGTGCTGGGGCAATATCCACGTGCTAGGGCAGTATCCACGAGCTGGGGCAGTATCCACGAGCTGGGGCAATATCCACGTGCTGGGGCAATATCCACGTGCTAGGGCAGTATCCACGAGCTGGGGCAGTATCCACGTGCTGCGGCAATATCCACGTGCTGGGGCAATATCCACGTGCTGGGGCAATATCCACGTGCTGGGGCAGTATCCACGTGCTGGGGCAGTATCCACGTTCTGGGGCAGTATCCACGTGCTGGGGCAGTATCCACGTGCTGGGGCAATATCCACGAGCTGGGGCAATATCCACGTGCTGGGGCAATATCCACGTGCTGGGGCAGTATCCACGTGCTGGGGCAATATCCACGAGCTGGGGCAGTATCCACGAGCTGGGGCAGTATACATGAGCAGGGGCAGTATATCCACAATAGACTGCCCTCTGGGCAGGCTTTACAACTAGTAGAATTATAAAAGGTAAAATTTATTTTAAGTGTTTCAATGTAAAAGCTCATAGCATTCAACTTGACTTAACCTCCCTGGCGGTATTCCCGAGTGTGACTCGGGGTTAAATTTCACTACCGTGAACGGTAACCCCCGAGCCACATTCGGGCTGGATGTTTACTCACCTCCTCCTGGCTCCCTCGCTGTCCCCCGCAGTGTGATCGCGGCGAGCTGCTTCGTGGAAGGCTCCCTGCGAGTCACACGGTGCAGGGTGGGCGGGCGGGACCAGCAGAACACTTAGAAACAATTCAGAAAACACTGTAATCCAAAGTGCAATGTTTATGAACGGCCACTAGGTGGCAGTACAGGATAAGAAATAGACCATACATCCTCTTACCCTTGTTTTCAGACAGATTTCAGTGTTTTTTGTTGTATTTTATTGAATATCATTTATTTGCATTATTTTGGATAATTATTTTTGGGATAATAAATTATTATTTCGTGTTTCAAACTTTATCGGACTCAGTGTATTTACTATTTTATTTATTTATTTATTTATTTATAAAGGATTTTACCAGTAAGGACTCTTGATTTCACGGATTTCAGCGCATGATTCCTAATTATTACAGACTAACTATGTACAAAAACACGTTTCCTTTAAAAAAAAATTGAGATGCTTTTAGACACAAAATTTTGAAAAAATTAGACCGCCAGGGAGGTTAAAGGAACACTCTAGGCTAAAAATCCCCCCCCTTTTTTTTAAATTAAAATATACTCAATAACTAGGTAGGGAATAGGTACAGTTGTGTTCAAAATTATTCAACCCCCACTGAAATTGAGTGTTTTGGCCAGTTTGACATTGATTTTGATCATTCAGTCATCCTGCTTACAATTAAATCAAAGAGGCACGTGTAGGTCAGACAAATATAACATAACATTTATAATGAAATAACCACAAATGTCTTTTCTGTGCTCACATCATTATCAGTTTTATTCAACCCCCAAGTGACAATCAATCTTAGTACTTAGTACAACATCCTTTTACAGTTATAACAGCTTTTAAACGTGAAGCATAGCTTGACACAAGTGTCTTGCAGCGATCTACGGGTATCTTCGCCCATTCGTCATGGGCAAAAGCCTCCAGTTCAGTCACATTCTTAGGCTTGTGCACTGCAACTGCTTTCTTTAAGTCCCACCAGAGGTTCTCAATCGGATTTAAGTCAGGTGACTGCGATGGCCACTCCAAAATGTTCCAGCCTTTAATCTGCAACCATGCTCTAGTGGACTTGGAGGTATGCTTGGGATCATTGTCCTGTTGAAAGGTCCAACGTCTCCCAAGCCTCAGGTTTGTAACCGACTGCATCACATTGTCATCCAATATCTCCTGGTACTGAAGAGACTTCATGGTACCTTGCACACGCTGAAGCTTCCCTGTACCTGCAGAAGCAAAACAGCCCCAAAGCATGATTGACCCCCCGCCATGCTTCACAGTAGGCAAGGTGTTCTTTTCTTCATAGGCCTTGTTCTTCCTCCTCCAAACATAGCGTTGATCCATGGGCCCAAACAGTTCTAATTTTGTTTCATCAGTCCACAGAACACTATCCCAAATCTTCTGTGGTTTGTCCACATGACTTTTGGCATACTGCAGTCGACTCTTCTTATTCTTTGGAGACAGCAAGGGGGTGCGCCTGGGAGTTCTGGCATGGAGGCCTTCATTACGCAGTGTGCGCCGTATTGTCTGAGCTGAAACTTCAGTACCCACATCTGACAAATCAGCATCTTCTTTCTGCCACGACCAGGTAGCGTTTCAACAGTGCTCTTTGCCTTGAATTTGCGAATGATGCTTCCTATGGTCTCTCTTGGTATGTTTAACATCTTTGCAATCTTCTTATAGCCATTGCCCTTCCTGTGAAGAGTAATCACCTCTTCTCTTGTCTTCCTGGACCATTCTCTTGACTTCACCATGTTTGTAACCACACCAGTAAATGTCTAGAAGGAGCTGAGTATCACAGTCATTTTAAAGCTGCCTAATTGGTGCTTATTATGCTTTATTGCTGCTCCGTGACATCCACAGGTGTTTTCAATACCTGATTGAAAACACTTTAATGAACCTCTGTTCTTCAGAGTGGTAGTCTTTAAGGGGTTGAATAATTGTGTAAATGAAGAATTCACAAAAGAAACATTTACTACTGTATTACAAAACCAATTGATGTCATTTTAGTTGCATATGGTTCTTTAAAAAGTCCTTGTAGGATTTCATTCTGAATACAATTACAAATGTACACTAAATTCCCTAAAACCCTTTACAGCATTGGGGGTTGAATAATTTTGAACACAACTGTATATATTATAAAAAAAAATTTTACTGTAATACTTACCCTAAAAACCACTTGTTTCCAACAGCGTTTTTTTTTTTTTTTTTTTTAATATACTCACCTCCCTCCTCTTCCGCTCCCATCCTGAAAATCTTTAACGTGGCTAATGGTTTACGTGAGAAGCGCGCATGCGCGCCTCTCACGTAAGACAGCCAATCAGCAGGCTTCCTCTTCTTCTTGGATTTGTGTTATGCACAAGAGGATGCGCGCAACACTAATCCCAGCCGCACACTATGCTGGCAGCTCGCTCCCGCCAGCTACTGCGCCGAGTTGGAGACGTCATCGCGCTGAAAGCGCGATGACGTCTCCTACTCGGCAAAAGTTGGCAGAAGCGGGAAATATGAATCCCGCTCTGCTGACTGACAGCTGGGAGGGCGGAGTAAAGTCCTCCGCGTCTCTCAGCTGTTTTAGCCGATCGGCTGAGCGGAGGGAGGGGGGACAGACAAGGGCATACTCAGGGCATCATGACCACCTAAAAAAGCTTAGGTGGTCATGTTGCCTAGTGTATCCCTTTAAGCATAAAAGAATGGTACAGCCTCTATTCTTCTGTAAACTATTCAGTATGGTTCCACCATTGTTTGCAACACTGGTGAGTCTACTTTGGCAATTTTAAAATAGTGGTCTCCATTGGAAATAATGGTGTAAACGAGCAGTAACAATGCTAGACATCATCTGAAAACAGTAGTGGAAACTACAGGGAAATCATTGTTTGTTTTTGCCCACCTTGGTGTATGTATATATATATAAGTCAAAAATAGGACGCACTCCAGGATTTAGGTGAAAAAAATAAAATCGATGGTTTATTCAAGATGCATATAAAAGAGAGATGTGCCCATAGGCACTCGCCGACGTTTCGGCCCTCGCAGGAGCCTTTATCAATCCTTGATAAAGGCTCCTGTGAGGGCCGAAACGTCGGCGAGTGCCTATGGGCACATCTCTCTTTTATATGCATCTTGAATAAACCATCGATTTTATTTTTTTCACCTAAATCCTGGAGTGCGTCCTATTTTTGACTTGTACACCATATTTTGGATTTTTTGCACCCAGGTAACACTATTGTACATGTGGTATATGCAGGTTGCCACCGGTTTTTGCTTCTATATATATATATATCTCTTACAAGGGTTGTGGTGGATGACAAAAAGTGAGATAAAAAGTCTCCATACTATAGTTATGTTTATTATTGCAGAAGCCACTTGCACATCACAACAATTCAAAGAACTGTATCCCAGAGCTCCTATGCCACATTCCCCATATGCAGCAAGGAATTCTGGGTAGGATATGCAAATGACACACATACATACTTTTTTTTTTTAAGTTGCTAAACAGTTTAACAGATTTTTACAGATCTAACACGTCAGACCTTTCCACCCTCCGGTGAAGCCCAGTGGGTTTATATGGTCCCATAAAACTTCTTTCAAAGGACCAGCGTGAACAGTGCAAACTGAATTAAAATATACCTTTTTGAAATATTTTTCTTATACACATCTCTACAAACAGCTCTGTAACAGATGGGACATGATATCCATGTTGAAATGATTGTGTTCCATATGTTCCTAAATTGTCCAAAACCACTAATTCACAGAAGGAATCTGTCATTACAGAAATATTGTAAACAAATTCTACCCATATCCCTGTGTGTTACATAGCACAATTCTGTTTTAAAATTCAGGAATGAGATACATAATTGTGTTGCATGCCAAGATGAAGAACATCTACAAATTGAAACCGCATGATGTGACAGATATTTACATCTGTCTTTTTCACTCCTTTGCCAGGCCTTCAAGAATTCTCAATGGGTTTCAGAATGTAAGATATGAATATAGCTTCAACCCATCAGTGTAACTTTCAACATAACCCTCTTTTGGTAGAACTATAAATGATTGAGATTTATCCAGAATAACTTGCACCGTGCAGATCAAACAGACACTTTAATAATCAGTACTGACATGTATGGCAGAATGGCTTTTTTCATCCTTAACTATGTATTAGTATGCTTAACGTGCACCTGTCATGCAAGCTAGGCTCACTTGACATGGAAACACTTTCTACACATTTGTTAGGAAAAGAAATGCTAACACATAAATGGGAAATTGAGTAACCCCCCTATCAAAGTTTTTCTGTCACTCAATTCTGGAGGCATGCAATCAGGTTGAGTGACAGCTGTGAGTGGAGGAGTCATTCTACGGGCTTGTCCACTGCTTGTGGCTGATCCACATGCAGTGCTACCTACAGCCTTCCAACAGCTCTGCCCACATATCTAATGCATTGCAGTGACTGTCTCGAACGAAGTAAGTACAGGTTACAAGATCTCATCAGAAGATGAAATATACCATTCACCTCTAAGAGTAATGTGATAACCGCCCCCTGATGGAATGTCACTGCAAGCGACACAGATTCACTGTCACCTTCCGTCTTGTGCGCAGTATTTCTGCTGCAGACCTCCCAATTGCTGCCACATCTCTTTAAAACTAATAACCTACTTCAACCTCTCTCCAAGTTACTGTTCTTTCTTCACCACTTCAGTTAATGCTTTGGTACGCAAAGTAATTTTTCCTTTAAGAATGAAGTTCAAATCTATATATATTAAATGGAAAAAAAGGTCAAAATGTCATAATGTTTATTTTCAAAATTCTTTGCACCAATCATTTCCTTATATGCCATAACGTCGCAAATTAGCCCTTTATTCACACCTGAAAGATGCGTACATGTGTTTCGTATTGAGAAACACTAAAAAGACAAAATGTAACTCTACTTACAATTCATTGCAATGCAGGATTGAGGTTTTACAGGGGGAGAAACTGAATACCCATTTACATCAAAATCCTGTTACCCTGTATTACTACAAAGGGTATACTGTGGCAAATGGTTTTTCAAGCAATTTTTTTCAGACCCTGCTCTTAAGCGATTGTGCTGAAGCGAAATGGTTTAACCCCACCTAAAAATCCAATACTTTTTCAGATCCTTCGGTGGTTAGAGTAGTGCGATCTGCCGATTCCTCGCTCCATGGGCAGAGGAACAATGGGAAAAAATTGTTCCCAGTGGTCCTTCCCGGTATCTATCTGCTGCCAAGCCAGAACTGATTTGCGCGAGCTTGGACTGTTTCCCTGGAGTCCTACGGACTCCTGCGGCATATAACACCAGCAGCTCGAGGCGCCGTAGGTGTTATCATTTACAACGTTGCGTTGCTGGGATTACGACGAGCGGTGAGAAAGCGGTTCCATTGTAACATGGATGTTAAATGACAGGCGCTAATGGAAAAACTGCAGATGCTCAAGTTTTGAAATAGCATCTGCCATTTAACGCCAACCTTGGAATAGAGGACCATTGTTTCCTCACCATTAACCATCCCACAATCTACAAAGTGAGGCCATTGTTGCTTTACCATAGAGATGAAAATAGGGGATAAAGTGATGAAGGACAATGTAAAATACCGGCTGGGTGGAGTAGAGGTAACATCACTGCTCTGCGTGGAGAGAGACTATGGAGACGCGGGTTCAATCCCGGCATGAGCACCTCTCCAGTAAGTGTCCTTGGGCAAGACACCTAACTGTACATACTCGCCACCCAGGACATACTTGAAAATGAGAGAAATCTCAATGTATCCTTCCTGGTAAAATCCTTTCTCAAAAAAAAATATATATATTGTGTACATGCTCAATTGTACGGAGGAAGATAATATTGCTGTGGAATCTGCTGGCGCTATAGAAACGAAGTATAATAATAAAGTGAATCTTTACCACATTAGATGATTTCTAGCACACTTGCTTTACCGTGCATGTTTCCTTGAATATTTAATCTCAGTTAAAGGCTACATTGTGTGTTTAATACCTGGAATGTCTTGAAGTGGAAAATGTTGAAGCTATAAAACAGCAAAGGAGAAAATATATGACATTCCTGAGCGTGTAAGTGAATTACAGTAAATTACAATGAATGGTATTCTGTCATGAGGATACATACCATTTTTTCCCAGGGGTACATATTAACACATTTTCTGTCTTTGAATTAAATATATTATTCCTGGTACTTGTTACATTCTGAGCCGCGTGCTCTCGCAAACACATTTATGTGATGCATGGACGGCAGATCAGCTTCACTTGTTAACAGATTTATTCTTCTGAATCAGTTTATAATTTTCACAAAATTGCAACATTCCCATCAGGATGTAATCGTCAGCTGTATTGGAGTGTGAGACATTGTCAGCTTCATTTTCAAATTGACAGGGTTTGTACTTAACCACAATGAACATGATTAATTGTGATTAGTAAGGACAGAGATTAAACGCTAGAAAACTGCTCAGGGGCTTCACATTTTGACACGGATATAATCTATTCTTGGAAATTAAAGGGCAAACTCTAAAAATGTTCCAATTAGAGTGCATATTTGTTCAAATTCAAGAACGTGTTCAAGACGTTACTTTTCCTTTCAATCATATACATCAACAGCAGCAACAGCTGTACATCATAGGATTAATTCAGGGGGGCCCTCAAGGCTATGAATGACCCATATATCTTCATGAATTAAGAGCATAGTGCTTTTAAATATGCTTAAAGCGAATAATGAAATACAGCAGATGGTTTTGCAAGTCGTGTGCCTCGCCTAGATTCCAAATGACCAGGAACTGGGTCCACCAATCAGGAGCCACTATTAAGGAGGCGGAGCTCACAGTAACCTTTTCATGCAGTAGTAGTAAGTCCAGACACAGGCTAAATGCATTTCTGTGCCGCCGCTCTCAGCTTATATAACAGCAAATTAATTAGGCCGTATCACCCATGTGTAGTATTCTAATGTATCAACACCTTGTTCCCCGATCTTGTAAAGTGCTGCAATATTTGTGGCGCTATATAAATAAAGGATAATCATTATGTTGGCATCATGTATCACATACACAGAAAATTCTATAGTGTGGTATTAATGGAGTAGAGGTAACATCACTGCCCTGCATGGAGAGAGCCTGTGGAGTCATGGGTTTCATCCCAGCGAGCAACCTCTCCAGTAAGTGTCCTTGGGCAAGACACCTAACGGTACATACTTGCCACCCAGAACATACTTGAAAACGAGAGAAATCCCAATGTATCCTTCCTGGTAAAAATCCTTTCTCAAAAAAAATAAAAATTAAGGAATGCTCACACAGGTCCCTTGATAGACAGGGTAAACTAGTGCAGCGTGCTTTTGTGTGGACGCCCTCTGCATATAGACTTTTCACACAGTCATATGACACCCGAGTTAGGCAAAACTTGCTATTGCCTACGGCCTGAGTATCAGGCCAGATCTGGAAATGAAGTACAGGACCATAAAATCAGACAGTGCTGTCCATTACCTCTTTTGTTCAGTAACTTCCGTGCCTAGTAATTACCCCTTGTGTACACCTTACTTCTGTTTTTAATGCCGTCGCTCTCATTTCTTCTATCATTTTTCAACTCGTGCTGTGACAATCCTCACCATGTCTTTAAATTATCTATACCTACAGGGACAAAACAAGGCTGAGCATAACTTGCGATCTTGGGGCGGGAGCAAGGAAATGTTCTGTGGAAATAGTATGCACGGAGTTGGGGGTTCCAGCCATGAGCACTTGTAACAGAGCTCGGATTCATGCAGGCATGACCTGTTTTCCCAAACACTTAGAACTCTATTAAGAAGATCTTTTATTCTCTTTACCTATTTATGAACTGCTGGCCATACACTTGGTCTCCCAGTTGGGCCACAGCCCTGGTGCTCCATCAATCATTTGTCCGGTGTGCCCAATGGACGCCTGCTCACCTGTTCTGATTACCATTTATCCCAACATTCACCTTATCGGGGTTATTTTCCATGCAGGAGGTCTCCTGCCTACAATTACAGCACAGAGTGACACTCTTGAGGATTGTACTTCAAATCTCATCCTATCAAAGTACTCCTTCCCATCATTTTCTCCTCTTCATTGTGCTGCCACCTGCCTACATATTCTCTTTAAAGTGTTCATGATTTTATTTTCTTCCTAGCGTTTTCTGCTTGCTCTAGATCCCCAGTATACACACAGTCTACAATTTATCATCTTTTTGTACTTTTGTCAGTGACCATTCTAGATTTTTAAATTAACCAAAAATCAAGAGAATTGCAAAAGGTATTGTCACAAGAAATATTAAATAAAAAACGTGTTTTAAAAGTTCTTAAAGTTTGATTTTTGATAGTTAAGGAATAAAAGAAACTGAGCATAGTAAATAATCCCCATAAAAATGTGTATTTTTAGAAATTAAAAATAGAAGAAACCAACATAGAATAATTTATTTAAAACTTTATTGAGTGATAATTTAATTCATTTTGTTTTAAATAAAGACCGTTGTAAATTTTAGGAGAAAATAGAATATTTAAAGTGATCAGAAAGAGTAAGAAATGTACAAATGCAGTCAAAGAATGGGTTTTATGATTACAATAGTACATAGCACCTCACACGCACACAACGCCAAAGAAACAGATGAAATGGTCAAAACAAGAGACATCTGGTCCAAATTCAGTGTCTGATCAGTAAAGTGGTTGAAGGAAATGACCAAGGTCAACGACTAATAGGTTTTCTTGTCGATTTGATTGCATGGCTGATGGGTAGATGGGAATGCTAATAGTTGCTAAGATATATGGATGTATCACAAGGACGGTTGAAATTTTGGTACAAAAAAAATATAAAAGTATAAAATAATTACGAAAAAAAAGAGGAAAAGATTTTCTTGACCTTAGTTGTCCATAAAAATAGTATATAAAAAAAAAGCTATAGATAAAATAAAAATGGCTTCTCAAGTTAAATCCCTGAAGCAAGTGAAAGAGAAATTTCAAAATGTACAGTATTTTTGTCCCAGAATACAGATATGAGCAGTAACACATTCATAGAGTTTAAGTGACAGTAGACCAGAATATAATGTATTATTATTTCAGCGGCATATGTGGCATTTTTTCCCATCTGCAGCAGAGTTTTACCGTTACTCTTAAAAGTCGTAAAAAATAGCATACAATAAACTACACACCGAAAAAACAGTGTGTACCAAGAAGTGTTAAAGTCACAAAAGTGAACCACTTCCTTTTAGCAAAAATTTATCCCCTGCCATGTTTGAACTTCCGCAAAGAAAAAAACACACACTGAATCACTTAGGATCTTCCCTCTGCGGCTCCCGGTAACCCGTAAGTAGTATACAATAAGAAGAAGGTAGAGGGTAATCCTACAACGAATTAAAATCACTTAGAGGTGCATGTTAACCCTTTCGCTGCTGAGGCTTTTCACACCTCTGTGCTGAGGTCATTTTTACCGGTTTTGCTCATCATGTTTAAACGTGTTTTGAAGGCTTATTTTAGTATATTACCCAGACATATTATATATCGTTCTTTCCGTCAGACTCGGCAGATTCATAATATGTCATTATTATATGTATACGTTATGTCATGTCTGTATATTATAACAAAAAATGCAATAAAATATGTATTTTCAATAATTTACAATGTGTAAAGTGTTTTGTTTTTCACATTTTAACATGCGAGCAATTGCGGTTATATTTTGTATGGGGTGCACTTGTTAAAAAAATTAGAGATGGGGTCTCGTTACATTTTTTTTTGGGGAAAATTACACGATTTTTAACAAACGCACCGCATACAAAAATCGTTAGTGCAGCATCATTGTTCACATTATAAATTAAATGGGAACAATATTGCTGCATTAACGAACCAAAAAAAAGAAAAAAATATATATATTTTTTTTTTATAATTTTTTTTTAAATATATTTTTATTTTTAATTTTTATTTTTTTAAAAAAACTTTTTTCACAGTAGTGTTTGGTATCGTTGGAACGGCCATGCTCTGGCCGATCCAACCATACCAAACTTTAACCCCTAGCTGTCATTGGAACTCCCTATCTCCACCGTTGGTGGCAGTTAGGGGTTAACTCTAGGACTGGCGTCATCGTGCTATGCACGATGACGCCAGTCCTCAGGGGGAGTTCCTGGAGGCTTGGCCGACATCCAAGATGTCGGCCAGCTCCGAGAAAGGATCACGAACCGGCGCTTTTCAGCGCCGATTCGTGATCCGCCTCCCCAGGGGTTAATGCCAGGTACCATTTGGAAGGGCAGGCTGTGCCCTTCCAAATGGTGCCTGGGTTAACCCCCTGCACGCCGCCGATCGGGAGGGAGAGAGGTCCGAAGGACCTCCCCCCTCCCTTTCAGGCGCCTCCTCCGCACATCGAGGATGTCAGCCCGCACCGGGGGGGCCAGCGATCGGCCGGAACCCGGCCGAACGCTGACCCCAAAGGGAGGACGCGCTCAGCGCGTCCTCCGCACAGCAGGAGCCATGTGGAGGACGCGCTGAGCGCGTCCTCCGCATGGAAGTGGTTAAATGAACAAATTGTATTTGAATCAATTCACGCACATCAAAAAACAAGATCGTTATCACCGTTCCATGGATGCCTGGGACATGGGGTATGATTTCCTCCACAGCCGGTGCACTTCAGGAACAATCAGCCAAGACCAAAGTTTCTCCAGTCAAAGGATTTTATTAATAAAAGTAAAAATAAAGATAAGACTGCTCACGCTCGACGCGTTTCGTCAAAAGACTTCATCAGGAGAAATATGTGCAGTCATAAGTACATGGTTAAAAAAATATACACTTTTATTTTTTAACCATGTACTTATGACTGCACATATTGCTCCTGATGAAGTCTTTTGACGAAATGCGTCGAGCGTGAGCAGTCTTAGCTTTATTTTTATTAATAAAATCCTTTGACTGGAGAAACTTTGGTCTTGGCTGATTGTTCCTGAAGTGCACCGGCTGTGGAGGAAATCATACCCCAGGTCCCAGGCATCCATGGAACGGTGATAACGATCTTGTTTTTTGATGTAAGTGAATTGATTCAAATACAATTTGTTCATTTAACATGCACCTCTAAGTGATTTTAATTCGTTGTAGGATCACCCTCTACCTTCTTCTTAATGTTTGAACTTCCACCTGGCCTGACCGAATTTTGAAAAAAAATTGTAAAAAAAATAAAAAAAGTATACCAAATTTTTTAATTACCAGATCAAATATATTAAAAGAATAAATTTAGCCAATGCCATTTTACAATGATGTTTGAACTAAATTGTTGTTTGGCCCAAAGTTTATTTCTAGATTTGTGTATGGCATTAAGTGTCTTTTTTTTTAAATTGGAGCATTAAATCGTTTTGTTTATGGTACCCATAATCCTGTCTCTAGAAAACGAATTTTGACTTTTTTTTTTAAATAAAAAAATTGTTAATCTAGAAAAAGAAATAAAAAATCTTAATTGTATATACCAGTAAAAAAATTGTATTTCAAATGCAGTATTGCTGTGACCATCCTTCCTTTACAGTAAATGTTTTGTTTCCGTGTATAATAAATATTACACTCTGCTAATGAAAATAGACATAAGTGCACTTTTTGCATATCCTGGTCTCTAAATGCGGAATAGGAAGAAAGCAAATTTTGGAAAAACAATTTCAAACCTTAAACGAATTTTAACTCAAATAAATATTACATTAATAAATGTTTAAGCGCAAACACTGGAACGTTCATGATAAATTGTTGCAGATAATCCATTACGGAATAAACGAGAAAATCTAAATTATTACACATAACAAATTTCTAAAAAATGGGGCACATTCCAAAATACATCAAGTAAAATCACTGCTTGGCCAGACAATACCAAACCACCAATATAATCCTAAAATAAACCTTTACTGAGTTTATAGCGCCAGGAGTATTGGCTAAGATATAACCATGTGGAATTATTGCTGAATAAAAAAGGCACCTCACAAATTTACAGTCCCCATAGATGTGTTTTGAAACCAGAGCACCCAATTTAAATAATGATGAATACAAAATAATTGTAAATATTTCGTTTTGGCACAATCAGTAACCAAACGCAGGGTAATATAAAGTTGCATAATATTCTTAATACAAGTTTAAAACCCATATCGGTATAGGAAAGAACAGTTTTTTTGGTGTGTTTTCTCATTTTTACAGACGTGAACAAGAAACGATTTTGTGAAAATTGAATTTAAAAATATTTCATAGTAATATAACAAAGTAATGATCAGGTACAGATTAAGTAAACCTGCTCACAGATGAAGTAGATAGCATTTGTAAATAGTATATATTAACCCTTCAACATGAATTCCATTAAGTGTCTTTTCCGAATGTCTCTTGCAATAAGAGAATACGTTAGCTATGGGAAGAGTAAGGATACAGGAAGGTTCCGCTGAACGTAGAGTACATTTCATCCATATCCGACTGGGCAAGTTTACCACCCGTCAGTACTACACTGACTTCATCTCCATCATTCAGGTGCAGGATCAGATTAAATGTTCCAACCCCTCCACAATTTTGTCTGGAGCTTGGTCTGTGATATTCCAAAAGCTCTTTTCTGTATCCAGATGTGTCCATCTGTGCTACACTAATATTAGACACAGACAGGACAGCTTCCACGTGGACGCTGTGCGCTGACGTAAGCACTGCGGAGATCAAATAACGTCCTGATACTGGAGCTGTAAAGATACCTATAGAAAGAAAAATAAAATTAACAAACGTAAATTTAAATAAAATCAAGTTTTTAGTTGTTTTTTTTTTTTTTAAATACAATGCAGGGCTTTGGGGTTGTCTGCAACATCTGTGTGGAACAGATTTATAAATTATTCTGCTACTAATGTTGTCAATGGTTTTAGGCTGGTGTCAGACACACGAAGTACGTGCGCACCGAACTGTGCATGCACAACGCACGTGACAAACGGACGCAAGTTAGGCAAGATCATAAAACCACTAGACACTCAGCCGTGCAGAGTGCGCCACGCCCGCGTAGCATTCTGTGTGTGATGAGATGTCAGACGCAGCGCATTAACGCACAAAATGGCTTTTCATATCCTTTTCAAATTTTTATCATTATTCATATTTATTTTATTTCCTATAATTCCCTTTTTTTTCTACGTCCGTCAACAAAAACAGACCGTGTGGTGTCTACAGTATCTTCCGTCAGTACGTCTGTCCGTTATGCACGCGTGCAGAGTGCGCTCAGACTCCGTTCGCCTTAAATTGCCAGCGTTTTATTTACTGCTGTACCACAAATAAAAAAAACAACACATCAAATGATATATAGAGGTTAACCATTAACATACCTCAATACTGAAACACCTGTAAACATGTAACATAATGACTATTTCCTACATACATATTTTCTGTGTTAATCTGTATATTTGTGTGCATTGTATTACTTTGTATTTCTGTAACAAACTGTAACATTTCAATGTTCTTGAACCCAGGACATACTTGAAAATGAGAGAAATCTCAATGTATCCTTCCTGGTAAAATCCTTTATAAATAAATAAATAACTATATATAATATAAATATAGACACGATAACAATATAATTAAATATAGATACAATGCAGATCGGAAATGAGCTTATGGAGGAGCCTTACACAAAAAGGAGCTGACCCCATCCCAGCTGATACCAGACGTGGCAATGCCAGTATCTTGTGTTGGTGGCTCAAGTCGGAATATTTGGGAGCTGCTACAAGAGCTGGGTCAAAATCGAGTCAGTGGAGGGGAGCTGCTTACAGTTTCTGGCTCTTAACAACATTTCCCCTGAGCAGTTTCCAATTATTGACCAGGTCGGAACAGTAGGGTGTAGTTTTTGAATCTGCTTCTGTCAAAGTGCAGGAAAATTAAACATACGTAAGCCACTGACTGACAGCCTTCAAGCAGAGGCAGGGCCTTCACTTTAACAAATTTTTACAATGGCCAAGAGCAGTGGGGAAGCCTTGAATGGACCAGCTTCTGCAACCGTGACCACTTGAATTGGATTAAGTTGTCATGGTGGCTAGAACCCCTTAAAAGAGTTTAAGTTTTTGACATTAGCAACCAATTTCGCTTGGAATGGTTTAAGAGAAATTGCGGTTCAGCGTCATGATTTTAAACATCTCTGCAAAAAAACCCCAAAAAAAGAACCCACCATTCATCCCAGCAAATCCTACAGAATGATTTTGCCTTTGTGTACACCATAGAACAAGACCTTCTTTCAGTAGAAAGTAAAATGATGTCCTCTTGTGCATCTTGTGATTGCATGATAACATGGGAGGAAGCTGCTGTGGCAGTAAGTAAAATCTCCAAGGGGCGAAATAAAATTACGATATTACTTCTATTGCTATGCGATAATCATGAGCAATAATATAACCAATCTGACTCGGACCTGACCAATATACTCACTATGCGAATTTTCAAAACCTCAAGGTCAAAATGAAGGGTGAAAAACCCAAATTTCCTTCCTTTTCTACTGGACAATATGCAAGAACCTTAAATATAAAATATATATATATATATTTGAAACAAGTAAGGCATGCCAGGCACAGTGAGAAGATTGGCATCACCAAATAACTGACTTTGGGTACAGATATCACATTCTCTCTAGTCTCTTTTCTTATTTGCGTCAATAACCATCACATAAAAAAAAGGTGCAGGGGGTCAGGTATCTGGAGTACCTGTAGAGAAGCCAAAAATACTCAGCTGCGGCTTAAAGGTAAACCCACTGTATCTACAAGATGAGGGGGTAAAGCTGATTAATTAGGCAAATAAGGAAACAACACCTCCAGCGCCGCTTGTGCATGCGTGCTACCACTTTTACTCGAAGCAAGAAACACAAACCACAGACGTTTTGGGGACGCAGCCCCTTCCTCAGTGTGCTCTGCAGTGCTGGAGGTGTTCCTTATTTCCCATTCAATAACCATCAAAAAAAAAAAAAGGAAGGACCCATTCTCCTAATAGGAGTATAAATCAATAAAATATGTCCAATTAATAAAAAAAAATCCTTTACAAAATAATAAAATGTTAGGTTATAAAATAATAAAAAAAGTCTTTTAAAAAAATAAAAACAAAACTGTCAAAAAAATATTCTAAAAAAATTAAATGTTTTTTTGATGAAAATGAACAGAATTAAAAATTTATATTTTTTTAAAAAAGATATGTTTTTACATTGAATCTATGCGATTCACTTGTTTAAACCTGTCGAACGGAAACACCGAAAATCAGGGTATTTCGCTGGAATTTCAATGCAGTTTGGCATTCTGTGAATAGAAGATGATAGTCTTCTATGGGGCAGTTTCGGTGCCGCCAAATTGCTGCGAACTGCGGCGAATTGCGCTACAGTTTGCTGTCAATTCGCCTGTATTTGGCTTAGTGAATAGACGACTTGGCCCAAAATTACACCTTCCGATGCAATTCGGGGGTTAGTGAATAACCGCTTTTGTAGAAATAGGAACATTTTGTGCTGATATCCAAGGAATCAGAGAATAAAGGCTTGAAAGGCCCATTGTTTTGTATGGCTGTTTGTTGAATCCTCAATGCATTCCATTTAACTTTAATTATGGTTATCAGTATCCTATTGCTATAGATAGATATTCTCACACAAATGCATGCGCACATATTCAAGGAAACGCTAGACCTAGCTGTACACACAGACGCACACCCCACTCAACAGGGAAGCATTTTTGGCATATGGACCATACAGCTGTAATAACCTCAGAGGCCTAGGCGTCTAAATTCCAGTTTCTGACGCTACGACTCAATGTATATTTATATGTATGTAGAAGGCAGTGTTCTTCAGGCGGGGTTTATTCTTGAAACAATTAATTGGGACCGGTCATACACTTTAGTATGAACGTGCATATCTTCTCATTCAGTATCCTAAGCTAGCTCATTGTATTCTTCTCCTGCCCTCAAGGTAGCATAGAAATATACAGAATTACATCTGTTTTAAAGAGTGAGCAAGCGCTAGACGCAGTCAGCTGGAATTCTGTTCATAGATACAGTCAGCTGGAATTCAGTGAAATAATCAATGACTCATGCTCAAATGTCCTGCTAAGTGCTCCCGCATGGTAAACTCCCACATCTCGGTAGATGAGGTAAGGAGGTCCTAGTCTTGAGCAAACCAGCCCCCCCCTCCATACTCTTTTTTATTCTTCACAGAGATTTCTCCCATTTATGGGCCTCACAAGCAACGCATTAGGAATTGCAAGTGAGTGACAATTATTTGATACGCTACTGAAGTTACAGCTTCCAGGAACTTTTATATGCGATTTACCATTCATGCTTAAAACGTGTCATATGAAACAGAAATTATTTATTAGATACAGATGCCCAGATCCCATTTGCTTCTTGTTATTAAAGAGAAAGTTACTAAATGCGTTTTGAGGCTATTATATATAAATATATAGAACTATAACAAACGGAGGTAAATCTGAGTTGTTTTTTTTTGGAGGGGGGGATAGATGTTAAAGATGGTTTATTAAACAATCAAGCGTTCCGTCCCAAAAGGGTAAAGACTGTCAGCAAAGAGAAAACTATGTCTTCATAGTCGAGGTAATAGTCAAGAAGCTGAAACATTGGTTATATTTAGATTACTGAATAATTTTACGAGACATTTGGTTGCCTCATCTGATGAATGTCTCCAAGATGGAAACAGTAGGAGACATTTTTCCTTTAACATACAAAAGGGAAAATTATTTTAAATTTCTATACATATGACCTTATCTACTTGCTAATGATTTGACTGATATTTCAAGGCACCTCCATCGGTGGCATACTAAGAGGGGGGCCCCGGGCGACAGCTGGGCAGGGGTGCATCTAGCCGACGGTCACCCTTCAGGGCTTGCCCGTCCATGCAGCAATGAGGTCTGTGCTTCCATGAAGCAGGAGGAGTCTGGGAGGCAGAGAAGTGAGGAGTGAGGTGAGCAGGGCTGCAGGAGCAGAGATCTATGGGTAAGGCTGGGGTCAGACAAGCGCAGTGTTCATGTCCGTGTTGCCGCACATTTTAACATCCGTGGTAGCACAAATTTATGATCAATGGAGCCCCACACACGAACTACGTCTGCACAGAATTGTAGACACACAACGGACGCGGCAAAGGAAGCAGGTTAGGCAAGAACGTAAAACCGCTAGAATGGACGTGCGGAGTGTGTCACGTCTGCAACGTCCGCATAGCTTTGTGTGAGAGTGATGGAATGAGGTCAGACGGACTGCATTTATACGTTCAGCATTTTTCACGGACAAAAGGTTTTTTCATTTTAATTTATTTTCCCTCCTACATCCGTCATAAAATACGTCAGTGAAAAAAACGGACTGTGCGGCCACTACCTTGTTGTCAGTCACAAAAGTACGTCCGTACTGCAAGGACGCACAGTCCTCACAAAATGCGCTCATCTGACCCTAGCCTAAGTGTGTGTTTGCAGTGTAGGTGCAGTGGGAGAGTTTTGTGTGAGTGTGTGCAGTCTCAGGGGGTGTGATACATGTGTAGGTGCAATGTGTGGGTATTTTGTGTGCAGAGTCAGGGTCGTGTGATACACGTGTAGGTGCATTGTGTGTAGAGTCAGGGGGTTATGATACACGTGTAGGTGCAGTGTGAGCAGGGCACAGATCCAGTACCTGGTCCTGGGAGAGACTGGTGCCACGGTCAATCGGAAGGAGCCAGGAGGGACGAGCACGTGCTGCTCCTCTGTTTCCCTGGTCAGTTGGAGCGCAAGCGACCTGGCGCACTGACTGACAACCGTGCACACATATATGTGGTCAGGTGTGAGAGAGCGGCAGCGAGACAGAGATTATGGTGTGTGTGGACGGGCCAGATCTCATTCAGCAGCAGAGCAGAGCTGCTCTGCTGCAGAAAGAGATCCAGCATACCCACACGCGCCTTAATGCAGTTCTCGCTCTCCCACTCCTGGTCAGCTGCAATCGCCTGTGGGCAAGGTCGGCAGCCACTGCCTCTCCCGCTAAGAGAGGCCAGCTATGATAAAAAAATAATGCAGAGGCATAAATATGCTGCCGCCAAAAAAAATTGCCGCTTGGAGCGGTTGCTCCAAACCGCTCAATTGTCGAGGCCGGTTCTGAGTGTGAGGGTGTTTTGTGTGCATTGTCAGTGTGTGCAGTCTTGGGGGGTGTGATACACTTGTAGGTGCAGTGTGAGAGTGTTTTGTGTGCTGTGAGTGTGTGCAGTGTCAGTGCCTGCAGCGAGAGTGTGCAGGGAGTGTGTGCATTTGTCTGTGCTGTGTGAAACAGACTGCCGTATTATGTAGCAGACTGAATACTGTATGAAAGTGTTTTATTGCTGTGCAGTTCTATGATACAATAATGTGAGGGCTGTGAACACACACACACACACAATAAATACAGTATATCATTGTGCACAATTTCACGCACATTGAGCACGAAGACTCCCACTTCTGGATGACTTCACACCCTCAAGTCCCACTGCTGCAGAGAGCTTTGCACCAAGCTCCCCGTCACCACCAAAAGGGATCCACATTAAATATCCAATTATTCCAAAGGCAATGATTGACAGTCCCAAGTATGTTGTCATGCTTTGGCTCCTTTGGTTACTATATTCCCATGAAAAGGGATCAGTGCTGTGCTCTGGGTTTCTGAATCTTCTGGTCCACTAGTTTTTTAAATATATGTTAACATTTCTTTTGTAACAATGATGGAGAATTCAATTTGTTATTGTTACACTCCTTCTCCCTATGCCCCCCTCTTCAGCTGTAAAATTGGATGACAGGATTTCCTTCTTTTTTTTAAAATTCAAAAGGTTTTATTCCAGTTTCATAAAAATGTGTAACAGATGCAGAAGAGGTATGATCACGAGATAACGTATTGTGAGAATCAACAATCTCGCAGATGTACATAACATATTTTCTGCTCCCCCCCCGAAGCAAAGTGTCTCAACCATCCATGGGGCTACCGAGAGTGCATCACTTATAACATTTGGAGACTTGAACATATGATACATGGCCCAAGTTCCTCCATGTAGATCTACGCAGACTAAGCAGCTGGGCTCCAGATCTGCATCTTCATGTCGTTGCCAGTTGCCGACCATCAGTAATCAGTCCAAGTGAGATCGTGGAGCCGCCCAAGGGCCACCCTCCCCACTTCCTTCGGGAGCTTGGGAGAGCGGAAGGGGAGTAGAGGGACATTCGGGCTAAGGGGGAAGGGGAGACAGGGGGAGAGAGTAGGAAAAGAGGGACTAAAGTAGGAGGACGAGGAGGAGAGGGGAAAAAAAGGGGGGTAAGAAAGGCTGGGGGTGTCGCGGGGTCAGTTCGAGAGGGCCACACCACCGCTCTTCCTCAGCCCAAAAATGCTAGTGCCGCCAGGGCCGGGGGGTGAATCTCTCCACCCACGGAGACCACACCCGCTTTAAGTGTGCCATGCGGTCGTGAATCACCGCCGTCAGTTCCTCCATAGTGAGCATGTAATGAATTTTAGCTGCGACGTGTTCCTGAGTCGGGAGTGGGCCCTTCCACGTGCGAGCTAGACACATACGAACCGCAGCACAGATGCTCGCAACCAAATTATCCGTGGCATGGGTCAAAGGGGGCGCTGGCTCGGGCGGTTAAGCAGCGCCAGCCAGGGGTCCGGAGTGATCCGAACTCCCAGGCACACAGGCTTTCTTAAAGCTACACAATTTGGTACCAACCTTCTTTGTTCTACCCAATTTTTTTTACTATACATTTTCCATCTCCTCCTCCTTGCGGAGACATAAGATGAAACAAGCATCGCATGCGCTGACAATAGGATACAATGTTTAGAAATAAAACAGAAATAAACATAATCACCTACTACCAGGCAATCCAATCAGCACAGGTGGGGGCTATGAACTCTCCACCTGAAACTACTAGTTAAGCAGATTTTGAGTTGAACATGATGTCCCCAATACTAGTGGTGGCTGGATAAACATCAACCTTTTCACACCCAGCTCCTTCCCTCAACAACAAGTCCATGTGGCAAGTCCAGTCTCACTACACCACTATCACGTATGACCACTTTTCTATCGATATAGATATTTTCCTCTAGGACACAATAACCAGACATTAGCTGGATTAGAGGATTGTGGTAGATAAAAAAAATGGTGCTTCTGAGTTCTGTGACATTCCAATCATTTGAAACTTTCTATAAAATCAAAACACTCTGAACTAATGCATATAATCTCTATGAGAGCAAAAATTTATAAATATGAGAAATTATGCTGCATTGAACAATACCCTAAAGCGACAGATTTCTGAATTATATGCATTTATTACCTCCTCATCTTTTTCAGGAACTGTAATATGTTGAGGCCTGGAAAGCCGATTTGGCTTCCTTTGATCACGTTGTTTGGGCCAAAACATGGAAATCTATACTCAAGTCATCAATATTTGTTTATCTTCAAGAGCAAGGAATTAAAACACATGTGGTTGTACACTACACCCATCTTGTTACATAAGGCAGATCCTGTCTTACCAATGACGGCTAAAGATATTGTGGACCCAGAGGCAAGAATCTTCACATGTAGTAGACCTGCCTTACTATAAAGGGCTATCGGTCCAAAGCAAAGAATACTTCAGTCAGCTATACCCGTGGATATTTGGACATTCCAAGTGGCAAGACCAGCCCCTCCATTTATCTGAAATGGCAATTGTTTGCTCACAAAAATATCCCTGGTAACGTGCAAAGCAATGGTTGTACACTTGCACATTTTCCCCCCTGTCATGGAGTCTTACATATCACTGAGGATAGGAGGTAGACCGATAACCTGATGACCTGTCTACTTCATTCAATGGCTAGTTACTGCAAGGCTTAGGGGCCTTGGAAACCACTTGGCGCATGATACATTTCTCAGTCATCACTCATGGTTTAAATTTTATGTTCAAAATGTATATTATTGCTTGTGAGATACTTATTGTGTTATACCTTTTTGTACTGTAATATCATAGGCTTGTGAAAAATGAAGATGTTCAACTCCCCCCAAAAATAAATCTAATTACGATGATGATAGAAACGTTGAATACAATTTGATTTAGTAAAAGCAAGCCAGGTGGTGATGAATGGCTATATTAAGGCACACATTCCCATACACCGGCAAGGCACATTTTTCTGTCATTAAAGCCATGTGGTGACGGCGATGATGTTAATTCCTATACTTTCCATAAAAGTGCCACTTAAAACTTCACAGGCCCTCTTGGCTACTATTGGGAAACACTCATTAATATTCATGGCGAGCTCTTTAAGAACTTCAAAGTAGTATGATTTCAACATGTTTTTTCAACGAGGTCCTGCGGTTTCGATTTACAAACGTGCTTCCTACATCCAAAATTTATTGGGGAGAAAAAAGGGGTGTAATCTCATAAAGGCAAGAGCTATAAAGTCTTCCCTGTAAAGATACATTACTTCCTTCAATGTATCTTTAAAATGTATGTGGCGCATGAAAATCCAAAGGGAAAAAGTGAACAAAAGGTTTGTATATGGAACTTAGTTTGCAGAATTAAAGAGAGTGAAGACTACTTCTAAATACAATATAAACACATGTTTATTGGAGAATCTAGTAGTCTGCATAAATAAGTTTAAAAAAAATAGTACAAATACTAAAACATACAAACAAACTAGATTATAAGTATGTGAATTGATGGTATATCTCCAACCCATTATTTGTAATTTATACCATTACAGAGACTACTTGTCAAATTGTTACTGGAGCCATAGAAAAGAAAAGGAAAATAATTATTTCTAAATTAAAGGGAAACTCTTGTATTAAAACAGGACTGGGGATTAACCCCTTCACTGCCAAGTGATTTTCCCAACAACCATTGTCAGAAACCAGTGTTTTTCTTGTAAAATTATTTTTAATTAATTATAAGTTAAGAAATATTTGAGTTTATACCCATCGTATTTCTTACTTTAAATAACCTATTTTTGGCCAGTAGATGGCATCGTCTACTGACAAATTGAGTTAGAGGTTTGAGTGGGTGGTCTATTTTCTTCCATTTCTCCCTGCATCGGCTGCTAACAGCCCGATATTACCGAGCGTTGAGCAGCTGATTTTACAGTTTTCACTCCTTGGGCATTATGTCCACAGGTCTAAAAACTTTGGGGGCGCCTTCTGCAGCCCAAAAGCAAATGAAATTCATTTGCCACAAACAAATTTCATTTGCTTTTGGGCTGCAGTTCAGCATACTGAGATATCTCGATATTGGGGCACCAGATGGTGCCTTTGAAGCCCAAGATATCTCAATATCGGTAGTGAAGGGGTTACTCACTGACCCATCTTAGTGCCCTTCACTCCTACATTCCAGCTTTAATGGTTTATGTTTAGGTTATTATAAAAAAAATTACACTTCAACGCTGGGCTCACTCGGCTCTAGCCCTATATGACAAGCCATTTGCTGCCTGTCAAGCCAAAGCGGTCATGTCGCGACAGACGGTATCTTTGAGATAAGTGCAAAGAGCGAGTCCCTGTCATTTCTAGAAGTATTGAGATATTTCAATCAAATTGCATCTTCTAGGAAGGTTACCTGTTGCTGGATTGTAGTGTTCTCCATCATTTACCAGTACGTTGTTAAAACGAATAATTCCAACTTCATCAGCAGTAAAGAAATCCGTAAGTCCAGCAGAGAAGGAAATCATTAATGCTGCAGATGCAGAGTCGCCTAAGGAAAAAAATAAAAAAATAAATAGATTAGGGAAATAAATAACCAATGGTTTGGATTAAATTCAACGCGTTTAAAGAGATATGATCCGAAAATAATTTACAGCGCAAGCAACAAGCTGAATGCACCTCAGAATGGAATCAGAGTGGATCACTTGTTCAAATTGGGAAATGAGCAATATAAAAAAAGTTATTACATCACAATGATTACAACTGGGACAATACACAAATCCAAAAATCATCAATAGCTGCAACAATAAATCCAAGATATTACAAAACTCTATGCACAGCCTATCAAACAGCAAATGATCAGCAAAAAAAAATCCGTAGCGGTCTCCAGGTACAGGTGGCCAAGTCCTCTCAGTGGAACGGAAACCTCAGCACGGTGTTGAAATAACTCATACACCAGGTTAATGCTCAGAGCAGAGGAGTGTGAGGTTTGTGTGCTTATATGCATATACACAAACTAACATTCTGCATAATATTTCTCTGAAGAAATGAAAACATTAATTGCTCCTATTTTAAATCAGGTAGTAGGCAAGTCAAAAAAAAGCTCTGAAGTAAAATGTATATATATGTAAGACGTTATACACACACACACACACTACACGCATTGTACTTTTACAGGCAATCAGGGCTCTTCAACTCTCCTGTAAGCTGTAAAACATCCATGGCCAGAGGCCTTTACAAAGTATACACGGGTATGAGCACCACATGACACCCACATGTTGTGTTTTAACAGAGTTGAGCATGTGGAGTCCTGTTCATTAGGAAAAAGAAGAAAAGCTTTGGAAGCACATGGGCTGCAGTAAGATTATTCAATTATTTTTTTACCCACGTTCTTTACTTGTTTAATCGCACATAAATATTGTAATAGTTCACCTTGTCCAATGGGGATTTGAAATTTAAACGCGCCAATGAAATTTGAAGATCATAAAGATCAATGACGTTTTACAAAAATGTATTCCGTTGCTGGATTTGAAAACAGATTTCAATTCGCTTCACACAGTATCAGTGGCGACTCTAGGAACAATATTTAGGGGGGGCCCAGAAGATACCGCAGTCAAAACTGGGGGGGGGCACTAATAATTTTCAAGGGCCCCATCACCAGGTGTGAGCTAAAAGACCATTGCTAAAGGAGAAGTTTAGCGCGAGTCGCTAAAACTTAGTGCCTGACAACCTACTAACAGGTCACCTTGTCCACGGTAGTCCATGAACAAGGTCATTTGGCACATGCTAGGAAAACTCTAAGACCCGGGCTGAGACCCAGCGCTAATGCGGTTGTGTACAGGATAGAACTGGTTTTTTTTTCCAGTGCAGAGTGCCGGGCCATACCTATCCCCCGCCCTCACAAGCTTGAATATGAACACATCCAGTGAATAACCTCACATCCCTGCATTATTAAAATCCTCCAAAGTGGCCGTATCATCCATGTTTTGATGCACATATATAAGGCTGAAGGGCATTGCATGATAAATGCCACCCGACAGCATGTAGAATCATTACAATGCATTTAATAGATCCAAAAGGAAGACCAGGTGAGGCTAGGGTCAGACTAACGCATTTTTCGCGTTGTCCGTGAAAAAGTGCGTTCGAACGAATGGACGTATTTTTTCACGGAATACGCGATGCGCATCTTCGTCCGTGATTTTGTACGGATCATCAATAAAACCCTTTTTGTGTCTGGACATGATGTTGGCCAGACATTAGCAGCATCTGACGTCTCCTAATCACGCACACACGCCGCTAGCGGACGCAGCGCACTCTGTATGTCCGTACTAGCAGTATCACGTTCTTGCAAAAATGCATTTGTTTGCCACTTGCGTTGCGCAGCCGCACTTTTGTGCGGCCGTTCTTCGTATGCTGCCCGGCATTGGACGTAATTTGCTGCTAGCACGGCCGTGATTTAGTGCGGCTAAACGCACGTTAATACTGCGTTAGTCTGACCCTAGCCTGAGCTACATTAACTTCCCTGCTGCAGCATATAAATAATACATGTTTCAGGGCAAGACTTATTCACGTGTCCCTTTAAACATGGTCCACACGGTCACCCTAATAGTCAACCGCTTCCATACTATGAATAACCCCCAGCATATAATGTTTAACATTAGGCAATATATTAGAATTAGGATATATGTGGATAAAGGATACATCTATATCATAATAGAGATCACTGCAACAGCAACGACAATGCGGACCAGATCCATTGCTATGGTGTATGGGGCCAAGAGAACACCTGTGTTCAATCACCTGTTAATTTTGGGCGAGGATCTGTTTTTTCAGTTTTTTTGGAGTTGGCACCTGGGTTGAGCAGTAGGTAAAATTATGCAATTAGTTTCCCTCAAAAAATTAGTGCCGGCACCAAGTGATCTGTTAGCTGCAAAAGCGCTAGAGATCTCTAGCGCTCCCCGTTTTAAGTAAAGGACGCGGAAAGTACAGTAAGCTCGCGGTACAAATCGCTAATAGCAACGCGCTAAGTGATTTTTCCCATTTGTAGCGGGAGGCAAACGATCTGTTGGTCCGGCGCTAGACTCGATTAACCCAGCACTAGCGCAAAACCACGCCAACGCAAGGGTTAGCTCACACCAGGTAATAGTGCCCTAAATAAGTATATATAAATAAGATTGCAGAATCCCAGAGTAATGTGATGCAATAATGCCTTTTTGTTGTACTAACCTGATACTTAAATTCAATATTTTATTTGCCGCAATTCGGCAGTTTTCGCTGAATGTCTGATTGCTGCTTCAGCGACCCCACTTTTAACAAATTACAGTGACCATTCGCTAAATAGGGAATTCATTATTTTTGGCTAAATAAATTCCCCGAAATGTGACGAAAAGCAAAGGATCTAAAGATAAATAGACCCTTTAGATTCCAACTTCCATAGTAACCACTAAAATGCCATAAACTCAAGGAAATACAATAAAATAATAAACAATGTGGCATTTAGCCTACCCCTTAACCCCTAAAATGCCATTAATCAAGGTAAAACATGAAATTAATACACTGTGAGGCATGTAGCCTACCCATTAACCTCTACAATGCCATTAATCAAGGAAAAAATAACATGTATACTGTGAGAGATGAAGCCTACCCATTAACCCTTAATATACAACTAAACCAAGGCAAAAACTAACGTAATACACAATGTAATGTATAGTCTGAACATTAACTTCATCACTGCTGAGTCATTTCAACCCTGTGAAAATTTTTACTTTAAGTGCCCGTTATTATTTAATGTTTTATAACTTTTACTTCAAACTGAATATGGTCATGTTGGGTATCATTGGAAAGGCCAGAATCTGCCCTAACCAATGACACCTAGATCGTGCACAGGGACGGAGATACAGCGGTCCGAATACGTGGAAGAAGCTGGATGCTGATTTTTGGTGGGGGGGCACATGGGGGGGCAAGGAATAACCTAGGGGGGGCAATTGCCTCACTTGCCCCCATGTAGAGTCGCCTATGCACAGTATGAAATGAATATGCAGATATAAAAACAAGGGAAGAGTTTGGTAAGTTAGAACAGCTTTAAAACTCCCCATTATTCCGGTGTTGTGGTCTCCCTCGGCGCTCATACCTTGATATCGCAGCTTTTTCCTTTAAGCAGCTCAGTACAGTCAGGGAGATAAATGAACTCGGCCTGTCGTATGACTCTCATATGTCATGAATGGACAGTGGTGCACGTTGCTGTGCAGTGATGTCCAAAGTATTGGGAAGTCTGGCTGATTGACAGCCTTGCAGGTAGAAGAAAGTCCTCTGCTTTTAGAAGGCTGTCACTGCCCACAGGGACACTCAGATAAATGAAATGACCATGGTGTTTAGAGAGTCCCTTTAATTTTACAAAGGGTAATAGGTTTACATTACGAATTAAACTACATAAACGTAAATATATATATTCTTAATTGTAATGAACTAGTCACTATGCAGCACTCAGCTGCTGTATAACTGAAGTACCCAAGATACACACACACACACACACACACACACACGCAAGGAGCATCGCGTAAGGAGTCACTCAGTGATAATTGGAGGATATCTATCTTACACCAGTCTAGCGTAGTCAAAAGAGAGCATGTTTTTGCAGGTTAGGGCAGAAGGGCACAATATAGAGATGCAATATATTTCTGGAATTAACAAATAACGTATATTACCTTTTGATTCAGAAAAGCCAAGTGATTCAGGAAGCTCTAAAATGAGAAAAAAAATGTTCATTACAAAAACACATACTGCTTTAGTTTAAAAGAAAAAAGGGAGTTTAAACCTAACAAAATAAACCAAAATAACGTAAAACCTTTTTTAATGAAAGTCAATGAACGCACAAGGGAGAACACTAAAGCAGACTTTCATCGTGTGCTGTTACAAACAAGGCTGGCACATGGTACAGTATGGTGAAGAACCATTGCATGAAACTTTACCCCAGGGTTCACGTGTTTATATTTAGCATTTTTTGTTTATTAGAATTTTTAACGTCTCATTGTTTCATATACATATTAACGTCTCATTGCAATCACAGCCTGTTATGGTTTACGCAGTGTATGGTTTACATGTGTTAGGTTGTTAACATTGCTCGGTTCTTCATTTCTTTTTCACTATATGCTCTACGTCAACTTATAGGACAGTGTTGAGGAAGACATTAGTATGAAGTGAAGCACAGATAAATCCATTTTCAAACATGTCAATTGTTTAAATGGAGGAGTAATAGATTTGACACAACATTAGGCAAACTTGTAACAGATTTGGTCATTAAACTGAACAATGGTGCCCATCCCCTAACAGTCTCATCCAGAAAATGTATATCATTTAATATGGTCAAGTCATTATTTTACTCTCAATGAAGCGAGATATCAGAGAAAAGCAGGAAGGTATCACAAGGCACCTCTGATAAAGAGTACCCAGGCATTAGCCCTTGCATGGTTAGCAATGGCTGGCTAGTTGTAGTCATTGCTCTTTTCTTCCCAACGATTTTTATTTTTGTTATTTTTTCAAAAAATAAAGTATAGACAATTACGAATTACAGAAATAATATATTGCAAGAACAGTACAAGAGGCGACATGAGTTCACAGTTCGTTGGGGGGGGCTGTGATGCCACATTGGTCCTGGAATATAAGGGGATAGCCGCTAGCCAAGAACCTGTTGTACAGGCGATCCAAAACTACAGGGGTACCAAGAATGTGCTGAATGGTCTACAGACAGTAAGATAGTATTATCTACAGCAGAGGGAGTTATTTTGAAAGTGCTTTGAACCATTTGGCAGAAGGCAGGGTCTAAAATGAGGAGAAATGGAGACCTACGCGAATGACACATCCTGCTGAGTCCTATGCAGCCACCACACATGGCTAGTTAGTAGACATGTCTGTTGGTCCAGCGCTTACCCACATTGATGACATGTACATACTTCCAAATATTAGAGGAAGCTGGTGTGGGGCAACAAAAACTCAATCCGAGAAGTTGCAGCAGTACCTCTGAGTATTATTAGCATAGTGGAGCCCAATAATCATTTCTTATCTGTAATTTTGTTCTCTACCAGAAATGAATATAAAGGGTGGAGGGGGATGGTTTCTTCATTTTTCTTTGCAAAGCCATTACTTGGAAATATACGCTCACGCCAATAATTTGTAGCGGCTGACTGGGGTGAGCATTTATTTTACGATTTGTTTCAATTTATTTAAACCATACAGCAAATTCATAGGGAAGTCCTTCAACTGCTAAATACATATTTACAAATACACGCTCACATTTATTTTAAGTGCTCAGCTTCCTGCCCAGCTGGTTATTAAAGAAAAACAACAAGACAAAACAAAAGGTTTAAGAACAATTACCTTGTGGAGATATGGCCTTTGGATATCCTGGAAAAAAAAAAACTCTAAGTTACTCTAAATGACCATATATGGAAACTCATTTATGAAGCTCTTCAGCACAATAAATTATGGATTTACGACTAGACGGTACCAGATTGCCATGTTGACTAAATGCTGCACTTGGCACCCAAATATAGATTTGTGTTAGCCACATGAAGCCAGACGGTCGTTTGCACTCATAACCCCAAGTCAGGAGGCCGCCTGCAATATATCCTCAAGCTCTACCGATGACAGTCCTGTAGGAGCAGTGAAAGATCTGTATCTCACGCATCCATCACTGTGGGTGGCGTTCGTTATTCAATGAGACAGGTGGCCAAGACACAGTACTGTCTAGACTCTTCTAGAATGATATGTGGCTGTGTCTCAATTGTTGATTTGTGCAGGTCACTCTCACAATTCTTCAACTGTATGTTTCACTAAGTCTTCCTGTTGCCTCATCCAACAAAACAAGTATGAAAAGTGGATATTGTTTATTAGACTGGCTCTCAGACTTTAACCCCTTCACTGCGGAACCATTTCACCCCTGTGTGCCGAGCGCATTTTGTGCTCATCATGATTAAA
Source organism: Leptobrachium leishanense (assembly GCA_009667805.1). NCBI lineage: Eukaryota > Metazoa > Chordata > Amphibia > Anura > Megophryidae > Leptobrachium > Leptobrachium leishanense. The sequence continues at coordinate 108,656,462 of CM019067.1, read as the reverse complement.
CATATTTTGAAGTCCTCTCTTATTATAGGACCCAGACAAATTATATATCCTTATTTTCAGCAGACTCAGCAGGTTCGAAATATATCATTATTATGAGTATAAGTCATGCCCCAACAAAATGCTTTAACAAAAAAGGTTTTAAAAAATGTAAAATTACCTCCCCACTAGAATTACCCAAACCTTTGGGGTTATATATTTTATGGGTTACTGCAGTTAACAAAAAAAATTGTAATGGAAACCCGATACTGCACTTTTCTGAGAAAATATGCAATTTTAACCAAAACGGAAAAAAAAAAAGAAGTGAAAATTTTTGCTTTTGTTTTTGAGGATTAGGTTTTATGAATGACTATGTATAAACAATGAACTTGCTCCCGGTGTGGAAAACGAGAAGGTGAGTAACAGCAGTGGTATTTTTCATTTTATACTTAAACGGACAATGCCATGGTTTTGGAGCAAAAAACCCCCAAAAAACATTGTTTTTTTCTTTTAGATTTTACAAAGTCATGTTAGGCATCACTGGAAAGGCCAGACTCCTCCGACCTCTTAAATGACGCCTAACTTGACTTTGTGGGGTGTAAAGAATGGAGATACGGGGGTCCAAAAGAACTGCCACTCTCCTCGCAGCATTATGGCAGCTTTTGTTTTAGATGGACAAATGTGTAATAGCGCATTGTGCCATCACCTCTCAATTTTCTCCCATTGTTGGAAATGAGAAGGTGAGTTAGTGCAGCAGCATTGTTTGCTTTATAAATAAAAGCACATAATGCCACTGCCTTAGAACAGAGGAAAAAAATAAGTACATTTTGAAATTTTTTCACGTTACGTGGGCTTCTTTGGTGTTGGTGGAAAGGCCAGATTCTGACCGTTCCAATGACACCTCACTTGTCCTTCTGTGGTGTAAAGATTAGAGACGTATGTCTGCAAGATTTCCTTGCTGCTGATCTGCGCATCCGTTCTTGTTTTATTCCGGTTTGCTGAGCCTGTGTGCTCGCACTGAATATCTACCTATTTTTCTTTGAAATTCATAAAACCAATAAAATCATAATTACAAAAAAAAAAGATTAGAGACGCATGGTTCCAAAAGGTTCCTGGCTGCAGTGCCTCGGTTTAGGTATTTGATGGAACAATGTGTAATAACCCATCGTGCCTTTGCCTCCACGCTTGCTGGTGACATTGGAAAGGAGATGGTGAGTTAGAGCAGCATCATTGTTCACTTTATAATTGAAAAGAAGAATTTTTTGTTTTTACATAAAACCTGGTCATGTTTGGTATCATTGGAAAGGCCATACTCTGGAGTCTTTCCATTCCACTAAGGGATTCCTGCAGCTACAGAACCCGCAAAGATCTCCCTTGGAGCTACGGGTAAGTAATGACATGTGGAGGACATCCTCCGCATGTTGCGTTGAAAGTCTAGAACATCCCCCACACGTCATCCGTAGCCAAGGGGATTAATCAGAATTCTCGATATGTTGTTCACCATCTTTATTTTTATGCTGTATGTATGGAAACATGGTATACGTTGTAACTGTAGTGTGGAAGCTCAAGTTGATATACAATGTTTCAACATGAGTGAGCATATTGTCATGTAACAGCAACAAATAATTAAACTGACATAATTGCATGACAATGTTTTACAATCCAGACTATCATCTCAATGTTGTAACTTGCACAAGGTGTTTTTTAAATTCCTCCTTCCCTTTGAACTCCTTAGCTAGTGTCACATTTTGCTGGTTTGCTACTTAAAAGGGACACACTTACAGGTGTATTCACTCACTAAAAGGTGAAACTCAGGAGAATGACTGGAGAAGTGAGAATTCTAGGTCAAAATAGTCAAACCAGAACAATTAATTTATCTCACTTTCCAAATCAGGCATTTGGTCTAGATTGTTCTCTTCTCTTGCCAATTCTCCTGAGTTTCACCTTTAGTAAATAGACCTGGAAGCACTGTGATCACGCATTGTAAATTGTAAGGTCACCTTGACCTGAGCACACTCCCTGTCGCCCTTCTACTGGGACTCTCTGATTCAGCCCTCTGACAGCTGGTGCTTAGCTCATCCCAGAAGCCTTTGATCAGCAAGAGCTGACCTGAGCTTCAACGACTGGTACCCAAATGAGGTAACCGATTTGGAACCCAAGTCCCTCCAGTAGCTCTCGATGTGCTCATATTGAGAGCAACTGGATTGGCTGGAGGCTCCTTGGAGCATCCAGGCCCCAAGTAGTCATGTAACATGCTGCTGCTTGAAGGATGGATTAGAGACACACCACTACCATGAGTTTCAGGTAATTAAAGAGTTAAAACAGGAAGAGGTGTGTGGAGGAGGTCAGGAAGAGTTAAGGTATAACCCCTCTTTTCCAGCCCCCACCCCATTTTACCCCTAGAGTATCCCTTTAAAGACCCAAGTAATCTAGTCATAATTTTACACCCACACAGATCATACCACGTTTTTTTTTCTAGTACAGAGACAGCTTTATTTAAATGTGGCGTTTATACATGATAATTTATCATGATGAAAATGTAACACAATGCACATTTTTTCCAGCTTTGTAATAATGTATATAATTAGCAGGTCTGAATAAAATTAATTTGAATACGTTCAATTATTGGTCCTCTTACTGTGCCAAAAATAAACTACTAAAAATACATTGAAGTAATTAACTCTTTACATAATATACCGAGGACTCCAATTTATTTCTGGTAGTTTATTTTTGACAGGAACAGAAGACCGTTACACAGTAGATCGATGGCTTTGATTGGCCGTGATCGTGACCACTGTGCTGAGACATAACACTTTTCAGTTTTTTCATTGTTAGAGTAGGACCTGCCAACGAGATTTACCTTGGCGCTGTCTGGTGGGCTTATACTCCTAGTAACCATTATGGTTAACTAGAAATCGCATAGGTTATAGGATTTTGAGCTCATGTGAAGAAAAAGGTTTGTCCAGGCAACATCATTTACCTGCTGGTTATTGCTCCCAAGGCTACATAGCAGCTTGTTTAACAGTTTAAGCCACATGATGGAATTATTCTATCATGGGTCCTCAATTGTAGGACATCCCGGTGTGTAATAATATCCTGACATGGCAGGAAAGGGCTAAATCACTCATGAGAAAAGATGCCTCAAAAAAGGGAATCTAGATCAAAGAACCTTGCAGAAATATTCAAGGGTACAAAATGCCCATTATTGCCCCATCATAAAATTAAAGATTATAGCCCAACAATGAATAGGCCTCATCTTGTTCTTTAAATAATTTGAAAAGGAAAGAAAACTAATAAAATTAAAATATAAAATGCTGTAAGTGCATTTTGATCCTCCATACCTGGTGCTCCAGCAAACCCTGTTGAAATGGGCATTTCTTGTTGTCCGTCTACCCCCTGAGGCCGACCTGTTCCAGACTTCAGTATTGTCCCTGGAGGTCCAGCCTGTCCACTCTCGATAATAATTCCATTATTACCAGGAAGTGGCAATGTGATGACAGACCCTGGCAAGAAAGGTGCCTGTGGTTCAGATGGTGCTGGTTTTGGTTTTGGAAAGACTGGTGTTTGAGGTAGCTCTGGTTTTGAGGATTCAACTGGAACCTTTGGTTGAGATGGATATTGAGGTACCTTTGGTGGCACAGGTTCTTTGTTTGTTTCTGGGATCACTGGGATCTGTGGGTAAGATGGCTGCAAGGGTGTTCTAGGTGGTGGTGGGGGAGGCATTACTTTTTGTTGGGTATCATCGGTTTCTCTACCTACAAAAAAGAAGATTGAAAAACAAGATGCATAAAAGTTATTCAAGAATTTTTTAAGACCTGGAGTAGCCATATTTAAAATAAATGTGTTGTTACTGAATACAAAGCTTTAAAGTCAATTTAAATTTCAATACTTTTTATAAAAAGGTAGAGTGATTTAGGGAATAAAAGAAAAAGAAAACACCCCAGTACCCAATGCTATTCATCTCTGACATTTACTTTCTCTGCCCAGTTGCGTGACTACTAGACTACTTCCAAGTCTAGAATTCCTACTCTTCCTTTAGTCTCATGTCAGAATTTTAATAAATCATGAAAACCAAAAAGACCAATTTGCAATACAAACTTATCAAGTCCCACTGGTTGATATTGTCACACTAGAAATTTCTTACGATCACAATACAAATGGCTAGCAAACTATGTGGAAGATATGCTAAGATGTTCAGTAAAACCTACCTTGGGACGACTCCCATGTTGATAAACACACTATTTTAGAATATTCCCCAAAATTACTGCACCAAAAGACAGATCTCCTCATTGTATTCTTCCAAGCACTAATTATTACTTTCATATCTCAATGGATATCACTTACTGTATATACATTATATAAAGACATTTTGTAGCAAAGGAAAAGTATCATCCCCAATTTTTACCTACCGGCGTCTGACCATCCAGTCCTGAATGCCACCCTGCCTGGTTGTGGTGCCATGTGGCACAAACAGGCTGCTAACAGACATGCAGTCAGTGGTACCAGAAAGCCAAACAGCCATTCACCGGACAGCATCAAGGGGTGATGGATGAGAGGGTGCCCAAGAGAATGCCGGTTTCATCCTGTAGTAGCATCTGGAGACAGTAGGTCTCAGACTGCTAGCCCAATCAGGAGTGACAACATAGATGGGATATGAAAAGGACAAGACACTTGTGTAAGGGGATGGGGTGGTTTGGGGTGGGTAAAAAGGGACTGATCTCAGTTCTGGTGGTGTGTAAAAGGAACCAATTCAGGGTAATGACATCAGGGCTCAAGCAGTTCTGATCTGGGTATGTGGGGGTGAAAGGAGAATTATCTGGGATTGGGATAAGATAGTGTACGGGGACTCGGTTGAGATCTGAGGGACTAGAGCGCATGTCTGTTTTGTGCGGAATTTATGTTTTATTCATTATAATTAATTTAGTTTGATTCCAGTTCTTTGGGCTAGTGGCAAAGAAATATTTGGAATTTAATAAAAGTTCTTGGCCATTTATGGATTTAGGTGATTGTTTTAGCCTGTGCTTACGTTTACGTGTTATGATTAATGAGCTGGGGGGGGGTGATCGGATTCTCAGCATATTTGTCTTTGTCCCAGACAGCAAAGTGTCCTGGATCACCTGTGATCTGTGACTTTTTTAGTTGCTAGAAATCTGATCAGTTCATGGTCTTACCGATGCAAGCAATTCTTTTGTAACTATCAATCTCTACTCTATTCCTGTTCATTATAAGACCAGGATATTGGGTGTATTATGTTGAAACAATTAAATGGAAGTACTTGGGCATGGGTAGCACGCAGGGGTTGAGTTGAGTGGGGGGGGGGCACATGGGACCGCAGTTCCTCCACTATTTTTGTAGAGGGAACTGTTCCCTTTGGTCCCACATACAATAATGTCTGTATTCAGTGTTCAATCATAGCTTTACCCTTTATAATCACAATAAATATAGGAGTTATATATTTTTGTTAAAATCCACATAAATATAAATCAGATCTGAGTGTGTGTTTGTGTTCAGGGCAAGATGATAATTGCAAATTGGGGGGACAGAAATCTTGGCGAGTTTCCACACTTCTTTTTTTAGGACTTGACCCCTGGTAGCACATCAAGACACTTTATGACCTGAGCGCATTAATCAAACTGCCTTTCCTGCATTCATAGACGTTAATGCAATTATATAGGCGTAATTTAACTGAAAATTTCAATAAGCGTGAATTATCGCCTTCAATAAATCTGAAGAGTCTGGATTGTCATTTGCAAAAAACAGAGGGACGTCGCACCTTTTCAAGAAGCATAGGATGGGTTTATAGGAGACATAAAGCAACCCTTAATAACAATAACTGGAAGTAAAAATCAAAAGGACGACGGTTTATAATTAGGATAAGCCTTAACCCTTACATATACACATTTGTGCCTACTCAAAAAATTTAAAATTAAAAAAAAAAATCCCTCAGTGGTAATGGAAACATGATGTAATACATCAATTCCAGAAATAAGTACTTAAATATTTTCTCATGTACATTTACTGCCAGATGATTTTTGTTATTATTTTCTTAATTTTCTTTCTCTTGTGTAAATTATTTGATTGTCAGCGTCCATGAAGTATGAAATGTCTACAAACACACCATGCTCTAATGAACACCACTGACGTCTGCATCTCCCACATGGGTTATTCTTTCCCATCAGTTTCAATTTTTTTTGCTGTGCCTTATCCAGAGAGACTTTATATGATGTCACCAGGATAAAGCAAAGAACAGGAGGATTTTTGGCTTTCCAGTTTGTGTAATCTAGAATACTTTACAGCTCCCATTACAACAGCAGCACGTACAGCAATCCTAAACAAAATTTGGTGCACAATATTCAGGTATACGTGTACACAATAAAGCAAAATACTAAATTATGCATTTTAGCTTTGTATCCCTGGTTTAAAAATGCTGTACTGTGCCAATTTTATTCTTATCTAATTCTAACGAATCCTTAGTACTATACCATACAAACGGGGGAAAAGTGCACTATTCACCTGTGAAACTGGTCATGTTTCTCTTCAGAAATGACAAACGGCATTTACTGGCCATCGCTGGAATCTAGACGCACCCTTCACCTTTCCAACCTGGTGTTTAAGAGCTTTTCTGGGAAGTTACCACCCTACCTGAATAGACTGCTTCCCCCAGCAGCTCCCTCATCCTATAACCCCTGATCCAGGACCAGCACCTTACTTGCAATACCACAATACAAAAAGAAAGTGTCTCGGTGCTCATTTTCCTACAGAGCACCACAATTATTGAATAACCTCCCAGACGCAATCAAATCTTCCCCCAGTCTAAAGTCCCTTAAGTGATATCTATTAAAATAACTCATGAATATATTTCCCACATATTTATTTTCTGTGTTAATCTGTATATTTGTGTGATTTTTAAGATTTTGCAATTTATTACTTTGTATTTCTGTAACGACCAAAAATTCAATGTTCTTGAACCCAGGATATACTGGAAAACGAGAGAAATCTCAATGTATCCTTCCTGGTAAAATACTTTATAAATAAATCTGCTGACCAAAGAGTATTACTGGTTTGCTGAAACAGAGTGCTGTAAAAACTAAATAAATTAAACCATGTGATTTTTAGTATTAAGACCGTATGGGCATTTGTTTTTGATTGGGTTAGCAGCCATGCTGACTTTCATTAAAATGGTATAAAACAAATATTTTAACACAGTTCTTGAAGAAATGATATACACATTAATTTTTATTATACACTGAAGCTTTAAAGCGGGTAAAACTTACCAGGTCCAGATTTGTTCTTGAGATCTTGAAGATCAGAAGTGATTTTAATGACCTTAGTGGTACACACCTGGACAGAATTTCTGAGGCCATAAATGTCATTAGTATGAGATTTTATTGTACCATTAATGGTATAGATGGAGTTCCACAAACTGGTAACGTGCTTATTAAGTCCATCTTTAATCCTCTGCAGGCTGCCAGAAATTGTGTCCAGTTTCCCACAAACATTTTCCAATTTGGAGACCCTTGAATCAACCTTAGAAATGTCTGACCGGATTCCCTGAGTATCTGCACATTTTCCTTTGTCGGCAGTTACTTTTCTGTTCAGAAGTTCAAACTTGTCCTGAAGACTATTACAACATTGGTCATTTGATAGAGTCGGAGGTGCTGATGTGCGGTTGTAGAGATTTTTGACTTCCTCTAGTTTGGCAGAAAGTTTCACATCAGAGTTTTTAATAGTAGAGTTCACCACCACTAGTTGGTCATATAACAGACTAACCGCGTTATTGACGGCATTCACTTCATCTTCTGACCCACTGAGACGGTAGCGAATCAAACCCAGATCATTCTGAATTGCTTCAATAGATAGTTTGTTGTTTTGGATCAGATCAAACTTTTCATTGAACGTATCATTTAATGAGGCTAAAACAATAGCGTTTTCACTTTCTTTTTGAAGCAAGATTTGATAATTGTTTCTATACCAGTCATTACCGCTTTGGTCATCTTTCTTTGTCTGTAGCATAGATTGCAGTTGATCCTCAAGTTCTTGAACTGTAATCCTTAAAGAGTGCAGCTCACTTAAATGTTCTGTGATATCAGGACTATAACCTGTTCCATCAGCATTTGAAGAATTTGTAATTTCCAATAAAACACTTCCCAATTTGTCTTCGAGTGGATTGAATTTTTGGTCAATTAGATCCTTAATTTTTTCATGATTAGAAGTAATCAACGCTCGGAGGGTTTCCTCAATATAAAAGCAGTGCTCTTCTGCGTTCTTTTCCGTCACATTAATCTTGAAATCCAACTCATTTAATTTTTCATCATATGTATGATCAGTTTTCAAGGTGGTAAAACGAGCCACTTCATTGTCCAGTCTGACGTTAAGGACTTTATGAGCTTCAGCAACCTCCGCAACTTTCCGATCCAAGTTCTTAAGTTTACCCTCGAAATCAGTACTTTCGCAACATCCGGCTTTACCTGGTTGTTTTTGTAACTGGGTTCTTATCTCATTTATTTCATTTCGAAGGTCCATTTCCTTTTCTTTGAGAAGCTCTGTCACTTCTAAACAACCAGATTCCTGCTCCTCGCACTCCTGTTGAGCACTAATCAATTTATAATCGCAAGAATTCTTAAGATCTGCTAGTTTTCGGTCCATTCCATCTAAAATTTCATCTCTCAGTGCATTAACTTTTTCATCTACATAGGTCTCATCCACAACAGGACCAGATATGGTTGCCTTAGGGCCACTTACAACTTCCTGGAACTCAATCAGCTGTTCCTCATAAGAGTTCATTTTTCTGTTTAATTCCTCTATCAAATCGGTTTTGTTTCTTAATTCATCTTTTGCATTTTGTAATTCCGAAAGTATGTCTCTCATGCCATCCTCTCTCACTTCAGCACTTCCAGAAAATGAAGGTATATATATGGTTTCTGTTTTACCTCCAGTAGCGCTAGCTGTAGGTTGTAGATTGTTAAGCCAAGAGGATATGATTTTACTTGCATCTTCTTGAATCGTAATTTTTAAGTTTTCATTTACTCCAGCAACGGAAGTCTGCAAGTCGATCATGGTCTGAGTAAGCCGAAGCATTTCATCTTCAAGAAACAGGATTTTCTTTTCCTGTGCTTCATTTAATTCCTGTAAATCTTTCATGGGATCCGGACTTTTTTTCTGTGGTCCAAGTGTACCTGTTGGGCAGATAAACCATATTTAACAAAGCGTACATCACTGGAGAACATTGGCTTCAAAATTAAATGCCTTACATGTATAAAATGGATTGGCATTCAATAGAAATATAAACTTATGGATACATTTTTTTATTGTATTGAAGTAATCTAGTATTTTTTGCAAGGTTCATACATCTTATTTAATGAAAGGTGTACATCAGTTTTAATGTGGGTTATTTAAAATAAAATTACACTGTTCAGAACAGCTTTGGGTAAAATTTAATCTACAATTTATTATTTACATTTTACTGAAAAAACCTACAGGTTTTAAAGAAATTATAGAACAGGTTAATGGCAGTAAGCAGCAAACGTAATAGTCTACCACATTCTTTAAAACTCTACTAGCAGCCCAATTATATAATCTGCTCTGGAACCATTTCTTTGCCAAATATGGACATATTATAACCGCTCGCGTTTTACAGATTCAGTATAATTTCCCTACTATAGTTTTTAGAAACAGGAAACATGTAGTTTATAAACAGGAACCTGAAACTTCCCATCATGTGAGACATTATCTGTTTTGTATCCACTTAACTCCTGCTTTGGGAACACCAATAGAACACTAAAATAGAACAATGGATTAAAGAGCCAGTACAACAACAAGTAGAATTTTTAGAAAATGTAAAAAGAATGGATTCAAATTAATTTTAGCTATTTTGTTGAATAAACCCAGAGGACCAGGATTTTCTGGAATATGTTTAGACCATGTAGACCAGAATATAATTGGTTCCTACGCGATTCAATTGCTCCAAGCAGAGCTTCCTTATACATCCTATGAGATTTGTAGCAACTACAGGATCTTTTTTTAAAAAAAAAAAAGGTCTGCATTATCTACATAATATATATAATAAACTTGGGTCGCCTTCACCTTTGATAAAGCTATGTAATACAAGTTAGCTTGTTTTTAGGTTTAGTAATCTGTTGTAAATGACTGTAGAATTACACTGCCTCTTGCTAAATATAGCATATAATAGGACTACAAAATAAAAATATAAATAATAATAATAATAGAAAAAAAAAATCACACAAAGAAAGGAAAGACAGGGCTTCCCGGGATGTTCATATTTTTTGCAAATAAAATCTATACAGATTTACAAGTACTATAAACAAAACTGAAGCAGCACCCTAGACAAAAACTGCCTACACAGCCATCAAAAATCCATACCCTCCAAGGAGGGTAGCACTCAACCTTAACTAAGCTCAGAATGTGGGTACTTCAAGACAATGTAATACAACAAACCAGAAAGAGAGCACTCCAGCTAACACATTCAAAGAGTTCCAGAGCAGCGTACACATTTAAACCTTTAAAGATTTTACCAAAATGTTAACCCTTCAAACCTTCCAACAACTCTTACCCCCTTTCAGGATTACAACAGTTCTTAACCCATTTAAGACTTTCTACAAGATTTTTATCCTACCCTAAGCTCTGTTGAAAATGGTGGAAATTTAGTTCACAATATATGGCCATAAATAGCTTAAACCTGCCAACAAACAACACTGTATTCCACCTTTTGACAGGTCCTATCCTTATTACCTAATGACTGCTCGTATGGGATCAACTCACGAGGACTGAACCCTTTCTTGAGCTCCCTGCAGTTCAAGGTTAAATAAATCCTGTGGGTGGAGCACCAGTGACAGGGAGGGGGTGCTTACCCAAGGGGTGTCAGCCCTTTTCATACATACTGCAGGGAGCTCCTGAAAGGAATCAGTCCTTGGTAAGTGAGTTGATCCCATAATAGCAGTCATTAGGTTAGAAGGATAGGACCTGTCAAAAGGTGGGATGCACTGGTATCATGTCTATGTGAACACAGAGAAGGGGCAACAGACGTAGTGGCCTGCCCTACAGTGAGTCCCACCTAGGTCTCATAGGAAAGGTTCAGTTGATAGTGTCATTACAGAGGAAACTGTACCAAATGCAAATCAGACTGCGATCACCCAAAAAGAGTGGCAAGCACTGAAATGCCAAGGAAGTCTCCTCTGCACAAGAGATGCAGCAAACCTCAATGATTCTTTCAGCCAAGTTAGGCCTCATCAGGAGGGCACAGAGGATACAGCTTTAGTGACATTAAGCAAGGGGGTCGTAGAATCATGTAGGTTTGTGTGATTTAACCGCTCCAGAAACCATTTGAGTTTATGAAGGCTTGTTTTATTGATCCAAGCAACCATTTGGAAACCAGAATGTCCAAATGAAAATAAAGTATAAATCAAATTCTAACCACAGTCTAACTAAACAGCATGTACACTTACAAGCAGTACTGGGCAGCTAAGCTGCTTACCAGTCTAAAAACATTTAAACTGATAAAGGACTTCCTTCATTTAGCACACAGGGTCATGGTCCTCTGCCAGTGACACATACTTGAAAATGAGAGAAATCTCAATGTATCCTTCCTGGTAAAATACTTTGCAAATAAATAAATAAATACTGACTTCCTAAGAAGAGCAACACAGCCCTCCATAACAGCTGGGAAGTCACAATCTAGAGGCAGCTGAGGATTAACCCTATACTGAGGTGACCAGGGCTTTCTGCACCCGTCTACTGATAGAAGATGTTCCATCACATTGCCCCTAATCACCCCGTCACATTTATTACACCAGTCTTTGTAGCCAAAAACAACAAATATGAATAAATGATCTGGTCTTACACTTTAACTTTGTGAATATGATTTACCTAAATTGTCTGGACAAAGTATAATTATTCCTTTTTTATAATATCTCCAAGTTTCATCAATTAGAATTGGATGTCCTTGAAAATCTGTATCAAATATTACCTAGATCCTTCCTTGCACCACTTGGCTGAGGTGTTTGTAAAGGAAATGTCTGGGGATTTTCACCAGGGCCTTCTTTGCAATCTTGGCCTTTATAACCTGGACAACATCTCCACTCCATCTCTGTTACAACTTTATAAGACGTTGTATATCGAGGTCTGAAGCCTACTTTATACCTGAAAGCAGAAATCAGAATAGGATTTAAGCAAACCATTAAATGCAATGCTTCCTATATTGAAAGGCAGTGAATTGTGGAATTAATACTAATAAGAGCAGCTAGCTTTATTCAATAAGTGCAAAGGCTGCCAAGAACCCTCCATAAAGTAATATTTTTTAAACTTAGAAATGTACAAAAAAATAATGTAAACACAGACCATGTATTTATGGGTGAATGGACTTAAAATGCAATTTTATCATAACCTTAATTTGTCACAGAAAAAGTACAAAATTAAAATCACAAGATCCTTTATTTCGTAGCAACTGCAGTCGATTACATTTTTTTGGTACTATGCCATTTTTTAAGCAGTTAGAATTAAAACAAAGTGACAAATTATGCAAATAATCATCATTATGAAGTGTTTACAACAGTGGCCCAGATTCTCAAAGGGTCGTTATGGGCTTGATGGGAGCCCTCATTGCTGTGATGAGAATCTCCAAGGTCACAATACAACACATATGCCTGACTTGTGAGCTAATCACTAATGGATGTAACTGCCAATGGAAAAAAGGGGGCCACAGTAGACACACGAGACACTATAGCACACTGCTCCCTGTGAGAGTCGAGATGATTGCCTGCATGATGTCACAGCCAGGAAACCATTATTACTTATGTTATTTTTATGCTAAATTGACTTCTATGTTACAGACATTTCATTTTGTTACTTTGGCGACTTGAATGTCGAGAAATGACATGTGCAGGATTTGAGATGTGTGTGAAAGTTTTTCTTGCATCCATTAATCTTACTCTGGATCAAGGGGCGGACTGACCCATCGGGCACTCGGGCACTGCCCGAGGGTCGGTAGGGGCTTGGTTTGGGTCGACGCAGTGGGGCCCCCCCACCGGTTTCTCTCTGATCACTGAACTTAACAGGCAGCCAGCAGCGCACTCTGAAAATGCCATGGTGGGGCCTGCGCCGCCTCCTCACATGACACATCACGTGAGGGGACGGCGCAGGCACCACCGCGGCATTTTCAGAGTGCGCCGCTGGCTGCCTGTTAAGTACAGTGATCTTCAGAGGAAAGGCGGCGAAGGCCACTGCGTCACACCAAATCAGGCCCCTACCAATCCGCGGGCCCTCAGACAGTGCCGCCGGGGAGCAAAGGGACGGGTGTCGGCAATATATACCCATGTTTGAGCTGCTTGAGCAATATATGCCCATGTTTGAGCTGCTTGCCCAAGCAGCTCAAACATGGATATTTATTGCCCAAGCAGCTCAAACATGGATATATATTGCCCCCAGCAGCTCAAACATGGATATATATTGCCCAAGCAGCTCAAACATGGGTATATATTGCCCAAGCAGCTCAAACATGGGTATATATTGCCCAAGCAGCTCAAACATGGATAATATATACCCATGTTTCAGCTGCTTGGGCAATATATATATCCATGTTTGAGCTGCTTGGGCAATATATGCCCATGTTTGGGCTGCTTGGCCAATAAATATCCATGTTTGAGCTGCTTGGGCATATATTGCCCAAGCAGCTCAAATGTGGGCATATATTGCCCAAGCAGCTCAAACATGGATAATATATACCCAGGTTTCAGCTGCTTGGGCAATATATACCCATGTGTGAACTGCTGGGGGCAATATATATATATACCCATGTGTGAACTGCTGGGGGCAATATATAACCCATGTTTGAGCTGCTTGGGCAATATATATCTATCCATGTGTGAGCTGCTTGGGCAAGGGGCAATATATACCCATGTGTGAGCTGCTGGGGGCAATATATAGCCATGTGTGAGCTGCACGGGGCAATATATATCCATGTGTGAGCTGCACATTACTGTGGGTTTTATTGCTGTGGAGCTCTGTGATGCGCTCATACACACTGCACATTACTGTGAGGTTTATTGCTGTGCAGCTCTGTAATGTGCAGTGTGTCAGGATTGCACAGTATCTTTTAAAGTGATCAGCAGTTTCCCACATTTTCCACAGGGACTTTCTGTGCCGGGATGTAGCCTTAGCTGCAATGAGTGGGTGATGGCTGCTGCAGCAGTGTGGTGGCCATCTGTAAGTATGGAGGGGGGGCACAATTCGCTGCTGGGTCCAAGTGGATTTTCAAAAAGGTTATTTTTAGGCGTTTAGAAATAAATTCTTTAGCACAATAATGTACATGTGGGTGTTGCGTTGTAGGGGGTGCGTTTTTTATGGCTGTGGCCTCCTGTGAGTGCGGAAGAAGGGGGCCCCATGACCTCCTATTGCCCGGGGGCCCCATTAGTTGTCAGTCCGCCCCTGCTCTGGATACCTCATTCACAACTGCCGGCGCAGGATTGATGTCCTCGTTGATCTCCGCATGGGCAGAACATGGGAATTCCAGGGGAGTTCCACAGTGTTAATTGAACACAATGTAAATCGGACCAATGATTACAGAAGGAGCCAATCATACCACTCCAAGGGCAGGGTTACAAAAGTGGTGCGAACATAACCAGAGCTGTTGTAAACTTAACAACCCCATATACTATAATGGCTCTGGTAAGTTTACAACAGCTCTGGTTAAGTTAGCACCAGCTGTGTAATACTGCCCCAAGTCTTCTAGAAGCGGGTTATTAGTGTTCCCTGGTATGCACCAATGCCCGAGCCGTTCTCTGACAGAGACGAAATGTTGCATGCCAGGGGCATCGCAATGATCAGCTTCTAATGGACCTTGTGTGGTGTGACTGGCTTTCTCTGATTGCCATCATTATGGTTGGTCACTGGTAACTGACAATTATTGGTCTAATGGAAGAAGGTTTGTGCTTTTCATTGTTTTTAAATCGACTAAAGTTTTAACCAAACCAGCCCCGGGATTTGCTAAAGTGTACATTTACCTTGCTATATCGTGGGCCTTTGTGTGTGTAGCTGCAAATGGCCGCACAAGTCCAATAAAATTTTTGCGGTTTTACTAGGGACTATATTTTTGGGAGGCACGTAGTTCAATTTTCACCAGATTGTGAATTTTGGTTCCTATACTTATGATAGCAAGGATATTGCTGTTCTGTTATACTCCTACAATCCACAGTGACTTTGCGTGTTTGTGGAGCCATTTACCAAACAGAATGTGCGAGTCTCAAAATTTTGGTGTTTTAGATAAATAGGGTTTCTTGGCCATGGTGTCTACAATAGGGAAAGTATAGAGAACGGATTTCTGATGAATATCAATGGATTGGTACACTTTGTACTTTCTATAAGGTATAAAAACGTGCTGGAATCACATGATAAGTATTTCAAATTCATTATTAAAAAGAAACGTTACACTGGCAAAAATCACTTAATACCAATAGAAAGGGGGGGAGGGGCTTCTGGAGCTACCTTTTCTTACAGGTTTTTGGAAGCCTGTTAGCCTAGGACTTCTATTTAAGGGAGTTTCTCCCCTATGGACTTGTCTTGATATGGAGGTTCAGGTCTGGGGGTTATCTGGACTGTCAGTCTGTTTGTCATCTTGCTTACGTTCCTGGTCACCTCCGGGTCCTTCCTGTATCCAATGTGACCCGGCATTCCTACCATCACCATCTCACCTGTGCAATTTAGGCTGTCACTTGCCACCCTGCATCATGGCCCTCGCACAGTGTTTCACTCATGTACACCACATAAATCACTTCCTAGGGAAACAAATCATGCGGCATGCCGCAGCACTGTGTGCAAACGGAAAGCTTAGGGAGATTTCTTTAAAAGGGTTTTTAAGAATAAAAAGAAAATAATTATCCATCTGTCAGCAGCTTTGCCAACACAATCAGGGTTATCCAAAGAGATCCGAATTGCTTGAGAAAGGTAACCGAACGCTGAAAATCAGCGTTCGGTTACCTTTCTTGGCCATTCGGCTATCCAGAGAGCAGGCAATTCGCCAAATCCTGGCGAATTGCCTGCACGTACGGTGCCTGTTCGGTGCCTGTTCGAGGGCAGTGAAATCCCCATGAAAATGCACTGCTTCGGCTATTCAGAGAACGAAAACCAGCAGTGAAAGGTTCCTCTAATGCCCTGCCATTCGGTGGTTTAATTCGGCAAGTTACCGTATTTTTCGCTCCATAAGACGCACTTTTCTTCCCCCAAAAAGTGGGGGGAAAAGTGGGTGCGTCTTATGGAGCGAATGCGATTATGCCCCAGCTCACCTGCCGCCGCCACTTTCGGCTCCCTCTGAGCGTGCGTTCCGGCGGCATGGAGCTTGGTCACGCGCCTGGGGGAGCCACGTGACCGCCGCGATCGCCGAACGCGGCGGCGGCAGGTGAGCTGGGGCAAATCCATGAGCTGGGGACAGTATCCTTGAGCTGGGGCAAATCCATGAGCTGGGGCATATCCATGAGCTGGGGCATATCCATGTGTGAGCTGGGGCATATCCATGAGCTGGGGCAAATACATGTGTGAGCTGGGGCATATCCATGAGCTGGGGCAAATCCATGTGTGAGCTGGGGCAAATCCATGTGTGAGCTGGGGCATATCCATGTGTGAGCTGGGGCATATCCATGAGCTGGGGGGGCATATCCATGTGCTGGGGCATAATCCATGATCTGGGGCATAATCCATGAGCTGGGGCATAATCCATGAGCTGGGGCATATCCATGTGCTGGGGCATATCCATGTGCTGGGGCCAGTATCCATGTGCTGGGGCCAGTATCCATGTGCTGGGGCATTATCCATGAGCTGGGGCATTATCCATGTGCTGGGGGGCATATCCATGTGCTGGGGCATAATCCATGATCTGGGGCATAATCCATGAGCTGGGGCATAATCCATGAGCTGGGGCATATCCATGTGCTGGGGCATATCCATGTGCTGGGGCCAGTATCCATGTGCTGGGGCCAGTATCCATGTGCTGGGGCATTATCCATGAGCTGGGGCATTATCCATGAGCTGGGGCAGTATATCCATGAGAGGAGCTGGGGCAGTATTTCCATGAGAGGAGCTGGGGCATTATCCATTATTACACTATTTGATTCAGAATATTTTTTTTCCTGTTTTCCTCCTCTAAAAACTAGGTGTGTCTTATGGTCAGGTGCGTCTTATGGAGCGAAAAATACGGTAATTCAGGAGGATCCCATAGGCTTCAATGTTAAAAATATTCCTGTTTTAATTCAATATCTAATAAACCGTTCATTATAAAATTCTGCAGTAAAGGGTCTCTTTATTTATAGATTTTTTTGGATATTTTAAGCATTTTTCTGAATTATTTTTTTTAAAAGTCCGATTTTTTTTTTATTGTTTACTTATTTTTTCTGTAATAACAGCCCTTTTTATTATCATTCATTGGATCATATGTAAATTTCAGACATTTTCGCTCAGTAATTTCTTTGCAAACAGCGTTTCATTTTCACAGATTCACACAAACTATTTTGCTAATTTATTCACTGCTTCGCTGCGTGTGATCGCTCCTGCTCGGGCTTTTTCCGTGGTTTTCGGCATGTTAATCCAGATGTTTTTGTGACTTTTCGGCGTGCATTCGCTGGGTTTTGCGGTTCCTTTTCGTCAGGTTTGCGGCAGCTTTTCCCTGCAATTCGGGGACCCTGTGGTGTTTGCTGAATACACCGCAGGGTCACCGAAATGGGATCGGCAAAGGGAACCGAATTGAAGAGAACGAAAAGTCACCGAACGTGCGCTGACTTTTCGAATCTCTTTGGATAACCCTGAATGTATTTGCACATTCGGGAGAACTGCCAAATAAGCTAATGTTGGTTTGGGCACTTTAAAGATGGAGATTTAGGATCAATGCAGATTTTCTTTGTTTATGGTAAGAATGATAGTGTGGTCAAAGAATGGCCAGATTGTAAAAATAATAGCAAATACTGATGAAACTGTAGGAATGAGTTCCAGGAATTAAAGGGATACTCTAGGCAACATGACCACCTAAGCTATTTTAGGTGGTCATGATGCCCGGAGTATGCCGCCCTCTGTCCCCCCTCCCTCCGCTCAGCGGTTCAGCTGTAAATGCTGAAAACAGCTGAGAGAGGCGAAGAACTTTACTCCTCCCTCCCAGCTGTCAGTCAGCAGAGTGGGAATCATATTTCCCGCTTCTGCCGACTTTTGCCGAGTAGGAGACGTCATCGCGCTTTCAGCGCGATGACGTCTCCAACTCACCGCAGAAGCTGGCGGCTCCCTCTGAGGGTTAGTGTTGCGCGCATCCTCTTGCGCGCAACACTAATC
The DNA here is from genome assembly GCA_009667805.1 of Leptobrachium leishanense. Lineage (NCBI taxonomy): Eukaryota > Metazoa > Chordata > Amphibia > Anura > Megophryidae > Leptobrachium > Leptobrachium leishanense. The sequence continues at coordinate 108,638,168 of CM019067.1, read as the reverse complement.
CTCAGAGGGAGCCGGGAGGAAGCCTGCCGATTGGCTGGCTTATGTGAGAGGCGCGCATGCGCGCTTCTCACGTAAACCAGAAGGCAAGACGACTCAAGAAGGACGGGAGCGGAAGAGGAGGGAGGTGAGTATGAAAAAAAAAGACGCTGCTGGAAACAAGAGGATTTTAGGGTAAGTATTACAGTTACAAAAAAACCCCAAAAAGAACGATTTATTAAGGGAGTAGGGATAGATTAAGGTTAAAAAACGGGGGGGGGGTGATTTTTTATTAGAGTGTCCCTTTAAATGTGTATTTAGCAGAGAACAGACCTGAACAAGCAACTTGCTCCGATAACAACTGGTACAATCAGGACATTTAGAAGCGGAAACCATATGACCATAGGAAGAGGAGAAAAAAAACTACTTTAGTGTAAAACGTTTTTTTTTTTTTCCTGTTGCTCATTTCCTTTATCAACAACAAATACAGAGTATGACAGAAATAAGTTTACAGTGGAATGGTTTCGGGAAAGTTTCCATAATTCCCTCTTGAAGATCTGTCAGCCATGGAGGCAGTGATCTTTGAATTACACCATACCATTAACACATGAATATCTGCACCCAGTAAACCAATGTTACAATTACTTAGTGTAATGGAAGTCAGCTTCAAATTTTAATAAACTCCGCCTTCAAATACCTTAAACTGGCACAGTCTTGCCCACATTTATTCAGATGTTGTGCCCGTTGGTGAAGTATGGGTGCCAGTGTCCTATCAAGAGTCTACTGGCCATTGCTGTTGAAACAGCTCACATTCAGGGAGTCTGAGAACTCAAAGTATGTTTCACCTATGTAGAGTTGCCTTCCATGCCTCTACACTTGAGCTCCATCTGAAGCTTGGCATTCAAGTAGCAGGTCTTCAACACCTGTCATTGTCATCAATAGGAGTCCAGGCCCATCAAGAAACTTTCCCACCAGATTTGGTGGTCTGCTCAGCTTCTTATTCTCTTTTCTGCCACTGCCGTTACGCAGCTTCTCAAACCCCTTGTACCTCTTTTACCCCAGTTCCCTTTCCAGATTTCCTCAGAAGGAGATTATGGTGAAAAGTCCTCCATTTTGCGCTGTGTATCAGTGAATTCTGATTACCACTGCAGCAATTAGTGCCTTCTCCAGGGCTGTAAGGAAAAGGATTACCATATGTACCCCTTGTTATGGGGGCAACACTAGGCAAACACCTTGTTCACCTTAAAGTAGAGCTGGCTCGGATTGCCACTGGAGACCTGGGGCTGAGACTTGCCTGGTCCAAGACTTCAGCATCTAAAGCTACCACCTATACCATTGCCCGGCATATATAGAAATTATAAGCCTGTCATTTTTAATATTGCTTGTGATTAAAGTCTTGTTAAGAGACATCATTAAACATTGTCAAAGCTGGAAGGTCATGTGATCCTGCACCTAGGCAGCACAATGGATGTACCGTGCCAGCCCCATTCCTGCACTTGGAATTTCACGTTTTAGCGATGACTCGACACACATGTAATAGTCTTACTGGGACATTTCATTTTGGTTTTGTACCCAACAGAAAAACAACAACTGTTACCTTTTGTCGACATCACAAAACAAAACCATCCTTGAGTGGTTTTTAAAAATCGCAACAGCAATACGCAAACCTACGGGATTCTACTGGCTAAAAAGCGATCTCCCTTACTTAAATGAACGACTTCATTAACATTCATCATCGGTAAATTAAGTAGCACTGTTTGTTTAAAAGCTCCTGATGTACGTTCTGCGGATTCTGCCCAGACGTTGACACTTCACAGAGTCTAAATTGATGCCAGAACTTCACATAGCAAAATTATGAGACACTGTAATGAAATGAAATAAAAAAAAGAGAAGGAACCGCCTCATTTTATTACAGTCAAGAACAAAGATGAAATGAAAAAATACCATTAGAAGACATTGAATTTTTTTTTAATAAGAACTATTGGGAAATATACTGTATATCAAAGAAAAGCAAGTGCTGTTATGAGGCAAAATATAAAAAAGTAAAAACAGCAACAGAAACAAAATTCTCAGAATCCTATTTATAAAGAACTTTTGGAAATGTTCTATGTATACCTTAAATTATAAAAACATGGGGCCCTATTCCAAGGTCGACACTATGCTAGGTCTCTTGAAAGCTAAGGATAATGGTAGATACTATCAGCTTAATTTTTTCACTTTCTATTCCAACCTTGCTTCGACGTTCTTACCTTAGCGTGCTGTGGTGTTCCCTTACTATACTTCGTGCCTACTATACTTAGTGCCTCCTATACTTAACATGAGACGCTCAAGTCATTAAGAAATGCAAGAATAGCGTGCTATTCCAAGGTGCTGAATAAACTTAACGTGTAGGTGCAATCCAGGAAAATGTAACACCTCCTAAAAGCTGGCATTAAGCTTATACCACCATATAAACCCTGGTGTTAACATCACTGAGCAATTGACATCTATGGAGTTGTTAATTCTCTGGATAGGTTTACACCAGGGCTGAAATATAGACCGGTGTTTAGTGATAGCTCTGCGTGCATCCACTTTCAGTCAGGCCAGCATGGCCAGATTTACATTTCAGAAGCCTGTAGAGCAACCCCCCAAAAAACAAATGTGCCAAAATGACTTTTTACATTTTAATTTTGGGCAAAAAAAAAGGTTTCTCTCTGCGCTCAAACCAAAAGGGGCAGAATCTGCTGTCTTCGTTGAGTTAGTGCAGTGGCTTTGCTTTATATGTAATTTTGCATTTACATGGTTATGTTTGGTATCATTGTAAAGACCAGACTCTGACCTTCAAAATGACACCTCATTTAACCTTGTGCGGTGTACAATTCAGAGGTGCAGGGTTCCAAAGTTCCCCCGTCTCTCCTCATTGCAGTGCCACGGTCTAGGTTGTCGATGAAACAATGCGTTGCATCATCACCTCCACTTGCTGGCAGTGTGGGAAATGAGACGGTGAGTTAGTGCAGCATCACTGCGAACTTTATAATTGTAAACTGAATTATAGTACGGTGTTAGAATAGTAATATTTTTATTTTTACATGAATCTAACCTGGTTACATTGATATCAATGTAAGGGCCACAATCTGGCCTTTCCAATGATACCTGATATGTCCCTCTAGCCCTTAGAGCTCCAAAGATACAGTGGTCTAAATGATGGTTAAAAAAATATTTTATTTTTGATCAGAGCAAAGCGCCCCTTGGCACATGCCTACTCAGCCTAGTTATAAATCCGCCCTGAGCGCCAGCTGTTAAAAAGGTGTTGAGCTGTAAAATTATCGTCTTGCGAAGAAATTTTAAACTTCTCCAGCCAACTTTAGCATCTTGGTTGGAATACCGACATTAATGGGGAGATGCTTTTGGTTAGCGGCTGGTGCACGATTAAACCATTAGCGTCTGACTGTAAATGACAAACTTGGAATAGGGTCCAATGTGTTTTTGATAATGGCCATTTATCATGGATAGATATTTCTTATTTCATAAACCTTTCTAGACCATATGGTAAACGCCATGGTCACACTATGATTACAATCATATTGTATCACAGAATGTTCATGTTTTATTGCATTTTTTTTTAAATATATGGTTGCCAAATGTTCTCAATCGAAGTATCTTCAGAAAGCTGCTCCATCTCTTTAGTTGTAGTTCAGCTCTGCATAGGAGTTGTTGGTGTGTTACAAGTCAACAGTCAAAATTCCATATTTCTGGGATGACATTAAGCACGAGCAAACAATTACCTCCCATTCATGGTGTAAGAACACATCACGGTAAAGATCTAGACCCACACGATCTATGGAAATGTTTATTACATTAAATATTATGACAGTGTGTCAGCAGTTCAAAGAACATCTGTACTGTGAATCAGCAAGCACGACACACACAATCCATACGTTCATCCATAGTGAGAATTGTGATGCATAGCAGTAGCTTTGCCATTTCTCAAGCGTATATTTTAAATTAAATTTGAATCGTATTCGCTCGTATTTGACCTGACTAAATGGCCACAAACGTCTAGAGAGGCAACATTATTAGTCACCACAGAGTTATTTTAGATTTAAGGGGTTAATCAGAAAGCACTGAAATTTCAGTGAAATTTCCATCCTTTCTGGTTCGGCGGCCTTCAACAATTCTATTTCGCCGATCCTGTGAGGAATTCATTATTCACCGCAGTGTCCCCGAAGACTGCTGAACGGAGGAAGAAAAAAAAAAAGGAGCTCTGTAATGCTTCTAATAGGGGTTTAAAACAATAAAAATGCGTTAAAGCGTGTAAATAGTAAAGAAGGTCCTATTAAAAAAAAATAACAAGGTCTGTTACAGAATTTAAAAAATGCCAAGAAGAAAAAAATTGGGAATCAAATATGTCAAACATATTTTAAATAATGTTCCAAAAGATAAAAAAGGCAGTTTTTAAAAAAATTTTTTTACATTGAATCCTATGGGATTTACCGGTTTAAACCTGTCAAACTGAAACACCGAAAATCAGTGCATTTCACCAACACTTGGTATTCTCTGAACAGATTACCATTACTTCTCTATGGGATATTTTCGCTGCCGCCAAGGATCACCAAATTGCAGTGATCTGTAAAGTATTTGATGAATTGACATCTTTCTGAATAGATGAACTGCCATGGAATTGCACCGCATGTTGAAATTCACCAGTCAGTGCAATTCGGTGTCAAGTTTATCACTTTTCGAATAACCCCTTAGTTTTGCATCTACCAGCTTACAAAGGATATACAATAACTCTCTTAGTACCACATGGCACATTCCGGGTTTTGGAGCAATATGGCAAACCCAATGGTCCATGCAAGATGTCAAAAGACCTAACAGAATATTAGATGTTCGACACACACACACACTTCACAACCTATTGTGATTGCAGCAAGTATGGCATTAGTACATTACACTGGTTGATGTACTGAAATTTACTACAATTACTTTATACAAGCGGAAATTATTCTATGTTAATGGAAGTTTCTGCAGCACAGGCAAATGGTAATGGGATTTAATACAATTTATTTAAAAAGTATAATGAAGGTCCAATATCTGCACATAATGAGGTGTAGAGCAGTCTTTGGCACGCAAAATGCAGCACAAAATACCCATAATGTGTACAGAGTTGGATAAGTTTGATTTCCCAATCAATGTCATCTACATGAAGACCGAGGTGAACACAGGAGTGGATAAAAATAACCACAGACATATAACTCCTTGTTAGAAGTAGTTTTGTATTAAATAAACAAGAATCGAAATCTTAAGGGACGCTTAACAGGTCAGGTATGTAGAGCAGCCCTCTCTTTACGTTCCCCACATGCCCGTTCCTGTGACCTATGACAACCCTTGAAAGCAGAACTTCCTTTCACCGTGAAAGTTGTCCACCAGTTTTTGCTGGATAACCTTCTGAGGTTTAAGTCCGTTTCAGCTAATTAAAGTGTAAGTGTTTGTTCGGTGCCTCTCAATGCTTTTTCATTTAGAGGCATAAGATTGGCTGCTCATATGCCAGTCGTGCACACCTGATTGTTTGGGCGAGATACCTACTGCTGCAAGAGGTAGCTGGTTATCCACCTGAAAAAGTGTAGAGGGAGACCATGGCACTGGAATGGACTATATATATATTTTTTTTGAGAAAGGATTTTATCAGGAAGGATACATTGAGATTTCTCTCGTTTTCAAGTATGTCCTGGGTGGCGAGTATGTACCGTTAGGTGTCTTGCCCAAGGACACTTACTGGAGAGGTTGCTCGCTGGGATCGAACCCATGGCTCGAACTCCACAGGCTCTCTCCACGCAGAGCAGTGATGTTACCTCTACTCCACCCAGCTGGCACATTTCCTTAGGTCCATGTCAGACGAACGCACTTTTTGCGTCCGTCTGACCACACGGTTTGCTGTCCGTTGTTCTCTATTGACTCCTTTGAAAAGCTACAACACACGAAGCACGTGCGCACTTTTTCACACGCACGGGCAACGCATGTTGCAACGGACGGCAAAATGGCATCAACGTGAAAAAGCTAGACGGACGTAGAGAAACAACTGCATACAGTTTTTTTTCTTTTTCTCAACAGTCAAAATTAACTGATACAATGTAACCACAATCTCCGTTAAAAAGTCCGTCCGTCCGTTACTGTGCGCAGTCAGTGCGCTCGTCTGACCCCAGCCTTATAGTACAAGAAAATTTATAGTGAAGAAAATAAAGTTGATTTTATTTTAATTAATTCATACTTTGTAACAAATTAAAAAGAGAATAATTTTTTTAAAAAATTAAAGAAGAAAAAAAAGAGAAAAAAGCAAAGGCCATAAAGGAAAAAGCCTCCTTTTGACAGACCTTGCCCATTACTGCCTTTTTTTAAATCTATTGTTTCTAATTATTTTCTTCATTTAATTCCTTCCCTATTTGTTTTCGTTATATAGTATTACAAACGTTACCACCCATTTCTAGTGCCTGAACAGAGCACTCTTTAATCATTGGGTGGCTTTATGGTTTCCAATTCTTTTCGTGGTTTCTAATTTTTTTTATTACACACAAACATGGGAGGGAACAGAGGGTCAGAAGAGGTTGTTAACGTGACACTACCACTTAACAACATAAGCTGTAACTAGATTACTTGTGTATTATAAATAAAAGCACATAAAATACATGCTGTTCTTGTTTCTTTCCTTGATTGAAGTAATTGCATGTAAAAAGCTAAAATAAAGTTAGGTTTAACTTCGGTTTCCATTTTGTGGATTTTTCCCATGATACAACATTTACCAAAATCTGTGCAACAGCTTTACTTTGTAGCTGATGTTTATTTAATCCCCAGTATTTAACAGCCTGTGAGATGGAGGGATTGGTTAGATAAGGATGCATGAGGTCTATTATAATCTGCAGACTACCATGAAATAAGAGCTGGCAGCTGAATGAGATAAAACAGGGAGCTTATCCCCATAGTGACAAGGCGATTTTGGCATTGTCAGTCTGAAAGTGCCCACTGCTGTTTTTACATTTCTGCGCTGTTTGTGTTTCGGTATAATTTTCCTCTTACTCGTTTATGGAACCCACACATATTATATACCGTTTTTCTCACCATTAAATGAACTTTCTAAAAAGATACCATCATATCATAGAACTTATGATGAAACAAAACAAAACAAAACAAAACCACACTTTTTAGAACTTCAATCGCCAAAATCTATAACCGCCGAAAAAGACTAACCGGATTATTCAAAGAGAATCGAAAAGTCACCGCACGTTCGGTGACTTTTCGTTCTCTTCAATTCGGTTTGTTTTGCCGATCCCATTTTGGTGACCCTGCGGTGTATTCAGCAAGCACCACAGGATCCCAGAATTGCAGGGAAAGGCTGAAGCAAACAAGACGAAAACTAACCGCAAAACCCGGCGAATGCATGCCGAAAACCCGCAAAAACATCTGGATTAACCCGCCGAAAACCACGGAAAAACCCGAGCAGGAGTCGATCACACGCAGCGAAGCCGCTGGAAAAAGCCGACACCGCAGACGAAGGCAGTGAATAAATTAGCAAAACAGTTTGCTTGAATGTTTGAAAAGTGAAACAATGTTTGCAAAGAAACTACTGAGCAAAAATGTCTGAAATTTACATATAAAATCCAATGAATAATAAAAAGGGCTGTTACAGAAAAAATAAGTAAACTTAAAAAAATCCAGAAAAATGCTTAAAATATCCTTAAAAATCTATAACTAAAGAGACTCTTTACTGCAGAATTTTATAATGAACGGTTTATTAGATATTGAATTAAAACGGGAATTTTTTTAACATTGAAGCCTATGGGATTCACCTGAATAAATCTGCCGCATGAAACCACCGAATGGCAGGGCATTTCAGGAACCTTTCACTGCTGGTTTGTGCTCTCTGAATAGCCGAAGCAGTGCTTTTTCATGGGGTTTTCACTGTCCTCAAACAGGCACCGAACAGGCACCGTATGTGCAGGCAATTCGCCAGGATTTGGCGAATTGCCTGCTCTCTGGATAGCCGAATGGCCAAGAAAGGTAACCGAACGCAAATTTTCAGCGTTCGGTTACCTTTCAAGCAATTCGGATCTCTTTGAATTACCCTGTAAATATAGTTTTGAAATTTTGTCCTGAAATACCTAATATTTACATGTTTTTGCTTTTTAACCTCTTCACTGCTGTGCCATTTCCCCTCTGTGTGCTGAGCTCATTTTGACCGTTTTATGCTCAGCCTGTTTAAACATGATTCGAAGTACTATTTTATTCTACCCCCAGACCAATTTTTTTTTTACATTTTTTTTTACATCAAACCTGTCACGTTCGCTATCCCGCTCACCCTTGACAACCGTGGCGAGGATCCCTTTGGACAGACCTCTAACCCTCCGATCCTTGAAATGGTCGGGACCACTGATCCTATCACTCCCAGCCAGGGAAAACAGGCACACCAGCAACAAAGAATATAACCCAATATCAGCAGGTTTCACAACAGAGTACGTACCGGAGCTCAAAGGGTTACTCTTTTCCACAACTGGAGAGCAGCCTGAGTAGGGCTTCTTAATTATATTCATACAGCAGGGGTCAGAATAAGCGTGGTCACATACACAGTTCAGTTTAACAATATGCAGGGTTCTCATACCCTCTGGTTTGGCCACAGGGCAGATTGATGGATTTTCAGAGTCAGCGCTATGCAAGGTAGACATATAGTCTGAGACAGCGTGGTACAATTCAAACATACGCTCAGCGTCTGCTTTAGGCACAATACTCATACAAACGGAGTCAGAAAGAGAATAGTCAAGAAGGCAGTCCGGGTCAGCGACAATCCAGGTCCTCATACAAAGCAAATCGGCAACGGAATCAAGTAAACAGTGAAACACAAGTGAATACACCAGGTGATGCGGGAACTAACTCCACATCAGGGCGATGAGCTGTTTCGCGTGCCCTGCATCAAAGGCCGGCGGCTCCTCGTCATCACGCCACACCCCGCCCCTCCAGGCGCACAAAGAGCCAGAAATCCTGGAACCCAGCCAGCGCCACCGCCAGGTGTCCAGGCCCGCCCTGAGGATCCGCAGGTACCGAGGACGCAACAAAACCTAGGTCATGTTTGTTATCATTGGCACAGATTGGGAGATACAGGGATCAAAAGGATCCCCCTAGCTCTACTTTGCAGCTAGCGGGTGAACTGGCCAACTGACGTCATCACACATATGGTGACGATGTCAGTGGGTAGTGAGTGACCTGGAGGCTTGGCTGACATCCAAGATGTCAGCCACTTCCGGGTGCGAATCGCGATCTGGTACCTAAGGGGTTAAAAAGAGGTACTGCTGAAAAGGGCAGAGTCTGCCCTCTCCAGTGGCACCTTTCTTTTTTCTATAGCTCCAGCTGTTGGGGAGGTAGAGTGGTTCAAGGGACCTCCCCTCCCAAGTTCCCCCTGCAGGCACCGGGGGGGGGGTCTTGCCTGAAAATGACATCATTGCGACGGCTGGGGCCCACAAAAATGTAGGGCAGGCGTCAAGAAGCCATTCCGGTGTGGGACTCTGACAAGAAAGGTGAGATTAGGGAGGGAGAGGGGGGATAAAAGGACCATGACGTATGTCCTCGGTCCTTAAGGGGAATTTTCCCCAGGATGTCCCATTAACGTCAGTGGTCCGAAAGGGGTTAAAAGACTTAATCTACCACCTGGTGATGTCCTTTGAATACATCCCACCCCACACAATGATGTGAGTCAGCTGCCTGACCCATAGACTCCATTCTATGCTCAATGCCACAGAGCGAGGAGCAAGTGATGTAAATATACTGTGGAGGAGGGGCAGTTCACACAATGGATGCGCCCAGGGACACATATAGAGTAAAATATTTTACTAACTAAACAAACAAGAGAAAAAAACAAATTACATGTAAGATATCAGCAACATAAAATAAACACAATAAGGACATTTCATTTTTTGGTGGCAGTGGCCCTTTAATTATAAACATGACCTAAAATTTAGAGTATCAACCACTGAACGTCATAAAAGTTCATGGATCCCTACAATACAGATATATGTAAAGGATCCAACAACGGAAACTGCGATTGTGTTTTACCATGATTTTTTATGTAATGTCAGACATCTGGAATATATTTACTGTCCAATAGTTTAAGCCAACTGCATTTGGAAAAAAGGAAAGAAAAAAAATAAATATTAATCACAAGCCATTCACAGCTTTGTAGGATCCCCTTTCCTATCTGGCATATGTATTACGAATATGATGAGCATCTAAAAAAATCACTTAGAGACCGGTGAGAAGAATCTCGTCTCTAGAGGAGAAAACGATACTAGTTGGACAACATACTCTGCAAGTAATTGCATGAAATCATAATGTATATCAGCGCTCTGCAGGAAGGTTAGCAATTTTTCCATATATGGAACTTGGCATTAAAATACGATTTCCATCTCAACTTCTTTATACTCCAGAAGGAAACCGACTCTGGTCAATGATTTTTATTTCAAATGGCTTTAAATAAAAGGCTTTCACACATCACTTTCCAGGTCAATGCTTCTGAGCACAGAGGGAGAAAGGTTATACCAGTTTAGGATATAAAGATCTGTTCCTATGAACATACACTGGACTACACAAACACACACACACAATGCAGGTCTAAGGCTAGGGTCAGACTGAGGCAGTGCGAACGCGCGTGCAGCCACACTTAATCACGGCCGTGCTAGCAGCAGATGCCGGGCAATGACGGCCAATATACGAAGTACGGTCGCACAAAAGTGCGGCCGCGCAACGCAAGCGGCAAACAAACGCATTTTTTCGAGAACGTGAAACCACTAGTACTGACGTACAGAGTGCGCTGCGTCCGCTAGCGGCGTGTGTGCGTGATTAGGAGACGTCAGACGCTGCTAATGTCCGGCCTACATAACGTCCAGACCCAAAAAGTGTTTTATTGATGATCCATACAAAATCACGGATGAAACTGCGCATCGTATGACCGCTATCGCGTATTCCGTGAAAAAATAAGTCCATTCGTTCGAACGCACTTTTTCACGGACAACGCGAAAAATGCGTTAGTCTGACCCTAGCCTAAATGTCCTTATTTATATATTTTTATCATCCGATCAATTGATATTTATTTATTTATTTATGTATAAAGTATTTTACCAGGAAGGATACATTGAGATTTCTCGTTTTCAAGTATGTCCTGGGTTCAAGAACATTGTAACAACTGTAAAAATTCAAAGTAATAAAATGCAAGCTATATGGATTTTTTTTCTTATATATGCGTGCACAGCTCAAGCCCATGTCTGCGTTCTCTCCAAACGAATGCTGCTATGAGTGTTCAGATAGACATGATGATGTCAGAACGCAAAACGGGGTGAGAATGTGGGAGGGGCCGCGCTCTAGAGAGCCTGACCACTTCAATAAGCTAAAGTGGTCAGAGTAAGAAGAATGTTCCTGAAATCATTTTAAAGGGACAAACTGAATGGGCAGAGGGACCAGGGGTGGGAAGAATCGAGTCTGGGCAAGGGACTGGCCCAAAGTAGAGAGGGAGTGAGTTTTGGCAAGAGACTGGACCCAAGCGTGGGAGTTTGGGGGAAGAAACTGGACCAAAGCGAGAGTTGGCCGCTCCAGACAGACGAGGGTGGGGTGGTGGCACAGGACTGCAGCCCCAAGTAAAAAACACCAGTGGTACAACCAGTGGCGGTACCCCAGGGTCTATGCTGTAGTCCTGCTACTATTGTATAGTATACTAAATAAGAACAAAACTGGATATGTCTAATAAAACCCTAGAACTAAATCATAAAGAGTAAAGCAGCAACATGTCTTCTCCAATCAGCTCCGAAGTAGTAACTAAGGTTATTAACGTTTATCTCAATCTGACTCTAAATACTGTGTGCTGTACAGAGACAGATTTAAATCGACAGATTAATCAATAATGAAAAAATGTACAGTAACTTGCCTCGAATTCTGAGCCAGAAGCAACATTTTCTGCAAGGTCGGAAGAGCAGCTAGAGTCAGCATACATAATGACAGGGTCAGAAAAGAGGTTTGGGTCAAAAAAAGCATATTTTCTGACCTCTTCAATATGTTGCTTGTTTGAATATATTGTCAATAAAAGTATGCTGTTTATACACTTTAAGGTTTTTCCCCAAATTTCACTTTTTTTAATCAAGTGGCAAGAAAGACTTTGTTGTATGATAAAGTTACAAGCTAAAACGGATACCACTTTATTAGAATATAAAAATCAGACATATCAGTTTTAGATCTTACACTTAGTCATATGAACCCTTCAGTTTTACCCAGAAAGAGGGGAAAAAAAGTGAGTCAAATTTTCCAAAGGATATCCATTGTCTTTAAAATTTTCCTGCAATAGTCATTTCTAAAAGATTGTTAAATTATACAGTAATAGATTCCATGTAATACGCAGCAACTTGGTCTGTTAACCCTTTGAACTGATTAAGAGGAAGGGACTGTATAGAACACTGCCAGTAACTTTACAGATATTCCGCAGGCTCCATGAAAATACGAATTATTAATAAGCAAAGTCTTTTTGCTATATTATAGGGTTTTCTTATAGCAAGAATTTGTTGTGTTACGTTGCGAGATCCACTCAATGTCTACCCTTCCTGTGTAATTCTTTAGTTTTTATTACATAAACAGACAAAATTGTCAGATAATTAAATCGGTTTTGCAGGATTAAGGTAGTATTTCACAATGATACTTTTGGAGAAGCAGTTCTCTGCAGGGAGTACAGGTAGGTTTAGGCTAGGGTCAGACGAACGCATTTTCACGTTGTCTGTGAAAAAGTACGTTCGAACGAGTGGACACATTTTTTCACGGAGTACGCGATAGCGGTCATACTATGCGCATTTTTCGTCCGTGATTTTGTACGGATCATCAATAAAACACTTTGTGCATCTGGACGTTATGTTGGCTGGACATTAGTAGCGTCTGACATCTCCAATTCACGCACACACGCCGCTAGCGGACGCTGCGCACTCTGTACAACCGTACTAGCGGTTTTACGTTCTCGAAAAAATGCGTTCATTTTCCACTTGCGTTGCGCAGCCGGACTTTCGTGCGACCATACTTCGTATATTGGCTGTCATTGCCTGGCATTTGCTGCTAGTGCGGCCGTGATTATGTGCGCCTGCACACGCGTTCGCACTGCCTCAGTCTGACCCTAGCCTTAGAGCCAAAACGCCCATCTGGCTTTGCTAGAGTCACAGGTAGGAGTTTTCATACACAAGACTCCTGTGTAAGTGCCATCCACGATGGTGTGTTATATCCTCTATTTAAAGTGCACCAGGTGCGCTTTATCTGTGATATCCCATCAGTGGATTATAGCACAGTTTTCAAAATCAATATGATCACGACCCTTGAGATTGTACTCCTGCAGTTCCAGTGATGGGCACCGTCATGTTTCGCCCTCCATTGGCAGAACTAACAAGCGACAGCGAACAACGGCCCTCAGCACTTACGTCCAAGCACTTACTTCCGAGGCGAGCACTGACAGACAAGTGCACAGATGGAGAGGGCTGTCCGGAAGAACAGACCTCTGCTCAGAGCTGTCACTCCCCCCTCTTCGGCATGCCGCAGGCATGTGAGGGGCAGCAGAACTTTGACAGGGAGTAACTCCCTTTTTCATTTATATGTGTCATATAAATAAAAATAAAAAAAGGAAGAAAGAAAGGGATTCCCTATCAAATGCACCTAACCTGTTTTGGGCATGACAGTGTCCCTATTTCTTTTTTTTTTTGAGAAAGTATTTTACCAGGAAGGATACATTGAGATTTCTCTCATTTTCAAGTATGTCCTGGGTGGAGAGTATGTACTGTTAGGTGTCTTGCCCAAGGACACTTACTGGAGAGGTGCTCTTGCTGGGACTGAACCCATGTCTCCACAGGCTCTCTCCACGCAGAGCAGTGATGTTACCTCTACTCCATCCAGCCGGTACTGTGTCCCTTTAAACAACTAAGACTGGGGTCAGACTAGTGCATTTTTAACGTGCGTTTAGGCGCACTTAATCACGGCCGCAGTAGCAGCAAATGACACGCAATGACGGCCAATATTCGAAGTACGGAAGCACAAAAGTCCGGCCGCGCAACGCAAATGGAAAATGAACGCATTTTTTCGAGGATGCAGAACTGCTACTACTGACATACAGAGTGCGCTGCGTCCGCTAGCGGCGAGTGTGCGTGATTAGGAGATGTCAGACACTGCTCATGTCCGGCCAAGATAACGTCCAGACGCAAAAAGGGTTTTATTGACAATCCGTAAAAAATCACGCACGAAAATGTGCATCGTATGACCGTTTTCGCACATTCCGTGAAAAAATACGTCAATGCGTTCAGACGCACTTTTTGACGGTCGCTGCTAATAATGCGTTCGTTTGACCCTAGCCGAAAAGATAGTATTTACTGCAGCCACACGTGGCAAGTACTGAATCAGTGTCTAGTAAGGACAGTTGGCCATTTGGGAAAACATAAATTCTTAAAATACATAAAAGGTTTTAAAAACTAAGACTTCACTCAAAATAAATCACAGGCATGTGTTTCTTACATAAAAAAAGCTACAGTCTAGTTTTTACTTTCCTGCATTGCTCAGACACTAATTTTTCCCCCTTCATTTTTGGGACTGAGGACAGATGGCTTCTGGATAGTGTTTTGTTTATTTAGAACTAAAACCTCCCAAAATTACTCTGTCTATAATTAATATAGTACAGGAAAATACTGAACAGTTATGACACATTTAACCGGACAGATTCGGGTTTTTGGAGATAAAGCTGTCAGCCAAACAACCTTTTGTTAAGAACAAGAAATATTTCCTAATAGGCGTATTCAGTAACCAAGAGTCTCCTGTGATTCAAAACAAATACACCGCTCCAAAACACACCCTTCCCCAAAACCAGAGTAAATATGAAAAATCCACATAACATGGATAAGAAAGAAAAAAAAAAATATATTATTTATTTAAAAAATTATATATTTGCGATAACAATCATTAGCCCTCATTAAATTTATTGTGCGTGATATTTTGTCTCTTTTAAGGGTAATCTTTAAAGTATCTCAGGCGCTTGTTCACTGCCCAAGAATCGAACTTGACACTCCCGTTACAATCTCGTATAGGAATGCACGCACAGCAGCTTACGTCTCACTAACTGTACTTACTCACAGGGGAAATCACTGGAGTTAACAGCATCGCCATAGACCGATCTCTTCTGTATGGATACATACATATGGACTAGCCAGATAAGATAGGACAGGGAGTCATACATGCTCTATATGTGCTGTAACTGCATTGCATGACTAAGGGCAATCAGGATTTGCAGGAAAAGCTCATTTAGCAAAATAAATTTTACAATTGTGTAGAATGTAGATATCGTGTGTCATAAAAGGGGTTTGTTAGGGATTCCTGACACTTCGACATCACGTAATGAAGAGAAGGGTGGTCTGAAAATCTCTCTTGTTCATGATGATCATGCCAACTTTCATCCACCCTGGCGTTATCAAAGTTGACCTTCATTACGAAATGTGTAAACAAGCACCATACCTCACAGCCACCCTTGATCTATTGGGGGGGTAGTGTGTTCCAGAGTGGAATCTCCGTATTGGCCATTCTTTTCTTTATTTTTGTGTTGCCACTACAAGGAGAACTTCACAAAGAGTGTAGTGTTGGAGGACTTTCAGATTCCTGTATTAACCTGAAACACTGCATCTCAAAAGATATACTTAGAAGGTTTTGTATGAAAAACATGATCTTAAAAAAGTTAAAATAACTATTGTTTGGTGTGTTGGCCATTCACATTACATCTGTGCTGTACTTAAAGTATTGAAACTAAAAATAATAATAAAAAATATCACCTAATATGTATAAAAGAACAGGTTTATTAAACGTGGGAGAGATAGTCTGGCAGAACGTCAAAAACCAAGCTGTAATAAGAAAATGCATGACGAACACAAGGGAGGACAGCGAGGCGCTAGATTTTGTGTTGAAGGGTCTACAGTGTTAGTGTTTCTGCCAGCAGTACAATTGGTACAATATGTAGAGCATTAACTGTGATTTCAAACTGGGATACTGTGATCAATTACCCAATAACAAATGATTTATTAGAAAAAGCAACATGGGATGGTCTATTACATTATAAACACGATGAGCTGTGACATATTGATTATGCTGAACAATATATGCACAGATTACTTTTCAGAATGTCCACTGTGCATCAGGCACTAAAAGTCTCACTGCTGCTTGGAACATGCCAACAATTAGACTGGCCGTCCACTGGCACCGCATTTGTGCGATGGTGTGATCATCTGATATCATCATCTGAAGTCGTCCAACCAATCCCACAACATGGAGGTGAATCAGCACTCTTCCACTACATCCGACCACCATCAGACGAATTCAGACAATTTTTTTTGTGACCACAGCAGAAAAACGATCTCTCCCATTTCAATGGGATGTATTGGATGATGCCAGGACGATCTGATACCATTTACATGGAAAAGTTGAATTGTATAGTTAAACCGCCATGCCACAGCAGGGAAATTGCCCCATAGAGAAATGATTCAGTGCGAAGTCCATAGGATTCGATGTAAAAAAATATTTTCTGTTTAATTATTTGTTATTCCATCATTTATTTTTTCCCCATCGGTAGCAAAAAGCCTTCTTAGTTACGGATTTTTAGGTAATTTTTTTGGTGAAGTTATTTTGGGTTCACATGTTTTTAAAAAAAGAAAAGACTAGGCTCCCCCCCCCCCTGTGAAACGAGGTTTTTTTCTTCACTTCGGCTGTGTTCAGCATTGCTGTCCCTGGTGCTGAAAGCCATTTCAGCACCAGGGACAAGTGGTTAAATCCCCCTGCAGCCTTCGGCAAGGTTGTATTTTATTTTTTCACCTTCGGCTGCACTGGACGGGGCTGTCCTTGATGCTGAAACCCTGTTTTCAGCAGCAAGGACGTTTATTTTTCTTCATTCGACAGCCTGTCCATCGGCCAACCTGGGTTGTCCACAGACACTTCCAGTGGACTTCCCTGATCAGGCGAAGGCATTGTCTGACTATGGACCCAGTGGACAGCCAGTCGATCAACACATAATCTCATGATGATATATACATGGTCAATAGAGAAATACAGTGTGTCAGCCAGGCAGAAGATTGGGAGATTTTATTTTTCAAAATTGTTCATACAGGTCAAAGTGATATCTCATTCATTGAAACAACGATCTCCTGATTCCAGCATTCGATACCAAGTTCTTCTATAAAGGACAGCTCTTCAGCAATCAGGTGCTCACATGCAGAGAAGACCCAGACAATGTGATGGCTCAAATAGAACATTTCTCAAGCCGAAACATCATCCAAATCCTATCTGCATGTGAACTCCATATAAAAAGGTATTTTTTCTGTTACTTAGTCTATGGCTAGGCTTCCCAAATCTGTCCTCAGGACCACACTAACAGGCCAGATTGTAAGGATTACTTTATTTTAAAGTATTTTACCAGGAAGGATACATTGAGATTTCTCTCGTTTTCAAGTATGTCCTGGGTGGCGAATATGTACCGTTAGGTGTCTTGCCCAAGGACACTTACTGGAGAGGTGCTCTTGCCGGGATCAAACCCATGTCTCCACAGGCTCTCTCCATGCAGAGCAGTGATGTTACCTCTACTCCACCCAGCCGGCACAACTTTGGTGAAATGCAGACTGAATCCTACAAGCAGCAAATCATATCACATGTGCTTCAGGTTTCTGGCAAACCTGGCTTGGTAGTGGATCCTGTGAGCAGGATTGGGAAACACTGTTGTATGGACTTGGCAAAACCTTGCTGCACTGTGTTGTTAATCTGCCTTTTTTGGAGAGTGTTGGCTTTTTCTGCAATCTGGTATCACTCACTCTTTTGGCATGCCATCGGCAGTGCTGGATAAAGAGGCTTTTTTGTGATGGGAGACAATTATGATGTACTTCGTCATCTTTCTCATCTTCCACTGTTCCTTTGCCCTATCCAAATGATCTCATTACCTTGGTGGCAATTGGTGCTGACACAGCTTATCTCTGAGCCTATTTTGGGGCATGAGCCTGGACCTGTAGCTCCAATAGGTTAATTTGGCCCTTACCACCAGAAGTTATTCTGAATTTTTGATGGGGAGTTACTGAAATATTTTCCAGATATAAAAGAGGTCATTCACAAAGCTCTGAACCTGCCACCAAATGGTGAATTGCAATTTTGAGGCAGTTTGTCTATTCACTAAACTGTGAATTTGCCAAAGCCAGGCTAACTGACGTTGAAATACGGTGCAGTTTGGCGGCATCGAAATTGTCCCATAGAGAAGTAATAGATCGTTTATTCACAGATTGCCGAACTGCACCGGAATGCCCTTATTTTCGATCTTTCAGTTCGACAGGTTTAAACAGACAAATCCCATAGGATTCAATGTAAAAAAGTAACAGAATTTTTATTTATTTAAAAAAGTTTATGCTTTTCCTTTTCAGCAAAACGTCTTTATTTTTAGAAGACCTTTTAGCATTTTTTATATCCTATTTTTTATTAGATTAAATTTTTTTCCCCCAATATGTTTTTTTTAAGAAAGGCGTTTAGATTCTGTAACAGACTTTATTATTTTTTAAAAAGTACCTTTTTTTATTATTTACAAACATTTTATTGCATTGTTATTGCTTTAAATAAACATTATTAGGAGAGCTCAGGTTTTTTTTGCAGCTCAGTGGAATTTGCCAAGGCAACTTTTTCATGAGGTTTCGGCGACTTCATCTTCGATGCGGTATGGTGACCCCCTGGTGAATAGTGAAATCACCATATTGTGGGCGAAATGGAACAGAAGTGAAAAGCACTGAAATGTGGGTGCTTCGTGAATAGACCCTATAGTGTTGACAAAAGAGGGTAACACACATAAATATAAAATTTCCCATACACATATACACAGTATCCCATACGTCTGGACTCATAGACAGTGGCGTAACTAGAAACCTGAGGGCCCCGGTGCGAGAATCCATGAAGGGCCCCCCTCACCCCCCAACCCCCCCAAAAAATCCATATTTTTACTTTCGTTTTCCTGAAATATAAAAGATACTACGCCATTTATATTAATTAGTTCAACTTACTTTAATTAGGTCATTAAATAGGTCACCACCATATTGAAAGCACCCCTCCCCCCAGTAATCCTGACACACTGCACATTACAGAGCTCCACAGCAATAAAAATCACAGGAAGCACTGGGGTGAATGAGCAGGTACAGAATCCACAGCAATATAACTCACAGGAAGCACTGGGGTGTATGGGCAGGCACATAATCCACAGCAATATATCTCACAGTGAATGCTGGGGTGTTTGAGCAGGCACATAATCCACAGCAATGTAACTCACAGGACACGCTGGGGTGTTTGAGCAGGCACATAATCCACAGCAAGAACCTGCAGGAACCATGACTGGGCGCCCCCCACCCTAGGCAAAAACATATCCCCCTCCTGTTAACATGCATTGGTCCCCTCCTGGTCCACAATGTTGACTCCAGACAGTATCACATTTTTTTCCAGGTTCACTATTACCTCTTCAGTCCATCCCATTTTTAATGTAATTTGCACTATGTGTATCTCACAGAGCTCCACAGCAATAAAACACACAGTAATGTGCATTGTGTATCAGTGTAAATCACAGAGCTCCAAGGTATAGCTCACAAATAAGTATAAAATAAATTTAAAAAAGAATTATATATTATAGGCAAGCCCCCAGGCAGGCGAGTGTGGGCCCCCCCGGACTCAAGGGCCCAGGTGCGGTCGTACCCTCTGCACCCCTGGTAGTTACGCCCCTGCTCATAGAAGAAAGCACATACAATTACAAGATCTGTTCAAGGTGTTGCCCTTATGGGACAAGCTGTATTTAAAAAAAATAAAAAAAAATTAATTCCCTGTCGAATAAGCTCAATTAATGGTCAGCGTGATAGGGTCCCCTTAAAACTTAAATACACTGAGCATTTGTTTTGGGTTTGTTTTTTAAACAGATATATCAATATTTTTCATTATTGTTTTATATGGTATACCCGCAGACGAGTCATGCACACACAGAATATGTTAGATATCTATATATCTATTTATTTCGCCAAATTGGAATAATTGAGTAGTTCATAATCGAAACATGTCTATAAATTTTAATCTATAATTGAGTAAATGTAAAATCATTTCATACACAATCTTTTCATTATGCCCCTCTCCCCCGGTTTCACAGTATTTATAGAGTTGGTCTATTCGGTAAGAGCATCTCAGTTTGAATTGTATAGCTCTCTTTTCTTGAAGAGGTTTCACATTTTTTAATTGTTATTAGAAAAAACAAACTGACGTTTACAGAATATATGAAGCATTTCAAACATTATGTACATTTATGCTACACTTTGTTATGGAGTCGGCAGCAGCTGGAGATTGTTACATCTTATTGAAATGAGGTGTAGCAGAGACAAATTATGATTTCATTATGCCTTAAAAAGGATATTGAATAAGATTCACTCCCTGGGTGCCTTCCCATCAAATAAATACCATGGGGAAGTCCACTGAACAGTAAGGCCTGTTGCCATAGTGTCCTATCCGGCACTGGGGGCCTTTGGTGGTCTCCAAGAATAAATCAGAATATAAAGGGGGCTTTATTCTGGCTGTACCAGTAATAGGGAGCAGATAATGGAAAAATCTGTTGGGAGATACTATATTAACATCCCACAACGGTTGGGAGTCGCTAACACTTTCTGGCAGTGGTTCCACATGCTGCTGCGGGTAGGCAGGGCCAAACTGGGAACTAAAAGCAGCTGAAGTCCATTGAACATCATGGAAACCAGAGACAGTCCTATGTAAGATCGCATGAAAGTGATCTTGCAGGTCCAGCAAAATGACATTGGGAACTAATTCTATGTCTATTGGTATATATCAGGGGCTGACTGGCAACTACCATAGTGCAGCAACTCAGGTGCTTGTGTATGAGCGTTATCACAGAGCTCCGCAGCAATATAGCTTACTCTCATACACACCGCACATTACTTTGCGTTTTATTGCTGTGGAGCTCTGTTACGCTCAAACACACTGCACATTACTGTATCACAGAGCTCCAGAGCAATAAAACTCACTCATACACACCACACATGGGTATATTGCCCCCAGCAGCTCACACAAGGATATATATTGCCCCCAACAGCTCACACAAGGATATATATTGCCCCCAGCAGCTCACACAAGGATATATATTGCCCCCAGCAGCTCACACATGGATATATATTGCCCCAGCAGCTCACACATGGATATATATTGCCCCCAGCAGTTCACACATGGATATATATTGCCCTCAGCAGCTCACACATGGATATATATTGCCCCAGCAGCTCACACATGGATATATATTGCCCCACAGCAGCTCACACATGGATATATATTGCCCCCCCAGCAGCTCACACATGGATATATATTGCCCCCCCAGCAGCTCACACATGGATATATATTGCCCTCAGCAGCTCACACATGGATATATATTGCCCCCAGCAGCTCACACATGGATATATATTGCCCCCAGCAGTTCACACATGGATATATATTGCCCTCAGCAGCTCACACATGGATATATATTGCCCCCAGCTCACACATGGATATATATTGCCCCCAGCTCACACAGGGATATATATTGCCCCCAGCTCACCTCTCCTCTGCCAGGCCCCTCCTGCACAATATTGCCGGCCGTCTTGTGCTTCCTACGAGCGGCCGCCGGCTTGAAACTCTGCTGCTCACGTGGGTTCCACCAGCCAGCCGCGAACTAGCGATCACGGCTGACTGGTGGAACCCACGTGAGTAGCAGAGTTTCAAGCCGGCGGCCGCTCGTAGGAAGCTCGCGGTGGCCAGCAATATTGTGCAGGAGGGACCTGGCAGAGTCGGCCCGGGTGGCACTTGTCCCCCTGCCCAGTCCACCCCTGGTATATATCTCCATTCCAATGGAATGGAATGATAGCTGTATGGGAGGGGCTACATTAAATTTTATAGATTCATATAAATTCCCTATAAACACAATCGGGGATATACAGAGAGCGGTGAAAAGCAGGAGAATGACTGGAGAATGGAAAATTCTAGCAGGGTTATTCAAAGAGCTCTGAATGGCTGCCGAAAGGTAACCAAACACTGAAAATCAGCATTCGGTTACCTTTCTTGGCCATTCGGCTATCCAGAGAGCAACATTTGGCGAATTGCCTGCACATACAATGCCTGTTCAGTGCCTGTTCGAGGGCAGTGAAATCCTCATAGCTTCGTCTATTCAGAGAACAAAACCCAGCAGTGAAAAGTTGCCGAAACGCCCTGCCATTCGGTTGCTTCATTCGACAGGTTTATTCAGGCGAATCCCATAGGCTTCAATGTTAAAAATATTCCCGTTTTAATACAATATCTAGTAAACCGTTTATTTAGATTTTTTTTAGGATCTTTTAAGCATTTTTTGCAATTTAGCGCTGCGGAATATGCTGGCGCTTTATAAATAAAGAATAATAATAATAATTTGTTTCGCTTTTTCTTCGTTTTTTTTTTTTCCTGTAACAGCCCTTTTTATTATCATTCATTGTAAATTTCAGACATATTCCCTCAGTAGTTTGTTTGCAAACAGCGTTTCACTTTTCAAACATTCAAGCGTACTTTTTTTTTTTTTCCACTCCATTCGCCTGCGGTGTGGGTTTTTTCTGGCGGCTGTTCTGCACTCTGATCGGCTCCTGCTCGGGTTTCTCTGGTGTCTTCGGCGGGGTTAATCTAGATGTTTTTGCGGGTTTCGGTGTGCATTCGCCTGGGTTTTGCGGTGAGTGTTCGGCAGGTTTTCGGCGGCTTTACCCTGCACTATGACGGCCCTGTGATGCTTTCTGAATACACCGCAGGGTCGCCAAATCGTACCGAATTGAGGAGAAGGAAAGTCACCGAACGTGCGGTGGCTTTTCAATTCTCTTTGAATAACCCTATTAGGTTAAAATAGCCGATTTGGAAAGTGAGATAAATGGGAGAATTTTTCTGGTTTGGCTATTTTGACCTCGAATTTTCCATTCTCCAGTCATTCTCTTGCTTTTCACCGCTCTCTGAATAACCCTGAATATATTGGCAGAACTTAATTTCCAGTGTCATTCTGCTAACTTTGCATGAACCCAGTTACTGGAGCTTGCAAAAGGACTCAAGCTCTTCCCCATGGAGTACTACGGAACCACTGCAGGTATCAGTTAGTGGCTTCCTCCTATTAAGAGTGTAGCTGATAATATAGCAGATCATATATAATACAGCCAGTACTACCGTGTTTCCCTGAAAATAAGACACTGTCTTATATTTTTTTGGCCCCCAAAAAACACACTAGGTCTTATTTTCAGGGTAGGTCTTATTTTTTCTTGTTATGTTGGTGTTTTTTTTGGCGGTGTACATCTGGTATCACTCCGCCTGTGACAGGAGCCAGCAGTAGAGGAAGCATCGGCTAAGGCTGCATCACACGAGCGCTGTTTGAACAGAAGGAACGCACTGGGTGCGTCCGTGTGACCACACTTTTTCTGCATTCTCATCCTGTAAACTACTCTCTTACAATCTTAAGTATGGGTTACCCACAATTTTTTGTTTGCAGGATTTTTTCTTATATTAAATCCTTTCACATCTAACTTATTAATCCTTTTCCTCTGTTATATCCTTTTTGTATTATCAATCGTGTGACCACACTTCCCTGCGTATAGCGTGCGTGTAGCATGTGTGTGCGCGCATGAATTGCGTGCACTGCCACTGGACGTGATTTCCGCCTTTCCGTCAAAAAGATACGACGGACGGAGATGGGGCTACAAAGCGCGATCCTCCATAGGAGGATCTCGCTTTGTAGCGCTGAGCACACTAAACGCTCAGCGAGGTGGCCAGACGGGCGTCAGAGTGGAAGGAACGTCCACTCTCACAGACGTTCCTTCTGCTCAAAGAACGCTGGTGTGACCACAGCCTTATGCGACTCTGCTCCCTCCACTGCCACCTCGCTTCCTCTGGCGCTGGCATCACTGATTCTCTCCCGCGGCTCTTCAAGTTGCCCTACAACTAGGTCATATTTTTGGGGTAGGTCTTATATTTTCGCAGTTATCAAAAAAACACACTAGGTCTTATTTTTGTGGTAGGTCCTATTTTCGGGGAAACCGGGTAGCCAATGATTGAAAGCTTGCACCACATTTACCCTTAGCAGCTCCCTATTACTGGCTGAGTTTGGAATAGGAGGCCTAGTACTAAAAGAAGAAGAAAAAAAAAGAAAAAACGATCACACCCGGGACGGTAATAGTGAGACACAGAAAGGAAAAAGCTGCACAAGTCTTTTAAATTTTTATGGCTCGCTATTACAGTCCCTATTCTGGCTGAGGCGCTCTATCATCAGCCCGAGCTGGAATATATTTTGGTATTCCACGATAACAGCAGAGACGCTGGAGACCAGCAAGTCCCTGTGTGAGCTCTGCGAGCAGGCACACACAGGAGCCACAAAAGAAGCTGTGGAAGGATACTGGGAACGAATTGTTCCTAGTCTTCTGTTGCACCCAGCCAGAGGAAGCAGCAGATCGCACCGTCCTCTGCAGTGTGGAATGACAGGTGAGTATGGGATTTTTCAATACGTTTAGATTAACTTGTTAAGGGATTTTGCTTTTGCAGGATCACTTAACACCCAGCTTTTCAAAGTCTGCAATTTTTCCCCTGGATATAGTCTTCAAAAGAGAGGGAGCTATGTTGCAATGACAGATGCAAATTAACAACTCCAATACAAAGTATAGGAGGCTTTAAATTACAGTAACCTGAAAAAACAACCAAGCTGCAAGTAGGGCACGCAGCTCAATTGTAATATCGTTAGAGGCTGTTAAGCTGATGGTCGAGTTGTGATCTGGCCCTTCCTTGTTTTATATAGTATAGAATATTGGGTGGTGCACATGAATGTAATGAGAGCAATTTTCCCTTCATCTTTTCTCAAACTTATTTATTTCATTACCCCTCTATACGTTTACACATACACTATTTTTACATCACGGCACAGTCAAAGAATGCATATTTTACTAAAACCAACTGCCTCAAATGCACTAAAAACACAGAACAGATGTTCTGTACCTCAGGCAGTCCTCTTAAAAGTATGGTTTCTTAACATTCTGTAAATATTTTACTTCATATCCCCTATAGGCTTACTAATGAAGTGACTGAATAGTCAGAAATTTGGCTCTTGGAAATTCATACCTGTGAATGGTCACCAAAAATGTTAAAAAAAAATCAATAATTCTTATTAAATTTACTTTTTTTTTTAAAATAATTATATAGTTTGTTAATGTGGGGGGGGGGGGCATTTTCTTTTCAGGACACCTTGGGTTTCATCATCACCAAATTGTTTCCTGTGACTTCATTTCTACTGATCGCACATGTAGTTGGGATTTCCCTAAAATGCCCAATCAAAAGGAATGTTAACTATATCAGTCTTTCCACAATTTCCAGAAAAGGTTATTAAAGCGTGATTTCTTTAGGGAAACACATACGGTTAGGATTAGTTCCTCTTCCTAAAAACATATCCCCCGCATGACATAACCCATCCTTTAATTGTCTCTTCACACCCTTCAATGAAGGAGGCCACGTTCCTATCTACCGGTAATGATCAGAGACTTTGGACCTTATTCCAGCCTTGGTGTAATCTCACCCAAAGCTGTTGTAAATGGCCCAGAGCCAGTAAAGTCTATGGAGTTGCTAAGTTTACAACAGCTCTGGTTAAGTTTACACAAAGTTTGGAATATTGCTCTTTATTGGCTCTGATAAGTTAAACATAGCTCTGGTTAAGTTTACACCAGGCTTGGAATCTAGCCCGATGCTGGGGAAAGACATACATGTACTTCTTGATAGCAGTGAGAGAAAGCAGCGAAACATGTACAATGTAGGTAAGTGTATTTTCCCCAAAAATTCAAGTTATTTCACCTTTGCAGAATCATTTCACAGGAGCTTTTTGGAGCCATATCATTGCTAGTTGGCCTCTTTTTTACCACTGTCAACACCTTTCCATGTCCTTTAATTCTTTTCTGTGCTAGAAATGACGCAACTCCTGATCCATTCTTGATGTAGCATTCAGAAAGTCAACGGGACATTTGTAGATAGTGTTTTGTTCTTTTTTCCCTAAATACTTTCTTCTATCATTCTACTGTTAAAAAAAAGTTCAGTCCAGAAAAAAACAGATAATAGTCTGAATGCCAGCTCCGTGGCCCACTTAGTTATTACTAAGTCTCCTACCGAGAAAACAGTGGCCAAGTCCGTACCCAAAAACAAAAAAAACTGCAAAAAGATCTGTCCTTGAAATGCCAATATATACAAGTAGCAGGGCCAAGTACTAAACAGGATATTTGAGGATACATAAAAGCAGCTATAAAATACAAACACATTTGTTGAAATTCTGGATTCTGTGAATATGCATGAAAAGCATCAGTAATGGAAAAGAACCTTTTAGAAACAAAACCTCAATTGTATGTCTACTTGGACTCCATGCTTGCATATTAAAATGCTTGGTCCAGTTACACGAGTTCCCCTTTATCCTTCTCAAAAACAGTGGGGGCTCATCCACACGACAGGACACCAACAGTAATTGCTACAAATAATAAAACAGATGGGAATAAAAAAAAAATAACCGGACAGTAGTGAAGACTAGCTCCATTTCTTCCATACAGGGACAGATACTTTCAATATTTGGGTAAAATAGACTGGTGAACATACAAGCTTAAAAAGAGGCACACTAGGCACTGTGGCAGGAGTGCTTTCATCACCCCTCACTGTGGGATTTTGAAGGGCCGATTCAGCCCAACAAGTGTTGGATTCGCCCTGCCCTGAAATCTGACGATCAGCTCTTGCTGAGTGACTTTGCAAGCAAAAGGCTGGGAATGAACAGTACTGCACTCCCATCTAACAAATGGCTCTGAATGATAGATCAGCCCTCCGTCACTCCCACCATGGAATAGGAGAGGGGTGAGGACACTCAGTGTAATCACAGTGCCCCTGTAGCTTTTCACTAGACCACTTCCAGGGCTGCAGTTCCAATTGCCACTATGTCTAAAGATATATGAAATATGTGACAGAGGATTGGTGATAAGTGTGCAGATGAACCCAGAAGCTTTTGTATCGGTTTATGCATTATTTTATCTCCTTTTCCAGCAGCAAGTGATTAGACAGGCAAAGTGAGCCTGAATGCAGAGAATAGTATATTACTTTAATAAGTCTACAAAATATTAGGGGCAATACAGAGCTAGGCAGTCTTGTTACTGAAATAAACTGGGTTAAACAAACAACTTGCCATCTTACAATTGTCATCAAATGCAAATTGTATCCACAAATTGATACCAAGCCAGCATAAGCAAAAGCACAGGGGCTTCAAAATATGCTATTTCAGCGTGACATGGCACAGCACAGTAATTCTGGCATTCAGAAATGATGTGCAATTGTATGTGATAAATATCGAAATCAGTTACAAATGAGGGTATAGAGGTAATCGCTGCTTTAAATGACGTACAAAAAGGGGATCAAACAAGAAACAAATCATTGTGCCGGTCTTGTCAAACATCTCATCCAGTGCTGGCTTCCATGGCTCCTTTCTATAGCAATTTTTGTTTTGCTTCACTTAATGATAGAAAGTGGATTATCCAACAAGACTAATACATATATATTTAATAGTCATCAATTTAGAGCTGATGCACTCCATTGCCTTCAATAAAACGTAATTCTTCACATAAGCCAATCAAAATTCATGTTTTGACCATTTCTCGAGTCATTATCAAGATCTTGAGAAAGACCTCAGAGCGGTTGAACATCAATTTATGGTTTTAATGTGATGAGTAAAGATTTAAAGTTTATAAGTTTTGAAGACCATGGATTGAGCCATCTCTACATTGAATTATTCATGAGATACTTCAGACTCTGGCAGCACGGTAAAATACACAGAGTCGTGAGGGCATTCCAGAGATACACCCCCCCTTTGCAATGAGGGGTTGACTGGCCTACTCTACAATTGTTGAGGAGAAAATAATGTACTGTTTTACATCTGTTTCAGAATGTTATCACTGAGTGCAAACTGTTGCAGCTCATCCCTAGTCACATCCATGGGTCTAAAAGGATTTATAGACAATAAAATTTGTGTCAAAGTCCTCGGTCTACTGCTGCACAAAGTAAAAAGGTACCTTGAAGCCTTTACAGAACTCAATATCCACAACAGAAAACAATAGCGCAAAAACGTTCATGCAATTCAATTTTGGCATGCACATTTTTGCGCCATTGTTTTCTAAAAGCATTTATGCCACAATCCCGCAAGTCTTGAATAGGCCATCGTACAACGAGAGACTTGTGACACCGCTTATTATACGTCATGACTTGCATTATTTTCAATTAGCTTTTAGCGTCTTGAGACGCACATGATGAAAGCCAATATTCTCTTAAAGCTAAAATTTAGATTGCTTTCAACAATTAGGGTTTATAAGTGAAAAGGCTTTGTCACGGAATGGCCCAACACCCTCAGCCAGGGGCGGTTCGTGGTGACGTGGTGACGTGGTTTCTTGCATAGACTCTTAGGTGCCGTTGCACCCGCGGTGTTCCGCCAGTTATTTTACTTAGATGTGGTTTTGTGTGTGGTGTAATAAAAGTGTCCCCGTATGTGTATTGTGAAATGTATGTAAATTCCTTTGTGTGCCTTGCCCGCTGCCATTTTCCCAGCTCCTCGTGGATCCAGTCGAATCGATCGGATCGGAAAATGGCCGATTCGGACCATCCGGTCGAATCGTAAAATGGTCGATTCGGACCATCCGGTTCCGAATCGGAAACTCCCCGATTCGTAACCACCAATACGAATCGGGTCCCGGGGGCCTTCTGCCAGCGAGGGCCAATGGGACTTGTATGGGCGGGCAGGGATTCCCATTGTTCTGACTTTGTGGTATTGTTTATAAATATATGTGGTGTGTAAAAATAAAGCCAGATTATCTAGTGCATTCAGCTCCGCCTGGTGTCCTTTATTTTCGGCCGTATTTCTGAGATCCAGCGCGGTCTTCAGAGTACGGCATCCTAAGATAAGATCCGAACCGAACACCCTGTGCCTGCATCTCGCATCAGGACAGCGGTGCATCGTATGGGCATCGACCGGCTAAAGATTCGACCAGGTCCCCTTTCCGACATCCGATCCGAAGCCGCGGCGCAACCTCCGCGCTTCGGTCTATCGAGCGGCATCGACAGAGTAAGATCCGAATAATTACTCGAAGGGGTTCCGAACGCCGTAAGAACCGAATAATCGCTCGAAGGGAAATCCGATCGCCACCCGAGGGAAATTCGATTCCCACACCCGAACGGCCGTTCCGCAGACGTTTCATACACCAGCAAGGTCAGTGAACCAGCTGCTCGAGACGCTGAGTGCCGTGTGGCTCAGTGGTCGGGCTGGTTTCACGCAGGGGTCCCCTCCACAGCCCGCTAACCCTTCCCCAGGGTCACTCCAGGCCGCACGAGACGCCGAGTGCCGTGACACTCGGTAGTCGGGCCAGCGGTAAGCGCAGTGGGGGTACGCAGATAGGAGCACACCCGCAGGCGGACAACACACATTCCGCCACAGGCTTTAAGCTGCACCATCCTATATCAAGGTGTCTTAAGAGCTGTATTTAGAATGATTATCTATAGCCAAGATGGCCTCAGCTCCCTAACACCACAAAACATGTAAAAAATACTCAACCGTTGCAAGGTAATTCAAGAAGACAGAAAAAGAATGGGTGTTAGAGTTTAACACATCAACAAAGTCCTGAAGCAATCAAAGAACATGTTTAATATGGGTAGGGGAAAAGAAAATGTCTAACCCTTCAGTGAGGAGATCATGTAATTTCCTGTTACTAATCACACACTACCACCACTGAATAGAATTCAGAACATTGTATGAAAACATGTTACATGACTTTAATCAGCTCCAGATGGAGAAGGATGTCAAGTTGTCCATTTAGAAACTAAACTGCATTTGCTCGACTTTAATTAAAAATGTGAGAGGGCATTCTACCAGAGGTTTGTTAAAATAATAGTAAAGTCTGCGAAAAAAAATCAACATTTCCCAAATGAAATACAGTATTCAAAACGCAACTAAATCTTCTATAACCTTACAGGGAAATCCTTTCAAACTAAGTAGGTTACAAGGTATTGGCCACCATGATTGGAAGATGGAGCTGCCAACCAACAGTCATCTTATGGTGTTACCTGCCTTTATCAGAAGGTAAAGGTTTCAATGTGCATTAGACTATGTAGACTATAGATGGAAGGAATGATCTGTAGCATGTGTTTGCGTTTTACCATGCATCACATAAAGAACACCCAAAAAGATGAAGTGTTGAGGTAAACCGAGAAAAATCAGGACCAGTTCACCCACCAGTCTGCATGTGCGGGGAGAACCAAGCACATCAGACACATCAGCACATGCCTACAATCTGTAATGTGTCTTTGAGAGAACAAGCAACCACACCATACCTGTTTATAGTGTCTAGGACACAGGAGTGCCCTATGAGGAAGACCATTACATGCTGAAACACACCAGAAATTGTAGCAGCTCAGAAGGAAACAAAAAAAAAAAGCTAGTCTTAGAGGCCAACAGCATAGGCCATGGGTCAGCAAACTTGACCCTTCAAATGTTCTTGAACACCATCTACCACCATGCTAAGCCAATCTGATGAGTGGCTAGACATCATGGGAGAGGCATTTCCAAAACATCTGGAGCCCTCTGCTGTAAACCTAACCAGATCTGCTGTTAGCCTACCAGAGCTGTGATATTCTATGGAGTTGTTTCGTTTACAACTTATCTGGTCAAGGTTTCAGCAGGGTTGGAATAAACTAAAGCCCCTGGAGGGCAAAGGTAGATGACCTCTGACATAGGTGAATGTGCACTGAGATTTTCAAAATAGTTCCATTATCAGACCTGGTGAAGGTGACCATGATGTGGACTATTTCCCTTTATGGAGTAGAATGTTCTATCAGTTTAGACAAGGGGTGCTCAACATCGGCCATCCAGATGTTTTCGAACAACATCTCCCACGATACTCAGTCACTCATTAGTTTGACAGGACCTTGTGGGAGATGTAGTTCCAAATCACCTGGAGGGCCGAGGCTGTGCACCCCGGTGTAAACTAAATGGCTAATAGTACATTCATTAATGCTGAGACATACATTCTATGTTTGAAGCGACTCCAACTAAAAACAAGAGCTAGGTTAGTATGAAGTGAAAAAAATCTCTCGAGGTCTCCGATCCTGGGTAATAAAACATATTGGTTCCTGTAGGATTACATCATCTCCCCTTCCTATATCTCACAGATTTGTAGGACATATCTTCAAAAAAAGTATGGAATATTCTCCTCATCAGATCTGTTCTCCTAGGCCAAGGCCTTGTCATACTAAAGACATAAATATGTCCCTGATTATCAGGCTTTCCTCAAGATGCATTCCACGTGTAGCTAGCAGTACCCCCTGGAAGATCATGCTTTGCTCAGAATGGACGGGAGATGAAAGATATTTCTTTTTATCGTTCACATGATACATAGGTGGATTAACTTTCCACTTCAAGTAGCAGCGGCGCATACAGTAAGGGAAATAGAATACGCTTGGGGTACATGCTAGGGTCTCGAAACGGCTTCACTAAATCTCAGTAATATATACCTTTTTGAATTTCTTTAGTGGGAAAGAGAATAAATCAGCAACTCTATATTCCATAATGCGCAATTATAAGAATTTAATGACAGGGAGCCTGGCGCACTCATAATCTATTGTGTTGATACCACTGTTTTGTCCCTGGGCAACACGGCTAGTGCAGAGTGCATACAACAATGAATTACAGTGATCTCCATATTGCAAAACACAGACAAATTACAAATAACTAAACACCCCTTCCCTTTAGCCCAGAGCTATATAGGACAAAGTTTCTTGAGGCTTGCTCTTAGGCCTCTGCGCCTGATCAGATACACAATCATTGCCAAATTCTGAATAACAAACATCTTTTTGCAATATTACATATGAAAAGGTATTTGAGTCATATATTTCTACATAATGTGGGACATTCTAGTGTTTTTTGAACTTTTAAAAAACGCTTTTCAGCTCCTTGGGTGGAAAAGGGGAATCATGTTTTTTTTTTTAAAAAAAAAAAGCATTTTCCAAAATTATATATATATTTTTTTAGCTATGGTTAGTTATTCTTATTTAAAATGAGAGCTGTCAGTCTTTACCCTTCTGACCTAAACACAGACATGTCAGATGGCATACATCAACCTGGCCAATACGCCATAAATAACACAACTCAGGCATAGTAGTGTAGTAGTGCACAGCAGAAGCAGGAGTCTACACAGGGATTTATCTGGTAGGTAAAGTTAAAGCATTAAGGTCAGGGTGGAGAAGGTCACCGACTTCTTTTAAATAGAAAGAACAAAAAAGAAAAACTGAACAACTGAATTAATTCAGACAAACCGGCTGGGTGGAGTAGAAGTAACATCACTGCTCTAGAATCATGGAGACACAGTTCAAATCCCGGCCAGAGCATCTCTCCAGTAAGTATCCTTGGGCAAGACACCTAACGGTACATACTCGCCTCCCAGGACATACTTGAAAACGAGAGAAATCTCAATGTATCCTTCCTGGTAAAATAATCAACAATAACTTGAATGTCCCTTTTAGGAAGTGTAGAAAAATGTATTTCAATCCAGCTAGCATTGTGCAAGGGGTTCCTGGCAAAGCGAGGAGTCGATGACTTCAACATGTGTCACCAAGACTGGCACTGAACGAGGCTTCGCTTGCATTCCAATGTTCCCAAATATATGTATACTCAATGCCAGTAAGAGGGCTGCAAAATCCACCCATTGTATGGGACGCATAACCTCACTGATACTTTACATTCATTAAGATCGGCTACATGTCAGTAAATATGAAAGATAATAACAGTAAATATAGATTTTTCAAACATGTTTCTTAAAAAGGGTTAAAGTCTAGTCAATGTCAGATTTAGTGAAGGAACCAACACAGCAATTGTAGGGAATCCTCCCAACCATAATGGTATAAACATGCCTGAATAAAATGTTGCAGATTTTCTAATTAACACTTATTGAGGGGAAAAAAAAAAAAAGGAAAAAGGAAATTCTTTCAGTCCTCAGAGCTTCCCCACCCAGTGATCACAGTTACTTACGCCATGGTAGGCTGACAGCCTATCTGGTTCCAGGCACATTTGTACTGGGGCTGAATATAACTCTCTGTTCCATCCATCACTGTACAGCTCACATTTTTGTTCACAATGTAGGCACACCAGTTCCTGGAGATTAAATCAGAGGAAATCATTATGTGTAAGAGCACATTAATAATGCATTGCATACTGCCACATTGCCTGTAAAATGAATCACTTCAGCAATTATTGTCCCACTCTAAAAAAGCATGAAATAAAGGAAACAAAACGAAAAGAATACGAAAGGTCAGCAAAGTATACATTGCAGGCTGCTCACTGCACTGGCACTGCATGGGTTAACTTATGGGTGGTGTAGCTATTGTTTCCATTTGTTAATGGATGGAATTGGATTCTATGAAAACCTTAAGGCTGGGTCAGACTAACGCATTTTTAACTGCGTTTAGGCGCACTTAATCACGGCCACAGTAGCAGCAAATGACGCGCAATGACGGCCAATATACGAAGTACGGCTGCATGAAAGTTCTGTCGCGCAACACAAGCAGCAAACGAACACATTTTATCGAGAACGTCGAACCGCTAGTACTGACGTACAGATTGCGCTGCGCCTGCATAGCGGCGTGTGTGCGTGATTAGGAGACGTCAGATGCTGCTCATGTCCGGCCAACATAACGTCCAGACACCCAAAGTTTCCTGGTTTGGATCCATAACAAATCACGCACAAAAATGCGCATCGTATGACCGTTTTTGCGCATTCCGTGAAAAAATACGTCAATGCGTTCGGACGCGCTTTTTTACAGATGACACGAAAAATGCGTTCGTTTGACCCTAGCCTAAGGCTAGCAGAATGAATTTAGCAGAATAAAAGCTGTTGTTAGGAAAATAATACTAGTTAAAAAGGTTTATAAAACTTTAGGAATAATCTGTGTGTTACATTGTATGGATTCGGAATATTATTGTTTTTGGATTTGCAATGTCAAAACAAAAAAAGTTAAATCTAAACAATGTACCTTTTGTACACAAATCTATTGTAACATGAGAATTCTTTCTCTTTTTGATCTAAGGGAAACATCTCTTTTTTGTTGTTGTTGTGGCATCCAGATCATTGGTTACAGATTTCCAGAATATGTAGTGATGCTCAACTATAGCAAAAATCACTGCAGCTTCCATAATGACAAAACCTACAGTAAAGAGCAATTGTGCACTTT
Organism: Leptobrachium leishanense; assembly: GCA_009667805.1. Taxonomy (NCBI): domain Eukaryota; kingdom Metazoa; phylum Chordata; class Amphibia; order Anura; family Megophryidae; genus Leptobrachium; species Leptobrachium leishanense. The sequence goes on along the minus strand of CM019067.1, from coordinate 108,603,833 downwards.
ATTCTTAACTCTCACTCTGTACTGGAAGCACATGTACTGACTACTCCCAGTCAGGCAATGCTACAATAGGTTTAGAATCTTTACAGAACATGTGTTTGCCTATTGTAACCACACAATGGTTGGTAAATCCCCCTCCCCATCACCTCCACGTGTGGACATTGCTGATACAGGGATACAAAGAAGGCAAAGGTCCAAAAGAAAGACATCCTTCAGCAGATCCCATCACTCCCAGCCCAGTCTCCCTCACAGGCACATGCATAGGAATGGGGTGTATAAAGCCAGAGAACCAGGCAATTTGTGATACTTACTTGCCCCTATGGCTAGGCTTGTGAGAGGTGAGATGTGGGGTGGCTTCAACCAGAAGACATCCACTGAGGATCACACACAGTAAGGTCCATAGGACGATGGGTTTCAAAGTAGATTTCTTCATTTGTAGCTTTGGGAAAGTACTCATAAATAAGGTAAATTTAAAAAAGAAAAAGAAAAAAAAATATCAAGGATTTGCTGAAAAAAAATGCAACTTATAAAAGGATTTTTGAGCCTCGATCTCCAAGTTAAAACATGAAAAAGAAAAAAAATCTTCTACTCAAAAGTGTAAAAAGTCTGTAAATAAAAGAGAGAGTAACACAGGCAGATCACTTTGAGCAGATGAGATCCTGTGTAAAAGAGAGCTCTGCCTGGAGATGCCTGGCTTCTTCTTTTTCCTCTCTGTAACTCTGCTCTGCTTCATCCTTCCTTTCCACACCTCCTCCTCCCCCTGAGGTCCATGTGACGCCATATCTCCTAGATTAGCCTCCTGCTCCCTCAGAAGGGGAGTCCTCTGCTAGATTGGCCATGGAGAGATAAAGGGAAGCTAAGGCTATTGATGTCTTTCCATGTAGGGCTGTGATTTTGCATAATGTGGGGTAATGTTGCTGCTGTAATTGAGACTCCCATGTTAGGGAAGATTTTCCTGGCCAGAGCTGGAAGCAAGCCTTGAAGTTCCTGGAAGTAATTCTTTAACTATGCATGCTCTGGTTTATAGGAGCTTTTTTTTCTCTCCCTAAAGTAATATTACTCTGTCAGGCACAGCAAACAGAGTGAAATCCCAAAGGGTAAGGCTAGAAATAATAGACTGGGAAGATAAAAGACAAGACATACAGTAAGTGTCATAAGAGACACATGAGTTACAAAGACTCTAATAAAGTGCATGGATACACTGGACAGTGAAGGAAAGTGAACTTGGGTTTTCTCCTGGTTAACTTGCAGCTGATCCCTGCTAAAGGAAACACTTTGTGCTATGCAGGTAGGATTAGATCTGCTGTTAATACCCCCTCTGGCTGCTCACTAAATTGTGACTTGTCGGAAATTGAGAAATTGCAGGCTAACCAAGCGGGCATTACTCCAATAGATGACTTGGAAATTATTACTAGTTTGCTTTTGTCTAAAATATGCATTTCCATTGTTATTGATTAACCATTTAATTTCCATGTAAATGGACATGACAAAATCTCCTACTTGGTCCATCACTGATGCACAATTATGGGTAACTACGTTAGTATATTCAATACTATATTGTATCAGCACCTAGTGTGGCATTTCATAAACTTTATTCTCTTAGCAACAATAACTTGTGATGTCCTGTAATATACTAACCAGTAAATAGTCCCGACTTGACTATTGTAATAATCTTTTAGCCAGTCTCCCTCTCCCGCCTCGCCCCCCCTACAATCCATTCTGAATGCTTCTGCCAGGCTCATCCACCTCACCCACTGTTCTGTCTCTGCCGCTCTGTCTCTGCGACTCCCTTCACTGGCTCGCCATCCACTGCAGAATTAAATTCAAAATCCTTACCCTGACCTATAAAGCTCTCACTAACTCAGCTCCCCACTACCTGTCCTCACTAATCACTAAGTACACCCCAGCCCACTCCCTAAGATCAAACAGGGACCTGCACCTAGCTTCTCCCTGCATCACCTCTTCCCATGATAGACTGCAGGATTTCTCACGTGCAGCCCCCATCCTCTGGAACGCTCTCCCTCATACTGTCAGACTTTCCCCTAGTTTCCCCTCCTTCAAACGCTCCCTTAAGACATTCCTATTTAGGGAAGCCTACCACCGACTCACTAATACACCTCACTGCCCCAACCAGTCCATCACTCTCACCTTGCAGTCCATCACTCTCACCTTGCAGTCCATCACTCCCACCTTGCAGTCCATCACTCTCTCCTTGCAGCCCATCACTCTCACCTTGCAGCCCATCACTCTCCCCTTGAAGTCCATCGCTCTCACCTTGAAGTCCATCGCTCTCACCTTGCAGCCCATCGCTCTCACCTTGCAGCCCATCATAGAAACATAGAAACATAGAAAAATGTCGGCAGATAAGAACCTTTCGGCCCATCTAGTCTGCCCAATTACATGGATACTTTACCTGGATTTAGCTTTTGTTTAGGATAGCCTTATGCCTATCCCATGCTTGCTTAAATTCAATTACTGTTTTGGCCTCTACCACTTCTACTGGAAGACTGTTCCATGTATCCACCACCCTCTCAGTAAAATAATGCTTCCTGATGTTACTTTTAAACCTTTGCCCCTCTAATCTAAGACTATGTCCTCTTGTTTTGCTATTTTGTTTCCTTTTAAATATACTCCCTTCCTCTACCTTGTGGATTCCCTTTACGTATTTAAATGTTTCTATCATATCTCCTCTGTCTCGTCTTTTTTCCAAGCTGTACATGTTAAGATCATTAAGCCTTTCCTGGTAACTTTTCTCCTTCAAGCCGTACACCATTTTAGTAGCCCTTCTCTGAACTCTCTCTAAGATGTCTATATCCTTCTGGAGATACGGTCTCCAGTACTGCACACAGTACTCCAAGTGAGGTCTCACCAGTGCTCTGTACAGTGGCATGAGCACTTCCTTTTCCTACTGCTAATACCTCTCCCTACACAACCAAGCATTCTGCCAGCATTTCCTGCTGCTCTATTACATTGACTACTTACCCTTAGATCCTCTGAAATAATGACCCCTAAATCCCTTTCCTCAGATGTTGAGGTTAGGACTGTATCAAATATTCTATATTCAGCCCTTGGGTTTTTACGTCCCAGGTGCATTATCTTGCACTTATCCACATTAAAACTCAATTGCCACAGCTCCGACCATTTTTTTGTTTACCTAAATCATTTGTCATTTGGCTGATCCCTCCAGGAACGTCAACCCTGTTGCAAATCTTTGTGTCATCAGCAAAAAGACATACTTTTCCATTAATACCTTCTGCAATATCACTAATAAAAATATTAAAGAGAATGGGTCCAAGTACTGACCCCTGAGGTACCCCACTGGTAACAAGATCTTGCGCCGAATAAACTCCATTTACCACAACCCTCTGTTGCCTGTCACTCAGCCACTGCCTAATCCATTCAACAATATTGGAATCCAAGCTCAAAGATTGCAATTTATTGATAAGCCTTCTATGCGGAACAGTATCAAAAGTCTTACTGAAATCTAAATAAGCAATGTCTACTGCACCACCTGTGTCTATTATTTCTGTTACCCAATCAAAAAAATCAATAAGATTAGTTTGGCATGATCTCCCTGAGGTAAACCCATGTTGTTTCTGATCCTGTAATCTATGTGTTTTTAGATGTTCAACAATCCTTTCCTTTAACATGGTTTCCATTAAATTCCCCACTACTGACGTAAGACTAACTGGCCTATAGTTCCCCGATTCCTCCCTACTACCCTTCTTGTAAATGGGCACAACATTTGCTAATTTCCAGTCTTCTGGGTCGACTCCCGTTAACAAGGATTGGTTAAATAAATCTGCTAACGGTTTTGCTATTACATCACTGAGCTCTTTTAATAATTTAGGGTGGATCCCATCAGGCCCCATTGACTTATTTGTCTTTACTTTAGACAGCTGCTGTATAACCTCCTCCTCTGTAAACTGATATGTAATTGTCTCGTTAGTGTTTCCTCCTAACTGAGGTCCCTTTCCTTCCTTCCATCACTCTCACCTTATAGTCCATCACTCTCACCTTGCAGTCCTCTCCTCCTGTTTCCACCCCCAACCCTTCTAGATTGTGAGTTCCCACGGGAATAGGGCTTTTGTTTCCTATTGTACCAGTTTGTCAATTGTTGTTCAACGTATTGTAACCCTGTCTATATTGTGCCCATTGTACAGCGCTGCGGAATATGCTGGCACTATATACTGTAAATAAAGAATAATAAAAATAATTATTAATGTCTCTGTTAAACTATGAACAGATAAGGCATGTACCATTACAGGGACACTCTTCAAACTCTGACTACCTTAGCTTTTTAAAGTGGTCACACACTGTCAAAGGCCCTTCCTCCAGTGACGTTTTGGAGATAATTCTTGTGTGAAGTGGAGGAGTTTCCTCTGACCAAAAAAAGCATCACATCGCAGACGAGATTTGAATATCCCGCCTTCAGTCACTCAGGCTCAGGTCAGACGAGCGCAGTGTTCACGTCTGTGTTGCCGCACATTGTAACGTCCGTGGTAGCATACAATTATGATCAATAGAGACCCACACACGAAATACATCCACAAGAAGTGCGGACGCACAACGGATGCGGCAAACGGACGCAATTTAGGCAAGAACGTAAATCCGCTAAAACGGAAGCACAGAGTGCGCTGCGTCCGCAACGTCCACTTTGTGTGTGAGTGATAGAACGAAGTCAGACAGACTGCATTTTTGACATCCTGCATTTTGACGGACAAAATTTTTTCATATTATTTTATCTTCCCTTCTACATCAGTCATAGTTACATAGTTACATAGTAGTTACATAGTTATATAGGCTGAAAAAAGACATGCGTCCATCGGGTTCAGCCTCTCCCACATAACCTACTGCTGTTGATCCAAAAGAAGGCAAAAAATCCAGTCTGAATGCTTGCCAATATGCAACATACTGGGAAAAAATTCCTTCTTGACCCCAGAATGGCAGTCAGATTTCTCCTTGGATCAAGAAGCTTTTACCCACATATTAAATATTATAACCCTTAATATTCTGTGTCTGCAGGAAGTCATCCAGTCGTTTTTTAAAAGTCTGTACAGACTCTGACCCAACCACCTCAACAGGCAGAGAATTCCACAGCTTGATTGTTCTCACCGTAAAATAACCCTTCCTATGCTTTAAGCTAAATTTTCTTTCTTCCAGTCTAAATGGATGACCCCTTGTCCTATGTATAGTCCTGTTAATGAATAGGTTATCAGACAATGGTTGATAATGGCCCCGTATACATTTATATAAGGTTATCAGGTCAAAAAAACGTCAGTCACAAAAATGGACCGTGTGGCCACTACCTTGTCGTCAGTCAGAAAGTACGTCCGTTGTGCACGGACTCACAGTCCTCACAGAATGCGCTCGTCTGACCCTAGCCTAAATCAGTCACCAAGGATGTAAGAACTCTCTGCTGCTGACATCTTTCTGTTTCCAAATGCTCACAGCAGTGAGCGTGCTAGGAAACAGCAGCTGATTCATTGTTATTACGCATATGCGTACAACACCATTCCATCATTCTGCACAGGCAATACAGAACTTTCATACAAAAGTTTGCTAGCCGGGACAATCACATTTCAGAAGCTCTGCGCTAAAGGGCAGGAGCAGCACATGCCAAGGGAAAACAGGTAAGTATTGTCACGTAATCTAAAAAAAAATTGAAGAAAAATAATTGGGCAGGTGCTGTCAGTATCCGTCCAATTGTTTAACCTCCCTGGTGGTATTCCCGAATTGTGACTCAGGGTTAAATTTCACTACCGCGAACGGTAACCCCGAGCCACATTCGGGCTAGATACATACTCACCTCCTCCTGGCTCCCTGGCTGTCCCCCGCAGTGTGATCGCGGCGAGTCGCTTCCTGGTAAGGCTCCCTGCAAGTCACACGATGCAGGGGGCGGGACCAGGCAGCAAACTTAATTTTTTTTTCTAATACACTGTTTTCCAATGTACAATGTTTATAAACAGCCACTAGGTGGCACTACAGGATAAGAAACAGACCATACATCGTCTCACCCTTGTTTTCAGACAGATTTCAGGGTTTTTTGTTTTATTTTATTGAATATCATTCATTTGCATTATTTTGGATAATTATTTTTGGGATAATAAATTATTATGTCGTATTTCAAACTTTATCGGACTCAGTGTATTTACTATTTTTTTTTATTTAATTATTTATTTATAAAGGATTTTACCAGTAAGGACTCTTGATTGCACGGATTTCAGTACGTGATTCCTAATTATAACAGGCTAACTATGTACAAAAACACGTTTCCTTTAAAAAAAAAAATTGAGACGCTTTTAGACTCGAAATTTTGAAAAAATTAGACCGCCAGGGAGGTAAAGGGCAAAAAAGAAGGGGTCCGTTTTTTAATACAGTGTCCCTTTAACCCCTTCACTACCAAGCGATTTTTGTTGAAAACGTTTTTATCACAAAAAAATATTTAAAAAATGTGTGAAAATTCGGTTTTGATATGCTATTGAGTGCTTTTCAAAGTATTACAATGCAATATCGAAAACCCGACTTCGGGAGTGAATGGGTTAAGTTTCTAAAACAGTGATTATTTGCTAAATTGTTTTATACAATTTGCATAATATTTAAATAGCAATTTTATAATATAATATTTGCTTATGTGGTAGGGAATTGGCTTCATAGCTTACCAAAATATAGAACGCTTATCAATAAATTGCAATCTTTGAGCTTGGATTCCAATATTGTTGAATGGATTAGGCAGTGGCTGAGTGACAGGCAACAGAGGGTTGTGGTAAATGGAGTTTATTCGGCGCAAGGTCTTGTTACCAGTGGGGTACCTCAGGGGTCAGTACTTGGACCCATTCTCTTTAATATTTTTATTAGTGATATTGCAGAAGGTATTAATGGAAAAGTATGTCTTTTTGCTGATGACACAAAGATTTGCAACAGGGTTGACGTTCCTGGAGGGATCAGCCAAATGACAAATGATTTAGGTAAACTAAAAAAATGGTCGGAGCTGTGGCAATTGAGTTTTAATGTGGATAAGTGCAAGATAATGCACCTGGGACGTAAAAACCCAAGGGCTGAATATAGAATATTGATACAGTCCTAACCTCAACATCTGAGGAAAGGGATTTAGGGGTCATTATTTCAGAGGATCTAAGGGTAAGTAGTCAATGTAATAGAGCAGCAGGAAATGCTAGCAGAATGCTTGGTTGTGTAGGGAGAGGTATTAGCAGTAGGATAAGGGAAGTGCTCATGCCACTGTACAGAGCACTGGTGAGACCTCACTTGGAGTACTGTGTGCAGTACTGGAGACCGTATCTCCAGAAGGATATAGACATCTTAGAGAGAGTTCAGAGAAGGGCTACTAAAATGGTGTACGGCTTGAAGGAGAAAAGTTAGGAAAGGCTTAATGATCTTAACATGTATAGCTTGGAAAAAAGACGAGACAGAGGAGATATGATAGAAACATTTACATACGTAAAGGGAATCCACAAGGTAGAGGAAGGGAGTATATTTAAAAGGAAACAAAGTAGCAAAACAAGAGGACATAGTCTTAGATTAGAGGGGCAAAGGTTTAAAAGTAACATCAGGAAGCATTATTTTACTGAGAGGGTGGTGGATACATGGAACGGCCTTCCAGTAGAAGTGGTACAGGCCAAAACAGTGATTGAATTTAAGCAGGCATGGGATAGGCATAAGGCTATCCTAAACAAAAGATAAATCCAGGTTAAGTATCCATGTAATTGGGCAGACTAGATGGGCCAAAAGGTTCTTATCTGCCGATATTTTCTATGTTTCTTTGTTTAATATATCATATTTCTAGCATGAGGAATTCATTAATTCTTCTGTAAAATTTGTGTTTAAATCATACGTGATGTAGGCAGTTTAGAATACAAAATAACAATAGCTTTGTGCTCTACTTGTAACCAATAACTTGTCAAAAGAAGGCTTCTTGATTGTTTAACCTCCCTGGCGGTCTAATTTTTTCAAAATTTTGTGTCTAAAAGCATCTAATTTTTTTTTAAAGGAAACGTGTTTTCGTACATAGTTAGCCTGTAATAATTAGGAATCACGCACTGAAATCCGTGAAATCAAGAGTCCTTACTGGTAAAATCCTTTATAAATAAATAAATAAATAAATTAGAAAATAGTAAATACACGGAGTCCAATAAAGTTTGAAACACGACATAATAATTTATTATCCCAAAAATAATTATCCAAAATAATGCAAATAAATGATATTCAATAAAATACAACAAAAAACACTGAAATCTGTATGAGAACAAGGGTGAGAGGATGTATGGTCTATTTCTTATCCCGTACTGCCACCTAGTGGCCGTTCATAAACATTACATTTTGTATTCAGTGTTTATTATGAATGAAATTTGCTGCGGTCCAGCCCCTCTGCATCATGTGACTCGCAGGGAGCCTTCCAGGAAGCAGCTCGCCGCGATCACATTGCGGGGGACAGCCAGGGAGCCAGGAGGAGGTGAGTATGCATCCAGTCCGAGTGTGGCTGGGGTTACCATTTGTGGTAGTGAAATTTAACCCCGAGTCACACTCGGGAATACCGGCAGAGAGGTTAATGTTTATTCAACAGCAAATTGTTGGAATGAATTAAATGGGATCTATAACCTAAACAAGAGAGTTGATAAACAACAATAGAATACCTAGAAACTTTGCTAAGAATTCCAGGTGGAGAGAGTGGATCCAATTGAAAAGCTATTTTATATAGACTATAATTATCACATATTGTAAATAACCAGCAGAATGATATATTAAAAGATCTGAAAATGGTTTCTGTAACAACTGAACTGGAAACAAATCTTTGTTTTGACCTAAAAGTTGTAATTCCATTGTCCATTTTGGACAAATCCCAATATAGTGAATCAAGTCTCCCCAACAGGTCAGATTTGCAGATATCTGAAGCACAGCACAGGTGATATGATTTGCTGCTCAGTGATTGCAGGATTTAGGCTAGGGTCAGATGAACGCAGTCTGAGCGCACTCTGCGCGCGTGCACAACGGACAGATGTACTGACGGAAGATACTGTAGACACTACACAGTCCGTTTTTTTTTACGGATGTAGAAAAAAAGGGAATTATGGGAAACAAAATTAATATGAAAAATGCTCAAAATTGATACATGATATGAAAAGCCATTTTGTGCGTCAAGGTGCTGGATGTCGCAAAGGCGGTCTGTCTGACATCTCCTCATCACTCACACAGAACGCTATGCGGATGTGGCGCACTCTGCTCGTCTGACCTAGCGGTTTTACGTTTTTGCATAACTTGCGTCCGTTTGCCATATGCGTTGTGCGTGCGCAGTTCGGTGCGGAGGCGGTTAGTGTGTTGGTCTCTATTGATCATGAATCTATGCTACGGACGGACATTAAACTGTGCGGCAACACGGACGTTAATCCTGCGTTCATCTGACACCAGCCTTAGTCTGCATTTCCCCAAGGTGATCCTTAAAATCTGGCCTGTTAGAGGTACTTGAGGACCAGGGTTGGGAACCACTACTCTGGAGAATCACAGGAGATATATGAAAAAACAGGCCAGGTTTCTCTATGACAGGATTCAAAAACCCAGAAATTATGAAACAGCATCTTCTGGGTTAATGATTTGATGGTCATGTAGCACTAAGAGGATCAGGTGCTACATTGATTCTATTAATTATCCAGTGGGTGACCTCCTTACTTATGAAAGGTTCACATTTATTCAGGGATTCTGCAATTGCATAGCAGACTGTTTGTTCCGGTACGCCTAGCTTTGAACTCATTACCTGGTTGCTTAGTACGTTAAGTGTCTCAACCCCCCTACTGAGTACATGACAGAGTCTAATTACCTCACAGGGTGTCTGAGATTCCTTCATCATATCATTGGGTACCTGACAATCACGCAGCTTCCACCGCTCCAGCCTCTTTCCTGGGCTGTCCCACTGTACACTACTGAACTCTGGACCTGTCTTGTTTGTTCCTGCTGTCAGCTTCTACTTTTCCAGGCTTATTACTGTATTACCTCTCTGGTTATTACCTGCTTCCAACTCGCCAGTTTCTCATTTTTAGTTGCCATATCCACTGTTGTTTATCACCTGATATTTCCTTCCTAATGTATTACTCAATTTATGTTAAACATGTCTTTTTCAATGCCCTATCTTGCATAACCCATTCATGACATTTGCTACAGTCTGAGTTTACTTGTGATGGGACCGGACTCTTGGTCAAAACTTGACACTTTGGCGATGTGACCTGCTACTTTCTTTCTTACATTTTTTCTGCACTTGACTCAGTTTCGGGTTATGGACGAGTCTCCAATTTTTATGTTTCTCGTATGTCAATTCACAGGTGCATGAGGGTTCCTATAATGGAGTTAAGTTTGTGGATCCATGGAGCTTCTTGGTGCATATATGGTTTTTCACAGGGATTGACCTGAGGTAGGTCAAAGCAAAGCTCTTGGATCATTGAAACCTTGAGGATCGTTGAAATTCTGCCAATGTGTTTAAATTCAAATCGCCGCAAATAATTATCCCATGTAGTGCATACGGTTAATTGGCTATCTATAAAAAAAAGTCCATGGTAAACAAAAGCATGACATACAAACAAATGACAGGCTCAAGTTAAAATTTTACAGGCTGAATACTCAGAGACAGATTTAGAATTGGGCAGAGTAGGCATGTGCCTACAGGTGCCTGCCACGAGGGGGCACCTTGTTCTGTAAAAAATAAATATACAAATTGTAATTTAGACCTCTGTAACTCTGGAGCCCTACAAGCTAGAGGGACATATGAGGAAGCATTGGAAATGGTAGAGTATGGTCTCTCCAATGGTACCACACATGATCATGTTTACGTAAAAATAGAACCAAATAAAATATAACTATTTTTTTTTCTTTCTAACACAGCACTAGGACATTAAAAACCTTGAATACTAATTGATTTACAGCAGCATATTTAAGACACTGAGATTGCTACGCCCTGCCTATATAAGTATAATTTCTGGAATGTTGCACCAATGTTGCAAAAGCTGTGTCAAGCTTTGTTACATCTGTGGCAAATTCACTTTGAAAGCGTAGAGTGCACAAAGTATGATAACACGCATAAAGACGCTATATGAGTTGTACTTTGGATGCAAAATTGGTGACCAAGACAAAGTATGGGCTCCTCATATATGTTGTGCATCTTGCACTACTAGTCTGCAAGCTTAACTGAAGGGTGTGTCCATCCATGTCGTTTGCCATCTCAATGATATAAAAGAAGCAGAAGGATCATCATCATTTATATAGCGCCAACAGTTTCCGCAGCCCTTTACAATAACCAAAAGGAACAAGACACAAATAAACAAACATAGGATGGGGTCAAATGGTGTAGAGCGCCCTGCTCATAGGAGCATACAATCTAGAGGATCATGTATGTGTCTGCATGACGAATGTCTCATGATTTTTTTCCAAGAGAAGGAAGTTTATTAACTATTTACCGCTGGGAACCTCCCAGCAGCAAAGCAGTGCCTCAACGCTGCGGGGCAGCATACCAGGGCCCACATGCTCTGAGGCCTTCCCTTGGCGAGCCTCCCATCTCGGCAGGCCAATTGCATCATTGTCTGTCGGGGGACCGCCTGATTTCAAGCAGTCCCGTGGCAGCCAATAACGCCCTCATTGTGTACATGGGAGTGGGGCTTAGGCAGTTATAGGGAGCCAATGGGGAGCATTCCCTGAAGTGGGAAAGAGTTAAATACCCAAACTTTGTCTCTGCAATGAGACCAGTGCCACACAATGACAGAAATAAATAATCAAGAAAGCTTGAGCAAATCTAGATACAAAAACATTCAAAACATAGCATAATTCCGTAAAAATATGTATCGTACAATTTTGGCCCCCCCGAGAGTAGCACTCACAGGATATTAGATATAACCAGGCACATCAATAACTAATTGTTACCCCACTTTGGTAATTCAGGAGGATCTCTGGAGTCGCCGAGCTAATAGACATTGATCTCCATTCAGCTCTCCTGATGTAGTGGAGGGTCCAATCTTTAGTCAGCAAAAGGTACAATCACCCGATCAGCCAATCAGTACCTGGTCAGTAGAAGGACACAAACACTGACTAGTAGGTACCTAAGAATAAATTTGTTAAAACAATAAAATAAGGTCAAACACCCGTGATTCGATGAGTTTCATGGTATATAACCACTTCCTCAGGAATCCCACACAATGACAGTCTTCCTTTTCCAAAACCGCCAGAGGTCTGGACTCTGGAGGATGAGGTGATGCAGACTGAAGCTGCTACAGATCCTGGCGATCCAGATTTCAAGCCGTCAACATCCAGTGAACCTCTTTTCATTTCTCAGGCAGAGCTCAACAATCTTTTCATAGATTTGGATTTATCTAAAAGTCAGAAAGGTGACTGTTTTATTGACTCATCGGTGTTAAGTTCGGAGACTGGGTCAAGCCCGAAAAAAAGAAGTGAGGGAACTAAGATTTCTGTCCTCCAATTAGCAATTATCATCTCACACTTCACACAAACACACACTCAAATCTCATATAGTTATGTATATCTAACTTTTAGCAAAAATGTATGATAAGTCACAATAAATATAAGATTTAACGGAATCATATGATTGAACGCCTGCATACAAGTTTTGTAGTGTGTGGGACTAAAGGGAACTCAGTTCCTTCTGCAGAAATAGTGCAGGAACTGTGTTGCCATGAGTTCCCCCTGGACTTGACCCCTGGATCGGAGGCTGTTTTGCTGCATGATGGCACTATCTACCCTTCCATTTCTGTCAGACATGCTGTACATATGAAAAAAACGAATGAGAACATGCACATGGACCACCTTTAAGAATGCTGTTTCTAACTTTCTGGGCACCTGCAAGGCACCAAACTTCATCAAACCAATTGAAAGTCTGCAGGTATGCAAATCGATGAACTGCACCATATTTTTCTTTAGAAAGTATTTTACCAGGAAGGATACATTGAGATTAGTCTTGTTTTCAAGTATGTCCTCGGTAGGCAAGTACAGTATGTACCGTTAGGTGTGTTGCCCAAGGTCACTTACTAGAGAGGTGCTCTGGCCAGGATTCGTACCTGTGTCTCCACGGTTATAGCGCAGTGATATTATCTCTAGACCATCCAGCTGGTCACTGAAGCTATAGTTTCTTCATTCCCACTTGGACGTCTTCGCAGCCAACCTCGGTGCTGTCAATGATGAATATTCTGAACGATTGCACCAAGACATGGAGACACGCTACCAGGGAAAGTGGAGTCCATCTATGGTGGCACACTGTTGTTGGACACTGATACGTGAAGCATCTGACAGTGGTCAAAAATGGAAATCTGCAGCAAAACCTTTCTAGCTCCCTCTTGTGTTACTTATGTTTGAATATCATAGTATAGGACTGTGCCGCTGGAGATGTTACAATCTTAAATGCGTAATTACCTACGTGATACGGAAATTACAAATACATATTTGTGTTCAGTGTTTAAAAATCTATTGGTTTCACTAAAAATTGTAGAGAGAATTTTTTTTTAATGAAATTTGTAATTAATTCCCCGGACTGACTGGCTCCTTTGTATACATGTGTTTCTAATCAGAAAATAAGATCTTAATAAAGAGGAAGTCCTTTTTCTTTTAAGATTCATTATGAAATTGCTGATGATGTCTCTTCTGGAAGTTATTCCATTTTTCTGTAATGACATGAAGCCCTCTGAGTCAGTGTGAAAGCAGAATCACATTAGTGATATCCTTATACAGTTATTTTCCCACATAGGTTTTGTCATACGTGCTCAGTTGTTGCCGTGATATGAAACACATGGGGATATACTGTACACCTTGATGTGAGTTGGGAAGGTAAAATTAAAGGGACAGTATAATTAAAGCTTCCTTTGATTGTGGAAGGAAGACAGGTACACTGTACTTTTAATACAAACACACATTACTCTCTCATTAAGCTCTCGCAGCTGGAATGGGGGTTTACTCTCATGTCTGCTGCTCTTTCACTGTCACCCTTTAGTAAAGACATTATAGTACCAGAGTGGCGTTCCCTATTTCGGTAATAGGTTTTTGTTAACATAAAAGGGTTAAAACCCCACTTGAAGTGCTTTCTGTATGGCATTTATCTAAACAATGTACAAATCAGCCATATCCCAGCAGCAGAATACCATCAAAGTGTGCACTGATTAGCTGCGCGCTGATCAAAGTGAATTTAAGTGTGTTTTAACCCTGAAACAGAGGTTATACCTGATGTAACTTTAAGGCCAGGTTCAGATGAGCAAACTATGTGCGTCCGTAGTGACGTGCTTCCCGGCATCCGTCGCAGTGTTGTGCCGCTTCAACAGGGCCGGACACAAGCTGTGGCACATGCACAAAATGCGCACGCTACAGTGGGCATGTTGCAGACGTTCTGAAAGTCTCCCTGTTGAAGCACTACGATGTGTGTTCAACAGGGCTGCAAAGCACAATCCTCCAAAGCATCCACTAACTGCGCTCAGCGAGGTGGCCAGACAGGCGTCAGAGTGGAAGAAACGTGTCAGTAGATACCCTGTATCTCCAGGCAGGGCCGGTGCAAGCTTTTTTGCCTAGTCAGGCGAAGGTCTGTTTTGGTGCCCCCCCCCCCCCTCATGTCAAGCCAATCAGGATAGAGATGCATAATAATCTCTATCGTGAGTGTTCGGTGTCGTCACGCAGAGATTAAAGGATGCTTAAAGTTGGTCTTGCAAGGACAACCTTTAGCAGCGTTGTGAGTCACTGATTGGGGGGACAGCCACCAGTGCTGTCTTTATGGACTTATATAAACACTGTCTTTCTTCTGTTCTTCTGGAAAGGCAGTAGTTACATTTGTCAGACTGTAGGAACAACATATTTGGGTATATATTTGCGGCCCCCAGCTCATGTATGGGTAGGTATATATTTGCGGCCCCCAGCTGCTCATATGGGTATATTTGCGGCCCCCTGCTCATGTATGGGTATATATTTGCGGCCCCCAGCTCATGTATGGGTATATTTGCGGCCCCCGGCTGCTCATATGGGTATTATTTATGGTATAAATTTTCCCCCAGCGAGTCTCTTACCTCTCTGCTCAGCTGACTGTGTCTGATTGACTGTGACAGTGTGCACAGCACTGCTCACTGCTGCCTGCTGACTTCTGCTGCCTCACCTTGGCACTGCACAGTGGCGTAGCGTGTGTTGTCAGCGCCCGGGGCCAGCCAAGAATTGTGCGCCCCCCCCCAACCTGTGGACACATTATCGATATTGCCCCAGCTCTCACATGGATATTGCCCCAGCTCTCACATGGATATTGCCCCAGCTCACACATGGATATTGCCCCAGCTCTCACATGGATATTGCCCCAGCTCTCACATGGATATTGCCCCAGCTCACACATGGATATTGCCTCAGCTCACACATGGATATTGCCCCAGCTCACACATGGATATTGCCCCAGCTCACACATGGATATTGCCCCAGCTCACACATGGATACTGCCCCAGCTCACACATGGATATTGCCCCAGCTCACACATGGATATTGCCCCAGCTCATGGGATTTGCCCCAGCTCTCACATGGATTTGCCCAGCACATGGATTTGCCCCAGCTCATGGATTTGCCCCAGCTCATGGATTTGCCCAGCTCACACAGGATTTGCCCCAGCTCTCTCATGGATTTGCCCAGCTCATGCGATTTGCCCCAGCTCACACATGGATTTGCCCCAGCTCATGGATTTGCCCCAGCTCACACATGGATTTGCCCCAGCTCTCACATGGATTTGCCCCAGCTCTCACATGGATTTGCCCCAGCTCTCTCATGGATTTGCCCCAGCTCATGCGATTTGCCCCAGCTCACACATGGATTTGCCCCAGCTCACACATGGATTTGCCCCAGCTCACACATGGATTTGCCCCAGCTCACACAGGATTTGCCCCAGCTCTCTCATGGATTGCCCCAGCTCACACATGTATTTTCCCAGCTTACACATGTATTTTCCCCAGCTCTCACCTGGATATTGCTTCGGCAGGGGTTGAGGGGACCCAGAAGATGCCGGGCAGCGGGAGTGCCTGCCCGCCGCCCGGTCCTGAACAGTCCGTCCTGTTCTTGAAGGGGATGCGGCTGCGTGCAGGCGTGCGCAGGTCACGTGGTGCGGCTAATCAGGTGGTACAGAGACTCAGTACCACCTGATTAGCCGCACCACGTGACCTGCGCACGTCTGCACGCAGCCGCATCCCCTTCAAGAACAGGACGGACTGTTCAGGACCGGGCGGCGGGCAGGCACCCCGCTGCCCGCATCTTCTGGGTCCCCTCAACCCGCGGGCCAGTTTTAGGGGCGCAAATGCGCCCCTAACAAAACTGCGCCCGGCCACGGCCCCCCCAGCCCCCCCCACGCTACGCCACTGGCACTGCAGGCCCCCCGTCGCCCGCTGGCGTTCTAGTTCTACTCAGTCCACACTCTCAGGCAGTCAGGGAGGGAGTGAGACGAGAGACCAGACCACCAGGGACAATCAGGACCAGACCAGGTAGTAGGTTTTTTAGTAGCAACAATTTTTTAGGCTTAGCTTAAGCTAGGCACCGCCACCGTCGCTCTCTGCGTCCCCCTCGTGTGACACGTGACGTCACGTCTCGAGGCGACTGGTGCGAGCGGCCGCTGGCGCTGGCCAGGCATGTGATGCACACGTGCACACGCACCTTTCCGCTCGCCTGTGATTGGATTCGGGAAGCAAGGCCAGGCAGGGAACCACGTGGTGCTTGTTGTCCCCTCCTCTCATTGCCCCCTTCCAATCCCAGGCAGGGGCGGATCCAGAGACTAGTCTCGGGAGGGGCACTTACAGAAAATAAGGTTTTTAGCAGAGAGCCCGACTCACGAGAATTTACAGAGGGCCCGGCTCACAGGAGCTTACAATCTAGAGGAGCAGAGGGCCCGGCTCACAGGAGCTTACAATCTAGAGGAGCAGAGGGTCCGGCTCACAGGAGCTTACAATCTAGAGGAGCAGAGGGTCCGGCTCACAGGAGTTTACAATCTAGAGGAGCAGAGGGTCCGGCTCACAGGAGCTTACAATCTAGAGGAGCAGAGGGTCCGGCTCACAGGAGCTTACAATCTAGAGGAGCAGAGGGTCCGGCTCACAGGAGCTTACAATCTAGAGGAGCAGAGGGTCCGGCTCACAGGAGCTTACAATCTAGAGGAGCAGAGGGCCCGGCTCACAGGAGCTTACAATCTAGAGGAGCAGAGGGCCCGGCTCACAGGAGCTTACAATCTAGAGGAGCAGAGGGTCCGGCTCACAGGAGTTTACAATCTAGAGGAGCAGAGGGTCCGGCTCACAGGAGCTTACAATCTAGAGGAGCAGAGGGCCCGGCTCACAGGAGTTTACAATCTAGAGGAGCAGAGGGCACCCAGGAGCTTACAATCTAGAGGAGCAGAGGGCACCCAGGAGCTTACAATCTAGAGGAGCAGAGGACACCCAGGAGCTTACAATCTAGAGGAGCAGAGGGCACCCCGGATTTTACAATCTAGAGGAGCAGAGGGCACCCCGGATTTTACAATCTAGAGGAGCAGAGAGCCCCCAGCTCACACATGAATTTGCCCCCAGCTCAAGGATTTGCCCAGCTCATGGATTTGCCCCCAGGTCATGGATTTGCCCAGCTCATGGATTTGCCCCCAGGTCATGGATTTGCCCAGCACATGGATTTGCCCCCAGCTCATGGATTTGCCCCCAGGTCATGGATTTGCCCAGCACATGGATTTGCCCAGCTCATGGATTTGCCCCCAGGTCATGGATTTGCCCAGCTCATGTATTTGCCCAGCTCATGTATTTGCCCCCAGGTCATGGATTTGCCCAGCACATGGATTTGCCCAGCTCATGGATTTGCCCCCAGGTCATGGATTTGCCCAGCTCATGGATTTGCCCCCAGGTCATGGATTTGCCCCCAGGTCATGGATTTGCCCCCAGGTCATGGATTTGCCCAGCTCATGGATTTGCCCAGCTCATGTATTTGCCCCCAGGTCATGGATTTGCCCAGCACATGGATTTGCCCCCAGCTCATGGATTTGCCCCAGGTCATGGATTTGCCCAGCACATGGATTTGCCCAGCTCATGGATTTGCCCCCAGGTCATGGATTTGCCCAGCTCATGTATTTGCCCAGCTCATGTATTTGCCCCCAGGTCATGGATTTGCCCCCAGGTCATGGATTTGCCCAGCTCATGTATTTGCCCAGCTCATGTATTTGCCCCCAGGTCATGGATTTGCCCAGCATGGATTTGCCCCCAAGCTCATGGATTTGCCCCCAAGCTCATGGATTTGCCCCAGGTCATGGATTTGCCCAGCTCATGGATTTGCCCCCAGGTCATGGATTTGCCCCCAGGTCATGGATTTGCCCCCAGCTCTCACCTGGATTGTTGCCCCAGCTCCGGCAGGGGGTTGAGGGACCCAGATGCCGGGCAGCGCGGGAGCGCCTGCCCGATCTTGAACAGTCCGTCCTGTGAAGTGGATGCGGCTGTGTGCGTGCGCAGCCGGTCACGCGGTCCGGCCAGTCAGGTGGTACAGAGACTCAGTACCACCTGATTAGCCGGACCACGTGACCGGCTGCGCACGCACACAGCCGCATCCACTTCACAGGACGGACTGTTCAAGACCGGGCAGGCGCTCTCGCGCTGCCCGGCATCTGGGTCCCTCAACCCCCGGGCCAAATCTCGGGGGTCGGTCATCCGAATCGGATGACCGATTACACCCCGGGCCGGCGCCCCTCACACTGGCAGGACGCCAGACAGTAAGGCGGCCGCCTGTGCCGCCTTACGTTAGCGCCGGCCCTGTCTCCAGGCATCCACTTGCTTTGGGGGATCAAACATCTTTATACCACACTACTGAGAAAGCTGGAGCGTAAGCTTCAGGATTTGCAGATATACCTTCATGGTCCTAGACTGAATAGGTTTTGCACACCTCAAAAAGGAAAAAATGATGGCCGGCTACTCTTACAGATGCATTGGAAGAGCGTCACTTCATAAGATAAAGATAATAACTGGAAACGGCAGATGAACCAATATATTCCATGCATCAAATCCTAAATTTATGGTGGAAGGTCAAGGTAGGAAGAGTTGGGTTTATGGAAAAAATGAGTCATACTAATTTAAATAATATGAGTAGATCCCTATTAATAAAACTCAGCCTTATCAACAGCAAATTGTTACTCTGCAGAGATATTAACTGAGCGGCATGAAATACCTTGCAGGGGGGAACATTGTATAAAGGCCACAAGACCGAGAACTGGCAAGCATCACAATAATAAGCACAAACCCAACATGACAGTCATATGTACGAAAGTAGAACTTATATAAATACACGAATGTGTGCCTGTTTTCTGCATTGATATATGTTCCGATTGTAGAAATGTTGTGAAAATATATATTTTCTTTTCTTCTTCTTTATTTTTTAAAAACATATTTTTTATTCGTTCCGGAACAGTATAGAGTTACAAGAAAATGAACGACGTGTAATACAACATTTAGGAGTTAAAGAGCAATATGAAATTTCGGCATCCTAAGCTAAATAGAAGAGATACCTCTTGAACAATATGAAACAAGACAATCAAAATTCAAGTGTAATGGGAAATGAACAGACATCTCCACCCGGAACAATAACAGAGGGCAGCTGCCCTCAGTGGCCTGGAGAGGGCGGCACGCTATTGGCTGAGGCCGTCAGTGGGGAGGAGGTGAGGAAGCGATTTAGGGATATACGTGCTTTTAAATTACCATGTAATTCAAAAATTGTAGATTATGCATAGGTTGAGGTAAATTTTTATATTTTAAGATCTTTTTTCTCCAAGATGGACTATGAAAATGGAAATTGGCCTGTGCCGAGGTGTTTTTCTCCCAAATGATAATAGCAAAGTCACAGGATTTCTTCATGCTAGAAGCAGCAGGATGTAATTAGGTAATCTTGGAACTGGCAAGTCACTGGGGTTATTCATATTCACAAAGCGCTAGTGTTTGGCGTAGTTGCAATGTCGCAAATCTTCAGCGTTTCACTAAAGGGAAATTCAAACAGAAGCTGGTTGCTTCCTCAGGTTTCTGGCCACTGGAAAGTTCCAGCATCCTCTGTCAGAGCTAGCCGGTGTTATCCAGAGCACCTTTTCCAAGATGCTCCCCTGCTTCCTCATAGCTACACTGGCAATTGCCAACAATACATTGGATACCCTACCACCCCGGAGGGATGGTACAATGTTAAACAGGGCTTTTATGACAAAGGAGGGTTTCTTAATGTTCTGGGGGCAATCAATTGCACGTCCTCTCCTTATCTTGCACATGGTTTGTGAAGCCAACAAGCGCATCATGAATGTACTTGCAGCGTTTCCAGGGAGTGTCCGTGATTCATTTATCCTGGCTAACTCCTCTGTGTTGCGTGATTTCCAGGACGGAAGATTGCCCATTGTCTGTTTACTAGGTGAGTATACGGTTGGTTTACTCCACAAATATATCATAAACTAAAAATATTTAGCAATTTTAAAAAATAATAATGTGTGTTATGTACCAATTATTATGTGATTCATGATACCCACTGAGGCCATGGCTCATGACACCTTGTCAAAGTTACGGGATCTGCACAGGAGGCCTACAACAATGCCCACCAAAAGGACAGGAACGTCACTGAGAGGACATTTGGCATCCTGAAAATGCGGTTTAGGTGACTAGATAAGTCCATGGGATCTCTGCAATACCAGCCTGACAATGTGGTCCTCATGATCATAGCATGTACCATGTTACACAACATGGCTCTAAATGATGGCAATTTAATGGAGGAGGAAGAGGAATCTGATCTAGCCTGTGTTCAGGTCCCAATCATGGACCCCGATGAATGTGAGGATTTTGGCACAGAGGTCCATGACAGGATACTACAGCAGTATTTTGCAGGTAAGATGAACATGTATATATCCCCTGCTATTGCGTATTTATATGCATACTACATATAGGGTTGCCAGATGGGCCATCCTTCCTACTCGCAGCAACTATACTCCACGCCCTCTTGTAATCACATATACCTCCAACACCTGGACTCTGTGTCTAACTCGGAAAAGCACAGTCACAGTCAACGAGTTGCGCACGTAGCTGCTATTTATAGCACCTGAACGATAGGGGGCACGTGAGGATAAGCCCAGGGATTGAAAAAACAAGTAGAAAGCTGCATGTGCATATTTGATTGTGCCTGGTGATGCTAAACTTAGCGCCTCAAGGTGTGAAGGTAACGCTGCGTGTTGAGATGTCAATTGGTCCAATGATAACACCTGCGCAAGCTTTGTAATTTGATCGGAATTTTGCAAGCGCTAATGTTTAACACCTCCGCTAATTTTTTGCATTAGCATCTGCCTTTTACCATCAACTATGAAATAGGACCCTAAGGCTGCGGTCACATGATCGCACTGATTGCGCACAGTGCGTCCGTTGAAATGGATACACTATATAACGGATGAGGTTGTGGTTAACATACTATCAGTTATGATGGATGTAAGAAAAAAAGCTGTATGTGGGGGTGTCTCTACGTCCATCATAGCTTTTTCACATCAATGCTATTTTGATATGCCATATATGATGGCAACATACGTTGCTCGTGCATGAACAAGTTCGTACGTGCTTCGTGTGTTGTTCTTCATTGACTCCTTTGAAACGCTACGACAGACAACAAACAATACAGTCAGACGGATGCAAAAAATGCATTCGAGTGACCATAGCCTAAGTCGGTGAACCTTAAAAGTGACTCAGTTGCATTATCTTTGAGTTTTGAGTACTTATGATTTCCCTGCAATCAATAATATACCAGTGATGGTCTACTAAAGGGTTAATATTTCAAGCACGTCCCCATGCCAGTCAAACCTGATTGGTTTAATTATGACCCATAAAAATAAATCCTAAAGAACATGAATTTATTATTTAAAAAGAAGGTTGATCTAATTCTTCAAAACTTCAGGACGGGGTGTTGGGCAAAGCATTGTGAAGGCTAAGCATAATAGAAATTAGAGACCTTGAGGCTAGTTATCTGTTTCATCTGTCTGTCCTTTTCACATTAAATTAATCTATGAAGAAAAGTCATGGTGAAACTTAGTACCTCTGTAACTTTCTTATGTGGAGAGCTTTGAGATGATTTATTGCTCCTCACTCTGGGTAATGACAGTCTGTAAAGCAACACCTGTTCACTGTCACAGTTCTACTGCCTTTGGTTTGATAGTCTCAGAGGAGTAACTTGCTGAAGATATCCTAGGGGACGAATACATCCATTCTTGATAGCTGTATATTATTATTTACAGCTTGTAAAATTTTGAGAATGGCTAATATTCCTCAGGCAGGGTTAGAAATTAGTGGAGGTCAACTTCATCATCCAGTTTCAGGTGGCCACGTGTGCCTCATCCAATTCATATTAATAACTTATTTTTGTGGATCCAGATGGTCTTCCTCAACGGCCAGAAAATATAGAGTAAATATTATGATCTACTCAGAACATCTATTTATTTTATATCTTATTTGAATATATTAAAAATCAAAGGGCCAAACCTCAAAAACCGAAAGAAAGATAATTCTAACACGTCATACACTCTTGTACAGAAAATATATATTTTTTTAGTGGACAAAATGTAGACTAACGCTGCACTGGAATAAGAGTTTCAACAATGGAGAAAGGCTATGCACTATGAAATGCTCTAGATTTTACTTCACCATAACTTAGGTTACCAATATTTGTATGGTTAGTGACGACGCTAGATTTTTTATAATAACATGGGGCGGTAATCCAAAGTTGGGGCTAATTTAACCAGACCTGTTGTAAACTCCATAGACTATAATGGCTCATAGTTTACAACAGCTCTGGTTAAGTTAGCACCAACTATGGAATAGAGTCCTAAAGGTTTGTTTTCTCTGTTTTTTAGTTAAAGATGAATTTGCACTGGAAGAAGTTGTGGCCTTGTGGTGAAAAGCTCATTAGCAGAAATATGAACTAGTGATTAATTACGAGTCTTTGACCTCTACTTCTGTGCACCAGCTACATTCAGATAATAACTTTTGCCTGTTTTTGTTTTTTAACTTTGTCCTTTTCTTTGGCGATCGGGTTGGTTTTTTCCAGCCATGGTGTAGGGACAGAGCAGAAATTTTGAGTACCTAGAGACTTGCTTTCCATTTCCTAGTCTTATCTGTCTCCACCAGGCATAAGGCAACATGATATGGTTTGTGGAGTATCCATGAATATTTGGTAATATGGGACTGTACCTATATCACTTGTATACACCTACTTCCAATAGGGTGGCAACGCTACCCATAATAATTTATTTCATTTGATGTTATAATTCAAACAATATATTTGATTGGTCTTATGATCGATACATTAAAAACCCTATTCTAATTTGTATGCACCACATGATGTTTGACTGGGTGCATTTTTATTCTTGTGTAAGTTTTGGGGGTTTGTGCACATTTTAGTTTTTTGTAGCCCTGGAAAATTGTCCATACCCCGGGGTTTGGTCTCAATGGAAGTATTAATAAAGTTCATTATATTTTATTCTTGTATATCATCTTTTAATATATGCCCACCCTCTATTTTTGGTTTTTCTTGCTGTGCAACTTAGAGTTCAGTCTCGGTTGAATAGGGGGTTCCACAATTCATTTTGAGTTCATCTCTTTTTTCGTCAGTGAAAGAGTCCATAATCAATACTAGCACTTTTTAATAAAGGACATGAGCCGAGATATTCAACCATCTAACAGATCTTAAGTCATTTCTTTGTTTGCTATTTAATAGTTTAAACCCTATTTATCCAAATGATTTATAATCCCCTGACCATAATAAGCCCTTACAGTTTGTCCATGTCTCATTCGTCTCTCTGAGTGCACTCAAAAGGACGGTTCTCTTGGCTCCAGCAGTGTTCCTCGAGGATACCTGTTTTCTCGAAGGGCAACCCTAGATAACATTCATCTTTTCAGAGAGTGTGAATGGAATAAGACCATTTTATGTACCTGGATGTAACCTTTAAAACTGGATTGTTGTCATTGAATAAGTCTTATGTTCTCCAGGGGATAAACTTGTGATAACACTACAACAAGCAACGGCACATTAAAGCTAAATGATATTTGCTAATGTGCACAAAGATCGAATTATTGGAGTGAGTAGAAGATCCATGGAAGAGAAAAACGTACCGTAAGTTTAAATTAAAAATGTAGAGGAACTATCAGGTCTATTCAGAGAAAGGTGAAACTCAGGAAAACTGTCAGGAGAAGAGAACAATCTAGACCAAGTAGCTGATTTGGAAAGTGAGATAAATGGAAGAATTTTTATGGTTTGGTTATTTTGACCTAGAATTGTCACTTCTCCACTCATTCTCCTGAGTTTCACCTTTCTCTGAATAACCCTGTAAGTCAAGCCCTTGTTGTAGGCACTGCTGTCATACTCTTTGCTTTTAACGTGTGAGTATGCGGTGTGTAATATACTTGAGAACAGATGCAGGCTATTAATACAGTAAGCTGGGTTTCATCGTATCCCTGATTTCATGTGGGAACCTGACAGTGTACACTTATACTGTAAACCCTAAGGCAGCTGTTGTTTGACATCATGGTATGCATCGAAAGAGGCGTGGGAATGCTAGGATTGAGAATTATTTCACAATTGCACAAGGGGTCTCATTGACTCGCCGCTCCGGTGTAGGTCTAGATTCTCTTCTCCGATGTAGGTCCCTTTTTCTCCCTTTTCTGTGAAATCAGCCTTTTCTGTGCAAAGGAGAAAGCAGTGGAACTTTTAATGACTGTGTTTAAATCTCAGTTAATGATCCTTAATGCTTTTCAGACAAAACCTAAATTGGAAAACGAAATAAACTTGCCAATAAATAATGATTAAATGATGGGTTATATGGCAAGATTAGCACGTGTGCTTTCATTGAGATGACTCCAACAAATAACACATCTATTAAACAAATTGACAGGGCGGATCCTTGCCTTCAGAACATTAGAATTTTGAGTCTGTGGAAATAATGTCTGAGATAAGTAATACAAATTTTTGTCCTTAATCTAGCAATTCCAATGACTCTGCTGCTGTTTCTACTGGAAATGGGCTGCAATATAATGACTCCTGGGTGAAGAAATAAATGCAACAGGTGCGGAAAAGCATGTTCCTTTTCATATGTTACTATAGTAACACATTTTAAGGTTTCCAAATAACTTTTCTAATATTTTAATTTAATGTTTCTGCTGTTGCCAAAATACCAAAGCTTTACAGGAGATATACCACATTATGCAGGGTTATTCAGAGAAAGGTGAAACTCTGGAGAACGTTTGGAGAAGTGAAAATTCTAGGTCAAAATAGTCGATTTGGAAAGTGAGATAAATGGGGAAATTTTATGGTTTAGCTTTTTTTACCTCACATTTTCACTTCTCCAGTCATTCTCTAGAGTTTCACCTTTCTCTGAATAACCCTGCATGGTTTTTACTCCTTTTTACTGACAGGGTTATTCAAAGAGAATCGAAAAGTCACCGTACGTTTGACTTTTCGTTCTCTTCAATTCGGTGCGATTTGGCGATCCCATTTTGGCGACCCTGCGGTGTATTCAGCAAGCGCCACAGGCAGCGGCGTGGCGTGGGTTGTCAGTGCCCGGGGCAAGGCAAGAATTGTGCGCCCCCCCAACCTGTGGACACTGTAACACACCCTGATTCCCTTCCACCAGTAGAGTATTGACCCCCTTACCCCAAAAGCAAATGTATATTAACAAAATATTGATATAATAAAAAAATGAAACACACATGCCGCCCACAGTACGCCACTGCTACCAGTCACACTGTCCCAGTATACCCTAGAATAGTTCCACTCTCACACTATACCCAGTCACCCTCTCCATGTACCCCCAGTCACTCTCTCTCCCTCCCAGTACCCCCAGTCTCTCTCTCCCAGTACCCCCAGTCACTCTCTCTCAGTACCCCCAGTCACTCTCTCTCCCAGTACCCCCACTTTCTTCCAGTACCCCAGTCACTCTTTCTCTCTCAAAGTACCCCCACTTTCCCCAAACCTCCAGTCACTCTCTCCCAGTATCCCCAGTCATTCTCTCCCTGTACCCCTAGTACCTCCTCTCTGTGTGTTGGTCAAGCTGCCTACCTGCGTGGAGTTGCTGGTGGCCTGGGGGGGGAGCTGTCCAGGGGGCTTAGTGGGGACCGGATTTTACATGTGCTGCAGGGCAGACACCTCCCTCCCTGCTTCCTGTTCAGCGGCTGCAGGGCTGCCAGCGGCGTGGGGCTGGACAGGGCTTCAAGGGGAGCTGACAAACGTGGTAGAGGGTGTTCCGTCGAATAATGCTGCGCTGCTTCACATGACTCATGTCCGCTTTAAGGAGGAGTCAGAAAAGTACCAGAATTTTCTGTCCTGGTCCTCTGTTCCGGACGCTGAGTGCTAAGTCACCACCGGCACCGCAAAACTGGCAGCTACCCGTGCAACGGCCTCTCACGGACACCAGTGCCCATGTGCAGACACATTCCTGATCCGTGCTGGAAAATGTTAGTGGTTCAAACTTCTTTTGAAATTTTGCGCCCCTAAGAAAATTGCACCCGGGGCGACCGTCCCGAGGCCCCCCCCACACTACGTCACTGGCCACAGGGCCATCGTAGTGCAGGGAAAAGCCTCCGCAAACCCAACGAGCACTCACCGCAAAACCCGGCGAACACACACCGAAACCCGCAAAAACATCTGGATTAAACACGCCAGAGAAACCCGAGCAGCCGCCGATCACCGCGCAGAGCAGCCGCTGGAAAAACCCGACACCGCAGACGAATGGAGTTAAAAAAAACCAGTATGCTTGAATGTTTGAAAAGAGAAACGCGGTTTGCAAAGAAACTACTGAGTGAAAATGTCTGAAATTTACATATAAGATCCAATGAATGATAATAAAAAGGGCTGTTACAGAAAAAAGAAAACCGATTTTTAAAAAAACAGAATTTTTTTGCAAAAGAATAAAGAAAAATGCCTAAAAGATCCTAAAAAATCTAACAATAAAGAGACTTTTTACTGCAGAATATTAATCAATAGTTTATTAGATTTTGAATTAAAATGGGAATATTTTTAACATTGAAGAATATGGGATTCGCCTGAATAAACCTGTCGAATAAAACCACCGAACAGCAGGGAAATTCAGCAACTTTTCACTGCAGGTTTTTATTCTCTGAATAGACGAAGCATTGCTTCTCTATGGGGGTTTCACTGCCCTCGAACAGGCACCGTATGGGCAGGCAATTCGCCAGGATTTGGCGAATTGCCTGCTCTCTGAATAGCCGAATGGCCAGGAAAGGTAACCGTACACTGAATTTCACTATTCGGTTAGCTTTCGGCCACAATTCGGATCTCTTTGAATAACCCTGTATATCATGTAGAACAGGGTAGCAAATTGGTCCTTCCCTAGCACCCACCAACATCATTAGTTTAGAAAACCACAAACATCTTGTTGCAAAGGCGTAATTGTTTGTGTTCCCGCACCAGCTGCTGTTTTTTTTTATTTGTTTGTTTCTTACGGGAGCTAAATGGGCGCTAGTCAGACCAGGATTTGACTCAGCCAATCAGGTTTGTCTTATTCTGTTCTTTGTGCGTATCCCATATGAAGTAAGTGGAATTGTGAGGTTCAGTCTGTGCCCTGTATCCAATTTAACAGAAAAACCTGCCAAAATTAATAATTATTCCGGGAACTGCTGTATGATCCCTCACAGATCAATTAACTAATTTTTGTTTATCACCACTATGTGATGAAAGTGAAACAGACAGACTGAAAAGTCTGTCTCAGCCTGGTCCACACATGAGGTAGCATGGGGGGTGATGCGTTTATTGGCTGGCTCCATAACATTTTACACAATAGCCCTTTGGTTTTCTGGACGAGACGGAGGGAGAAGATATATCAATCTGTTCTTGGTGAACAAGCATTTGGTAATTCCTGTTCGCCACATTTTCGGATGAATATTTTGTTAAGCTCCATTCTGTCAGGGGAATTTTTTATTTCCTCTGAGACTAATTGTTGCACCTTTTTAGTCCTGGTTCTTAAAGACCACCAACACGGTTTCCACATTTTATCTTTGTTATGTGTGACTATTTCACTGTCGAATAAAATGTGGTGTAGGACTGAAATAATAACTTTTGACCTATATAGGGACATACTCCGGGGAAATTGGACATTGGAGGCCTGGGCAGCCATTTTGATCTGTAATGAAATAGAAAGGTCATACAACTCCAAGCATTTGTATTAGAACTTTTCCTCACTTCACGTTATGGTACTTTTGAGGGTAAATGTTTATTTATAAAGTATTTAGATGTGGGATCAGTTCCCATGGGGGTGTACCTGTGCAGAAAAGATTCCTTTCGCCATCAGTATCCTGAAGGAGTAGCAATTCTGGCCCAATAATACCAACCAGTCAAAAGCCAGAGCTCATTGTAGGGTGAACAGAGGGCTTTATTTTTGAGTTTACAGTGGTACAACACACAGTGTATGGGCAACTCAACAAAAGTAAAACAAGCCAAGTAAAATAATGAATATCCACCCCAACACACACACACACACACACACACACACACACTATACAAAGGAAGGCACTCCTCTCTCTAGCATGACAGTGATCTGGTTTAAGACATTTCCTGGGGGAGTGTAAGTACAAAGTGACCTTAACATCGGAGAGGGCTGGGGAACAATATGAAATATCAATCCCACATCTCCCAAATGTACCACAAGGTTTACAGGTCTATTCACTAAAGGTGAAACTCAAAAGAATTGGCACGTGTAGTGAAAATTCTAGGTCAAAAAATAGCCAAACCAAAAAATTCTCCTATTTAACTCACTTTCCAAATCGGCTATTTGGTCTAGATAGTTCTCTTCTCCTGCCAATTCTCCTGAGTTTCACCTTTAGTGACTAGACCTGTTAGTCACTACCAGCACAGTATAATATTACATCAAGCCTCCAATATTTCAGTTATTTGAGGCTAAGGTCAGACGAACGCATTTTTCACGTCTACTGTCAAAAAGTGCGTTGATGCGTCAGAACGCATTTTTTCACGTTGAGCCACACTTTATTGCGCATCGTATGACCACTATTGCAGTGGTCATACGATGCGCAATAAAGTGCGGCTCAACGCACGTTCGCACTGCGTTCGTCTGACCCCAGCCTTAGGTGTTATTTGTACCCTTCAATCAAGATATATCACGATGCTGGATTTATTAAATAATCTACATCTGACTACTTTGCTCTGGGCAGAAGAAAATCATATACATATTGCTGGATTTTGGACATCACACATATTTCACATTGTTTATTATTACACAAAGAATTATTCTCCCATTTTGGTCCAGATGAATATACAGAATCAAGATAAATGATAATAATAGAGCCAGGTTATGAAATCATGCATTTAACATGTGCTTATTTAGCTGTTTTGTTCTTAATGTTGGATTTAAAGAAAATGGATTATCAGTTCCAAGACAATTCTCTTGGCAATAGCCGAAGAAAATAAGAATGTTCTAATTCAAAACAGAAAAGTACATTTTCCTTTTTAGGAATCACTGTTTTCGCCATTGTGTGACAATTACTAAATGCTTTGGGGTGTTTCTCGTCAATTACTAATTTCCTCAAAAATATCTGGTTATCATAACTTAATAAGGATATCCCACCTGAAATACATATATTTCTGCCATTATTTCTTACCAGTGTACCCTTCATCATCATTGCTTTGCTTACAATGAAAGGAAGAATCATTCTTGCTCAACTTGATGAATTGTCACATGTTAAAATTTTATTGTTCATAGGAAATTCCTTTTATTAGAACTGGAACATTTTGTCTGAACCTAAAATAAAAAAGTTGATGTAATCAACTAAATAAAACTAATCTAACTGCTGTAGTTAATTTTGTGTGACTAACATATAAAACAACATTTTTAATGTCAGCGTGGGCAACTTTTGCTTCTCAGTATTTTAAGATTTTCAGAGCAGAAAGTTGAAATGTTTCTAATCTATAGACCTTAACCCCTTCACTACCATAGCTGAGTATACTCGATCTTCAAACGTACCTGCTGGTGCCTCTGTATTGAGTACACTTGATTTGTTCTAGTTCTGGAGCATTACAATGGAATTTCTTTTATTGCAAACAAAATTAATGTGCAAATGGCTTTCAGAATTTGCCACAAATTTGAACACCTTGGGCATGACAGTCATAGTGCTAAAACAATATCAACAGCTTGAGTTTGTGTTTTTCTGCTCAGGAAAAACGGATCCCGAGCTGTGTAATAGAGCTGTAGTAACGCTTTTTGGCCAGTTGATGGTGCCATCTGCCTGTCAAATAGTGCATATAGTTTAAAAATGTGCTTTTTTAGGGGGGGCGTGGCTGGCCTTGTGTGGAACCAGAGGTGTTTGTGCTGAGCTCCGTTCATGAAAGCTGTCTGTGGCGATATTTGACCCGCATCTTCGATTGAATTGCCCCCCTTGGGGAGTCCCAGCGTGGCTGGCCATCGGGTGCAGTGCCCTGGAGCCACTTAGGTCCCCCCCTCCAGGGCCCAGCGGAGATTGGGGCCCCATTTCCCGGCAGGAGAGCAAGTCCGGTGGCCATTTTGAGGCCCACTACCTCGCAGAGTTTTGGGCCATTCCTCACCTTCCTTTCCTCCCTCTGTGCGGCTCCGCCTGAGCGACTGGCGGATGCGGGCTTGGAGGATGGAGGGCCCCTGTCCTCTGCATGCGGCTGCTGACCCGGTGGTGGAGCAGGTGGGGGTGCGCGTGGAATGGAGGCATCTGATGCGCGCCCTCGCCAGCGGAGAGGAGGAGGCTGCCCTTGTGGACCCTGGGGACTACCTGGTGCGGAGAGTGGAGGTCGGGGGAGGCCCGTTGATGTGCGGCCTCTGGAGTGGCTCGTCGGCGGTCCGTCAAGTAGGATGGGACCCGGAAAGGAGGGCCCCAATTGTGACCTGGATGTTGAAGGCCCTACCTGAAGATCGTGGTGAGAGTTTCCTTGTTTTGGCAGTGGCTCGTGGTGGTGGAAGAGTGGGGAGGCCGGCCGTGCAGCGGACTTTGGTAAAGGTCCGCAAGATGTCTGCTATTGATTCCCTGGTGCAGTTGGAGACACATCAAGTCTGCTGGATCATACGAGAGGTACCTGGACTTGGCAAGGCGGCACACCCTGCCTTTTTGCTGGATACGGGGTGAGATGTCTCCTGATATGATCCTACTCACTATCCCCCCATTCTGAAACGCTTCGAACTTTGCTGAGATTTTTCTTTTCTTTTTTGTTGCTTGCCCACACGCTGAGACT
Source organism: Leptobrachium leishanense (assembly GCA_009667805.1). Taxonomy (NCBI): domain Eukaryota; kingdom Metazoa; phylum Chordata; class Amphibia; order Anura; family Megophryidae; genus Leptobrachium; species Leptobrachium leishanense. Next base: position 108,572,597 of record CM019067.1, on the reverse strand, counting down.
TTTTATTTCTTTTATTTTTTGATGAGACCCCCCTATTTGGGGATGCTTTTATAGACTCCCAGCTGCCCTCAGAAGATACCTCCGTATTTTTCTGCAGAGTGTTTTGCGCTATCACTACCCCCACCTCTCTTGTATGTTGTTATTCGCTGGGACCCCTCTATGTGGGGATGCTTAGATTATTTTTCTGATGCCTTTTGTTTTATCGCTGAGTTTTCCCATTGCAGTTGCCATTTCTCTTTTATTATTATTATTATTTTGTACTTCATTTGATGACCTGTTATGGCCCTGCGAGGCCATTTTCCGCAGTTGATTTGTCTGACTCTGCAAAAATTCTAAAATAAAGAATTACAAAAAAAAAAAGAGAAAAAAATGTGCTTTTGAGATTTTCAATCACTTTTCTCTGTATGACATCTGCAAAGTTGTTTTCCATTAATTCACGGAGTCCTGGCAGTGGTTTTCTGGAAACAAAATTGGTATTAAAAGAGCTAAAGCACAGCTTAGTTTGGAAAGATCTCCTTTTATATTCTCATGTAACAGTGATATTTGCTGTATGTGTACCATAGAGCGCATTTGTTTTTTTATTTAGTAAATCTATTAAAATAGAATTTTTCCACTTATGAATGGTAAATGTTTACTATAATTGTTTAGGTTTTTTTTAAACCATCCACATACCATATGATATCCAAGAAGTAAATCCCATGGCACTCAGTCTGGGCGACGTCTGTGTGTGTATGTATGTACACACGTACAAAACTGGGGTGACTGCACTCAAAACTTAGCATGTATTTTATAAAAGGGTGCTACTGACGCCAATGAATACAACAATGTACAATGCAGAGGCGTAACTACCAGGGGTGCAGAGGGTGCCACCGCACCTGGGCCCTTGAGTCCAGGGGGGCCCACACTCGCCTGCCTGGGCCTGGCCTGTGTTATATATATATATATAATTATTGTTTACATCTATTTTATACTTATTTGTGAGTTTTACTTTGGAGCTCTGTGATACACTCATACACACCAAATATTACTGTGAGTTTTGTTGCTGTAAACCTCTGTGATTTACACTGATACACACTGCACAGTACTGTGAGTTTTTTTGCTGTGGAGCTCTAGGATACGTTCATACACACCGCACATTACTGTGAGGTTTATTGCTGTGGAGCTCTTGGATACGTTCATACACACCGCACATTACTGTGAGGTTTATTGCTGTGGAGATTTGTGAGATACACATAGTGCACATTACATTAAAATTGGGATGGACTGAGGAGGTCACAGTGAACCTGGAAAAATGGGACAGCGTCTGGAGTCAACATTGTGGACCTGGAGGGGCCAATGCATGTTGACGGGAGGGGGACAAAATATGTTTTTGCCTTGGGTGGGGGGGCCGTCATGGTTCCTGCACCTGGGCCCTGAGGTTTCTAGTTACACCTCTGGTACAATGCACTGTGCTTAACTATTTTTCAAACTCTCTTGTAGCATATTTTAGCAGACTGCACTGTGTGTTGTTTGTGTATATATATATATATATATAATTTTATTTTATTGAAAGCGTATTGAAATGTCGTGCACTTTTCCTAAACATAATACACACAACTTGGGGCTTTATAGCCTTGGGAAAGAGTCTCACAAAACCAATGGAGAATAATTTAGAACATAAGACACATTGTCAACTAAGTGTCTAATACATTTAATGTTACATGGGTAAAATATATGAGAGCTCTATCTTTTTTCCATCTACCATAGTAATGTTATACAGATCTCATGTCAGTGAGTGCAGAATTCCACAGGGTGTTGACTTTTCATAAATATATGCATTCAATCGATTCTGATGATTTAATGGGACAGGTGAACTTCCTCAACTAGGTTTTGCTGATTTTGGATATAGCCTTTGAGGTTTCACAGGTTGTTCACAAATTGTGTCAAGTTTATTACCTTAAAATTACTCATATATTCAAAACTTCCACAAATTCTATGCAGTCATATACATAATGTCATTGAGTACCTTAAGATAGGTAAATGTACTAACACTAGTCTCTCAGAGTCACATGAACTGCAATTCAAATGACTAAAATACTAAAAGAATGGAACAGAAACCTTACATTATCAGGGCTATTCAGAGAGGTGAAACTCTGGAGAACCTTTGGAGAAATGAAAATTCTAGGTCAAAATAACCAAACCAGAAAAATTCTTCCATTTATCTCACATTTAAAATCAGCTATTTTGACCTAGAATTTTCACTTCTCCAAAAGTACTCCAGGGTATCACCTTTCTCTGAATAACCCTGTTTGTCATTGAATATTTCTATAAAGCAAGTTATGCACAATTTATGCAAAGAGTTGTGGAAAATAAATATTCTGAATAATATTACCTCATATCCAAAGACCTTTATTTTTAAAATTTAAGGTTTTAGAGAATTGAACATTAGGAACTGTACATCTGAGAGCAGAGCCAAAAATGCTACTTGTGTGGCTCTGCTTGAAAGAAATTTGGAGTCCCAGATCCATAGATATGCACACCTTAGTATATGTATACATACAATTACACATATACACACGTATGCCCAGAAGAGACGATGGTATAGGCTCCCTCATAAAAATGTATGAAGAAACCTATCAACGGTATGCGGGACAGCATGGCGTGCATGTGCCTGGTGTAATGAGCACTGATAATAATGGTGCTAAAATTACCAATTTAAGCAAATATTCCACTCCTTGTATATTGTAGGTGGTCATGTGCTGTATGTTTATGTATGCAAGGTGAATGTTGTAAAATAATAATAATTAAAAACCTTCGTAAACCGTGAATTTGTGTGTTTGTGTAAAGGGCTACTGTGAATGCAAGTGAGCATTTGTGATTATTAGGCTGGTGTCAGACAAGCGCATTTTGCACGGACTGTGCGTCCGTGCAGTACAGACGCACTTTCTGACTGAAGACACAGTAGTGGCCACACAGTCCGTTTTTTTAACTGACGTTATTTTTGACTGATGTAGCAGGGAAAATAAATTAAATATGAAAAACATTTTGTCCGTCAAAAATGCTGGACGTCAAAAATGCAGTCCGTCTGACTTCGTTCATCACTCACACACAAAGCTATGAGGACGTTGCGGACGCAGCGCACTCTGTGCGTCCCTTCTAGCGGATTTACATTCTTGCCTAACCTGCGTCCGTTTGCCGCATCCGTGGTGCGTCCGCAGTTCGGTACGGACGTACTTCGTGCGTGGGGCTCCATTGGTCATAATTATGTGCTCTAACGGATGTACAAATGTGCGGCAACACGGACGTGATCAGTGCGCTCGTCTAACACGAGCCTTAGACTATATGCATGTGCTTGTTTGTTTGTGTATGTGTGTGTAATTTGCATTGAATGACAGTTTGTGCATGAATACGAGCAATTCTAAACTGTAAATGTGTGGAATTACATGGTGTTATTCCGTGTGTTGAAAAAGGGTGTGAAGAGTAGACATGTGCATTCGTTTTAGTACTAAAACGATTTAGTCCGAATTTTGGGATAATTTAGTTTTCGTAGGACTCAAGAGAAACGAAACTGCTCAGTACAAAAAACGAAAGAAACTAAAATAAAATGCACTACATTTTAGTTTCAGTCCTTTTTGTGATATTACATTGATGAGTGAAGGAGACCAGCAATGAAGAGCGCAACATCCGAAGTTCTGCACCCTCCACATGCCAATGCAGTAGGATGTTCTATACAGAGAGGGGCATTAATTAATGCAGGAGGATGTTCTATACATTATACAGAGAAAGGTATAAATTGAGGAGGATGTTCTATACAGAGAGGGACATTAATTAATTCAGGAGGATGTTCTATATATTATACAGAGAGGGGTATTAATTAATGCAGGTGGATGTTGTATACATTATACAGAGAGGGGTATTAATTAATGCAGGAGGATGTTCTAAACATTATACAGAGAGGAGCGTTTTTTTTTTAGCCCTTTAAATCCAGTGGCTGTGAGCGCTGAGATCGGCTGCTTGTTAAATTATCTCTCAGTGCAATCAGGATTATTCAGAGAGCGTGAAAAGCAGGAGAATGACTGGAGAATGAAAAATTCTAGGTCAGAATAGCCAAACCAGAAAAATTCTCCCTTTCATCTCACTTTCCAAATCGGCTATTTTGACCTAGAATTTCTCATTCTCCAGTCATTCTCCTGCTTTTCACGCTCTCTGAATAACCGTGAATGTATCAGGCTCAGCTGTTACAGTAACTGACTGTAACAGCGCTCAGAGTTTCAGTAAAACAAGGAAATAATATTGTTCTAACCTCTTATATATAAAAATATTATTTACTAGTTTTACTGAAACTCTGAGCGCTGTGATGAGCAGCAGTCAGTTACTGTAACAGCTTTGCCTGACACGGGGCGGTATTACAATGTTGGTGCTAACTTAACCAGAGCTGTTGTAAACTAAAAACCTCCATAAGCTATAATGGCTCTGGGAAGTTTATAACAGCTCTGGTTAAGTTAGCACCAACTATGTAATATGGCCCACATTGTGCTGAGTGAGAGATACTGTAACAAGCAGCGATCTCAGCCCTCTGAGGAGCCACTACAATAGTATTTGTATCCACTGGTTTTCGGATGAATGAAATTAGTTTTCATACTAAAGAACTGAAAACGAATTTCTTTAGTAACTAAATAAATTGCATTTTAGGATTAATCCATTAGTTCAAAACGAAATTTTGTGCTGTGCACATGTCTAGTGAAGAGTAATGTGTTTTATGTTTAAATGTGCAATTGTGAAGGTATCTATCTCTCTAATTCTCCAATCCGGCTGAGTGGAGTAGAGGTAACATCACTGCTCTAAAACTGTGAAGACCCATGCTCGAATCCCAGCAAGAGCACCTCTCCAGTAAGTGTCCTTGGGCAAGACACCTAACAGTACATACTCGCCACCCAGGACATACTTGAAAATGAGAGGAATCTCAATGTATCCTTCCTGGTAAAAATCCTTTCTCAATGCTTCGCCATCACCCGGATATACATTACTATGCAAATGCTTTAGTAAGTGTGAAGAATGGTTGGTGAAATAGAAACGATAACACTTTGCATTTTGTTTATTGATAAGAATAAAGTGTGTGGAGAAAAAAAATCTAAACCAAATCAATATTTGGGGGAATGCTCTTTGCCTTTGAAACGGCACCAGTTTCTCTATGCACACAGCTCTTTAAGTTAGGTTCTTTTAGCTTCATGAAGAACTAACCATAGTTCTGTGGATTTAGGGAGCCACATTTGTTTAAAAAAACGCTTTTACACTATTTACACAATTCAACAAAAAAGATGCTTGATATTGTCTCCAAACATACTGTATATCCGAAGCTTTTCTCAAAAAGAAACAGAACGTCTAGATTCATGTATCTCTCGATGTTTTGGGGGAAAAACAGGGCCTCTTATGTACTTACGTTTCACTACTCACATTCTATGCAAGCAATCAAGCATCACCCAAGCATATGCAGCCCAAAATCTCCATATTGCTTTCCTGTTTTTCATGCACACCAGGATAACACCACACATTGTGTTCTTATCTTTTCCTTTTTCTCTGTCATAGAATCCAGACCAAGGAAGGGAGGGATATAACACAGGTAAACGTTCAAATGAAGACGATATAGTATATAGGTTGCATCAAAAATCTATTTTTTTGTTTTTTAAATGTATTGCTTTTTGTTTTATATGAAGCTCAAATATCACAAATTTGTAAGCGTTTTCTTTAGTTATCTTGCATGCAAAACAAGTGATATTTTCAGAGAGCTGGTCTGCTTGAACTAGTCAAGCTCACCACAGGGTATTGGTGACAAAGATTTTAAAACAGTAGAAACTTTATTAAGGCATAAAGCCAGAAGAATAAACAGTGCATACGACATGCATACAACTTAATCACTTGGACAAACACATAATGAATATGCTAAAAAGTGTCTACTTAGTTAGGCATCTTTATATATGTAATATGCCTAGGAACTCTAAATTCTCGTTTCACTCAATTAATATTGTAAGATGTATAGAAGAGATGGAGTTCAAATGGCAAAAGGAAGCCTAAACAGACACATAAGATAAAAATGGGAAGAGAAACCCTTAGAGTAGTTCTATACATGCATAGTATGTATATGTATGTAGCCCCCAGCAGGTTCTACAAAGTTAAAGAGGATATATATATGTGTACATAAATATGTGTATGTGTTATAGCCCACCAAATAACCTTATGATATATTCGCGAATTGCTGTTCAATACAGAATATATACTGGCTGTAAGAGGGTACTACAAAATATGTTGTCTCAATTTTGATATCAAAGTTTTATCAAAATTATAATCACATACCGAATCCACTCAAGATTAGAAAGAGCTTTATAATGGAGATTGATTACCCACACTCGGAGATATATATATATGTGTGCGATGGCATATATAATTTTCAGAAGGTTTGAATTGCTAGATAGATATTTGCAATATAATACCACCGCCAATGTTCATATAAAACAGGTGTTCATAAGTATTTGGACGTACATCGTCCACATAGAGACTTAGTGCCAATTGCAGCGCCAGTTGTAATTACAAAATTGTTTACTGATTATAGGAAATTTGGGAGTGAGGATTTGAATGCCCACCATACAAGATATATATATAGATATGTATGTACATCAACAAATGCAGTCCTGCAGAGTTTGTATATCGTTGAATACCCTTATAGAACAATGCCAAAGCAGTAGTATATCACTGCAGGTAAGTGTCAGTTTAAGTGCTGCAAGCAGACAAATCACGGAAACATACTGTATAAAAGAGATTTGAAAATAGGGGTTAAACAACCCACGAAGGAGGTGCACCGGTACACCGCCACAGATAAATCCCAATTGTAATGCTGCAAGCACAAAATCACAAAAACATACTGCGTAAGGGAGATTTGGGGGTAAGGGTTTGAACGGCCCACACGAAAAATGCACCCGATGCGCGTTTCGCCTTGCACAGGCTCGTCAGGAGTGCTATTTTCAAATCTCTTTTATACAGTATGTTTCCGTGATTTGTCTGCTTGCAGCACTTAAACTGACACTTACCTGCAGTGATATACTACTGCTTTGGCATTGTTCTATAAGGGTATTCAACTATATACAAACTCTGCAGGACTGCATTTGTTGATGTACATACATATATATATATATCTTGTATGGTGGGCATTCAAATCCTCACCCCCAAATTTCCTATAATCAGTAAACAATTTTGTAATTACAACTGGCGCTGCAATTGGCACTAAGTCTCTATGTGGACGATGTACGTCCAAATACTTATGAACACCTGTTTTATATGAACATTGGCGGTGGTATTATATTGCAAATATCTATCTAGCAATTCAAACCTTCTGAAAATTATATATGCCATCGCACACATATATATATATCTCCGAGTGTGTGTAATCAATCTCCATTATAAAGCTCTTTCTAATCTTGAGTGGATTTGGTATGTAAAACTTTGATATCAAAATTGAGACAACATATTTTGTAGTACCCTCTTACAGACAGTATATATTCTGTATTGAACAGCAATTCGCGAATATATCATAAGGTTATTTGGTGGGCTATAACACATACACATATTTATGTACACATATATATATCCTATTTAACTTTGTAGAACCTGCTGGGGGCTACATACATATACATACTATGCATGTATAGAACTACTCTAAGGGTTTCTCTTCCCATTTTTCTTTTATGTGTCTGTTTAGGCTTCCTTTTGCCATTTGAACTCCATCTCTTCTATACATCTTACAATATTAATTGAGTGAAACGAGAATTTAGAGTTCCTAGGCATATTACATATATAAAGATGCCTAACTAAGTAGACACTTTTTAGCATATTCATTATGTGTTTGTCCAAGTGATTAAGTTGTATGCATGTCGTATGCACGGTTTATTCTTCTGGCTTTATGCCTTAATAAAGTTTCTACTGTTTTAAAATCTTTGTCACCAATACCCTGTGGTAAGCTTGACTAGTTCAAGGCAGCAGACCAGCTCTCTGTCTATATATTCCAGGTTTCAGTACCTATGTGTATTGTGTGAACAATCAGTCTTCTCAATTTCCTAATTCCATTTTATATTTTGAAGATGTGGTGTTACCACTATTTGTCTTAGTGGATTTTTTTGTACAAGTGATATTTTGCAGCTTTGTTTTCTCATAGCTCTGGCGTTATTACACAGATAATATTGAGTTCATTGAGTTATTCAGTTGCTTACTACTGTCTCTTCATTTAATCCTAGTCAGACGCGATGATTTTGACATCAGGTCTCTGCGGGAGAACATACAATCACTTCCAGACCTCCTTGTTCTTCTTTCAGGTGAAAATAGTTTTTGGTGGCATTGGGTGTATGTTGGGGTTGCTACAATAAATGGGACCAATCAGATGCATATTCATAATGCGATATCTGAAATCATTGCGTCACGATAAAGAAATACACGCCGGTACTTCTCTGCATTGAGACCATGGATTCTGACCAAATTGCCAACTCCATTTGCAGAAATGCAGCCCCTAACTTCCAAGGAACCTCCACTATCCTTCACTGCTTCATGCAGATACTCATTCTTGTTCTGCTCCTAAGACTTTCAGCAAACCGTCTTCTGCACCGGCCAAATAGTTCACATTTGGCTCATCTGTCCAATGCATCTGCTAACATTTTTCTGCAACCCAGTTCAAGAGTTTTCATGCATAGTTGATGTGCTTGGCCTTGGTTCCATGTCAGAGATATGGCTATATGGCCATATTTCTTCTATGATGACCACTTTTTTTGGAGAAAAGATTTTACCAGGAAGGATACATTGAGATTTCTCTCGTTTTCAAGTATGTCCTGGGTGGCAAGTATGTACCGTTAGGTGTCTTGCCAAAGACACTTACTGGAGAGGTTGGTCGCTGGGATCGAACCCATGACTCCACAGGCTCTCTCCATGCAGACCAGTGATGTTACCTCTACTCCACCCAGCCAGTACTTCTGATCAGACATCTTTGGACCGTATTTGGGTGTACCAGGATCCCATCAAAGGTGAGTTTTTGGCACTGTTGGACATCTTCTGATTGCAAAGTAAGCAAGATGTGTCTTTCACATGCTTCACTAAGCTTCCGTGGCCAACATCTGTGTATACAGTCATTAACTTTCCTAATTTTTTTGTGATTCTTCAGAAGTGGTTTGTTGTCAAATCTGGAAACGCCTATATGCCTTGAAAACTTTGCTTGGGTGAAACCTTGCTGCTGATGCATTACTTTGCATTTTGTTGCTATGCCCAACCTTGACATGTGTTCAAGTTTTCTTATTAAACGATTTTCAGTAACCTCATCTTATTAACAATGTTTGGCTGTCCCTCACAGTTTTATTTCTCCATGCAACGGTTTTGATATTATTTAATTATTGTATTTCAACTTGAATAATAAATCATTGCCATTCTTTGATTGTTTAATCGTCCACTTGACTATATGCCTAAAAAATCCCTGAGTCTCTGAAGAGTTGATGCTCTTTTGAAGGCAAGGGTGGCCAATATTGATATAGTTTATATTTTTCTTCTGTTTACACTTTGCATTTTGACGGTCCATTTCCTCCACTGCGTATTCCTCTCCATCTCATTACACACTTGTTTCTCACGATCTCCATCTTTTAAACCATGAATGTATGTTTTTCTTTTGCACAGCTTTAAGCCGACGTTTGCTACCCTACAGCCTTTTCATCTTGCCTTTGCCTCTTGACATCTAAGACTCATGCTCTGACCCTGCTCCACATTATTGACCACACATTTTAAACCACTCGCCAATTTTCCCTCCATTGAATCTCACTATCATTTTTAGCCACTCTTGTTCCTCTCAATCTCTTTCACCATACCCCCAATATTTCATGATTCAATAAAGCTTTTGTTAAATACATTAGTATGTAAATACTAGAAGTTTATTTAGAGTTTCACTTGTGGCAAAAGATTTGTAAATATTTAATTTTCTTTGAATTAACTTCAAAGATTGTTTTGTTTTCGGTTGTCGAAGGTCATATCACTCAACCAGCAGCCACGTTGCCTGTAATAGTTTGATCTTACCTATTATTTTCTCTCACTCGCAGCCTTTCACTCATTACAGCTCCCTCATAACCCTTGTCTAGAAGATCTTACATCAGTTATTGTTGCCTGAGGCTTTAATACTTCATAGAAATTCAAAGGGAACTCAATATCACCAAAAATACAAACAAGCCATGCTAACAGAGCACAAAGACAATGAACAGGAGGTGTATTTAATTATAAAATGGATAACCCTGATACAGATGGATGTTCACAAAAACAATGTATCAGTATACAAAGTCATTCCCCAGATCCCGAAATAACAATTTTAGTATGTTTTCTGTGAGGCCCCCATATGTCAGGACAACTGTTTATAGAAAATAAAATGTTACTTAAACATTAAAATTTTAAAGCTACCACATTAACCTCCCTGGCGGTATTCCTGAGTGTGACTCGGGGTTAAATTTCGCTACCGCGATCGGTAACCCCGAGCCACACTCGGACTGTATACTCACCGCATCCTTCATTCCCTCGTCGTCTCCGCAGTGTGATCGCGGCAGCTGGCGACTTTGCTTCCTGGTTCCGCTCCCTGCGAGCCACGCGATGCAGGGGGGCGGGACCAGGTGGCAAATTCAAACTGTAAAAAAAAAATATTACAGTAAAAAAAAAATTACAATAAACTTTGTGCAGTGGGTGCTGAGATTCCTTTCCAGATGTGGACTGCCAATGAAATACAGGACACGGGGGTACCAAAAAAATTTGAGTATTTATTCAAAGCAGCTTTACAGAAATAAAAGGCAAATAAAAATCATTTCTATAATGTAATAAGGCTTTGCAATACAAGTTTTGCTGGTGCAAACAGTTGGATCTGGGCAAGCACCAGCGAAACCTGTATTGCAAAGCCTTATTACATGATAGAAATGATTTTTATTTGCCTTTTATTTCTGTAAAGCTGCTTTGAATAAATACTCTAATTTTTTTGGTACCCCCGTGTCCTGCATATTTCATTGGCAAAGGAGTCCACATCTGTCCAGGAATCCCAGCACCCAGAGGAAAGAGGCATGTTTTTGGTTTGATTATATTATTGAATATTATTTATTTTCATTATTTTGGATAATTATTTTTGGGATAATAAATTATTTCGTGTTTCAAACCTTCTCTGACTCCGTGTGTTTACTAGACTCTTGCTTGCATGGATTTCAGTGAGTTATTCCTACAGAATACAGGCTTACTATATAAAACAGCACATTTCCTTTCCAAAAAATTATAAACGTTTTTAGACACAAAATTTTGAAAAAATTAGACCGCCAGGGAGGTTATAGAAAAAAAAATATTATTTTTTTATGACACACAGGAAATACTCATAAAACTATACACCAGTGTTTCCCAAACCTGTCCTCAGAACCCGCTGACATGTCAGGTTTGCCAGATAGCTGAAACACAGTACAGATGATATAATTTGCTTCTCAGTGATTGCAGGATTCAGTCTGCATTTCCACAAGGGGATCTGCAAAATCTGGCCTGGTTTAGGGTCCCGAGGACAGATTTGGGAAACACTGCTACACCAATCAAATTTTAAAATGTTAAATAAATGGTAAAAAAGTACAAATCTATGCCATATTTAAAAGGAAAAATATGGAAATTAGAAACCGTGATTTTATTTATTTTCTTTTGCCATTTATTTATTTGCAAAGTATTTTACCAGGAAGGATACATTGCAAATTAATTTAAATGTATGTTTACATCAAAATATTAATATTAAATCTAACCATATCTATATTAGATTAATTTATGATAATGCTTCTGATTTGGTGTGCCATACAACATTTTTATAATGCTAAAATGAAAAGATAATAGTGAAAAAAAGAAAACAGAAATGTTTCTGTCAAAAAGTCATCATTGAATTTCACACAGTGCCATAGATTTTTACATTTCTTCACAAATACATTTGGATAGCTCCAGGGCAGTGTGACAAATCAGATTGGCTGGTATATGTCAACCATTCCCTGGCTTAAATGAAAAATAAAGTGAATTTTATCCCTTAAACACTAAACAAGAGGAGAATGTGATTATTTTGAATAAATTATTTGTTTTAAAATGTCCAGTAAAGCCACAAACTATTGCAATGTAAAGAATGTTAATTAAATTATATTTCATTATTGCATATAAATTGTCATTCATGTTCTATTGTATACGATAACCAGACTGTTACTAATTTTTCAGTCAATATTTTGCCTGCTAAGCACTGCTGAATGTGCTGTAATTTAATTTACCAACAATTTGACAATTATAATAATTTATTTAACCCTTTGACCATGGTGGGAGAGACAGCCACATTATTTAGAATACATTTTGCTTTCACATGTGTCAGGCTGTACTTCATAAAAGTTTGTTTATAACAGGGGCAATAGTGTAAACAACACTCTTTGTTAAATTTAGACCAGCTGGTGAGTGTCATTCCTTCCCCTCCTTGGTTTCCATGAGTTCAGTGCCGAGCAGACAAAGCTTTCACATTCTCACAGAATTGTATAAGGAGAGAAAAATGTAAAGAGACGTGTACTATCAAACTAGAGAATATTAATTCTCAAACTATTTATTATTCAGACATCATATCGGATGGAGGAGATTTGCCTTAGAGCAAGTTTTTAACCTTGTCTTTTAAAGTGTATGGTTCAAAAACCATCAGGTGTTCCACAGACTTCCTGGTGCCTCTATTCACATTGTATCTTATGTGGGACTTTGTCTCTAAGTCGTGATGCCACCAACATTGAGAAAATTTCAAAAATCATCTAAAGAGACATCAGTGTCATTCGTAGCATACTGTCATTAGAACTCTTTGACAAGTTTGAAATATTTTCCATTAAACAAAAAAATGTATTTCATGTTACATTTATTCCCAAAACTGATGAGGAATCTGTCACTCATGTATTTGACATTAGCTTACAATGATTTGATATCTGATCACTATAGATACAGACTGTAAATGTCACAGTAATCACAAAGTAGCTGCTGTGCCTGAATTCCAAAGAGGAGAAAGGGAAGAGGTCCGTATCCTATAACTGACCTAAGCCAACTGGTGAAGACGCACATAGAATCACGTAACCCGTATGCACTTTTGCAAAGACTGAAAATAGATCTAGTAATTGATGCAAGAAACAAATTAATGTTTTTTTCATTGACAAACCAAGAGCTGATAGAGCTTTAGTGTAAAATATGGAATAAAAATGTCATGAATGAATTGTATAACATTTTGTTGCTTCTTGGGAAATATCTTCAACTTTTAATGTAGTGTAAATTCTGGTTTCCAATCAAAAATAGATGAATAGAATTATGGTAATTTAAGATGGTCACATATCCTGCTAAGGGTATTTGTAGCGATCATAAAGAGATTATCCCCCCCCTCCTGTTTCTGTCCACTCACCCATCTAGATTGTAAATTCCCACGGGAATAGGGCCCTCACGTCCTCCTGTATCTGCTGGCAGCAATACTGACCTTCTCCTGTATGTATTGTAGAATTGTCCTGTCTTTACCCATTGCACCTTGTACAGCGTTGCGGAATGTGTTGGCGCTTAATAAATAATAATAATAATTAGCAGCGCAATTTCCAAAAAAAAAAATATCAGGGTTATTCAGAGAGCGTGAAAAGCTGGCGAATGACTGGAGAATGAAAAATTCTAGGTCAAAATAGCCAAACCAGAAAAATTCTCCCTTTCATCTCACTTTCCAAATCGGCTATTTTGACCTAGAATTTTTTATTCTCCAATCATTCTCCAGTCATTCTCCTGCTTTTCACGCTCTCTGAATAACCTTGTATATCTGTATGTGACATAATGTCTGTATATGGAAATTACAGTAACACAATGTATCTGCAATGTGCAGGGATTTACAGCAATTGTAAACCCCTGAGTCTTATTCCTGCACAGTAGTGACTGGCCTCAAAGCTCTCCCTGTATTCTGCTCTCTTCTTGGTTGTTGTAATGCAAGTATGCAAAGTAAAGTTTGTTGAGCGTTTTGTTACATTAAGGGTGGGGGCAGCTCTGTGTAGCTTCTTTATAGTAATACAGGATGATGGGGTGAGATCTCTGGAATATTGTTTCTCCACCAAGGAGAATCTTGCATTAAAAAGTTATGCACAATTTATATGCCAGTTTTCATTTTGAAAGTATTTCAATACAAAATCTTGAATACACATTTTTAGTAGTCAAAGGATTAAAACATTTTACATAATTAACCCTGACCTCTTATGTCTCTAAAAAAAAAACGGTTAGATGACTGAATTATTATGTAATGGGCTTGTAAACTATTCTCAAAATATTATGCACTATAAAATCCCTCTACTTAGATGGTATTGCAGGAAATTACCTTATCTGAAAACAGCAGTAACCTAATTTGGGGAACAAGCAAATGTGAATTAAATCAATTCCACAAGTTAACATTTTTTCCAGGTCCAAACTAATCCACCAAAATGAGAACATTACAATTGTTTAGGGACATTTTGAAGAGCTGCAGTCATCAGCTGGGCCATAACTAAATAAGGAAGCACAGACATAAATTCATATATACAGATTTATGTTTTGTATATAGGTTCTAATCTGTTTTTCTAATTCAAGGAAGTTGTAAAAGGAGAGATTGCTGAACCAGAGCTGTGTCCACTTCTAATGAATGAGAGGAATTGGCAAGCATAGTACAAAGCAAAATCAAAGTAAATTATAATCTAATGAGAGAAAGGGGGGTATGAGGATCCTGAGGACGAGCAACAGCACTAGTGGCCTGCTCTACGGTGGGTGCCCGCTCAGGTCTCACAAGGTTTTAGCTTGCTTGTGCCATAACAGGGATGAATGCTCCATATGCAAATTAGTCTGCTCTCACCCAATGATGGTGGCCAACACTGACTGCCAATGACGTCATCCCTGCACGAGAGGTGCAGCAACCCCTGACGATCGTTTCGGCCTTGTTAGGCCGCATCAGGCCACTAGTGCTGTTGCTCGTCCTCAGGATCCTCACACCCCCCTTTTCTCTCACTATAAGTTTACAGGGTCATCCAGACGTGGACCCCTTGCTTGATGTGCCTAGAGGGGTGTCAGCTATACCCTCCTGACAAGGCCTAAAGAAATGAAATGATCGTCGGGGGTTGCTGCACCTCTCGTGCAGGGATAACGTCCTTGGCAGTCAGTACTGGCCACCCTCATTGGATGAGAGCAGACTGATTTGCATATGGAGCATGTCATGGAGCTGACATAGCGCTCCGCTCTTCAAACCCCAAGAGACTTTATGTTCATTTATATCGGGTGTTTTTAAATATATTTTACATCGTTTGGTTTTAGTTTAAATTAGTTTAGTGTAAAATGGCGTAGCTTTAGTTTTAAATATACTTATATTCCTGTAGGTAAATGTGTTTTTGTATAGCCAGTAAACAAGCTTTACTGCTGTGTAATTTATGCAACAGGGCTTTTCCCCTTATCTGGCTGCATGTTTGATTCAAGAAGTCTGTGATAGTATTTGTCTTTAATCTGATGTGTTAGAACAATAGATTATGTAAATGTTGTGTGAGCTAAAGGCTAAAGAATGTTTATTGTAAATATCTGACATAATGTAATTAGCATTTTAGTAAAACGATGTGTGTCATTTATGCAAATTATGGCTGTTGGATCTCAGCATAAATGTGGCAGTTTTGTTCATTAAAAGCTCAGAACTCAGACAGAGAGAGAATCCTGTTGGAACATACAGCCGCGTCTGGTGTCTCCTTCAGCTACGCTACACTACACACTCAACCTCAGAAGGCACAGAGCAGCCTTCTGGAAATTCCTAACGGCTCCAGGGCAGAGAAACAGAAGCAGGCAGGTCAAGCTGCTCGAGGTGCTGAGGACAGCGCTCCCAGTAGCCGGGCTGACTGCAACGAAGGGGTGTCTGGAGAGTCAGGACAGGCGGAAGAGAATGGTTCTGTCACATTGGTGGCAAGTGGTGTGGATAGAGGCTCTCCAACACTAAGACACCCGGAGATGACAAACTACGCAGCCTGCAAGCAGGACACCCTGAAGGACCTGCTGGAGAGCCGTGGATGGAACGGATACTAAAGTAAGGGTCAAAGGCACAAGTGTGGCGCAACCAGGAGCGAGATGGAAATGCTCAAGGAGGTAAAAAGACGCCATAAGCAATATGGTCCAAACCCTAGCATGGACCTGTTCCAGAGCGTTTGGAATGAGGTCTGTTTATTGCAGAAAGGGGAAGCTGTGCGGGACCAGGAAGATTTTAACCCTCTGCATGGGGAATACAATAAATACAAGGTCCCAGGCTGGATTGAGCCAGGGGACATTCGTAGCCAGGAGGAGAACTGGCTGGCAACTACACCACACACCCGGGATGCCTACAGATTTGGATTGGCAGAGACCAGGGATTTTGGAAGCATTGGCTTCTGCCAACGCCAATTCACAAACAAAATATGCCTCCGCAGCAACCGTGATCATCAACCCACCCTCAAGTAAGGCTAAAAAGAAGCGGAGGGGTGGACGGGTGAAAGAAATGGAGGTGGTGTTGGATCCAGCATCCAAATTTTGTGACCCACTTCAAAGGGAGGTAGAGACCTTGAAAGGGCAACTAGAAGCTGCCACCCAGAGCGAGAAAGAGACTGGCCTGCAATTGCACCGGCTACAGGATGAGCTGCAAGATGGCCAGAGAGAGCTGGACGAGGTGAGACTATCCAGAGATGCTGCGGAGGTGAATGTACAGCACTTGGAGATGGAAATCACTGGCTTACAGGACTTACTTACAGCTGCTGAGCGAGCCAAGGATAATGCTGCTCAGGAGCGAGAAGAGACCATGTCCATTGGCGTTTTAATAGTCCAGGCAGCCATGGGGGAAAAGTGTCTCCTGGAATCCCAGATCATGGAGCTGACAGAGAAGCTGAAAGACGAGCAGAGTAATGCTGAGCGAGTAGGTGAGAATCTCAAAAAGGCCAGACTGCTGAATGAGCAACTGAGAGCAGACGGAGAGGCAGAGTGAACAAAGGCTCAGCTACTCGAGAAGTCATGTCAACAGCTGGAGGGTCAGTGCCAAGAACTAAAGGCTGAACTCCAGGCTTCTATCACTGCCTGGGAAGGAAAATGTCAAGCGCTTCAGGAGCAGCTTGATGCCGAGACTGAGCAATGCCATAGTATAGGTGAGCAATTGCTACACTCTGAAAGCAGGCTGTACACGGCGCAGCAACAGCTGGAAAATGAGGCTCCAGACAGTACTACACCATCGGGTACAGGCCAAGCTGCAAGCTTCAGTTATTGAACTGAAAGCAAAGACTTTACAGCTGAACGCCAAGATTAAACAACAGCAGGCTGTCAGGGAAGAGGCTGTGCTCCTTCCCACTGCGCAAGGGAGATGCAGTACAGGTGGCCGGATCCCCAGCTTGAGGGGACAGCGATTGTGGAGCCTGTGGACTTAAATTTGTTCAACGAGAAACCTGAGGCGCTCACAGTGGATTTGGCAGAAATTCTAAGGCTGGACTCAGTGCTGGCATCGGAGTGTGCCTTGTCCCTGACAAACCTGAAGACCCCTATGGACCAAGGTGGTGCCAGAGAGGGGACCTCTTCTCACCTTCACAAGAGACCAGGAGAAACGGTGAGTGACCATCCTGAGAGGCTACCAAATTCCTGGTCCCAGGACGAATTGCATCCATTTGGGATTGTGGGGTGGGACCCTTTTGAATGTTTGGGAGGGGGACATCAGCAGAAGAAGAGACTGGGGACTGTAAATGCTGACTGGGTTCTGGTCCTGGGGCCTCAGAAATATGCTGGAGAAAAAGACATGTGGGAAGGAGGCCCAGTGTGCCCACTACTGAACAATTTTTCTCTTTTGACTGTGATGGCCTGTTGCGTGGCGCACTGGACAAGAGGGGTGTCTTGCCTCTTGCCCCGGGACTATGGATCCAAAACCCTGCAGCGACCGTCAGACCCCGCTGACTTTGCTTATGTGCCCGCAACCTGGAACTTTGAAGATGGCGCAGAAAAGGGACAAAGTGAGAAGTCTCGTCAGTGGCAAGTGATCCGTTTGGGATCTAAGCTTGCCCTGCCATTCTGGAAGGGGGGACATATGTCATGGAGCTGACATAGCGCTCTGCGCTTCAAACCCCAAGAGACTTTATGTTCATTTATATTGTGTGTTTTTAAATATATTTTACATCGTTTGGTTTTAGTTTAAATTAGTTTAGTGTAAAATCTCGTAGCTTTAGTTTTAAATATACTTATATTCCTGTAGGTAAATGTGTTTTTGTATAGCCAGTAAACAAGCTTTACTGCTGTGTAATTTATGCAACAGGGCTTTTCCCCTTATCTGGCTGCATGTTTGATTCAAGAAGTCTGTGATAGTGTTTGTCTTTAATCTGATGTGTTAGAACAATAGATTATGTAAAGGCTAAAGAATGTTTATTGTAAATATATAACTGACATAATGTAATTAGCATTTTAGTAAGACGATGTGTGTCATTTATGCAAATTATGGCTGTTGGATCTCAGCATAAATGGTGGCGGTTTTGTTCATTAAAAGCTCAGAGCTCAGACAGAGAGAGAATCCTGTTGGAACATACAGCCGCGTCTGGTGTCTCCTTCAGCTACGCAGAGAAGGCACAGACCGGCCTTCTGGAAATTCTTAACGGCTCCAGGGCAGAGAAACAGAAGCAGGCGGGTCAAGCTGCTCGAGGCGCTGAGGACAGCGCTCCCAGTAGCCAGGCTGACCGCAACGAAGGGGTGTCTGGAGAGTCAGGACAGGCGGAAGAGAACGGTTCCATCACAGAGCATTCATCCCTGTAATGGCACAAGCAAGCTATAACCTTGTGAGACCTGAGTGGGCACCCACCGTAGAGCAGTCCACTAGTGCTGTTGCTCGTCCTCAGGATCCTCACACCCCCTTTCTCTCACTAAATTATAATCTAACCTTATAACAAAGACTAAAGGGGTATCAAGTACACCTTCCTAACTAGGCCTGAAGTAGGCTGCACTTATCTTTAGGCTTTCAGATGTGTCTGGCATTAATAGTCAGCAAAACAAGGATGTTTGAGATTGCTGAGACCAGGCAACAGCATAGGTCATCTGCCCTAAAGGGAATCTCCAGGTCTCATTCGGTTTTAGCTTGATGGTGCCATTACAGAGGAGGATGAACCATATGAAAATCAGACTGATATCACCCAGAAAGACCAGCCAGAAATTCCAAGGCAACCTCCTCTGCACTAGAGGGACCGCAACCCTTGACCATCGTTTTGTCCTTGTTACTGGTAATAACAGTCTCATTTGCGCATGGTTCAGTCTCCTCTGTAATGTCACCATTGAGCTAAAACTTTGTGAGACTTGAGTGGGAACCCACTTAGGGCAGGCCGCTAGTGCTGTTCCCCATTCTCAGGATCCTCACCATCCTTTTGCCATTGCTCATTCTCAGAGCCTTCACATACTTTTGTGCCTAGCATTAAGCCTCTTAACTGCTGCTTTGGTTAGGTTCAAGATAAAATATTCATGGTATGTATTGGTTATAAGGGGTTGTACTACTTTGATGTCCATTCTAAGGATAAACCAAAGGAGGAGAGCTTGTAATTAGCCTTTATAATTATACACTGGTCAGTGAGATCTCCCCATACAGCCTCACAACAATCATTAAAATAAACACAAATGACCAAATGTGAACAAGGTGAATGAGATGAGTAGTAACCAACACTGACACATAAGGATTAAACAATACCATACACTTGACTGGAACAATGTAGGGCGCTATAGAAGAGACGTATAAAAAAAATGTACATAGCATACAACTGTTCAATACACCAATCATAAAATCAGATAGTAAGAATTGCCAACTCACAAAAGAGTTGGCACATCATAACAAATTAATGTGCAAACAAGTATATTAAATAGGAAAGAATCCAGCCACGTCCATATCCCAATGGGATGAAATCTCAAAAGAGGTGCCTCTATGGAGCTGGTATGAACGGGAGAACCAGAGCCCTCCGAGCAGGAAGTGTCATGCCCCAGCCCTTGGAGCCTGCTGTAGCCAGTCTGGGATACTGTCTACTCCCTGTCTGCGTCCACTCAAGGGTTAATTCCTGTTCTAGATACCTGTGTGCTTTGCATAAAACCAGGTCACGCCCTTTCCTCCACGCTCTGACATTGTTCTTACTGTTGTGCTATTGAGAGGGTCCCCCTTCAGAGTTCCTGTATTGCCGTTGGTCCTGTTCTACATCTCCTGGGTATCCAGTTCTGCAAATAATCACTGCTGTGGCTCCAGGTACCATATCTGCTACTAGAGACTGTGCTTATTCCACCTTCGCTGTGCACTACATCCTGCAGTACCTGGAGAGATTGTTGCACCACGGTGATCCTTGACATTCACCATAACCACTGTTACCAGAGATTGAGTATTATTTTGCCATACCTGTTTATTCTCTGTGCACTCTTGCCGCAGTATCTGGATTATATATTCCGAGATCTCCATTGTGCTTACTGGTTTCTTACCTGCTGTTACCACTCTGTGTGTTCATCAATATACACTTATACCAGCATTTGTATCCAGTGCCTTTGTTAACCTGTTCAACCCCAGCGTCTGGGATATATACTGAACTTTGGGTCCACAACGGCTCACGCCTGGTGCCACCCTGACAGGAAGGATCTGTCCAACCTCCAGGCGGAAGACACAAGTAAGAATAAATCGAAATCACTCGACGCGTTTCACCTTTGGAATTAAGACTTCCTCCAGAGCTGCTGCTCACATACTAGCTTTTGCAATTTGCAGTGCTAGTATTTTTTATTTTTTTTTGCTTTAGGACTTTTTAACCCTATTCCATTGCCCCCCCCAGCTGATAAACATATACAACAATTGTAAGAAAGTCAATTTAAGTAAATTTATTTATTTGCAAAGTATTTTACCAGGAAGGATACATTGAGATTTCTCTCATTTTCAAGTATGTCCTGGGTTCAAGAACATTGACATTTTTACAGTTGTTACAGAAATACAAAGTAATATTAAGGCAAAACAGATTGTTATAAAGAGTTGATCGAGAGGGTATTTTGGATTTTAGGTTGGGTTAGGGTTTGCATGCTTTTAAAGATGTATGAACTGTGACTCCTATCGCCCTTAGCCAATGTTATCCTCTTCAGACATAGACTAAAATCTGTTAAGTATTTGCAGCATTTGTGAAACAGAATAGTCAATGTAGCAAACCGCATTCACAGTCAATATTTCAAATATTCAAAAAAAGGTTCACTTATTTCAGTACAAATGCTTAAGTGTTAATTACTCTTTCTGAATGAAGTTGTTGAGAAAGCAATGTGACTTGAAAGTATTTATAACGTCTTTATTCCAAATTCAAGGTCAAAGCTTGATTTATGTGTTTTTGAGAGCTTGCCCGTCAAACGGATAGAATGACTAATTATTAGTTAACTTGAAAAGCCCGTTGAAAGGCATGGGAGGCTACAGTTGTACGTATGATATGTCCCAAAATCCCAAACTGTGTATTTCTTTTTATCACGTCCTGATAATACAGTCTTTCAAAGATATTGCAGTAGAGATCTGGAGAGGAGTATGAACTCAAACACTGTTATATTCAGCTGCTGGCAAAGAGGCTTTCATGGGATAACACTAGACTTCTCAGTTTGTTAATGTGATTGCGTGACATTTTAAAAAAGCGATGGGCAAGGCATTGTTTGCTTTCAAGTTTTATAAAGTGGAGCAAAGAGAAAGAAAATAACTGGCATGTCCAGTGAACATTGAGGTCAGAGATAGAAAGATACGACTGCAATCGGAAGCATAGCTGCAATCATACAATTACACGCAACTATTTTGCTGGCAAAGAGTTCACGGTTGGCATAGTTCCAGAATTAAATCATCATTCCAAACACCATGGCTATACCGCCTTATTATTGTACTTATGATTATTGCAGTCTATGGTTTATCTAATTTGGCAGCACTTCAAGAGATGAAAAAAAGTCACAACACTCTAATATTTCATTGGAACGTCTTTTGCTTTCATTACAGCATGCACTAGCCGTGGCATCGTTTCGATAAACGTATGCAATGTCACAACATTTATTTCCATCCAGAGTCACATTAAATAATTTCTCTTCAAGATCTTGTATTGATGGGAGCATCACAGCGCTGTGTAGCCTTCTCCGGCACATCCCAAAGATTCTCAAATGGGTTAAGGTCTGGACTCTGTGGTGGCCAATCCATGTGTGAAAATGACGTTTCATGCTCCCTGAACTACGTTTGTACAATTTGAGCCCGATGAATCCAGGCATTGCCATCTTGGAATATGCCCGTGCCATCAGGGAAGAAAAACCCATTGGTGGAAAAACCTGCTCATTCAGTATACTCAGGGAGTCACATGATCTAATTTTTTGCCAGATGAAACATATTAATCACTGCAGTAATTATCCACCGGAAGGCTCACACCTATTTACTTGGTTAAATCCAGGTGGTGACCTTTTTTTGGCCAGGTCAGCGCATATAACCTGTTATTGAGTATCATGTTTTTGGAAACGAAAGGGTTAAGTAAGATTCCGGATTGTAAAGTAAAAAAAGGAAAACACATTTCTAGTTATTTCAAACCTTTAATGCAGACGGGGTGTGATGGCAGCTTATTCCTTTTTCCGAGCTACATGTCAAGTCCATTTCTGAACCTGGATCAATACACTTTATTCTGGGACAAAGTTTTCATGAGAAGTCAAACTCTAACTGCTATCTAGAAGAATGGAGCATATTGTTTACATTTTCTTCTTGCATTCCCCTGTATGCTGAATACACTTACCATCGCAAGGACACAAATCAAGAGCTTTTAATCCACCTGAAAAAATTGATTGTCACGGTATATTCAATATGATAGATTTCCGACATACCAAGGGATAACAGAAAGTTTATTTTTACATTGAACAGATGAAATCTGTGTAATGGCTTTTGCAGAAGGGATGATGAAATGGTATCCCTGTTACACTCCAGAATTCCCTTTTGGTTTGAGAGGAATATCTCATCAATTGGACGTGGAGTTTCCTACAAATTAAATTTCACTGAATGCTATGCCATAGAATTCTTATTCTTCATATTTCAATGATATCTGCTGATTTGCTTAATGGAACATTAATGGTATATGGAATGGCTGTTGATATGTTATTTTTATGATAATTCTTATTTTACAATGAAAATGCAACTTACAAAAACCTGCATAATAGAAGCAAAATGTTAAATAAAAATTAAAGATAAATAACTGTATTGCTAAATTATAGTAGAGTTATTTTTTCAAACATTTGGAGGCATCAGATTGCTTTAAGGCAGTAGTATTGCTATTAGTTAGATCTTTAGACAGGGCTGGCTTTTTGGCAATATAGTGTGCAATGGTAGTGATTGTAATGTGATTGTTAGCAATGTCGCTTCCAAGCAAACCTATATATCCTAGTATAGGGATTCTTATAAATTATAACCACTGGAATCTTATCCCTGTGCAGGATTGACACCAGAGTTCTCCCTCAGTTCTGCCCGCTCCCTAACTGATGTACTACAGGTATGTATTACTTTTTGTTACAGTGAGAGTGGGGCCACTGTGGTTAATCTCCCTGGCGGTCGGTCTAATTTTTTCAAAATTTTGTGTCTAAAAGCATCTCAATTTATTTTAAAGGAAACGTGTTTTTGTTCATAGTTAGCCTGTAATAATTAGGAATCACGCACTGAAATCCGTGCAAGCATGATTCCTTACTGGTAAAATCCTTTATAAATATATAAATAAATAAAAAATAGTAAATACACGGAGTCCGATAAAGTTTGAAACACGACAATTTATTATCCCAAAAATAATTATCCAAAATAATGCAAATAAATGATAATCAATAAAATAAAACAAACACTGAAATCTGTCTGAAAACAAGGGTGAGATTATGTATGGTCTGTTTCTTATCTTGTAGTGCCACCTAGTGGCCGTTCATAAACATTGTACATTGGAATACAGTGTATTATAATAATTTTTTTTACATTTGCTGCCTGGTCCCCCCCCTGCATCTTGTGACTTGCAGGGAGCGTTACCAGGAAGCAACTCGCCACGATCACGCTGCGGGGGACAGCCAGGGAGCGCAGGAGGAGGTGAGTATGCATCCAGCCCGAGTGTGGCTCGGGGTTACCGTTCGCGGTAGTGAAATTTAACCCCGAGTCACACTCGGGAATACCACCAGGGAGGTTAAAGGGGAATTCTACTGGAAAAATTACCCCTCTTTGTATCCTCTTATCTCGATTTTGCATTGTAATGCATTGAAAAGCACTCATTAGCATATCAAAAGACCATTTTCACACCTTTTTAACACAAGTTTAGTGTGTCCCCTGTGGAGAAACAAAATGCTTTGTATTATGACTCTCCAAGCCCCCTGGAGAGTCCTAAAACCAGCTGCAAATAGCAGCAGTAAACCTTACTGTAACAAAAGGTTCAAATAGATTACTGCTGCATTACAGCTTCCAGGGAGTGGGCAGAATACAGGGAGAGCTGTGGGGTCACTCACGGCTGTACAGGGATGAATGGAAATCCCTGTACAGTACAGATACAAGGCGTTGCTGTAATTTACATGCACAAGCATATGCCGCATACATATATTATTTTTATATTCTATTGGTATTTTTTGGAAGTTGCCTTGCTAATAATCTCATGATCCCTACATATCCCCAAAAGCAGGTGACAGCTCATCATTTTTATTATTAATCTTTATCACAGTTACTGTACCTAACAAAGGTATTTTCTGCCTGTATGATAATAACGCAGACCCTGTTTGAAATTGTGTAAGATAAGGGGAACCATCTAGAGCTCAAAATCTTATAATTCAGGAATATTTCTGCAATGGATAAACAAATACATGAAAAAATTTAAAATGAGTAAATTAACAATATATATATTTTTTAACGGTCTTGGAATAACAATTCTGTGTGAACGGTGTTAACTTCAGATCCCATGTTTCCCAGATATTTGCAACAACAGCACCCAAAATACTGCTACTACACTACCGCTGACGTGTCCCCCTTCTTACCACAACCCTTGCTCTACATAACATTCAGTTATATAGATATATACCATTAACTATGTCCTCACAAAATTGACAGGGTGGTCCGTGCTATTATTTTAAGGCTATCAAGCCTCTAGATATATTCTGATATTAACCCACACATCCTTTAGCTATAAAGACCTACTTGCTTAGGTAAGCACAAAAAACTGCCTAAGCATTCACAACTGCAGATCGAATGATATTTAGTCTGGGATATATCAAATGAGATGGAAATTAGACTTGAAGACAGCTGAATGAAGGCCAAATCACAATCAAGCATTTGGAAGTCAGCATTTTAACAAAAAAACAGTTTCTCCATTGAAAGAATGGACTGGCCAACTTAAGTCTGGCCAACTTAAAAACCAGAGAAATTTACACCACACTAAAGTGAATGTTCAAACAGCTGGTTTGCCAGTAGGAGAAATCTGGAGTGAAGAAATAAATCACAAAATAATTCCATAAACTGTTCTATGAGCAGTGTGAAAAAAAAATACATTGGCTAAAGATAAGCAGATTGTTTTTCTGAATTATTGTATTTTTAAACAAAAGGCTGGACGACTCTCAGAATATAAATAATTTATATATATGTGGAATATGATTACAATCTATAATGCTCCAACTGGAATAGGGCCCTGATGATAATTTAAAGGAATACTCTAAGATAAAACAAGGGTGACCTGATAGACTAAACATTCACCCCTCCTGACCCTGGTTCCCTCATTCCATTTTCATCTTAAAGTTTTTTAAACCCCCTTTATTTCCAGTCGCAGTCTCCCTTGTCACTCAAGCAGACTGCAACCATTCTAATGCTTCTCTTATAATGAGTTGACATACAGCCTTCTGGGAGAGGGCACAGGTGCAGCAGGGGGGGTTTGAGGGGTCACCTAGGACACCGTGACCAATTAACTAAGTTAGATTGGTCATGGTGGCTAGAGTGTCCATTTAATTTTAAACTAGTGGATTGTGTCTTATACCTTTTTTTTAGGGCTGTGAAAATTAATTAACATTAACAATTAATCAATTAAATGTATTTTGATCGGGGGGGGGCCATCAGCTCCGGTACTGGACTTTAGGAGTCCGAAACTGGAGCTGTACTGGCTTCCTGGGCGGCCCTACAGCAGCGTGCGAAGCCCTACAGTCACACACAGCGACTGGCGCAGGAAGAATATGGCAGTGAAGGAGATGTGAGTATGGGGCTGCCTGTCTCAGTCCAGGCTTGGACCCAGCCAAACCCCTGCAGGGCCCAGACCCCAGGGACACCAGGCCCCAGACAAGACCCAGGGCCCAGACCCCAAGACCCAGGGGCCAGGGCCAAGACCCAGACCCCAGGGCTCAAGGCCCATGACCCAGACAGATCAGCTAAAAGTAGTTGGATCTGCATGTGCGTTATAATTAATCGATTAAAACAAAATTTGATTAATCGAACATGAAAATTTTAATCAGTACCAGCCCTACCTTTTTTGTTTTCAATACTTACAAAATAAATTTATGTTACATGTTGCACAGAATATC
This sequence comes from Leptobrachium leishanense, assembly GCA_009667805.1. NCBI lineage: Eukaryota > Metazoa > Chordata > Amphibia > Anura > Megophryidae > Leptobrachium > Leptobrachium leishanense. The sequence goes on along the minus strand of CM019067.1, from coordinate 108,546,017 downwards.
TGGAAAATGTGGAGATATTCGTTACATGAGGCTCTGTAATTACTGTGGAGTACTCTAGCAAGAATTATCCCTTTCAGGCATAGTGGTGCCAGTAAATATGAAACCACATTTTCAGATTGCAAGCACTGTAAATGTCCATACTATGATAGTGTTTTTTATCTCTTACTCAACACATGGGTGGATTGGTCTTATATGGGATATCAGAAAAGAGGCTTGCCATCCCCAGCTATGTATGCAAGGGGCATACCAAACCTTAATAAGGACATGGGGGTGGGGGGTATTTCCATCCTAACTGGAAAGGGTGTGTCTCACTGTTTCACCAGGAAAGCGGGTCAATAACCCCAGTTCAGGATGGGTCCCCTTTGGAGCCAAGTGTGTTACCACTCATATGGTCACTGTCCTTTTGTACAAAAGCTCTGGAATTAATGCAATTCCATGTGGCTTGTCATTTTTATCCATTAGGTAAACTTAGAAATGTTCTGCTTTTGAAAATCACACAGCAATTTAAATAGAAAGCACTCCTGTAGAATCAATGTTTAAACGTTAGGTTCCCAGGTGATTTTAAGCAGCTCCCATAGTTGCCTCTGGAAGCCATAATCAGAATATCAAGGTCAAATAATTCAGGTTTGCACAGCTTGATAATGGTAATGTGTCACTGTATGGAGCATTTACATGAGCTGCTGCTCTCATATTCCCACTGGACGAGATACTTTGTCACCCAGCGGTGGGATTTAAACATTTTAAGAACACACAGAGACAAAGCAGTGAAATACACAGACACTGACACTCACAAACACCGACAGAAACAAAGGCACATACACACTGACAGATACACAAAAACATGACCGATACTCCGTGACTGACACCGAAAGATACACACAATGACATTGGCATGGGCAAAGAGACAATAACAAACACAAATACATAGTAAGAGACCCGCCATCCTTGACAGTGAAACTAGTAAAGACATTGAAAGAAGCAGTGACTGAAAGATACTGGCAGAACCACAGGGACACAAATACTGAAAGATACACGCAGAGACACTGAGTAAGACAGAAAATGACAGACAATTGTACCAGTATTATTGTCATCATTTATATAGCGCCAACGGTTTCTGCAGCGCTTTACAATAACCAAAGGGAACGAGATACATATAAACGGACATAGGAGGGAAATAGGAGCTTACAGTCGAGACAGGATCAGTAGACGGATGAGTGTGGGTTCCAGGCCCCAGACGAGGCCAGCTTCCAAAACTTGAGAAAAGTGTATATATATAAGCCAAAATATTACTATTGCTGTTAAGTTTCAATAATTCTGCTGTGAAGGAGCTGGTGTCTCCTCTCCAGTTCTATTTTTACTGTACTGGCAATGATACGGACAGAGACCTTTACAAATAACTCCATCATCCGGACTCTATGACTAAGTATCCACAACACAACTATTAGAACGGAGGCTGCCGTTGGCATTATTTAGAATGTAAAATGAGCATATAACATCTTGTTATCAACCCTATACTACTGTAAATAAGCTACAAAAAGCAACCTACATCCTCATTGTGACAAAATACAATAAATTCTACTGCTGCACTACAACAGGGAGAGCTCTGGGGTTGCTCATCATCAATGTACAGGGCTAACAGACAGGGTGGTATTGTTGAAAACCCCAGACCAGTACACATACAAGGGGTTACTATAATTTCATATTTATATTGCTTTGCCGATAATCTCATTATGATCACTACAGATACCCATAAGCAGGACATTTGATAATTTCCATTATCTATCTTTACCACATTTACTGTATGTGACACAAAGGCTTTTTCATAAAAATGTAGAGCCCATTTGAACTTGAGCAAGATAAGGGAGATCATCTATAGTCTAGAACAGTGCCGGTGAACCTATGGCACTCGGGTCACCTGTGTTCGCACGCAAGCCGTAGGCTTGCCTCATAGTATGGGATCGCAGGGATTGGCAAGGTGTCCGTGAGCGGCCCTTGCACCATCCGCCACCGCCAGTTTTTCAGCGCCTACTGCATATATGAGTACTTTGGAAGGGAGAAGGACAGAGAATTCTGGTCCTGTTCTGACTCGTCCCCGGCGCAGCTCGCCAGTGCCAGAAGTTTTACTCTTTTGCCTTTTATAGGAGATGTAAACCAAGATATCAGACCCCAGACATATGTATAACCAGAAAGACCCCAGATACATGTATCTGGGGTCTGATGTCTGGGCATACATGTATGTGGGGTCTTATGTCTGTTTTTAGCCGTTCTATATTCATATGCCCAAATCTGAGCATCCTGTTTGTCTCCATAGAAACTAGGATTACATACGGACGTGCAAAACAATTTTTCTTCTAAGACTTAAGCACATTAATTCAGACAGTCGTATGAAGTGGTTTTCTAAAATAAATCATTATTCAAGTTTAAATGCAGGGTGGGCACTTTGAGATGCAGAGGTTGGTTCGGCGATCCAATTTGGGCACTCAGGCTCAAAAAAGTTCGCCATCCCTGGTCTAGAACCTTTCATCTCCATGATATTCATGTAAAGGATAAATGGAAAAAAGTGAAAAATTTGCATATTTTTATAGTTATTTTGAGAGTTCAAAGAGTAAAACAATCTTTACGCAAAATTACTATTGTATCCAATAATTTTTTTTTATTTATGAATCTCCGGTTTCAAATAAATATTGTAAAAACTTTATTCAGCAAAAAGGTGGTTGGTAGTGAAAGGCTGATTAAGAAGGAAATTGTTATTTTACTATCTGATGATGGTGAATATCCTCTGAGCGCAAAGGATATCCAGGTTAGATATAAATCTTTTGTTCAAAGTTTAACAAAATTTGCTGAATAGCTGGGGGGTGTCCAGGTGTAATCCAGGGGGGGGCGCATGAGCTGCCATCTGTGTAGACACTGTTCAGTTAATTGAAGGAGTTAAAGGTTTTCGTAATCATCTGGTTGTCCATCCATGATGTTTACATTATCCTCACAACCATTGATGATCCTGTGCCAAGAAGCTCACATATCAACAAACTCTACATACATTTATGCTCATCATATTGTTGTGCCTTTGCATATCGATTGCTTAACACAGTAGGCAGTTTGATTTACTTTTAATAAAAATCACTGGGTAGAACAAAATCATTATGTAATGGTATTCTTACATCTTAGTACCTCTAGGTATCTGCCTGTGAAATTGTATCCAGCCTTAAATAAATCATCCATTGCCTTTTTACTTATTATTCATTATGCAACTTCAAATATATCACAGTTCTAGTAGATTTTGTCCCCCCCCCCCCAAACCCATATAGCTCGACACATATTGAAAAAGCACATTTACTCAGTCAGGGAATTCTGATTATAATCTGCATTAAACTCATTTGTAATATCCTCTCCGATAAACAAGTGGAGTGTTTATATCAGTTATCAGCAATTTAATTTGTGGTCTTAGACTGGGTTCCTTCCCGCAGAATAGCAGGCAATACAAGTAGGAGTTCATTCAAAGTTCTGATAGTAATGATCGTTATCGATGTAAAAGAATCATTCCTAGTTTTACTCTTCTGCCTTTTATTAATCAAGAGGCTCTTCACATCAAGAAATGTATTTTGTATAGGTCTACACAGGGGTCAAGTCCATGGGGAACTCTTGGGACCGCAGTTCCTGCACTAATTTTGTAGAGTGAACTGAGTCCCCATTAGTCCCACACATTAAAGCTTGTGTTCAAACATATATTTCCCTGTAACGTTACAATAAATACAGGTTTTATCATTTTTTGTTAAATTGTGTATATATATATATATATAGACAATTTTAGTACAGGAGGGGTGGGGTCGCACCTATTCCCTGATGGGGCGGCTGCAACCACCAAATGTATCCAGCCCATGTATAAAACATAACAAGGAGAAAAAATGTCATCTGCGCTTATTCCCATTATACCATGTGAAACGGTGTTTTGTTTCACACGGTATAATGGGAATAAGCGCAGATGAAATTTTTTCTCCTTGTTATATATATATATACATACATACATACATACATACATAACACAAACACACTCAAAAATATGAAAGTGCGAGATAATCATAGATTCTATCATGCATGAGGATTGTAAATCAGCATTTAAAATGCATACAAGAGACCACCGCTTCACATCCTGGAAAACTAAAAGTATGAATTGATAGTAAGTGAAATATGCTATTGAAGGCACGGTATAGAAATAAAATAAAATATTAAAATTTGTTTTAGCTTCCATCTGCAGTAATAAAAAAAAAAAAAAAAAACAGCAATTGTGAAATGAGATCTAAAAAAGCCATACAAATGTATGCAAAATAGCATCGTAGCACAGATCACTCATCAGTTTAATGGTTTTCCTTAGTAATAGGAAACAAGATGTAAGGATGTTTTGCATTATTTTACAGTTTAAAATATCCTCCCTGTATGGCTAGTGTGACAGATTAATGGTTAGCTATGGATTGAAGAATGGAAATGGAAACGCATGTATCCTCTTTACATTGCGAATGTTCAAATTGTGCTTTGCCATCATATACCATTAAACACTCTTCAGAAAAAGAAAAAAAAATTAAAAAGGTAATTTGAAGTTATGTCACCAAATTTATGTTTTCCTGGAGCAACACCCGCCATGCTTTGGAAATACAAAGTAGTGGAAACAGGTGCCCACTGAATAAAAGATATCTGGTACTAACTGTAGCGTTCCGGTGAGTAAGGATTAACGTCACTAGCTTGGCTGGAGCACCCGGGGCACTTGATCTCACATAATATGCTGCGGCGGTAGTACGTCACAACCTGCTGGGATCAGAGGGATACCAGCGCTGGAAGAGGTTGAGTTTTTTTTTTAGGTAGTGAATGGGTTAAAATTGGAGGGGGTCTGGTTTAAGTTTAACTCCTCAATTTTCTCCCCCTGCCATTTTAACACTAGTGTCCCTTTACATGTTGTCTCTCCCCATGTGATTCTGGGTCTGTTTTCTCTATCCCATTCTTTCTACCAAAAATCCAGTCGGATACGATGGACTCTCTAGCATTGGCAGTTTAATCTAATACCCATTGTTACACTTTATCAAATGCTACAAAAGGTACAGGAGGGTAAACAGAACATAAGTCAAGTCACTTTCATGGTTATTCAGAGATAGGTGAAAGCAGGAGAATGATTGGAGAATGGAAAATTCTAGGTCAAAATAGCCAAACCAGAAAAATTCTCCCATTTATCCAAATCGGCTATTTTGACCTAGAATTTTTCATTCTCCAGTCATTCTTCTGCTTTTCACCGCTCTCTGAATAACCCTGTATGTTTGAGTCTTTGTTATGGATGATAAAGTGAATCCGCTATTCTTTTTTCCTTTTTGGTTTAGTATGCTGTTTTTCATTTATGGAATATTAAAATCTGCATTCCTGTTTCTCAGCAGGGAAGAATGGAAGCATTGTTGGTATGATTGTAGACCCCTGGCCAAACTGAAGCAACCAACATATGTAAATTAAATCCTGAATAAACCAATTTTATTATTTGCCCCAATGGGTTTCTATTATTTTGTTTTATGTACTATCCCTGATGGCTTTCATTTTTGCAGTCTTGTAAACTGTATTTTAGTAACATTGTTGGCAGCTCCATTTAGCCCCATGCCAAGTTTTACAATGCCAACCAGGTTTTAACCCTTTCGCTGCTGAGGCTTTTCACACCTCTGTGCTGAGGTAATTTTTACCGCTTTCGCTCATCATGTTTAACCGCGTTTTGAAGCCTTATTTTAATATATGACCCAGACATATTATATATCGTTCTTTCCGGCAGACTCAGCAGATTCATAATATGTCATTATTATATGTATACGTCATGTTCTGCCTGTATATTATAACAAAAAATGCAATAAAATATGAATTTTCAATAATTTACTCTCTGTAAAGTGTTTTTTTTTCACATTTTAACATGCGAGCGTTTGCGGTTATATTTTGTATGCGGTGCGCTTGCTAAAAAAACTTAAAAAAATGTAACGAGTCCCCATTTCTTGGGGAAAGTGTCACTATTTTTAACAGACGCACCGCATACAAAAATTGTTAGTGCAGCATCATTGTTCACATTATAACTGAAATGGGAACAATATTGCTGCATTAACAAAACAAAAAAAAAAATATATTTTTTTTAGAAACTTTTTTCATGGTCATGTTTGTATCGTTGGAAAGGCCATGCTCTGGCCGATCCAACGATATCAAACATTAACCCCCAGCTGCCACGGATCGGGAGATAGGGGGGTTCATTGGAACCTCCTATCTCCACCATTGCTGGCAGCTAGGGGTTAACTCCAGGACTGGCGTCATCGTGCTATGCATGATGACGCCAGTCCTCAGGGGGAGTTCCCGGAGGCTTGGCCGACATCCAAGATGTCAGCCAGCTCCGGGAGAGCATCACGATCCGGCGCTTTTCAGTGCCAAATCGTGATCCGGCTCCCCAGGGGTTAATGACAGCCACCGTTTGGAAGGGCAGGCTGTGCCCTTCCAAACGGTGCCTGCCTTAACTCTGTGCCCCCAGCAATCGGGAGGGTGAGAAGTCTGCAGGACGTCCCCCCTCCTTTTCAGGCGCCTCCTCCGCACACGCGCGGGCGGGGGGGGGCCTGAATTAGGCTAGGGTCAGACGAACGCATTTTTCACGTTGTCCGTGGAAAAGTGCGTTCGAACGAACGTACGTATTTTTTCCCGGAATACGCGATAGCGGTCATACGATGCGCCTTTTCGTCCGTGATTTTGTACGGATCATCAATAAAACACTTTTTGTGTCTGGACGTTATGTTAGCCGGAAATTAGCAGCGTCTGACGTCTCCTAATCACACACACACACACGCCGCTATGCGGCCGCAGCACACTCTGTACGTCAGTAGTAGCGGTTTGACGTTCTCTAAAAAATGCGTTCGTTGGTCACTTGCGTTGCACGGACGAACTTTCGTGCGGACGTTCGTCGTATGTTCCCCGGCATTGGACGTCATTTGCTGCTAGCACGGCCGTGATTTCGTGCGGCTAAACGCACGTGAAAAATGCGTTCGTCTGACCCTAGCCTTAGATGTCATCTCGCCGCCGCGATGACATCTAATGGCCGCGCCGGGGTCCCGGAGTGCTGGGCTGACATCCAAGATGTCAGCCCGCACCAGGGGGGCGCAGCAATCCGCCGGAATCCAGCGAATTGCTGCCTCCTGTGCATGGACGCGCTCAGCACGTCCATAGCACAGGAGAACCACTTGGCTGGACGCACTGAGCGCGTCCATAGCAGCCAAGTGGTTAAACGGGGATAAAATCCTATAGGCACTATTGAACGCTAACTGTAGCGTTTGGGTAAGTGTTTACGTCCGGATAAGTGACTTTAACCTGCCAGGCGGTCTAATTTTTTAAAAATTTCGTGTCTAAAAGCGTCTCAATTTTTTTTTTAAAGGAAACGAGGAAACGTGTTTTTGTACATAGTTGGCCTGTAATAATTAGGAATCACGCACTGAAATCCATGCAATCAAGAGTCCTTACTGGTAAAATCCTTTATAAATAAATAGTAAATACACTGAGTCCGATAAAGTTTGAAACACGACATAATAATTTATTATCCCAAAAATAATTATCCAAAATAATGCAAATAAATGATATTCAATAAAATACAACAAAAAACACTGAAATCTGTCTGCAAACAAGGGTGAGAGGATGTATGGTCTATTTCTTATCCTGTACTGCCACCTAGTGGCCGTTCATAAACCTTACACTGTATAATCCAAAATGTGAACTGTAAAAAGATTTCTTTTATGCTGGTCCCGCCCCCCTGCATCGTGTGACTCGAAGGGAGCCTTCCAGGAAGCAGCTCACCGCGATCACACTGCGGGGGACAGCGAGGGAGCCAGGAGGAGGTGAGTAAACATTCAGCCTGAGTGTGGCTCAGCGTTACCGTTCGCGGTAGTGAAATTTAATCCCGAGTCACACTCGGGAATACCGCCAGGGAGGTTAATGCAGTGATCCCAACTCTCCCGGAAGTCTCAGGAGTCTCCCTGAAGTGAATGCAGGCTCCCTGATGCCCACAAACACTTCTGAAACTCCCGGATTCGGGGGAGGTGGAATTCCTACAATTTTGCTTTTTGGCCACTAGATGTCAGTATTTCACGGAAATGGGTTTTTGCAGGTTGGGATGTCTAACGCTAAACAGTTAAAAAATCCATTAGCGCATCGATGATTGCGCTAACTTACTGTACTATGCTTAGCATGCAGAACGCAATCAGTAATTAGCGTTGGGACAACTTTGTTATTAGAAATTCCTAGCGCTAATTACTGCACCCGATAGGTTAAACTGATTTTACCGTCGCCTGGAAGCTGGTGCTAACTGATTCCTTTTCTGCAGAAATCAAACCAATTCCTTTTCTGCAGAATCAGTTAGCACCAGCATAAACCCCTCCCCCATAAATCAGATACTCTCATCTCGCGATGAAAAAGGTAGCCCGATCCGCCGCTTGTGGCCGACTGGAGACGAATAGTCTCCAGTCTCCCTCTGTGATCGCTCCACGACCCAGCATTACAACCCTCCAGGGGGGACACTCACGGCAAAACGGAAGCGCTACTACACGTATCACAGAGGGTAGCGCCATGTTCCAGGCAGGCTGAATTAGCGCCTGCCCCAGAATATGGTGCTAAAATGGGGATGCTACATGCACAGGTTTTCCCCGTTCGCATCCCCATTTTAGCACCAAGGAAGGGAATAGAGACCATAGAAAGTGTGGTAACTGCTACAGTCTCTAGTAGTAACATGGCACTTACATATTTAACCTCTCTGGCGGTTTTCCCCAAGAGTGGCTCGGGATTAAATTTCAATGCTGAAAGCAAGCAGCAGCAAGTCGAGTAATAATGATTGCCTGATGCACTGCCCTGATTACTATGCCCAAAGCATTTAAGTCCTCACTGAAAAGATTGTACCCTAGGATTTAGGGAAACAATTATGCGGCATCACAGTCTAGGAAAACCAAGTATATCATTACTCTTCGTGGTCTTTGAAACCAAACAGTGTTTGCGCTGCCATTTACTGGTTTCTATTTGCATTTTTTGCATCCTGGTTTGGCTAGTTTCCTGTTAGGTTATTTTTTATTATCATCATTCATTTATATAGCGCCACAAATTCCGCAGCGCTTTACAAGATCATTGTACAAGGAGTTAATACATTGGAATACCACACATGGATGATATGACCTGATCCACGAGGACCCTGTTCCCAAGGGAACTATGAGATGTACAAGTATTTTGTGAGGTAGACGCATCCATATCGTTAGGTGTCTTGCCCAAGGACACTCGCTGGTGGCATCTTCTGAGTTGTATCAAGTAGTCTTTCCATGATTGTAGATCAGTGACCTGGTGGTTGGGTTGAACCCGCTTCTCGTAAAGTCGAGACTTCTCCACGGTTGTATTAAAGGGATGTGCTGAATGGGATTTTGACTTGCTCCTTCACGGTCAAAAGGCAGAGACGTTACCACCGGACTCCACAGCCGATATTGTGTGGTAGGCAAGTATGTACCATTAGGTGTCTTGCCCAAGGACACTTACTCTTTGGACCAGTAATACATACTTGTTCTATTCGGTTTTAGGTGTAGTTTATACTCTGGGTGTATTGAAGTGTGTGAATATGCATCGTTTTGATAGCTTATACTTACAATTTCCTATTCATCACAGTGTGTCTCTAGTATTGACTGCTTCTTTAAAATGATTTTCTTTCATAATATTTAAACCCTCCACTACAAGTAGTTTTTCATAAAACCACCAATTTGAGATAATATTATGCAAATTTACTTTCTATTACCCAAAATGTAAGAATGTATGCAACATTTACAATGCAATATGCTCATCTGGCAAGCAGTGGGCTCCCCCTGCTGGTTATATTTCACTACTGCAACATGAGGCCACGAGATACACGAACACAGACAGTTCCATGAGCTGCAGCACATTGCCTGCAACGTCTGGTATGCTGCACCTTTTGGAACATGTATTGGGCACCATATGCATATGAATTTTGTTTGCAACAAAATTCTGTAGCATTACCCTAAAAAAAGACCAGAGCAAGTCAACTCAACTCGATCATGGTGAAAGGGTTAATACCCTTTTTACCTTATTACAGAGCACAGAATGACTAAACTGCTCTTCATAGCATAAATGTAATGGCATGTATTTAATATCAAATGGCATGAATAAAATAACCCAAGATCAACATGTTGAACAAAAGCAATTTATAAAGCTTTTTATTCAAAATAAAAACATAACATCTTGTCTTCGAAAATCAAGACAAATCTTATACATAGACAGGTCTTTTGTATTGTATTTTACAATTAAAAAGGAGGAGTTATGCAACTGTGTGCAGCCTTCCAAAAATAATCTAGAAAATAAGGTATTCTGTAATATTCTAAGGAGATTTAACAAAACCTATGTATAAATATCCATCGCAATCCTCCCCGATGCATTAAAATGATGCTGTTGTAATGATGGCAGAATTTTTTTTTTCCTTCAAAAAATACTAGGATTCATCCTATACAAAATGTGGCAAATCGTTTGTTTTCCCGTTTACCTTGTGAAATATATTTGAATTCCTTAATTTACACAGTATAAGTATTATGGAGAGAGACAATGTGTGGCAAAAACGTAAAAGAAATAATAGGGCAGCACTCCAGTGCCCATCTCTTCCAGTGCCCATGCTTAAGAGTCACGTTCACATTGCTAGGTCTTCCGACATTTCAAGGTTACTTTCTATTGCTTGATACTTAAAGAGGCCATTTAGAGAAAATATCACAAGCCTCAATTTAAGACACAGCTTTTGTGACGGGAGAGAAAATAACCACCCTTTGCAAAAGAAGGTCAACCACGGGAAAATGTCATCTATTCAGGTTATAGGTGCTTAAGTGACAGGCAGGCCTACTAACATGAAACAGCTGGAGGAAATCAGGACTACAAAATAATGTGGGTGCCCTGGCAGGACTGATTGTAAAAGAAATCGAAAAGTTTTAAATGAACGGAAATATATACTGTGCATATAAGGAGATGCAAAAGTCACAAAAAACATATCCGTAAAATACTAGTCTCCAAATTAATAGTAAAATGTTTGTGGAATTGATGCGCAGATTACGCATCAAGCATGAAAAGAACGTCCACCAGTTTTATGTCTTCTAAGCATTATATAGGAAAAAAATGTAGCAGCAGGTTTGAAACTTTGTACCTAATGTATACATTTGTAGGAGAAATTTGATAAAAGTGCTAGTCTAAAAGATAGGACAGGTCGCCCTTTATTTGCAGCGGACCAAATCTCAAGTTCTCTTCAGTTTTTCGTTTCAGCCGGTAGGTGCTTAAATTCTGAAATAAAATAAAATGTATTAATGCAGAAATTGTTCCACGAGTATCATCATCATCATTAAAATTTAAAGGAACATGATTAAAAAATAGAGGGTCCCTTTTTTGCCATTAAATAATAGGGCATCTGCGCAACTATAATTATAATTATATATATATATATATTTTCTCTTAGGGTTTTTTCTCACCTGTTCTCCCTCACTGCGTGCAGCACCTCCTCTTCGGCTCAGGGACTCCCAAACCCAGAAGTCCCTGAACCTTTTCTGGGCAATTTGCATTTCAATGCTACTTGCGTTGCTTAAGAATACGACTTGTGCAATGCTGTGGGGACTTGCGCACTTTGCGCACACAAGTTCTATAGTGCTTGAGCAGAACGATGAACCGGAGCTGCAAGCATGCACAGATCTGATCCATTGGCTGCCGCTCTGGGACCTATGGCTACTGTGATAGAGATCGTTCTCACTTCACCCTGTGTGCTGACGTCACTATTAACCAATCTGGTGAACGGCAGCTGGGAAATTCAAAAATCCCAGCTGCTGGTGACGCTGGGTGGGGTGGAGGAAACTCCTCAATTTACCCAGCATTTTCTCCAGATCAGGGGTGCTGGGAAGGGGGGTGGGGATTTAAAATTGTAAAGTGGTCAGGATGAGAAGATTGTTCCTTTAATGTTACAAAAAGTATAATATTGTATATAACTCTAATATTCAAGTTTACAAGTTTTCAATGACCAGCAGAAACAGATTTATGAAACATTAAATATAAGTATTATTTTCAAATTACTATGCGGTTGTATAGAAAATTCGAACATATTGAGATAAAAGCTGAGGGTATGTTAAAAGAATTCTAGCAGAACCTCTGAATATACTGGTGCATCTCAATAAATTAGAATGTCGTGGAAAAGTGAATTTTCCAGACTGAAGTAAGATAAGTCTTTGGTTCTTTTAATTGTGATGATTTGGCTCACATTTAACAAAAATCCACGAATTCACTATCTCAAAAAATTAGAATACTTCGTAAGACCAATAAAAAAAAACTTTTTAGTGAATTATTGGCCTTCTGGAAAGTATGTTCATTTACTGTAAACGTACTTAATACTTGGGGCTCCTTTCAGTTTTAATTCCTGCCTCAATTCGGCGTGGCATGAAGGTGATCAGTCTGTGGCACTGCTGAGGTTCTATGAAATCCCAGGTTTCTTTGACAGTGGCCTTCAGCTCATCTGCATTTTTGGTCTCGTTTCTCATTTTCCTCTTGACCATACCCCATAGATTCTAGATGGGGATCAGGTCTGGTGAGTTTGTTGGCCAGTCACGTACACCAACACCATGGTCATTTAACCAACCTTTGGTGCTTTTGGCAGTGTGGGAAGGTGCCAAATCCTGGTAAACATTAACACTAAAGTGGTAATAAAATGGACAACAGTGGATATTGCAAAAACAGCACCTTTCATTAAGCAATACTCCGCCATTTTGCTTCAATACGCACAGCCAAAAGCGTTCAGTGAGACTGCTGCAGCAAACTGAACTGCTGCAATTTAGCAATTCAGCAGCTGCTAAGGAACTGAACAGGACCCAGGTGTGTGTGTGTCAAATGCTTTAGTACATTGTTTCCCAAACCTGTCAGCAGGACCCACTGGCAAGCCAGGTTTGCCAGATGTCTGAAGCACAGCACAAATGATATTATTTCTTGTGATTGCAGGATTTGGTCTGCATTAACCCAAGGTAATCCTTAAATCTGGATAGTTAGGAAATCCTGAGGACAGGTTTTGGAAACACTGTTTTAGTATAATCTAAATAAAGAATTTCTACCACAGCACATTTGATCTATACTTTTACTTTCTACATACCGGTAAGTTTGATCGGCATAATTCATCCTTCACAAAACCATGAAGCTTACTACTGATGAAATCATTGTTAAAAATATATTCAATGTTATTTCCCCACCACATCTACAGGCCTATACCAGCCTCTGATTCATATGCTTTTTTTCAGATACGGACATCAAATCTGCTTTATGCCAGACCATTATTCCACTTCCTGATTAGAAAGAATCTTGGAAAATTAAAACCAATGGTCTGGCTATTACTAAAGCGAGTTCCCGAATACTTGAGAGTGTATCATATCTGGCCCTAGGGTTTTGTCCATTTGTTATTTTTATACATTTACTTAAAATTTACCAAGTTCAAATAGACAGGAAAGAATACGTTTTTAATGTAGGTATAACACAAAGGAATTTATGAAGTATCCTCGTGTGAAACACTTGCATTCAATTCATGATAAAACATAGATCTTAAACGGCTCATGAATGGACATACCTGTCCGCTTTCATCTGCTATTTCGCTTTCCGTTCTCTTTTCTCATGCGTTTTCTAGGGATCGGGCAGTCCGTCGGATCACCGTTAGTAACCGTTACATCAGAACTCTTGTTTCTATTTTTTGGTGTCATTCCTGAAGGGTAAGAAATAATAAGCAGTGTAGTTGTTGACATATTACATGCAAGTAACCTACGTAAATCTTATTTCACTCCTCAAAACATCAGATCCACAGCACTCACAACTAGCCTGAATCACGTTTAACACCTTAAGGACGCAGGGGTGGTGCCCTTAAGGGATTGATTTAGCCGGTGAGGCGTACAGGTACGCCTCGCCGACAGGTGCCGTTGCGCGGCACTAATTTTGAGCCCTCCCCGCAGCCGGCGTGCAGTGCTCATCATTGGCTGCAGGGGACAGCTTGATTTCAGGCCGTCCCTCTGCAGCCAATGATGCACACCACGAGTCAGCGTGCGCAGACTTCGGGGAGGGGCCGAGGCAGCCCCATTGAAGACAGCAGGGCGTACATGCACGCCCCGCATCTTCAAAGCCCGCCCGCCGACAGGACGTCATGGAACATCCTGCGGCGTTAACAGGTTAAAGGAACACTCTAAAAGTGTAAAGTGGTCAGGATGAATAAAGTGGCCAGGATGTATAGAGTCTCCCCCCCCACCCAGTACCCCATATCTGGAGAAAATGCTGGGTGAAGTGGAGAGGTTTCCTCCATCCCGCCCAAAAAGTTAGAATTTCCTGGAATGTCCGGTCACCAGTGACATCGGCACGCAGACAAGCATGCAGACGTCATCTTCTCTGAGACCAGTTGCATGTGCGCAGCTCCGATCCATCGTTCTGCGCAGGCGCTACAGAATCTGAATACGTAAAGTGCACAAGACCCATAGCGCTGTGCGATTTGTGCCTCCTACACTATGCAAGTAGCGTTGGAGCACAAATTGTGCAGAAAAGGTTCTGGGACTTCCGGAAAAGGTTCTGGAAACCATGTTAAAGGAAAGGATTGTTGAACATCTAAAAAACACATAGATTACAGGATCAGACATGGGTTTACCTCAGGGAGATTATGCCAAACTAATCTTATTGATTTTTTTGATTGGGTAACAAAAATAATAGACACAGGTGGTGCAGTAGACATTGCTTATTTAGATTTCAGTAAGGCTTTTGATACTGTTCCGCATAGAAGGCTTATCAATAAATTGCAATCTTTGAGCTTGGATTCCAATATTGTTGAATGGATTAGGCAGTGGCTGAGTGACAGACAACAGAGGGTTGTGGTAAATGGAGTTTATTCGGCGCAAGGTCTTGTTACCAGTGGGGTACCTCAGGGGTCAGTACTTGGACCCATTCTCTTTAATATTTTTATTAGTGATATTGCAGAAGGAATTAATGGAAAAGTATGTCTTTCTGCTGATGACACAAAGATTTGCAACAGGGTTGACGTTCCTGGAGGGATCAGCCAAATGACAAATGATTTAGGTAAACTAAAAAAATGGTCGGAGTTGTGGCAATTGAGGTTTTTTTTTTTTTTTATGTTTCAAAATTTTTTATTTTGTAACATTGTCATCAGTACAACAAACAGTAAACGGCCGCGTAGGACCACAGCAGGCTAGTCAGCAGGAAATCAACGCAGATAAACATCCCCAAATAGGGGGGTCTCATCGAAATAACGTGAGAGAGAGAAAGAAGAAAGAAAAAAAAAAAAAAAGGAAAGAGGGAAAAAAAGAGAAATGAGTCATCATACAAATAAAACGTAAAATGAGGGCCCTGCAGGGCCGCATATAATGGTTTGCAATATCTCAGCGTAGAGGAAAGAAAGAGAGAACAGCATAGTATAACATGAGAAAAGATCATCAGATATCATATGCATGGAAACCACAAGGCGTATAGGTAGCAATATAAACGGCAAAAGTCAAAAACAGGGGGGGGAGGGGTATGGGGGAAGCAACACCCCCGGGTGGGGGGGGGGGTCTCAAAATTAAATTCTATACATGAAAAGTCTCAGCGTGCGAAAAGAGATATGTAAAAGATAGCAGTCAAAAGCAAAAATTACACCAGGTGGTGGCGAATTCCAAGAAATAAGGGTGCTCAGCAGAAGGGAAATAAAAATATCAGAGGGTAATCGAGGAAGGAGGATTAACTCTTCGGTCCCGTGTCAGTACTCCAAGAAGAATCAGCAGGCCTGCAGGGAAGGTCTCTTCAGCCGGTATCCAGGGCATAGGCGGAAAATAAAGCATCTTCAGGATGGCTCTTGCCGCTCCCGTCGACCCATACAAACAGCGACCGGATCTTCACATCTGTCTCACTGATCGCAGACCTGGGCCAGTCCAGCTTTTCAGCATAGCCGAGTCCCAGCATCCCAAGTAGTGCCCCCCATACAGGTCTCAGGAAATAAACCGCAGCCTCCAGCTCCACCATCGTCGCAGCAAGGCCCAAATATATATGCCCCGCGTCGGTCACTCGTGGCTCCGATGTCTTCCGCAGGCACGGAGAACCCTGCCCCAAAACAAGTGCCGTCGCCTTCCCAATGCGGGGCACAGGCCCCAGAGCCATCACCTCGGCCCGGACATCACCCGTGTCGTGGTCCTCCATCACAGCCGCGGAACAGGCCCCGACCAGGCGCACAGCAGCCATACTCTCTCCTAGGATCTCCTCCTTCCAACAGCCCCGTAAGACAGACATCATCCGCCGCCAATCCCCCCTGGTGAGCGGGGCATCCTCCCCCTCCCCCTCCAGCAGCTGTATACAGGCCTCCAGGCCTGTAAGGTAGGCGTCCGAACTCCTCACAGGGGGAGGGTGTCCATCCCACCGCCCGGCCGCCAGCCCTTCCAACTCTCTCTTCAGGCTCTCCTCTCGGTGGCTGAGAGACGGGGGCCCTCCATCACCCCAGCCTCCAAAGCAGCATTAGGTCGGGTGAAGGCGGTAGTACAGCTGGGGACAGGCATCGCGAAAGCCGGGTCGAAGGCCGCAATATGGCCGCCAGCTCCTCGTGGCATCCACATACCCGCGACTGGATAGGTCGTCTCGAGTCCGGAGGGGGGGACAAAACGGCCTCCGGTCAGCTCGGTTCCGTTGGCCAGCTAGCCGGAGTCCAAATATCTCTGAAAAGCTGCTTAAAAATACATTAATGGACCCGAAAGGCAGCAGACGTGCGGAGCTCCTCGTGAACACGTCCGCTCCCCTCGGCTGCCGGCCACGCCCCCCGTGGCAATTGAGTTTTAATGTGGATAAGTGCAAGATAATGCACCTGGGACGTAAAAACCCAAGGGCTGAATATAGAATATTTGATAAAGTCCTAACCTCAACATCTGAGGAAAGGGATTTAGGGGTCATTATTTCAGAGGATCAAAGGGTAAGTAGTCAATGTAATAGAGCAGCAGGAAATGCTAGCAGAATGCTTGGTTGTGTAGGGAGAGGTATTAGCAGTAGGAAAAGGGAAGTGCTCATGCCACTGTACAGAGCACTGGTGAGACCTCACTTGGAGTACTGTGTGCAGTACTGGAGACCGTATCTCCAGAAGGATATAGACATTTTAGAGAGAGTTCAGAGAAGGGCTACTAAAATGGTGTACGGCTTGAAGGAGAAAAGTTACCAGGAAAGGCTTAATGATCTTAACATGTACAGCTTGTAAAAAAGACGAGACAGAGGAGATATGATAGAAACATTTAAATACGTAAAGGGAATCCACAAGGTAGAGGAAGGGAGTATATTTAAAAGGAAACAAAATAGCAAAACAAGAGGACATAGTCTTAGATTAGAGGGGCAAAGGTTTAAAAGTAACATCAGGAAGCATTATTTTACTGAGAGGGTGGTGGATACATGGAACAGCCTTCCAGTTGAAGTGGTTGAGGCCAAAACAGTAATTGAATTTAAGCAAGCATGGGATAGGCATAAGGCTATCCTAAACAAAAGCTAAATCCAGGTAAAGTATCCATGTAATTGGGCAGACTAGATGGGCCGAAAGGTTCTTATCTGCCGACATGTTTCTATGTTTCACTGCTGAGCCATGTCACGGCTTAAAAAACAACACTTTTCTTTCTTTTTTGTATTATTATTGTTATTTTTTTTCTTTACTTTAAACATGGTCATGTTTGGTATCATTGGAAAGGCCATGCTCTGGCCTTTCTAATGATACCAAATATGACCCTGCTAGCTGAAAACAGTCAGGAGATATTGGGGTTCAAAGGAACACTTATCTCCACCCCTATCTTTCCTTAGGAGTCAATGATGACGTTCCCCACATGTCCTCAGCAGTGAAACGGTTAAACAATAGAGATCCTTTTTTGCCATTAGAGTGCACCTTTAACACTGGGTAAGAACCGATGCTTAAAACAAAGGGGCCTCAATGCAGAAGTCATGGTCCTTACATTCCCTCCAGAGAGGTTTCTCGTGCTCCTATCGTAGCAGCCTGATGCTGAGAGGCCACATACAGAAACTGATATGAACATGAGAGATGGAGCATTTTTATTGAGGTTTCACTGGGGGAAGAAATAATTACTTGATATGTGAAATCCATATAGAACACAATTATCCTGACATTTAATCTCGATGCAGTGCCTTTTGTACCTTGATTAGAAGAAAACAACCTAGACACTAGTAACGAAAATATAGTACAGAAATCTATGCAAAGTATGACTAATATTGCTAATAATCTTCAATTTAAAATATTACTATATATTATCGTTATTGATGAAAAGTTACCCAGCCCACATCCCCTTTAATGATTGTGCATCATGGATGTAGTCTCCTCAAGTGCTCCTAAAGTTCCCGACAGATTTGGGGGGGTGGGGGGCGCACAACAACACACTCAATGCAGCCTGAGAATCTAAATAAGCAAAGATGATCATAGTGCACAGTGTCCAGTTAAGTCCTATTGAGAAAAGAAATATAACTTACAAAACACTGACCAAGATATGGTACTTGAAGGCGATTTGTGAGTTTCCCTGATTCAGAAGAGGTAAGCACACTTTAATACACATTTATAATAAAAAATATCCTATTAATTCTAACAACATAGAGTGGATTTCTATTTCCTTCATAGAATTTGTGAAGGAGGCCGTTACGCAAGTTAAAGTATGTTTTTATGTATAAAAAAATGTTATTCCTTGCCATGCTATAATTATTTTAACATGCCAGATTTAATATGACTATTAAGCAATGTCCGGAGACGATTTCTACACAGAAAATATTTCTTGCATTAGCATTAAGCCCAAAATTAGTTACCGCACATTAAACGGATAACAGTCCAAGCAGTGATTAAGACAGAGTGTCACAAAGAGGGTGTAGAAGCATATTGGCTCATATATATATATATATATATATATATATATACACACACTTTTATCTAGGTTTACCGAAGAAAGATTTTTTTTTTAAAAATATGAACCAGAGATACTAAACCGCAGTAACAAATTCCATGACTTGGAGAGAAATGGGAACGAAAACATACCTAGTTTGTTCTCTATATTTTTAAGTTTTTTCTCCTGTTCTTCATATTCTTCTTTTTGCTTTCGCATCTCTGGAGAGCGCATGGTTTCGCGCTGTATATTGAGCTCCTCATTTACAGAGCTTGCCTTCAGTAATGCTGACTTATATTGTTGCAGTATACCTGAACATAAAAATGAGACATGTATAAACATAAACTTACATAAGAAATTTACTTATGCAGTGCTTAATAAAATTAAGGGATTTAAAAATTGCACATTTTACTTTCTTTTGTTGTCATTTAAAAATTGAGCACCAAAAAAACAGATGTCACGGTATTTGACATTTTATACAAGCAAAAACTGCAATGGTTTACAGAATAAGGCTAATGTCAGACAAATGCAGTCAGAGCGCACTCTGCGTGCATGCACAACGGACGGACGTACTGACGGAAGATACTGTAGACACCACATGATCCGTTTTTGTTGACGGACGTAGGAAAAAAAAAAAAAAAAGGAATTATGGGGAAACAAAATTAGAAAAATGCAAAAAATTTGAAAAGGAAGCCATTTTGTGTGTCATGGTGCTGGACGTCGCAAATGCTCTGCGTCTGACATCTCATCACTCACACAGAACGCTACGCGGACGTGGCGCACTCTGCGCGTCCGTCTAGCGGTTTCACGGTCTTGCCTAACTTCCATCAGTTTGCCACATGCGTTGTGCGTGCGCAGTTTGGTGCGCACGTACTTCGTGTGTGGGTCTCTATTGATCGTGATTCTATGCTATGACGGACGTTAAACTGTGCGGCAACACAGACGTGATCACTGCGTTTGTCTGATGCCGGCATAAACTGTGCGGCAACACGGATGTGATCACTGCGTTCATCTGATGCCGGCCTATAGTGAATTCAGAAAAGCTAATCTGAATTATAGAGGATAAATGTAAGACACTAGCATGTGAACACACACGATGGCTACATTAGAGTCCAGGACAAATCAAGCACATAACTGAAACATTCACCCTCTCTCCATATACATAGAGCAGGATTACTCATTGAACCACTTGCATGGAATCAGATAGATTGGCACATTGACAACATCACATTTACAGCTCAACACAGTACTAACCCTTTGAGTGCCAACTACACAACTTTTACATAGCTGGCAAAGTGATCCTGGGAGGCCAACCACATACTAGATACGTAGTCTCCAACCCCACCCCTTCTGGCAGTTTCAGTAAAATCCAAAGAGCAAAAGGAGAAGCTTCCCTGATGATCTTTGGATTTTACTTTCGCAAAATGTTGGCATTTAAATATTCACAACTCTTCTGGGTCTAGCGTGCACAAAATTCAACCATGCCATGACACTCTAAGTGATAAAACTGCTCCAGAAAATAAAACCAAACCACCACACTTTTTTCTGCATTATTTTGTTTATGTAGCTTACAGAGATTCTTATTATTTATTATTATTATTGTCATCATTTATATAGCGCCAACATATTCCGCAGCGCTTTACAATAACCAAAGGAAATGAGATAAACGGACATATGATGGAAACAAGAGTTGTAGAGGGGCCTGCTCAAAGGAGCTTACAACCTAGTGGAGATGTGCTTGCTTAGCTGTTGACGAATATATTGCAACCACTATTCAGCAATATCAACTAAATAATGAAAAGATTATCAATTGTACATGCGATTTAAGAAGCGTATGGATGTGATGCTCATTGTACAGTGGTTAAAACCCAATTACTTTTTATACTCACTTATTTCATTATGAAGTTGATCATACATTCTGGGAAGAGGAGCTCCAAACACCATCCCTCTCATTTTGTCAATAGTAGGTGCTTTATTCTGAAGCCCACCAAATTTTCCATTGCTGCGAATTCTGTCCCCTTCTCTGGTCAGCAACGTTGGACAATATGCAAACTGCACAAGCTTTAGAGAGACAGGTCGGAAATTAAAAATTTATTTTTTTTCTTATTCCAAGCGTTTTTATTGAAGCATAGGATAACAGATACATGCAAAAGGCATCGAATACAAACATTTCCAAACAATTATGGTATCGGTCAGTGGAATTACAGACAAAAAAATGCACATTTGACTAAAAAAGTATAAACGATATGAAGACCTAGTTGAGGCTAATGAGATCTCCCTTCACGGGATGTACCGTATTGAGGATGGATCATCTAAAAATCACACAAGAAGGTAGTAACAATCTAACGTATCATAGGACAATCACATCAGATCACATATGGCAGCTAGGTGGACGTAAGACAAACAATAGCGACCAAGTAGAAAAGAGAAAGCAAGGAAAAGGGACCAAAGGTAATGGTATAGGAGAGGTGGAGTAGCAGAGGGGCAATTGCGCGGACTATAATAGGGCAGTCAACTAACTGTCCCTTCGAAACAGAACCCACTTTCCCCCTGGGAAAACAACCCGCCAGGGCAGAGGAGTCACCCTGGTAAGGCGAAATCCCACCGTTTCAGAAATGAGACGTCTCTGCAGGTCACAGAGTCCAAACCTCGCCCTATAGCAGAAAATCAGGTTACGGTCTGGGAGGATCTTCCACAAAGTCTTTTGCCACCCACGCACGAAAACGCTGATGAAGCTTTAAAATTGTCCCAATAGCACCATCTGAGGAGCTGGCCAGGTGTCCTTTCCTCCTGTAAAGCCAACAAATCATTGACAGCTCTCAATGTTTCCAACATTTCAGCCCACTCCCTTATAAGGTAGTCATCGTTGGTGATTTCCAATTTAGAGGTAGCAGTTGTCTTGCGGCCAGGATTAGGCAAAAAACAGCAATGGATTTTTTCAGCGGGTGCGGGGCGCCCGGTATGAGCAATAGAAGAGGTATGGTTGGTGAAAATGACACAGTCAGACCTGTGACCTTCCTAGCTACCTCTCCAACAAGCCACCAGAAGGTAGAGATACGGTGACACGACCACAACTTATGTAAAAACTTACCCACATCTGTCCTACAGCGCCAGCAGAGGGAATCCATTTAAAACACAAATCTTGAGAGCCAGTGAGGAGTAGAATATCAGAATGTCAAAATCTTGTACGAATGCTCAACAAAATTTAAATGGCCAAGATCCGTAGAGCGTCAAATATATTGTCTTGAACCATAAATCTGAAGGGAAAGCCTCCTCCAAAGGTCGTTCCCAATTGCTACAGAAAGATGGGGGAGAGGAATCAGGTTTTTTGAAGACCATCTAGAGTAGAGATGCTCCTAGACAAAGGAAAAGCTAACTTACAATAAGGGTCGAATGAAGCAAGTCGTCACAGTGGACGGAACCCTTTTGGAACAGATGCATTGTAGTGTTTGAGTTGGAAAAAGATCAATTGTTTCCGAAAGGGCAAACGTACGCCGTAAGTGGCCACTGTGGGAAGCTTCACCTAGTTGTCCTGTAAAACATGAAGAAACAATCTACTGGCCTTCGTAAATTGACCGTGCAAGCCGACAGACTCCTGGATCGAAAGTAGGGTTATGCCGACGAGGCAGAATGGGAATAGAAAGGGCGATAAGCTTATAGGTCCCCGAATCGTCCACCACACCACCAAAGTATCCTGATAAAGACCAGTGGACGTACTACCGGTCTCAGTAGGTGAGGGGGGCAACCACGGACCCGTCCATAATGGCCGCTCTGCTAATGCCTCCTCAAGATCCAGCCACAATTTATCAGACAGTATAAGCATCCAGTCAATAATCGCGTAATAGTATAGTTTAGAGTTCGATACGGACAGACTACCCTCCACTTTCGGGTGCCACATAAGCATTAATCGCACTCTGGGGTGACTCCTAGGCCAGACAAATGCAATAAACAGAGAATTAAGTGCTCAGAAGAATGTGTGAGGAATGGATATTGGCAAGGCTTGAAGATTGTATGGTAGTCGGGGCATAACGTTCATTTTGAGGACACTCACACGACCCAACCATGACAGAGGAAGAGGAGTCCAGGACGACAGGTTCTCCCGAAACTCCCTTAAACTACCAAAGTTCGAGTTGAAAGATGGTTAAAGGTCTTAAATATCTAGGCCTCTGGATTATGAAGTCCAGTTTCACACCACTTAAACGAGAAGATATGTCAGACATAAGAGTTCTCCACTTCAGAGAGATTGATACTAAGCTAACATGATTTATTCAAATTGATATTCTATCCGGAAGCCACACCAAACAGAGCGAGATGTTCCGTGATTGACGACAGAAAGAGATCATCTGCATAAACAGAGACCTTATGCATAGCCCAAGCACCGTGTACTCCTACAATTCAAAAGTACAATTAATTTGACCATAAACCCATAAAATATATTAACATTATATTGATTAAGCAAGGCATAAACATGGCAAAAGGTTGTTAATTGTAGGTCACAAATTACAAGACAATGGTTCATAAACTTGCAATGGGCGGTTAGACGAGCAAAGGACACCTTATTTTATCACCACTCTCCATTACCTACCTGCTTTCTGTAGCTATTAGCATCATCTAACATATCCAATAGAATCGTATCCCCTAAAAGCATTCCAAAAACTAAAGCAAAAATATAAATAAAAAAAAGAAACTTTAGAATGTACAGACATGTTATTGTGCACACAGTGTAAAAAAATAAATAAAAGTCCAACAAATAACTCTACATGTATTTAAATATTTGGAGGAAAAAAAAACATATATATATATATATATATATATACACACTATTTGGACATAGGAAAAATAGATTAATGATTACGAAGTCCTAAACTACCAGGTAGTGAATTTAAACCTTTTTCATATTGTGGCAGTGACATAGCTCTAAATTAGTCAAGGCACAATAAAAATTTTGACATTTGACATTTTAACTTTTTAAAAAAAATAAAAAAATTGTAGGATGAATTTGTCTAGAGTTCTATTTAATAATACACCTATTTTGAAACTGCCACATTATGTTACAACACTACTACTCACACATAATAGTGGCAGTATCAAAATAGGTGTATTATTAAATAGAACTTTCCAAGAATGTATGGCATTAACCCCTTGCTAGTAAGGCAGCGATCTGGCACCAGATCGTGGCCTTTTTCTGGTGGGGGCCGCCATCTTGGATGGCAGCCCCACCTCCGGGTCTCCTCATGGCCACTGACATCATCAAGCGTGGCACGATGATATCAGTTAACCGGGGAAACCCCTAGCTGCCCAGGGATTTCCTAAGGAAATCCTGTGTTGGAGATAAGGGGGTTCAAAGAACCCCCCGATCTCCCGAACCATGGCAGCTAGAGGGTCATGATTGATATCACTGGAACGGCCAGAGCATGACCATGTTAAAAGCAGAAATAAAATTTTAAAAAATAAATAATTTTTTTTAAAAAACATGTTTTTTTTTATTAATGCAGCATTATTGTTCACATTTCAATCATAATGTGAACAATGATGCTGCACTAACAATTTCTTTTGTGTTTTTTTTTTTATAGCTAAAATCACGTAATTTCCCCCCAAAACAATGTAACGAGTTCCCATTTCTAATTTTTCTAACAAGCCTATCCCATAGAATATATATCAGCAAAGGCTCGGATGATAAAATGTAAAAAAATTACGTTACACACTGTAGAAGATTGAAATTTTATTGAAAATTCCCCTTTTTTTGTTATAACATTCTGGCAGGGCATGACGTATACATATAATAATGATCGATTATGAATCTGCTGATCCTGCCGAAGAAAAGGATCTATATTATGTCTGGGTCGTACAATAAAATGAGACTTCGAATCGCATTTAAACATGAGGAGCAAAAACCGTCAAAATGAGCTCAGCACACTTCTACTTTCCGAAGAGTGCTGAACTCTTAAAATTGCCCCATCCTTAAGGGGATAATGTGTTGGGTTTGCATTTAATTTTGTTGTGAATTTGCAATAAAACATACCAAACTTTAATTCTCTACCACTGAAACCAACAGCGTAAATATTTCTTATTATACATACCTTTTTGACAATTATCAGTGTTTTCTGGAAAGACAAAAAGATCTCTAGCAAATATGGGGTTACCAGGTGGTGTAAAACTATTCTTTCCATTACGTACGTGTGGCAATGGCCTAAAAAGAAAAAAAAAAAAGGAAATTTAACATTGTTATTCAAATACGAAGGACTAAGCAAAACTGGATTTAGTTACAGTACCTTATAAAAACATCCCATACACCAGGGGTCTACAAAACCCGTTTGCGAGGTCGCCATGGCGAGAAAAAATGTTGTCCTGGCGCCTGGGTTTAGATACATAGCCCCCCATTCTGCCTGGCCCGCTCGATGCATCATCCACCTGCCGGACAAGAAGCCTTTTACAAGGCTTTGTCGGCTAGGGGAAAGCTGTGTGCATGCTAAGATCTGTTTTGGTAGCGTGCACACTTTCCTGCCGGGCCGTTCAGCACGTCTGTCTGGGGTTATAAATCAGACCTTTGGCAGGCCCACTGCTGCTGCTGCTGGCTGGCCTCCCTCCCTCTCTTAGCTGCTAAGTGGAGGGAGGGGGGAGATCTTAACTTTGTGCATTCTAAGCATGCCTGCCTAACCCTCAGCATCACACAGCCCAGAAACCGAGCATCACACAGCCCAGAAACCGAGCATCACACAGCCCAGAAACCGAGCATCACACAGCCCAGAAACCGAGCATCACACAGCCCAGAAACCGAGCATCACACAGCCCAGAAACCGAGCATCACACAGCCCAGAAACCGAGCATCACACAGCCCAGAAACCGAGCATCACACAGCCCAGAAACCGAGCATCACACAGCCCAGAAACCGAGCATCACACAGCCCAGAAACCGAGCATCACACAGCCCAGAAACAGAGCATCACACAGCCCAGAAACAGAGCATCACACAGCCTGGCCAGATAACAAAAAACAAAAATGTCCTTTAAAAAAAACTTAAAGGAAAGTCCCCTGATAAGAGAGAAAGTGCAGGGGAGGGCAACAACAGAGTTGGGAGACAATGCACACTGCCTATAACATTCACTGTGTGTTATATACAGTGTATATACTGTGCCTGGATCAGCTGTGTGGTATACACAGTATATGATGCCCAGATCAGGGACTATGGGTTATATTAGCATACTCTGCTAATGTAAGCACAGTACAGGGGTGTGGAAATTTAAAAAAAATCTACTTGTCCAATGGACTAAAGTGGTAGCCCGATCTACTTATCCGGACATGTAGAATGTCATGAGGGACAACAAATACAATTTTAACAAAATAGCATTAGGTCTTTATTTTTAACTAAATAGAGAACACATTAATGCGATTAACAAACACAGGGATTTAGTTTAAGTACAACACTTATTACATTGCAGTTTTCTCACACTCCTACAACCCACACATTACAGATCACAGTAATGTGCAGTGTGAGTGAGCGTATCACACAGCAATAAATCTCCCAGCAATGCGTGGTGTGTATGAGCGTATCACACAGCTCCACAACAATAAAACTCACGCTCATACACACCGCATATTACTGTGAGATTTACTGCTGTGGAGCCCTGTGATACGTGCATACACACCACACATTACTGTATCACAGAGCTCCACAGCAATAAAACTCACAGTAATATGCGCTGTGTATGAGCGTCTCACACAGCTCCATGACAATAAAACTCAAAAACAATTCCCAAATTTTCCTAGTCCCGGTGACGGAAAGTTTGGATTTTACTAAGGACTCGGAGGCGAGTATTTGCAATCTCTTTCTTTATTACTCCCATAGCAGTAAAGAAGAGTGATAACAAGAACCAGAAAAAAACATGTCAAACCCCCAACGTGGGGTAACCCTCCTCCTGGTAAGCCCAGCCCCCTAGTCTATAAACAGTCTGAGCTGGAGCAGTAACGGCCTCTTTCTTCATGCGACTGGAACCACAAGATCAAGGAACTGGGAACGATAGCTCCATCCGGCAAACACGACAATCCCGCGAGGATTCATAATCCACAGACCATCAAATAGCTGCAAGAAGAACAGAAACACGAAGGCAGGTATTAGGGAGAGAACAACACCGAACCCTCGGTTCCCCGCCCCCCAATCAACAGGAGGCCAACCCATATCAAATCATGCGCTGCGCATAAATACAATCACCCGGTCCGGTCTAGAACACACCCCCCTCAGGGCGGGAGAGGTGGGAAATACTCGCCTCCGAGTCCTTATTAAAATCCAAACTTTCCGTCACCGGGACTAGGAAAATTTGGGAATTTTAAAGCAGGCCTCGGAGGCTTCATATTTGCACGTTCAACGCATCAGTGCTTGTGACCAATGAGAGACCGGCTTAAAGTAAAACGTACGAAACGTAGATTCACACGACCAATCAGCCGACTTCATAATGTCTTCCAGGCGACAACCCGCCATAAAAGCATTAGAAGCTGCAGCACTACAGATGGAATGAGCGCCGAAGCGCGAAACATCAACCCCAGCAAGATTCAACAGCCAACGAGCCCAACGAGCCAGAGTGGGTGAGCTAACAGGGTTATGAGGAACCCAGAACGAAACAAATAACGGGGATCCCGGCAAGGGACGAAAAGCCAAAGTACGATTTTCATATTCCTGAAGACAAAGATCCGGACACAACTCCGGTATCAATGGAAAAGCCGGAAAAAACACAGTACGAATCGCCGTCTTTGTACGTCTCGAGACGTCGAAACAAACGCCGTCCGGTGAGAAAGAACGGACACCAAAATCCAGCGCCCTGACATCCCCGACACGCTTACAGGAGATAAGGCAAAACAAAACCAACAGTTTAGCCGACAACTGGCGCAATGACAATGAGGCATTACATGGCCATGCGCGAAGGAAAGCCACTACCAGAGTTACGTCCCACGTAGAGGAATAGCGGGGTGTCGGGGGGCGAGACAGACGCACTCCTTTAGGAAGACGACAAACCAGAGGGTGTCTACCCAGGGGAGAGTTATCAAAACCCAGGTGGCCCGCCGATAAAGCCGACCGGTACACATTTATAGTACGAAAAGCCAACCCCGAGTAAAACAAAGAGGACAGGAAATCCAGAACCGAGTTTAGAGGGGCAGAAGTGGAATCTTCACCCCTTCGCAAACACCAGCCGTGCCAAGCTGCCCAGGCAGAGCGATAGGCCCCTCTCGTGCCTGGAGCCCAAGCGTGCTGGAGTAACTCCTCAGTTCTTGGCGAAATGCCCGTGGCCCGCCATGAGAACCGGAAATCCACCAGACCACAAGGGACAATCGACCTTCCCGCAACAGTGGGTGAGGGAGGCCGTCCGGTCCCGTCAGTAGGGACGGCGAGGTCGGGATCCGCCTGGGCGGGGTCAGGGAGTACTTCAACAGAAGGGGAAACCACGGTTGGGACCGCCAATAAGCTGTCACTAAAACCAATTCCGACCCGGTGTCGCAGAGACGCCTCAAAACACGTAACAATAGTTGAAACGGAGGGAAGGCGTAAAGACGGCCCTCCGGCCACACTTGAGCGAAGGCGTCCGTGCCTTCTGCCTCCGATCTGGACGCCAACTGTAGAATCTCGGTAACTGCCGATTCAGTCTGGAGGCAAACAGATCCATCTGGAGAGGACCCCACAGTCCGTCGATGGTGGCAAACACCGATGGCACAAGGGCGCCGATCCCCCGAGTCCGTCAGATGGCGAGAATTCCAGTCCGCCACTGTGTTGGCGAGACCTGGAAGGTACTGAGCCACTACAAACAGACCGCGGGGAAGACAAAAATCCCATAGCTCGACAGCTGCCGACGTCAGAGCCACTGAACGAGCCCCCCCTTGGGTACTGATATAGCGGACAGCCGATAGGTTGTCCAGTTTCAGGAGGATACAGCGGTGGTCGGTCCCCCTGGAGAAACACTTCAGGGCGAAAAACGCCGCCATAAGTTCCAGAACATTGATGTGGAGGCGTAACTCCTGGTTCGACCAACCACCGACTGTCTCCATCTCGCCGCAACGCGCCCCCCAACCCGAACGACTCGCGTCGGATTCTATGGTCAACGACGGTACGGGGAATCGCACCGGGCGAGAATTCCACCGAGACCAGTCCGTTAGCCACCATGTCAGATCCGTCTTCGCATCGTCCGAGAGGGGAACCCTGCGGGAATAATCCGCTACCGATCGGAGAGAACGGGCCTTCAATCTCTGGAGGGCCCTGTAATGTAGAGGAGCCGGCAGAACCGCCAAACGAGTTGCCGCCAGGAGACCAATCACCCTTGCCAACTCCCTCAATGTGGGTGAGTGATCCCTGAGGAGGGAGCGAACCTGCTTGCGGATGGACCGTATCTTGGGAGTAGGAACGCTCAGGGTCATAGTGTGCGAATCTAGGAGGAAACCCAGAAATTCCAGACAACGTGTGGGTATCAACATAGACTTTTCCATATTGATCAGGAAACCCAGATCCTGTAACAGGGAGAGTGTCCACGACAAATGTATTTGAAGGGACGCCGAGGAATCCGACATCAGTAGGATGTCGTCCAAGTAGATCACGAGGCGAACGCCCCTCACCCGGAGGGATTCTACAACCGGTTTCATAAGCTTCGTGAAGCACCACGGAGCGGATGAAAGGCCGAAAGGAAGGCACGCGAAGCGCCACATGCGGCCACGCCACGAGAAACACAGGATGTCTCTGGAAGCCGGCGCCATAGGGACGGTTAGGTACGCGTCTTTCAGGTCTAGTTTGACCAGCCAATCCCGTTCGTTGAGTAAATCCCTGAGGGTATGAAACCCTTCCATTTGGAAATGGCGATAGGACACCCACAAGTTGAGTTCCCTGAGGTTTATGACAGGGCGCGTCCCGCCCCCTTTCTTCGCAACGAGGAACAAATTGCTCACAAACTTGGGCGAGTCCCAAGGGACTTCTTCTATGGCCCCTTTGGATGCCAGGGCCAAAACCTCTTCTTGAGCTAAGTGTTCCTGCTCCACGGAAAAACTGAGTGGCCGTGGTGGCGTGGAGCGAAAAGGAGGGATAGCCTCGAAGTCTATTTTGAACCCTCTGACTGTGTTTATAAGACCCACGGGTCTGCTGTGATCAACTCCCATTTTGGAAGACAATGCCGAATACGGCCCCCCACCCGAACAGATGAATGAAGAACAATATATGGAAGACTCACCAGTCTGACGTCGAGCACGAAATTGGGTTCTGCCACCTCGGAATCCGCGTCCTCTCCAGGCCTGAGCCGATGATCCATAAGCGGGGGGACCAGAATCGGTGGCATTAGAGGTACGAAAGGATCCTCTAGTAATGCCCGTAGATCCGGCGCGGCTGGCAGAGCGGCCCCTTCCTCTACCAACCCTATCGAAAACCTTTTTGGGGAACACTTTCTTAATGGCCGTTTCCACTTTATCCAGAGCGGTAAAAGCACTGGTGTACATGCCCATATTTTTTATAAAACCATCTCCGAAGAGAAGGCCTTGAGCCTTGGCCCCTTTATCTTTATTGGCCATAGAAGTAAGTTGAGGATCCATCCTCAGGATCATAGACTTTCGTCTCTCAGCGGCCAGAGCCGCATTAGCACCACCCAACAGGCACAAGGAGCGTTGGATCCAGCCCGTGGCGTCATCCAAGTCCAAGGGAGTACCTTGTAAACGAGCAACCTCCACCATGTCAAGGAGGTAAATCAACGGTGGTGCGACATCCAGCACCTTGTCTTCACAGACCCTGAAAGCCATATCCACCCCTTTCTTGGGGGACCATCCCTTGTTGGTCATGAACTTTACAAAATCCTCATCTACCACCGGGGTGAGACAAGTTTTGCCCGCGGTGGTAGGGCGAGGGCATTCCGCCCTCATATTCACCTTTATCCATAGGGAGCCGCATGTGGGCATCCACCCACATCTCCACATGAGGCATCGGGGACCATGCCGTAGAGCGTGGGTGTAAGACCCCTGCCGGGGAAAACATCCGTCGGCCCTGAGGATCACACACAACCTCCTTGGTAGACAGTAAAGGTGGTGGGGGCCTTTCCTCCTCGGCCAACATCATGTGGAGCGTATAATTCAATAGCACCATCATCCTCCCCATGCTCGGGTTCCTCACTCTCCGAGTCAGTGTGTTTGGGGAGTCGGCCAGAACCCGTAGGTAAAGGCCTATCTTTAGAGACCGCAACCAGCGCCCCGCGGTCAGGGGCTCTCTTGTGCGAGGACACCTCGCCATCATCAGAAAGCAGATTTTCGGGGATGCCAGCCCCAATTGGAGGACTATCAATGTGCTTAGTCTTAGCACGTTTCTTAAGGCTAGATGTCACAGAGCCAGAGGATATAACCGGATCTATAGGGGGAGCAGGGCCTGCATCAGGAGCGGGGGGGGGGGGCGCAGTAATAGAAGCCACGGCTTCATCCATGGTCCTTCTGAAGGACAGAGACAGAGTGGAGACAGCTGAGGAGAGCGACCGGGTAATGGACGCCTGTAGTGCTGCTTCCATGGCTGCAAAACGGGCTGCCGTTTTTGAGCGTTTTCTCGGGGGTGGAGGAGAGGCAAAAACTTCAGAATGGTCAGAACGGCGGGAGCTCGCTGCGGAATCTGATTCCCCTGTAAGGGGAGACTGATCGCCCCCAGATGGGTTTAAATGCGCCATATTCAGACAGAAATCCCCAGAGAACGTACCCAATTGAAGGAGCCGGGAGATGTGAGAAAGCGCGTGGTTACACACGCGGTCATGTGATGCCCAAGATGGCCGCCGGGATCTCGCGCTAGTCTCCCGCGAGATCTCGGGCGGCCTCGAGGACACCAGTGGCGCAAGGATGTGGGAATCCGCGCGAGCGTCGCTGCTTGCGAGAGACAGGCACTCCAATATACAGCGAAAAGCTGTCAACCAATGGCGGGAAACTCGGGAGGGACCTATAGGTCTAGACCCGCCGAGTTTTCTCGCCGAGCGGGCGCTGACCCCCGCGGTTATAGCCGGGGTAAGTCAGCACCCGATGTGATGAGAAACTGAATAAAAGTTTTAATCTGGAAGGAAAAAATACCATAACAGTAAACACAGAGGAGAAAAAATTATACTTATCTTGTCCTGAACAGGAGCAGTAAAGAAAGAGGGCGTTACTGCTCCAGCTCAGACTGTTTATAGACTAGGGGGCTGGGCTTACCAGGAGGAGGGTTACCCCACGTTGGGGGTTTGACATGTTTTTTTCTGGTTCTTGTTATCACTCTTCTTTACTGCTATGGGAGTAATAAAGAAAGAGATTGCAAATATGAAGCCTCCGAGGCCTGCCTTAAAATTATGCTGTTTGAGTTATATTAAATATTTTAAATGCAGTGTATTATTCAAACGGAATTAAAATTAATAACATATTAAAATATATATAATAAACATATATAATAAAATATTTTAAATATATCAATTAATGCAGCGGCATTGTTAAAGGAGGATGCTGCATTTAGAACAAAAAATGTATAATTTTATTATTTTTATATTTCCAAGCAATCTGCCCATGTTGTATATCACTGAAAAGGGCAGACTCTGGCCTTTCCAACAATATCTCAACTGCCATTGTAGGTCATATGGAACCAGAGATACAGAGGTCCAAATGTCCCCAGCATCTCCTGTGGGATTCCCCTGCCAGTCAGGAGGGGAATCCCTGTTTGTGACATCATCGCGCACATGCGCGATGATGCCCGCAGCCAGGGGGGGCAGTCCTACAGAGCAGGCTGGGCTGACATCCCTGCTCGGAACCAGTTAAGCACCGAACAGGAACACAGCAGGACACGCACGTCCACACAGTGCAGGGCACTACAGGATACCGGAAGCACTCCGGTATCCACACGGACCCTGCTCTGCTTGCCCGAAGCAGGGCTAAATGAGGGAAGAAACATCCTGCCCAGCCCCCAAAACTGCCAGTCCCAGGAGTCGGGCAATAGGATTTGCCCATCACTGACAGTATATACACACAGTATATAACGCACAATCCCTGATCCAGGCACAGTTTATACACTGTATATATGTCAGGATCCCTGGCTGTAGCCATCCTGAAACCCCCCCTGGTGGTTCACTTCCATCCTGTTCCTGCCCTGCAGCCAGCAACCAGCATCCAGCAGTGTAAGAGTTAAACACCAAACACATGTGACTCACGAAATAAAGGGCTTTGCCCCGCACTCACACTTTGCTGGTTCATTACAGCTTTTGCTCACAAAGAGTAAACACCGTTGCTGATCTGCTACCTGATATTCCTGTTCAGTATTCCTGCTACTACAACCATCATTTCCATCATCCTTCTGCAATCAACCTGGTCAGTTCTCATATTCATCCACCCTCCTCTACCCTTATCCTTTGTTTATCGGTGCAGACCACTGCATCCTGGGCTCCTACCCCTGCCATTCAGGTGCCACCCAGGTACCATCCCCACGTTCCTGACAATATAACACTACTACTTTAGTCTGATGGACAATTAAGATTTTTTTTCAAAATTCCACATCCCTCAGTTGCGAGAGATTGAGGACAAGACAGAGAGATAGATAGGTGTTTGGGTATACATGTATCCAGTGGCGTAGCATGGGTTGTCCGCACCCGAGGAAAAGTAAAAATTGTGCGCCCCCCCAACCTTTGGACATGTTAGCACGTCCTGATTCCCTTCCAACAGTTGAGTATTGAACCCCTTACCCCACAAGCTTATTATTCCCCCGCTTATTATATCCTCATTTCATTTATTATTCTATAATTTAGTTTATTATGCGTTCATTTAATTTATTATACTTGAGTTTAATTTATGTCCCCATTTAATTTATTATGCCCAATTTCATTTCCTACACTTCAATTTAGTTTATTATGCCCCATTTATTTTATCACATGCCCCTATTTCATTTATTATGTACTCCATTTCACTTACAGTACTCTAGTTTATTATACCCCTATTTAATATATTATGCACCGCATTTCATTAATTATGAATCAGTTAATAATTTTATGCCTCCATTTAATTATGTTTTTCGATTATATAATACTCCAATTTAGTTTATATAAATGTAATATGCGGTGTGTATGAGCATGTCACAAACCTCAGAGCAATAAAACTCAAAGTAATTTGCGCTGTGTATGAGCGTATCACATGGCTCCACAGCAATAAAACTCACAAGTATATATTAATATTTACATTATTTTAATATTTATCTTAACCCCTTAGTGACCGGGCGGTTTTACACAAATCCGTCCTTTAGTGACCGCTGCTGTTTTTACGTTTCTGCGCTGTTCGTGTTTAGGTCAAATTCTCCTCTTACTCGTTTATTCAACCCACACATATTATACACAGTTTTTCCCGCCATTAAATGGACTTTCTAAAAATACCATTATTTCCATCATATCGAATAATTTACTATAAAAAAAAAATTAAATATGAAAAAATGGTAAAAACACTTTTTCGTAATTTAATCCCCAAAATCTACAACCACCAAAAAAGACCCCAGCTAATAGTTTCAAACTTTTGTCCCGAGACTAGAAATACCCAATTTTTAAAAGGTTTTTGCTTTTTAACCCCTTCACTGCTGAGCCAGTTCACCTATGTGCGCTGAGCTCATTCTGACCATTTTGTGCCAATTATTTTGAAATGACAGCCTAGGTCCTATTTAACTAAACCCCGCCAACAAAAAAAATTAGATAAAATATATATTTTTAAAAATTTATTAATTTTAATTATATATTTTTTTAATTTTATTTTTAAACCAAACCTGGTCATGTTTGGCATAATTGGAAAGGCCATGATCAGGCCTTTCCAATGATGTCAAATATGACCATCTAGCTGCCACGGATCGGGAGATAGGGGGATCCTTAGGATCCCCTTATCTCTACATGGCAGCTAGAGGGTTAACTGGCCCACTGACATCCTCACACATATGGTGAGGTTGTCAGTGGGTAGAGGGGGACCTGGAGGCTTGGCTGACATCAAAGAGGTCAGCCCCCCTTCAGGTTCGAATCGCGTTTTGGCGCCAATTAGCACCGAAACGCGATCCGGCAGCGAAATAGTTAATGCTATACACCGCTGAAAAGGGGGAGACTCTCCCCTTTCCAGCAATGCAAAAAGCATCTACCTAGCTTCAATGGTTGGGGAGATAGAGGGCTCCGAAAGAGCCCCCCCTCCCTTCCATTGATTTCAATGGGGGCGCCTGCTGATGACATCACCACGCAGCGTGGTGACGTCATGGAGCTCGCCGGCCCATGCAAATGAGGAGGGAAGGCTTCCTGCCTGCCAGATCTGCGTGGGATCCAGCGAGGGAGGTAAGTATCGGGCGGGACGGAGGTTAGGCGCCGCTGACGTACCCTGTACGTCCGTGGGTCTAAGGGAGACCCGTGGGCAGGACATACAGGGTACGTCAGCGGTCCTTAAGGGGTTAATACATTTTAGATTAAATGGTATATTAAAATATAAAAAATATTAAACTAGACAACCCTTATAGCCCCCCTGTACCTCCTTCTTTGTGTCCCCCGTAACATTTTCCCAAAAAGTTTCCTCTTTAGCTCTCTCCCTCTAATTCATGCGTCCTCTTTGGTATTTATGGTCACAGTTTGTTACTTTCGTGACCCAGCTCTGCTCATGCTGCCCCCCCTCTCTTTAGATGACGATAATTTAAACAGCAGACAGGTCAGCAAGGTCATTGAGGGGGATTTTACTTGACCAGTCCTCCCTTGTCACTTACTGGGAGGGGGGGGGGGGCGGTTATCCGTCCCTGCATTTCTTCCTCTTCTGACAAGCGTTCATGAGCTGAAGGAGGGAGGCGCATCACACGCTTTCTACTCTAGCTCAATCGGGCACCAGAAAAAAAGCCCTGATTTATGCCCCATTTCAAAGTCATGCTCCGGTTCGGATGCAGGAGTTGAGGGATTCTTGAGGACTCCCAGGGGGACATGTTTATTCTAACGCAAGTACTTGGAGGCTCCTATTTGCATTTCTCCCTTTATTGCACCAACAGCAGCAAAGGGTTAACTTTTGGAAAAAAATGTAACAGAAGAAAAACAACCCCTTCCCAACATGGGGAGGCCCTCC
Organism: Leptobrachium leishanense; assembly: GCA_009667805.1. NCBI lineage: Eukaryota > Metazoa > Chordata > Amphibia > Anura > Megophryidae > Leptobrachium > Leptobrachium leishanense. The sequence goes on along the minus strand of CM019067.1, from coordinate 108,510,010 downwards.
CATAGTCCTTGTCCCGCCCCAATTCCATGTTCAAGTAAGCACTTACACTTCCTTTGCTGCTCCCGCAGTGGCAACATCGTGACTTCGATGAGTATAACGCATTGGCGTTTATTTGTCTGTCTCTTTCTCTATTCAATTCTTTCATCACCTACTCTATTGTTTACTCTCTGGGTCTCTGCTCCCGGTGATAGCCGTGGACGGTGACCCATTTCCCCCCCCCTGGCCATTACCTGCCGTCGGGGGTGGCCTATTGCTTTCTTACTGCTGCGCTGTATGTTACCCCGCTGGTTAAGAACATATCGCTCGTTCCCCACTCTCATACCAGCTGGCCGTAGCTCCTTGATCCCTGCTGCACTCGGCCGGGCGGTAGCCCCGCCCCCTCACATGCGCGATTCTCGGAGTTTGTGGCCGCCATTTTGGATATGTGCGCACGCTTTCCCCATTGCTCCACACGCGGTTTTTACCCGTCCACACCGATCACAAACCATATCCCTGTCTAAACCCACCGAATTGAGCCCTCATCGCTCTGACAATGCATCGGACTCCAGCTCCCTGCAGGCGCACTCAGGGGACCGAAAACACCGCAAACGGTACTCAAAATCCGAAGCACGTCTCCAGCGGTTGGAAGCTTCCCTTCAGGCCTCCATGTCCTCTGCTGTCCAGTCTGCTGTCTCCTCACTGGCTGATACATGGGAACAATCACTGAATGCGATACGGAATACTCAGGTACCATCTACCCCTGACAGACAGCCTTCCCCTGCTCGCTCGCAAGGCTCCAGACGCAGTTCTGCGCAAGGCCCTTCCAATGAGCCGGCGCCTGACCCCCCGGGGGACGATTCTGTGCCGTCTAAGGACGCGCACACTGCAACCAGCAGCCGAAGGGATGGCAGTCCAACCACACTGCCGGGTTCCAACACCCAATTGGTCCCTCGTAAGAGAGCCCTCGACCGTGGGGCCCCTCGAGCGGTCACCTCCAAACGACAGCGCCAGGCGACACCTGCGCTGACCGAGTATTCGGACACGGATGAATATGATGATCCGATGACGGATGAGTTCCTGGAGATTCACGCTCCGGAGGACCCCGTCCTCATGGCCGCAGTGGTTCCCGCCCGAACTGTCCGTTCCAAAAGCTTGGTCATTTATGACCCACAGGGCAACCAACTGTTTGAGCCAGATGACCTCAAACATCCAAGGTCCACAGCCTGGTGTCCCACCGCGCATGTCGAGCAATGGGTTGATTCCCATATGCGCCGGCCACTCGAGAAAGTGGACCGTGCGAGATTGCGGGCGGAATGCCCTAGACCCACCACCACGGGTAAAACATGCGAGCTTTCAGAAATATACCGGCAGGCGCGGTTGGTCAGCCAAAAAAGGCATTGACAGTGTACTAAAAAGTTGTCAGGACAAAGTGCTGGATGTAGCAGGCCCTATGGTCCGCATTTTTAAGTAAGTACAGGAGGCCAAAACTCAAGATCTTTTCTTAGATCCCAAGCAAGTGGGTGAGTGGCTACAGCATGCGTTTTGCCTTCTGGGGAACGCCAACACCGCTATTTCTGATGAACGCAGGAAAAGTATCTTACTAAAAGTTAACTCTGGATTGGTTGCACTGGCCACTAATGATTTGGGTGCTAAGGCCCAAGGCATGCTTTTTGGCAAACCATTCCTTAAAGACATGGGGCGAGTATACCCAGGCCTTCCAGTCCATAGAGAAATCTGAGTCAATGATGAAACGCATCTTCGCCAACAAGAAACAAGTTTTTGGTATAGCCGGCAGCTACAGGGGTCGCGCTGCAAGCCGAGCGGGCTTTAACGTCTCCCGCAATGTTCAAGGCCCCAACACTGCTGCACCCTCCTCTACTACCAACAGTACTGCAGGTCCGGTCCCTTACACGAGAACCAGTCCCTGGCGTGGCAGAGGCGGCAGAGGTTCCTCCTACTACCGACAAGGAGCAGGTATGTCCTTACCAGATTATTCCTTGTCCCAAGTACAAGTGGGGGGCCGCCTCAGTCTCTTTTCCCGCACTTGGCGACGTATCTCCTCGGATCCGTGGGTCCTCCAGGTAGTCTCGGGGTTCCTCCTAGAGTTTGTATCCCCTCCTGTCCAAGACTCCCTCCCACTGCCCATTCGGTTTGCGTAGAACCAGACGACTCTGGTTCAAGAGGAAGTGCACGCGCTCCGCGAGAAAGGCCGCGTCTCCCGCTCCACCTGGGTTCCTCAGCAACCTTTTTCTCGTGGCAAAAAAAGGGGGCGGCAGGTGCCCCGTCATCAATCTCCGGTCCTTGAACGAGTGGGTGGTCTAGCATCATTTCAAGATGGAGGGCATCCACACTCTCAGGGACTCCCTGTCCCAACACGATTGGATGGTCAAACACGACCTAAAGGACGCTTACCTTTCGGTCCCGATCGGCCAGGCACATCGCGGTTTCCTGAAGTGCACGTGGGGCCCTCACACCTGGCGGTTTACATGCCTACCCTTTGGCCTGTCATCCGCCCCGTGGTGCTTCACCAAACTTCTAAAACCGGTAGTGAACCACCTCCGCGCCCAGGGCGTCCAGTTGATTATATATCTGGACGACATCCTTCTGATGTAATAGGGACCCGCGGGAGGGGACAACACCTCTCCTGGACGATAACCCTCCTCCAGGATCTAGGGTTCCTGGTAAACGAGGTAAAATCTATCCTAGTTCCCTCGCGCCGCTTAGAATTTCTTGGATTCCTGGTGGATTCATCCCAAATGTCACTACATCTACCAAATTCCAAAGTGGTTTCCATCAGGAAAGAGATTCGATCTCTCCTGCGGGTGGGTCATTGCTCCATTTGCTCTCTGGCCCGTATAGTCGGACTCCTGGCAGCGGCAAGATTAGCGATTCCCCTGGGTCCGCTTCACTACAGAGCCCTCCAACTCTTGAAGGCCTGTTCTCTCCGATCCGGTCGGGACTACGCAGACAGGATCACCCTCACTCCGGATACGGTTGTAGACCTCCGATGGTGGCTCCTCAACATAGTCCGCTGGAACGGGAAGCAGATCCGTACACCGCCCCCCTTCATGGTAGTGGACTCCGACGCCAGCAAGACCGATTGGGGTGCCAGCTGCGGCTCAGAGGAGACGTGCGGTCGTTGGTCACCAGAAGAAGCAACGTATCACATCAATGCTTTGGAACCCCTGGACGGTCTGTTCGCCCTCCAGTGCTTCACGAAGCAGGGTCGTCTGGACTGCGTTCTCCTGAGGATGGACAACGTGTCCGCAGTACGCTACGTCAACGGACTCGGAGGCCCACGATTGCCGAAACGGACATCCCTCGCCCGGAGGTTTTCTGAGTTCTGCTTCCACAAGAACATGTCTGTACAGGCTCAATTCCTCCCCGGCCTCATGAATCATGTGGCGGACTGGAACTCGAGACATCTCTCAGACTCCAGGGACTGGCGGCTACATCCATCCGTCTTCTCCGTGCTTTCCTGCAACTGGGGTCCATTCGGCATGGATCTCTTCGCCTCCCGCCTCAACACCCACCTCCAGGCATTTTTCAGTTGGCGCCCGGATCCGGAAGCCCTGGCGACAGACGCCTTCCTGCAAGTATGGTCAGCTGCCCGTCTGTACAGGTTTCCCTAATTTTCCATGATTACCCGCTGTCTCCTGCATGTTCGACATCATCAAGTGCAGATGGTCCTCATCACCCCGTATTGGACGTCGCAGTCATGGTCTCCCACCCTGCTCGGAATGGCAATGGACACCCGGGGTTGCTCCCATTGTTCCGGACACTCCTCCTAGACCCGACCGACCAGCCACACTCGTTGATCCTGACAGACAGGATGCAGCTGTTGGCATGGTTGATCTCTGGCAATCCCGCGGACCCGCAGGCGTTTCGGACCGCACTGCAGACCTCCTCCTCCAGTCCTGGGCCCCAGGGACCCGATCTTACCGCGCAGCCTGGGACAAATGGACTGCTTTGTGTATGGGGAGGAGTTGGGATCCCTTTACGGCCCCTCTGAACGTGATTCTAGATTTTCTCACCATTCAGTTCGATGAGGGGAAGGCCTACCAGACGGTCAACGTGATTCGTTCGGCCTTGTCGGCTGGCCATGCGGGCCTTTTGGGGGTGCCTATTGGGAACCACCCATTGGTATGTCGACTTTTACGCGGCATGCGTCTTTCTAGGCCCCCCGCGCCCCGCTACGCATCCACATGGGATGTTACTTTAGTTCTGTCCCTCTTGTGTTCCTGGCAAGATAACGACCTGTTATCCCTCAGGGCTCTTTCAGCCAAATTGACCATGTTGTTCTGTTTAGTTGCTTGTAAGCGCGTTAGTGATGTTCGCGCTCTGGATTTTGGGGCTTGGTCTTTTGTGCCTGAAGGTATGCGCTTTCGTAATTCGCTCCGCACAAAGACTTCCCTGACCTCTGTCCTGTTTCCCGCTTTTCCTGCCGAACCCCTGCTGTGTCCTGTGCGTTGTCTCCGGGCCTACGGATCCCGTACGGCCCCTTTCTGTTCCCTACCCGACTCGCCCCAGTTCTTGTCCTTTTGCCCTCCTCATCGGCCGGTGGTTTCTACTACTCTTGCACGCTGGTTGCGCCGGCTTATGGAGTTGGCGGGAGTCGACGTCACCTGCTTTGGGGCTCATTCGGTACGAAGTGCCGTGGCCTCCAGGGCGGTGTCTGTGGGCTGTCGTCTTGAGGACATTATGCGGGCTGCTGACTGGTCTAGGGACTCCACTTTCCACACATTCTACTTTAAACCTATTGCGGCAATGTCTGATGCTGTCTTAGGACGGCGTTAAACTTGCAAATAGGAGCCTCCGAGTACATACATTAGAATCCCTAAATTTTCCTATTATCACGACGGAAAGTTTAAATTCTAATAATGACTCGGAGGCGAGTATTTCCCACCCTTCACTCCCGGTTTCCTGTTCTAAAATTCACACATTGTTCATGCGTAGTGTCTTTATTCACACACTTGGCGCTGCAGTCGGTGTGACTGATTGTGTGGGTGTCTGCTACTGGACGTGCCGTGTTGGTGTATTCACCCTGTTACGGCTCTGCCTCTAATTCCATTCCGTGTCCCTTCCTGTCTTTCAGCGTCCTAAGTGGATTTACGCCTTCTGGTTATGCCCGATGTCTTCGGATCCGGTTCCTGTTGATTGTTGAAGCGGATCCGTCCTAGTTAGATTTTGTTGCCGTGTCGCAGGCTCGGAAGATGAAGTGGATGCTCCCGCAGTGCTTACTTGAACATGGGATTGGGGCGGGATAAGGACTATGGGAGGGCCTCCCCATGTTGGGGAGGGGTTGTTTTTCTTCGGTTACATTTTTTTCCAAAAGTTAACCCTTTGCTGCTGTTGGTGCAATAAAGGGAGAAATGCAAATACTCACTTCCGAGTCATTATTAAAATTTAAACTTTCTGTCATGGTAATAGGAAAATTTAGGAATTAATAATCAGCAGCTACCATGGCCTCACTCACCCGACCCAGATGACCACACACTGTCAGCCAGGCTCAGCCTCCTGCTCCCTCCGGCAGTGAAGCGTGGCGCTGGTGTGCTGCATCAGTCCAGTGACGGTCATTCAGCTTCACCCTGCGACCTGCTCCTCCCTTCCAAAATTGGCAGATCACACAACGTGATGCAAGGGCTGCGGCTGCTCACGGACAGTGTCCGTGAGCCGAACAGACACCTTGCTGATCCTGATCTGCTGAAAGCTATTAGTGGCGCAAATTGCTTTTGAAATTTTGCGCCCGGGGCCACCGCCCCTATGCCCCCCCCACGCTACGCCACTGCATTTATCTGAGGTGTGCGTGTGGGTGGGTGGACTGGCCATACAGTTCAATATTATGATAAATTGTACAGGCTTTCAGCAAAATCCTAAATTATTTATTGGAAAACAGTCACATAACATCAAATAAACTTATCGGTACTCGGTCTTAAGAAAATGGTATTAGGCTATTAGGTCAGACGAACGCATTTCTCACGTCGTCCGTGAAAAAATGCATTCGAACGAATGGACGTATTTTTTCACGGAATACGCGATAGCGATCATAGGATGCGCATTTTCGTCCGTGATTTTGTACGGATCATCAATAAAACACTATTTGCGTCTGGACGTTATGTAGGCCGGACATTAGCAGCGTCTGACGTCTCCTAATCACGCACACACGCCGCTTAGACACAGCGCACTCTGTACGTCAGTACTAGCGGTTTCACGTTCTCGAAAAAAAGCGTTTGTTTGCCGCTTGCGTTGCCCGGCCGAACTTTTGTGCGGCTGTACGCGCGTTCGCACTGCGTTCGACTGACCCCAGCCTTAGTGTATCTTTAGTGTTTAAAATTGGTTAGTCTGTAGAAAAACCAGGCTCCTAACTTTTGCAGTTGGTTCCTAGATTCAAAGCAAAATTTGTCAAACCCTGCCATAGACATTTAATAATTAAACTGTGGCCAGGACCCAACCCAATAGAACACTTCAAATTATGACCTTTCTGTTTTAAAAATACATTTCGGTTAAGAGGATGATGACCTAACATAGTTAAGTAATAAAAACTAATAACAGATGCATTATACGTACATAATTCAACAATAATGTAAATAAACGGTGTAATATTTAATTATGAGTTGTGAAACAAAAAATTATATAAATATACACACAAACATCAGTTATTTTTCCCCGCTATTTAAAAATGCATATTTTTTTTACCGAGGGGGTGGATGGGTGTAGTGAATCTAACAAAGCAGGACCAGGCTGTTAGCACCTTTCATAATCCAGTGATAATCAAGCTTTATCTTACCTGCCCCACATTGGCAGATTCTTCTGATAGATTGAGTCTAGGGGTAGCACCTGCTGACGTCCCTGCGACTCCTTATAAATTTTGCGAGCAGCCTCTGTTGTTAAAGTGACCACGCAGTCCATGTCACTAGCAAGGTGCCACGAGATGACTTTTGCAGCTTCATCATCTTCAATAAGAGCTAAATGAGCAATCTACAGGGAATAAAAATTACCTTATTACTAGTTACTACATCCAGCGTCATTGGACTCAAAGCTTTTACGGTTTGTTTAATTTGCAGGACTTTTTTTCCGATGGCTTACCTTTCCCAAAACGTCAGAACTGCCCATTGGATACGGTGGAAGGGAACAGGTTCTTCTTGGCTGATTAAGCAATAATTCTCTCTGTGATGTCTTCTGCTGTACCACAGCATCAATTTGTTCAACCTACCAAGGACGAGGGACACTTTTCATCAGTACATTAATTGTTTAATGCATAAGGTACGTTTTTGAAATGAAATCTTATTTTCTTTTTAAATAGCTGTAGTTACACAAGGAGATTCCAGTTGCATTCACAAGCATCTCTGCATATACCTTACAAGTGCACACATTCACCACTGCTTACATCTAATCTATCAAATAGGACAGTGAAATACCTTTACCCATGTAAGAGAAACAAATAAGGATGCACATGGTTTAATATTTGACGTGGACGCACCGGATTTTGATGTGGTATTCCTATTTGCATTTTCTTTAACTCTGCCATTAGATGAGCTTCTTTGGCTTTAGCTTCGGTGGCTTGACCTACAAATTGTTAAAAGACAAATAACAAAAGTTACAGTATACGAACAGATTCAGATGAAGGAATTTCAAGAAAAAGCATTTTTTTAACTTTACCTAGATTAACAGGATATTAGTTTAACCCTTTCACTGCTGAGGACATGTGGGGAACGTCCGCATTGACTCCTAAGGAAAGATAGGGGGTGTATTTGAACCCTGATATCTCCCAACTGTTGGCAGCTAGCAGGGTCATTTTTGGTATCATTAGAAAGGCCAGACCATGGCCTTTCCAATGATATCAAACATGACCATGTTTAAAGTAAAGAAAAAAGAATAATAATAATAAAAGAGAAAAATTTGTTTTTTTCGACGTGAAATGGCTCAGCAGTGAAGGGGTTAATAGAATGTGGTTTTGTTTAATAACCGGACACATCGGTTTTCATTTTCCACTGAAAAAAAAAGGTAGAACACAATACGTGTGTGTTGTGGACCAAGGCAATTGCAGTATCGCTCAACATCCCACAGTTACAAATACCCAAGTGTGAATTCTGACTGAAGCAGCATGTTCTGTATATCGGGGAGTTATACACAAATCACATTGTTTACCGTTGCTCTTAGGGTCCTCTCTCCTACTGTTGTGTGTTTAATTTGTATGTATATTCGATGTTCTGTCTCACCCATTGTACATCGCTACAGAACTTGTTGGCGCTTTCTAAATACTTGGAACAATGATGAACTTCGGCAATCCAGAAATAAAATTCAAATAGCAAGCAAAGTTTCATCAAGAAGCTTCACCAGCCATTGATTGAATATCCCTCCCTGGTCAGGCAAAGTTAATTGTAATTGCAAAAAACATTAAAACAGTGTTAAGTGAATAACCCCCATAGTCTTTGCCAAATAATAGACAGACCATGTCGGAGCTCGACTGAGCTGCCACACTAGAATGTTCTAAAGGAGTATTCTAGATTTAAGGTAAACTTTAATACCTACAATCGAATCATAATTCTCCTCAAGTTTTTCACAAAATTGTACAACTGATACTCCTCACTTCTATATCCCTCGGGCAGCTAACCTAAATGTTCCTCCCTACATAAGCAGAACAATCTACTTTTCTGCAGAATTTAACATTAATAATCCTGTGATACAAGGTGTGCAAGTACACAGAGAAGAGGTCTGTATCATGCTAAATATAGACAGGACATAACAGTATACATTGCCAAAATGTTGCTTTACCAGGATATAATTAACATTTACTTTAAAAACACTAGAATAACCCTTTATGTTGCTTTTTAGCACCTAATCTGATAAATATGTATCTGGCGCCACTTAGTGGATAAATGCAATATTGCAATAGACTGATTATGACAGATTTTTAAAGCAGTCCATACGTACAAAATCAGCGGCAAAAGTCTCTCTGGATAGTGGCACACCCCAAACCACCAAATGAACAGATTGGTTGAAGGTAGCAGTGGACAATGCGCTTCCTTCTGTTAAAACAAGATTCTTTCTGATCTCTTGATATTAATACAGATCCGCTGTGATCTTCATACCTCAGAGAGAACACAGAACAAAAAGGCACAACCTTGGTGCAGCCAATATAATTCAGTGGAGTTTTTAATATATCAAATGAACACTCACGTTTTGAGGCATCACCCCTCGGACACCTGATGTATAGGCAACCGGCAAATATTGAGAGGTACCGGATACTCTCTCCTGTAGAAAGTGCCAGCGGCGAGATCCTGCTTCAAAGTCACCAACAAAATATAGAAAGTTTAAAATAAATTTATTAAATAAAACCAATTATTAATACTCCTGATATGCGTTTCGCGAAAAAAATCGCTTCCTCAGTCAGTGTGTATGAAATGTGTATCAGGATTGTTAAGAATTGTTTTTATTTAATAAATTTATTTTAAACTTTCTATATTTTCTCCTGTTGGTGAATTTGAAGCAGGAACTCGCCGTTTGCACTTTCTACAGGAGAGCGGATCCGGTACCTCTCAATATTTGCCGGTTGCCTATACATCAGGTGTCCGAGGGGTGACACCTCAAAACGTGAGTGTTCATTTGATATATTAAAACCTCCAGTGAATTATATTCTCTGCACCAAGGTTGTGCCTTTGTTCTGTTTTCTCTCTGAGGTATGAAGATCACAGCGGACCTGTATTAATATCAAGAGATCAGAAAGAATCTTGTTTTAACAGAAGGAAGTGCATTTTTAGCACCTAATGTTTCTGAGATGCGCTTGTGAAATATTTTGATTTTAAATGTATTTAAATATGTACCCTGTGTGCGTGTGCTGCATTCTGTTTCATTTGAAGGAAATCTGATTACAGCTTCATCATTGAATTACCATCGATTATATAATTGATTTTTTTTAAATTGCACACTGTTTTTCAAGTTCTCTAGTCTACAAATAGAAGCGTTACTTGTGAACAGTACGTCCGGAAATGTTCCCACTATTACGTGATTTTCCAATACATCAAAAAAAAAAAAATTTCACCAGAGGTATTTTTTTTTCTTTCTTCGTTTTTTAAATTTCTTCTACTTTGTCATGTTGTTATTTAGCTTTTCAAGTGTGAAATAAGACAGGTCAGGTTTTGTGTTTCTTTTTTCCATAGTATCCTTTTAAGAATACCATAGGCAGGATAATATACTTTATCTAGAAAACATCGTTCCACAATTGGAAATTGTTATTTAAGCAGTCTATTAAATACTCAGCGCAATTGTTACATTGATTTAGAAAGCAGTGTCATTCCTCAAGTTATTGTAGGGATTAGGATTTTTGCACTGTATAAGAAGACGGAGTTACATCAATGGGTTTATCCTTTAGGTTAACAGATTCCACGTAAATTTAGAGCTCCATTTGAATCAGGTGACGAGAAAACAGTCTATTCTTTCCATAAAATCATGGCTAGGATTAAGATGAGAAAACGTTTTTATTTTAAGAATCACAAAATTTAATGAAAGAAAATGCAATGTATGCCATATAACAGGTAACACTTACATTCTATTTCCTTAACCAGTTGCGCTTTTGTATCGAAGAGGCACTTGTAGGCTTCTATCGATAGAGACAGACGATCCTTCTCCTTGGTAAGTTCTGTGAGCTGTTGCTGCTTTCTGACATCTAATTACAAATAAAAATAAGCAAATATTTTATAGACGCGTGAATACGCAAAAGAAGTACTAAAAACACACAAACATCCATACTTCCTTTTCACGCACATAAACACAACTATGGCAATGTTTTAATAAGGAGACAATTCAAGAAGATATAAAACATAACCATTAAAAACAATGATTGTGCTGAAACCTTTATAACTGCAGAGAAGAACTATGCTTTTTAAAGTATGTTTACAGGATCTGCTTTTTGATATTACCTGGTGAGGACAAATACAAATGAAATACTACAAGCAAGTATACAACAAATCTGCAATAGACTTAGGGGAAAGAACAAGGGGAGAGGAAACGGAGAAAACCCCGTTCCCATTCTAACCCCTTGGTTTCCTTAACCCCTTAATGACCCCTGACGTACCCTGTACGTCCTGTCCTCGGGTCTCCCTTAGACCCGCGGACGTACAGGGTACGTCAGCGGCGCCAAATCCCCCTCCCGCCCGATACTCACCTCCCTCGTCGGATCCCACGGCGATCTGGCAGGGAGGAAGCCTGCCGTCGCCACGCTGCGTGGTGACGTCATCAGAAGGTGCCCCCATGTGTTTCAATGGAGGGGAGGGGGGGGGATCTCCCCAACCATTGAAGCTAGGGAGATGCCGTTTGCACCGCTGGAGAGGGGAGAGCCTCCCCTTTCCAGCGGTGTATGGCATTAACAGTTTCGCCGCCGGATCGCTTTTCGGCGCCAATTGGCGCCAAAACGCGATTCAAACCTGGAGGGGGGCTGACATCTTGGATGTCAGCCAAGCCTCCAGGTCCCCCCCCACCCACTGACAACCTCACCATATGTGTGAGGATGTCAGTGGGCCAGTTAACCCTCTAGCTGCCATGTAGAGATAAGGGGATCCTAAGGATCCCTTTATCTCCCGATCCATGGCAGCTGGATGGTCTGATTATGGCCTTTCAAATGATACCAAACATGACCAGGTTTGGTTTTAAAAAAAAATAAAAAATAAAAATTAAATAAAAAAAAATTAAATTAAATTTTTTTTTTTTTTTTAAAGTTTTTTTTTGTCTGGGGGGAGTTTAATTAAATAGGACCTAGGCTGTCATCTAAAAATAATTAGCACAAAATGGTCAGAATGAGCGCAGCGCACATAGGTGAACTGTCTCAGCAGTGAAGGGGTTAAAAAGCAAACGCATGTTAAAATTGGGTATTTCTAGTCTCGGGACAAAATTTTGAACCTATTTAGCCGGGGTCTTTTTGGGTGGTTGTAGATTTTGGGGATTAAATTACGAAAAAGTGTGTTTTTACCATTTTTTTCCTCATATTTCATATTTTTTTTTATAGTAAATTATTCGATATGATGGAAATAATGGTATTTCTAGAAAGTCCATTTAATGGCGGGAAAAAGGGTGTATAATATGGGTGGGTCGAATAAACGAGTAAGAGGAAAAATTGTCCTAAACACTAACAGCGCAGAAATGTAAAAACAGCAGCGGTCACTAAAAGACGGATTTGTGTAAAACCGCCCGGTCACTAAGGGGTTAAAAAAAAAACGAACCTAAATCCAGCACTGCAGAAGGTGACACGTTGCCAGCAGCATGTCTGGACACTGGAGGGGGTTTAATCCAGTGGCTCTCAATGGAAGAACGTCCAGAAAGCCCAGAACCTGAATTCAGCGCTCAGCTTCTGGGTGGGAGTAAGCCCCTGCACTGAAAGTATAGATCCGGCTCCCCAGAGAGGTGAGGGAGTTCCGAGCAGTGTGACAGCTCTCATAACATCGAGAAGCCACACTGTATACAGTGCCCTTTAATGATTTTTTTTTTTAACAACTTTATGCCATCATAATTATAAATGTGAAGTATTTTTTTTTTCCAATTTTGTCTACAGGTTCGAGTAGCGCATAACCATTTACCTAACACACTCGATGGTCTTCTCAAGAATATATTTATTGTATCGAGCTATGTATATGTTACGGTTACGGGTAAAGCCCGAAGTGCGGTTAATCCTAGGATTACCTGGGTAATCCTGACATTACCCAAAACCGCTGGGTAAAGCTGCAAAAAAAAATGAAAATTTCGGACTTTATCCGGGTAATTTTAGGACTAAACAACTGCCCTTGGGTAACAGTCTGGAAGAGCTGAAAAATTCACAATTTACGCGGATAATGTGCAAGTCTGAAGCTTCACCCGGATAATCTGAGGACTATCCACAGCTTCACCTGGGTAATCTGCAGAGCATCCAACCCCACTTGGGTAACAGTGAATTTTACTATTATCTATGGATATTATCAATGAAGATGGCAAAAGACAAACATTAAAATGTATTTAGGATATAATGAATATACAGAGTGACAGGATAGGTTTCTTATATGAATGTTAAAGAGTTACATGATCTTGATTATGTGTCATATGTGCTTATATATCATTTATAAAACATAATAACCATCAGGTTACTCTTTATATAATATGCTTATCTTCATAAATAAATTTTCAGACAATTAATGCAGAGTTACGTGACGGTTATTTAGTGTGATTTGTGACTGTGGATACAAATTCATTAAAAATAACAAAAATCACTATTTTGTTAACAGTTTGCAGCTTTATCCGGGTAATCCCCGGAATTCAGTCATCTGTAACCTGCTGAAAACCCAAGAAAAGCGGACTACCCAGAGGCGTTTGGATACTTTGCAGATTACCCGGATAAAGTGCGATGTTTCTTTGCACAGCACACTTTATCCAGCAACACTAGGGTAATGTGCGAATAACCCAGTTAAAATAGAGCACAAAACCGGAGTACCCAGAGGCCTCTGGATACTTTGCAGATTACCCAGGTAAAGTCCGGAATTTCATTTCACTTCAGACTTTTGCTAATGAGGCCTGGGTAATGCTAGAATTACCCGGGTAATCCTAGGATTAACCGCACTTCGGGCTTTACCCATAACATATACACAAATACCTGAATACTACCATCCTATACATATACACGATCATGGTAGTGAAGGTGTTAAGATGACTTTGATTTTCTATGTCCATGAGGCTTTTTTGCACTCCCTGACAAACTTGTGTAGTGTAGGAAATACAAATTGCGCACTGCAACGGGACTTGCGGACTTAATGTACACAGGTTCCGTAGTGGCTGCTCAGATAGATGGATGGATGGATTCGGCAGGGTGGAGGGGGGGGGGGTGGTGTATTGCACCCTCTTCAACAGTAACCATTTTCACAGTTCATTCAAGTGACACACATGCTCAAAGTCAAAATTGCATCCATAAGAATATTCTACATTACCGTTACAAAACATAAAAGGGAGGCAATATGGATCCAATGCTATTTCTTCTATGGAAGGTGATACAAGAGAGAAGGTTATCTGGTATTCTGTGCTGTCATTTCCAGGACTATTTTCAGCAAGAATTAGTTTCTGTAACAAGAAAGGGAAAACCAAATATTGATCCCATAATGTTCATTTCAGCTAACAATCACATAAAAATCTTTTTGAAGAAATGCAACTATAATCTTAATTGTGTGTGATATAATATACAGTACTGTGCAAAAGTTTTAGGTAGGTGTGAAAAAGATGCTGTAAACAAAGAATGTTTTCACAAATGGAAGTGTTACACGTTTATGTTCATAAATGAACAAAATGCAGTGAATGAACAAAAGAGAAATCTAAATCAAATCGATATTTGGTGTGACCACTCTTTGCCTTCAAAACAGCAGCAATTCTTCTAGGTGCACTTGCACACAGTTTTTGAAGGAATTTGGCTGGTAGGTTGTTCCAACCATCTTGGGAGAACTAAGCACAGATCTTCTGTGAATGTAGGCTTTCTCACATCCTTCTGTCTCTACATGTAATCCCAGACACACTCGATGATGTTGATCAGGGCTCTGTGGGGGGGGGGGCATGCCATCACTTCCAGTACTTCTTTACGCTGAAGATAGTTCTTAATGACTTTGGCTGTATGTTTGGGGTCGTTGTTCTGCTGCAGAATAAATTTGGGGCCAATCATACGCCTCCCTGATGGTATTGCATGATGGATAAGTATCTGCCTGTATTTCTTAGCATTGAGAACACCATTAATCCTGACCAAATCTCCAACTCCACTGGCAGAAATGCAGCCCCAACCGTTCAAGGAACCTCCACCATGCTTCACTGTTGCCTGCAGACACTCATTATTGTACCGCTCTCCAGCCCGTCGACGAACTGCCTTCTGCTACAGCCAAATATTTTTAATTTTGACTCATCAGTCTAGAGCACCTGCTGCCATTGTTCTGCACTCCAGTTCCTATGTTTTCGTGCATACTTTAGTCGCTTGGCCTTGTTCCCACGTCGGAGGTATGGCTTTTTGGCTGCAACTCTTTCATGAAGACCAGTTCTGGCCAGACAGTAGATGGGTGTACCTGGGTCCCACTGGTTTCTGCCAGTTCTGAGCTGATGGCACTGCTGGACATCTTCCGATTTCGAAGGGCAATAAGCTTGATGTATATTTCATCTGCTGCACGAAGTTTCCTTGGCCAACCACCGCGACTACGATCCTCAACGTTGCCCGTTTCTTTGTGCGTCTTCAAAAGAGCTTGAACAGCACATCTTGAAACCCCAGTCTGCTTTGAAAACTTTGTCTGGGAGAGATCTTGTTGATGCAGTATAACTACCTTGTGTCTTGTTGCTGTGCTCAATCTTGCCATGACATGAAACGGTCTTTCACAACCTCACCTTGGTAGCAGAGTTTGGCTGTTCCTCACCCATTTTAAACCTCCTACACAGCTGTTTCTGCTTCAGATCATGACTGGGTTTCAACCTACGTGTGACATTGATGATCATTAGCATCTATTTGGTATAATTGGTTGATCATACACCTGACTATAATCCTACAAAATCCTTGACTTTGTGCAAGTGTACCTATGAGAATTGATGCTGGTTTGAAGGCAAAAGGTAGTAACACCAAATATTGATTTGATTTAGATTTTTCTTTTGTTCGCTCACTTTATATTTGTCAATTCTCAACATGCAAACAATCATTATTTATATTTCTGAAAGCATTCTTTATTTACAGGATTTTTTCACACCTGCCTAAAACTTTTGCACAGTACTGTATATGGAGAATATTATTGCAGTCTACTGGAATAACACTTATTTGGAAACCTATGAATTCATAAATAAAACATTTGCATAAATTCTGCTAGAAACAAAGAAAAATGGACACATAAAAAGGGTTAAAATTATAAATTTTCCTAAACACACAGCTCCAAGGATGCCATCAGGCTTCTGCAGTGAAGCAAAGGGAAGGGGAGAACTAGAGATCTGAAAGCGGCCAAGCTTTAACATTAAGGAGATTATTACAAAGGGAAACACTGAATCTGACTCATTCTCCGGGGCAGGAACATCAAAAAGTGTCCTCGTCACCTCCCTGCTACGGTTCAGGATCTGGAGATTCACCCTCCGGTCATTCCCCAAATCCAGCTCCTGAGTGGGATTGGAGGCTCTCACCCTGTTAGGGACCTCCACCACAAGCGCCCGGCGGGGGTGGGCTCACATACGAAGATTAAGGTTGGAGGATTTTTGGCCACAGGCATTCATGCGGGGGTGCCAGCCCCTCCAAAAGAGCTGGCCGTGTCATTCAACTGTTTTACCCGCAGCACGTGGCAGGGGTGAATCTGGGGGCCTCATCATGGTGAGTGAATCGCCTAGGCAGCATCTGCTGGTAGCGGTGACATATAGCGACTCGCAGCTATAGTTAATAACAGTATAGATTTAAAAAAATCTGTCACCAGCACCCGGCGGGGGTGAGCTCTTTTGTGAGAACTGGTCAGTAGCAAGGGGCCTCACCGTGGTGAGTGAGTAGCCCGTTCTAGCTTTTGCTGGTAGCGGTGACATATAGTGAGCAGCAGCAATCGTTTATATCAATATAGATTTAAAATCGGTTACAAGTACCCGGCGGGGGTGAGTTCGTTTGAGAGAATTGGTCGGTAGCAAGGTCCACAGGCAGTTTTGTGGGGTTGCCAGTCCATCTGTGGGTATATTTGGACCCGCTCACTAACCTTTTGCCCGTAGCACATGGCAGGGGCGTATCTGGGGGCCTCACTGTGGTGAGTGAATTGCCCAGGAAAGCGTTCGCTGTAAGATGTGGTATAGATGTGGCTTCTGCAATGGTGTCAGTCAGTATACTTAAAAATCAGCCGACATAGCGGCAACTAACTTAAATATGGTCACACTGATGGAGGCATGGATGGGCAATGTAACTGGGGAGTTCGAGTCGGAGGGGAGCAGTTACCAGGCTGTACAGGGGAGACTGATTGCTGGTTGGAGCTGTCCCCTGAATCTAAATCGGCATCCTGTGAAGGGCTCTTAGAGCAGGTTTCTGGCGTAGCATTTAGTAAACACGATTCGGGCAGAGTGAGAGGAATGAAGCGGTAGCGCGGGAACCCCACCGCACATGCGTGGGAATTACGATGCACGGCTGGTAGTTCCCAGCTCCGATCGCCGCTCAAGCCCCGAGTAAGGAAAAAATCTATTGGACAAACTGGCCAAAAAAACTAAAAAAGGAGGTATGAAAAAAAACCCTGCAGCTACCCAAGAAGGTAGCTGTGATGCTAAAGTAGACGAACGTCGCGGTTGAAGCCGGGAAGTAGCGTCAGGGAGAGAAAACATTAAAATATGTGAGAGCAAAACGCATGTGTACTCATCTGTCTGCGCAGCAGCAAGGAAAGAGGAATAAGGAAGGAGATCAGGGGAAGAGATCAAGAGGAGCTACACATGGATTGGACTAAAAGAGTGGGAGTGTCTGGTCTGGAACACTTGGTGTTTTTTCTAAAGGATGCTTACATGCATTTTACAGTTTAAATTTTAAAATCCTTGCTATTTATTAAAATAAATACAAGGAAAGAGACGCAATAGGAGCCTCTGAGTCGGTGTACTACAATTAGAAACATTCTTATTATCTATTAGGTCTTCTCAACCATCAAAAACAGCTTTACTCCAGTTGATTTCCTAACCCTACAGAGCCATCATCGACAGTATGTTCCTCCAGATTTTTCACTTCACTACTCTTCCCATGGGCTTTATGAATGGCCTCTGTTAGCAAGTCTTCCAAGCTCTGCCCTGAGAACTTTCTCAATGTTGCATCAATAGTCTATATATTTATTGCTTTTTCTCATACCCCCTTGCATTAGGATTGGTCAATACCATCCACCATCACCTATTTAAAGCTTGCCAGTAACTCACTAAAATAGCCAAGGACTTTAACACTTTCAACACCAAGTGTCATGGTGAAAACTTGAATTTTTTTAAACATTTATTGGGGGGGGGGGAAGAGATAGATGGCACTTTAACGTGGGATTAAAATTATTATTGTCATCATTTATATAGCGCCAACAGTTTCTGCAGTGCTTTACAATAACCAAAGGGAATGAGATACAGATAAAGTACATAGGATGAAAACAAGAGGTGTAGAGGGCCCTGCTCATAATCGTATGGAGACAGAAATAACCTTTTTATCAAATACAGTATATGGGATAAATATAATAAAAATGATCAGATATTCTACTTGTGGGTATTTGTGGTGAAAATGTTACTAGCAATCTAGCTTTAAAAAAATACCTGCAAACATTTAAAAATGGCCGACCACTCCTCTCATGAGATTTAACGATCGTCAAATCCAACAATGGAATGAAACAAACACAATGTACTTTAACTGCAGACTGTCAGCTTTAATTTGAGGGTATGTACATCCAACTCAGGTGAACGGTGTAGAACTTACAGCAGTTTGCAGATGTGCCTCCCACTTGTTAAGGGACCAAAGGGAATGGGACAATTGGCTTCTCAGCTGTTCCATGGCCAGGTGTGTGATATTCCCTCATTACCCCAATTACAATGTGCAGATAAAAGGCCCAGAGTTCATTTCAAGTGTGCTATTTGCGTTTGGAATCTGTTGCTGTCAACTCTCAAGATGAGATCCAAAGAGCAGTCACTATCAGTGAAGCAAGCCATCATTCCTAATGCAAATAGCACACTTGAAATGAACTCTGGGCCTTTTATCTGCACATTTTAATTGGGGTAATGAGAGAATATCACACACCTGGCCATGGAACAGCTGAGAAGCCAATTGTCCCATTACCTTTGGTCCCTTAACAAGTGGGAGGCACATCTGCAAACTGCTGTAAGTCCTACACCGCTCACCTGAGTTGGATGTACATACCCTCAAATTAAAGCTGACAGTCTGCAGTTAAAGCACATTGTGTTTGTTTCATTCCAACTCCATTGTGGTGGTGTATAGAGCCAAAGATGTTAGAATTGTGTCCATGTCCCAATATTTCTGGACCTGACTGTATATGGTACAAGGGATAGTTTTAGTTAACATGACAATTTGTTTAATTTATGGCACATTCACTTTAAACTCAAAACAGGACCTTTGATTATTTCCTTATCAGCACCAAAGCACAAACTAGAATACCTGTTTAATGTGGTTTGTACACACACACACACACACACACACACACACACACACTATATTTACCACGGTCTACAGAAATTGTAAAATGGCAGGTATTATCATATATTCATAAAAAAGCAAGGTAACTACAAAATATGATTTAAACAAATACAATAATTATTTGGAACTCAGTCACATAAAGTGTAGGTGAAAATAGATGTTGAATAATTAATAATAAGCAGCATTCAATATGGAAGTCTCCTATGGGATCCAAAATTGTATATACGTAACAGTGCTGTACAAAATATATGGATATTTTCAAAAGTTACCAAAAAATAAAAGTAGAGTGGCACACTCCATGAAGACATTTAGGTGTCACATAAACTAAGGGAATCACTATCACCCATCAGTGATGTATCAAATGCATAAAACAAGAGCAGGACCGGGCCCACTACCTCCTGACAGTTTTATAGGAGAGATGACACTGTACAGCAATGTTCTTGATATTACAGCCTTTCACATTATCAAGTGTGTCACGATAACAACATGCATATAAATTATGTATTTGCAGAGGGATACTCACATTAATTTCAGCAGATCCATTATTGAAGGGGAATACTATATGATCAACTTTGGACTCAAACTGCGGAATCTCTAGATCACCTGTTGAACATTTAATCCTAGCAATAATTTTGCCATTCAGATTGGTTCCTGCCACATTATTGTGTTCATCCTAGAAAAGGAAAGAGAAAAGGTACTTATACATCAACTTCAACAATCGGGGGACAAGCAAAAATGTTAGAATTATTATGATAATACAAATCGATAAATATTTAAGAATTAGCCTGGGTCACATGCTACTAAATATGCAAGGTTGCTTGCAGAAGGAAATTGAAGATAACTTGTCCTGTAAATGTATCACTGGCGCTTTACACCAGTCACAAAACCTAAAGAAGGTGCAGTAAGAAATTTGTCACAAATCTCTAAAATTTTGAATCTAAGATATGGGGGGGGGGGGATTCCTTAACGACCTGTTATGTGTATAATGGCATCATTTTCCATAGTCTCCCTTTTGGCGAGATCTCTTTTCAACTCCATTTTGCATTTTCGACTCTTGAAGCTTAACATTTAACATGATGGCATTTACATGCAAACACAAACAATGTCACTTTGTAACAAATAAGTTCGTTCTAGCTAAAGGATGATACAAAAAGAAGGAAAGAAATCATCCCACATCAGAAGTAAAGATATCATTTTATTAAATTCCTAGCCTTGGTAAAAAGTAAATAAGACTATGATGAGAAAGCAGAATAGACTTTTCTCACACTTATATTTATTTATAAGGGGTTATTCAGAAAACAGCCCAACTTACAACCAAATTGCAACGAACGGTTAATTTCACCATATGGTGCAATTTCATGGCAGTTCGTCTATTCACTAAGCTGTCATTTTGCCAAATACTGCCGAATTGGCAGCAAAATACGGTGCAGTTCTTTGATCTTCAGCAGCAGCAAAATTGTCACAGAGAAGTAATGATTAATCTAATCTATTCACAGAACGCTGAACTACACCGAAGCTCTGGGAAAATGCCCCAATTTTCAGTGCTTCAGTTCAACAGGTTTAAACAGGCAAATCCCATAGGTTTCAATGTAGAAAATATTATCATTTGTATTTTTTTATTAAACCGTTTATTCTTTTCATTTTCAGCAAAAAGGCTTTATTTTCTGAACACCTTTTTGTATTTTTTAGAGGAAATTTTTGATTCAATTTTTTTAAGATTTTTTAATTCTGTAACTGACCTTTTTATTATTTTTTTAAATTACCTTTTTTACTATTTAGACACCTTTTAATGCGTTTTTATTGGTTTAAACACCTATTAGAAGAATAGCAGAGTTACAATTTTTTTTCCCAGCAGTTTGGCGGTGTTCAGCGGTCACTTCGCCAATTCCATCTTCGGTACACTACGGTTATCCAGCACTGAATAGTGAATACACCGATGGGTAAGCAAAATTAAATCGCTGAAATGCATTGAAGTACATAGCACTAAAATTTAAGTGCTTTCGGACTAACCCCTATAGTCTCAGCTCAACTATATTATATTTCAAACACACAGCAGAAGATTCAGAGTAAAGAAAGAGTCCCACAGAAGAAAAAAACAATGATGAGAAGGCCAATAAATGGTGTTTCTGTGTACTACTGATGATGCCAGGATGAGGACGTTTAAACCTCAATCTGATTAGTGTGAATAGGTTATGATGATGGCCTTTGTTCATGTGTGTGGATAAAAATGTATGAAAAGTTTTTAATTTTCATTCCAGAACTCATTTAAGTATTGCTGTATCGGAACCAAACAACAAAAAAGCTATATTCCAAGTAGCCTACAGGCTATTTTATTATACATATAAACTTTCGTGGTACGGGTAAAACAAATATCACTTAACCACAGTCTTGAGCCACAGATTCTTAACCAGAGTTCGACTAGATTCATCCTTTACATTGGATACTGCTGGTGTTGCAGGCTGTGGGAGCAACACTAATTTCACTGGCTGATTTGGAACAACTTCTACTGTTAACTTTAAAGAGAAAAAGAAAAGGATTATTTGAAGGGAAATAAAATGAAAACCTACAAAAACTATTGAAAAAATACAATAAAGACAAACATATTATGTTGCATAATAATGTACATACCTGATCACTGTACAGAGTGTTGTTCTTCTCAACCATAAACAGAAACAGAACGCAGTATATACCAATACGATCTGGAATCCTTTTATCCCTATTAAAAAGTAAATATATGCCTGTCATCACAATTCTTGTCTAAACTATCTTACATATCTGTATACCGTAGGTACTCGAGTATAGCGTGACCCGAATATAACGCGATGGATAGAGATTTGTTATAGAAATTAGAGAATACTCAAGACTCAAAATATAACGCGATGAGCAAAATTTTACTGTACCGGTAAACAATTAAGAGCCTTCCAGGTTCTCTTAACACAGGCTACCCCTCAGGCCAGGGTGCTCTGCTCTAGAATGATTGCAGTTGTTACCAAGTATGAAGCCGCCGGCCAACCATCTTTACTAGCGATTAGATGGCCGGTGGAGGTGAACGAGGTGAATGATTGGCTTAAACCGAGTGTGCCCTCTGTCCGTGATGGATCCCACCTTTCCCGAATCCGGGAGTTCCTGAAGTGTTTGGAAGCATCAGGGAGCCCGCATTCACTTCAGCGAGACTACCGGAACTTCCGGGAGACTTGAGATCCAGAGCAAGGAAAGTGTTTTGGTTTTATTAAACACGCAATGCAGATGTCTCGAATATAACGCGACTCCTCCAATTTTAAGGTAAAATGTTGTCACCAAAATCTAGTGGTATACTCGACTATCTACAGTGTTTATATATTTGAATGGAGCATTACAAATGTATTGAATAATTTAATACAATTAGATTTTCAGTTCCCAGGAGGATTGAATAGCTAATCACGTCAGCTAGTTAAGATTGCTCTTGGCGGCTGAGGTTACATACAGAACCTCTTCTAGTGTTAAAGGATTAAAATTATTGAAAGAAGACTACTTCAAGAACACAAAACCTAAATGTACAAGAAAATAGTGGGTATACCTTCATAGCTGGCGTATATTTACATGCTTTTACTTAATAAATGTAATGTAAATAAGCAACACATTTCAGTGATATATTGATTAAAACAATCATTGCATTTCAGGTTAATCAATGACTAAGAACAGCACCTGTAATAAATAATATTCAGGCATAGCCAATGGCCAGCTATACTGCAGTATTTGCCAAAAGGAATACATGCAGGGCTATTTTTAACATTAAAACATTACAAACCTAGACACACTGAATACAGGCACAGTATATCAGTTTATTTTTAGTTTATTAATGTTTTAAAAGAGCACTCTAGTCACAATGCCCATTTACTTTGATTTAAATAGGCATGGCAGGCTGAGCGTATGTTCCCACCCAGCTAGCGTCCCATAAAACAGATTCAGCCTTTGGAAAGGGAAGAATTCACTCTCCTGGAAAGCTATTAAGTAGGGTTGCACCGATACTAGTATCGGTGCCGATACCGGGTACTGCAGGAGTACTTGGTACTCGTGCAGTACCCCCGATACCGGAAGCCGGCATTGAGCCGGCTTGCCGGCATCCGAGGGGCTGGGGCGGCTGTCCGAATGCTCTATCGGCATTCGGACAGGCCCTGCAGCTGCTCACCGCATTCATACTTACCTTCCTGAGCGACGCCGGGAAAGTCTTTGCGCGTGCGCTCGTTGGAAGGTCCCCAGCCGCGATCACGTGGTCCCACGTGGTCGCGGCTGGGGGCCTTCCAACGAGCGCACGCGCGGAAACTTTCCCGGCATCGCTCAGGAAGGTAAGTATGAACGCGGTGAGCAGCTGCAGGGTCTGTCCGAAGGCCGATAGAGCATTCGGACAGGCACCTGGCACTCACCGCGTTCATACTTACCTTCCTGAACGACGCCGGGAAAGTTTCCGCGCGTGCGCTCATTGGAAGGCCCCAGCCGCGATCACTCAGGACCACGTGATCGCGGCTGGGGGCCTTCCAACGAGCGCACGCGAAAAGACTTTCCCGGAGTCGCTCAGGAAGGTATGTATGAACGCGGCGAGTGCCACGTGAGCTGGGGGGCATATCCACGAGCTAGGGGACATTATCCACGACCTGGGGGGGCAAATCCACGATCTGGGGGGCATTAACCACGAGCTGGGGGCATTATCCACGAGCTGGGGGGCATTATCCACGAGCTCGGGGGCATTATCCATGAGCTGGGGGGCATTATCCATGAGCTGGGGGCATTATCCATGAGCTGGAGGGCATTATTCATGAGCTGGGGGCAAATACATGAATATCTATGAGAGCTGGGGGCATATCCATGAGCTGGGGGCATTATCTATGATCTGGGGGCAAATCCATGAGCTGGGGCAAATCCATGAGCTGGGGGCAATATCTATGAGAGCTGGGGGCATAATCCATGAGCTGGGGGGGGGCAAATCCATGAGCTGGGGGGCAAATCCATGAGCTGGGGGGCAAATCCATGAGCTGGGGGCATATTCATGAGAGCTGGGGCATAATCCATGAAAGCTGGGGGGCATAGCCATGAGCTGGGGGGCATATCCATGAGCTGGGGGGCATATCCATGAGTGGGGGGGGCATATCCATGAGGGGGGGGGGCATATCCATGAGCGGGGGGGGATATGGGGGGGATATGGGGGGGGCATATCCATGAGCTGGGGGGGATATCCATGAGCGGGGGGGGCATATCCATGAGCTGGGGGGGGCATATCCATGAGCTGGGGGGGGGGGATATCCATGAGCTGGGGGGGGCGGCATTTCCATGAGCTGGTGGGGGCATTTCCATGAGCTGGGGGGCATATCTATGAGACCTGGGGGGCATATCTATGAGACCTGGGGGGCATATCTATGAGACCTGGGGGCATATCCATGTGAGCTGGGGCATTTTTATATGAGGTCTGTTCTTATTGGAAAGTGGTCACATGACATAAAATAAAAGTACTCGGTATCGGTGAGTACTTGAACAAAAGTATCGGTAAGTAGACGAGATGCTGATCAGTCTTCCAAGTTTTAGTTTGGGTATATACATCTCAGTACATTAATATCCAGTCAATGCCTCTCAATGGGCTTGCATTGAGAGCCACTAGATTACCAGGATGCATGAGTAAGGGTCCCCCATCTCCTGTCAGAGCTCTGAAAGAAATAGTGTCAACAAAAGTATTGTTGCAGACCAACGCAAGGGTGCCTGCCTGCCACTTGATTATAGGGTATTTTTTTTTTATATAAAAGTTTTTATTGAGGTTCACACGTAAAGAACAAATGCCAGAAAAAAGACACGAATGTCGAGAGAAAAAGAGGTCACAGGACCTTACATATAAAACAAATCTAGCATCAACGTAACGAATGACTGTAATAAATCGGGTGAACCAAACATTTTCATTTTTTTAAAATTAAAATACAGTAAAATTAGAAATCACAGACATAAAATCACAAAAAAAACAACAAAGAAAAAGAAAAGATATGCTCAAATAGGTCCATACTGTCAGGCACGCTCACGTACCTGAGGGTGGACGAACGGTTAGCCCTAAGTGAAAACAGGAGCCTCGAGTACATAGAAGAGAAACCAGTCCTTGTAGTGGCTGGGTTAACACAAATAATGAGGGCTGCCCTGTCTTCAGGCCAACACCAACCAAGGGTACGTAACGTCAGTGTCGGTAAAGCAAGATAGAGTCACAATGCGGTACCAGTCCTTAAAGTGGCTGGGTTTCGCACAAACAGGAGGTGAACCTATAAGGCAGGACACAAGGAGGACAGGAACCAGTCCTTAGAGTGGCTGGTGTAAACGCTGGTAAGCCAGGAACGTATATCAGAAAGCAATAGGGTATAGGCGAAAACAGAGTCGAGTAACAAGCCGGGTCAAGGGGTATAGAGGTACACAAGTCGAGAGGGATAGCCAGGTCATACACAGTAAGTCAAATTGAGTGAAATAAACGAGCACTTAAGGGTCAGACAGGCAAAACCACGAAAGGGCACTGAGGAATGGGAAAAGCAAGTTTAAATCTGGTGCCTTGCCTGCTGATTGGTGACGTCGCGCCGCCGGGAGGGCTAAATCCGGAACTGCCGGCGGCACGCGCGCCTACTGCGCGCACACAGGACCCGAAGAGGACGCCGACCCCGGAGCCGGGAAGGAGGACGCCGGGTCGGCGGCCCGGCGGGACGCCGGGTCGGCGGCGCCCGCTGAGCCCTGACAGCACCCCCGCCTCGAGGAACGCCCACCGGGCGGCTAGGAGCCGGGCGATCGGGAAAACGATGATGAAAGGCGGAGACCAATCGAGGAGCATGAACGTCACGTGACGAAACCCATGTGCGATCCGCGGGGCCATAGCCAGTCCAATGAACCAAATACTGCAACCGATTGCGGACATAACGGGAATCCAAAATGGACTCAATTTCATACTCGGGAGTCCCATCAACCACCACAGGGGGAGGAGGAGAGTCAGGGCGAGTAAAACGGTTGCAGGAGAGCGGCTTCAATAAAGAGACATGAAAGGAGTTCGGAATACGCAAAGAGACGGGCAATTGCAGTGCGTACACTACGGGATTGATACATCGGAGTATTCTATACGGACCGATAAAACGAGGCGCGAATTTCATAGACGGAACCTTCAGACGAATGTGGCGTGTGCTGAGCCAAACCCTGTCACCCACATGGTACACTGGTGGAGGTCTGCGCCTCCGATCAGCCGCCCGCTTCTGGCTCAATGAAGCGGATTCTAGATTCAACCTGGTCTTTTCCCAAATAACCCGGAGCTTATCTAGGTGTTCCTCCAGGGCAGGAATGTTCTGGGGGGAGAACGAGGATGGAAAAATAGTGGGATGCATACCCGTGACTATTTCGAAAGGAGAAAATTTGGTCGACTGTGATGTGGCGTTGTTATACGCAAATTCTGCCCATGGTAACAGAGTAACCCAATCATCCTGTGCGTCAGAAATAAAACACCTTAAATAAGTTTCAAGCGTTTGGTTGGTTCTTTCGGCTAAACCGTTCGTTTGCGGGTGATACGCGGACGAAAAGGACAGTTTAACGCCCAACTGGTGACAGAAGCCTCTCCAGAACTTAGAGATAAACTGAGAACCCCGATCCGAGACGAGAACATTAGGAACACCATGTAGTCTGAATATTTCTTTGGTGAAAATCTGTACTAGCTCGCTGGAGGAGGGGAGCTTCTTTAACGGAATAAAATGTGCCATTTTAGAGAAGCGATCGACAACCACAAAAATCACAGTATGACCAAGTGAAGGAGTTAGTTCCACTAGGAAGTCCATAGCTAAATGAGACCAAGGGCGCTCAGGGATCGGTAGGGGTTGGAGGAGGCCAGCAGGACAAAGGCGGGAGGATTTGGAACGGGTACAAACAAAACAGGTGGTTACGTAATCTTTTACATCCTTAGTAAGTGTCGGCCACCAAAGGTGTCGTTTAATCAAGTCAAGAGTTTTATTTACCCCAAAATGTCCAGCGAATTTGGATTCGTGAAAGAGCTGTAATGCAGTGGGTACCTCTACAGCAGGAACGAATAGCTTATTCTGTGGTTTAGACGGGGGAGCCAGAGCCTGTTTAGAGAGTAAGAGGTTCCAGAAAGGAGACTCGACTCGTGTACTCAGAGAGGCTAAAATTTTCCTTTCGGGAACTATGGACACAGGTACAGACACTGGAGTTGCTAGGGGTTCATATTGTCTGGAGAGTGCGTCGGCCTTAACATTTTTAGACCCGGGTCCGTACGTAATGAGGAAGTCAAATCTGGTGAGAAAAAGGGCCCATCGAGCTTGTCTAGGGTTCAACCTTTTAGCCTCGGACAGGTAAATCAAATTTTTGTGGTCAGTGAGAATGGAAAACGGACAGGTGGAGCCCTCCAAGAGATGGCGCCATTCTTTTAAGGCCAAAATAATGGCTAACAATTCCCTGTCCCCAATGTCATAACGGGCCTCGGTAGGGGACAATTTCCTAGAATAAAAACCACAGGGTTGCATGGGCTTGTCATCGGCTGGACGTTGTGACAAGACGGCTCCTACCCCGGTTTCTGATGCGTCAACCTCTAAAACGAAGGGTCTATTGGGATCAGGGTGGTGTAGAATGGGAGCAGTGGAAAAGGCCTCCTTTAACCGTTCGAAAGCCTCCAGGGCACTGGAGGACCAATTCTGAGTGTCACCTCCCTTTCTCGTCAATGCTGTAATGGGTGCAATAATGGACGAAAAGCCCTTGATAAACCGTCTATAGTAATTAGAGAAGCCAATAAACCTTTGAATGGCCTTGAGGCCCTTTCGTGATGTCAGGCACGCTCACGTACCTGAGGGTGGACGAACGGTTAGCCCTAAGTGAAAACAGGAGCCTCGAGTACATAGAAGAGAAACCAGTCCTTGTAGTGGCTGGGTTAACACAAATAATGAGGGCTGCCCTGTCTTCAGGCCAACACCAACCAAGGGTACGTAACGTCAGTGCCGGTAAAGCAAGATAGAGTCACAATGCGGTACCAGTCCTTAAAGTGGCTGGGTTTCGCACAAACAGGAGGTGAACCTATAAGGCAGGGACACAAGGAGGACAGGAACCAGTCCTTAGAGTGGCTGGTGTAAACGCTGGTAAGCCAGGAACGTATATCAGAAAGCAATAGGGTATAGGCGAAAACAGAGTCGAGTAACAAGCCGGGTCAAGGGGTATAGAGGTACACAAGTCGAGAGGGATAGCCAGGTCATACACA
This sequence comes from Leptobrachium leishanense, assembly GCA_009667805.1. Classification (NCBI taxonomy): domain Eukaryota; kingdom Metazoa; phylum Chordata; class Amphibia; order Anura; family Megophryidae; genus Leptobrachium; species Leptobrachium leishanense. Next base: position 108,481,655 of record CM019067.1, on the reverse strand, counting down.
GTAAGTCAAATTGAGTGAAATAAACGAGCACTTAAGGGTCAGACAGGCAAAACCACGAAAGGGCACTGAGGAATGGGAAAAGCAAGTTTAAATCTGGTGCCTTGCCTGCTGATTGGTCCTTCGCGGTCACATGGAGATTGGTGACGTCGCGCCGCCGGGAGGGCTAAATCCGGAACTGCCGGCGGCACGCGCGCCTACTGCACGCACACAGGACCCGAAGAGGACGCCGACCCCGGAGCCGGGAAGGAGGACGCCGGGTCGGCGACCCAGCGGGACGCCGGGTCGGCGGCGCCCGCTGAGCCCTGACACATACATCAACATCAGTTATATCAATTTCCCAGAGGAGACAAAAGTCTTCCAACCCTCCCACACATCCTGAAATGAGGAAAGAGAATTAGCGGCCATGTGGTACATTTCCTCATAATGGTAAACATCTTCCAGCGATAACATAACTTCCCTCATAGAGGGACTAACCTTTGGAGAGCCAGTGGCGAGCTAGGGTAGATTTGGCTACACTAAGTATAATCGAGATTATACCTCTATGCCGTGTTTGTATATTAATAGGAAGCATATGTAATAGATATTGTTTGGGACATAAAGGCATAGACAGGCCTATACAGTGAGAGATCAGTCTACAAACTCTATCCCAGAAGGGAGCTAGAAGCGGACATTGGCAAAAGACATTAAGAAGAGATCCGACACTGGTACCACAGCGCCAACACAGTCCAGAGTATCCGGGTATGTGAGCCAAACGATTCGGGGTCAAATACCATCTATATAAAAGTTTAAGGTTTGATTCCAGCAAATTAGTGCTCCTAGTGAATTTATATACCGTTTCTGTGGCATACAACCAGTCATCTCTGGAAGAAGTGAGTGACAAGTCTTTGTCCCATCTGGTCATGTAGGGCAGTTTCTTGTTCGAGTTCATATTTAATAGACTGTCATAACAAAAAAACAACGGCTTTTTCATAACTTTCTTACCTAAACACAGTTTATGAAAGGCCGTAAGGTCCGTCGTTACAAAGGAAGTTAGGCCTCGTTGAGTCAGTGCGTGTTTTACTCTAAGATAAGTGAAACAGTCGCTAGGGGGAAGAGCAAACTCCCGCACAAAGTCTGGAAAGGGTTTTATGGAGGAGGCCGTAAAGCGCTGATTAACATGGGTAAGACCCATCTTAAACCAATGGTCAAGGTTCAGGTCCTGGACAGTGTGGCAAAGGAAGCGCAACGGGCTATGCTTATGAACTAGAAGGGTCGTAAAAGCGGTCTACCCCATTGGCGCCATGACATAAGGGAAAGGGAAGTCGAGGGCAAAATACCTTCGAAGTTACGGAGTGGGAGCGTTACAAACCACAGCAAATTATGGATACGATAAGGAGCAACATAAGCATTCTCCATCTGTAGCCATAGAGGAGTTTCTCGCTGGGATATAGAGGACAGCAGCTGAGCCAGCAAAGCCGCCTTGTAATACGCAGTAATGTTTATAAAGCCCAAACCCCCCCTACGCCTAGGCACAGTGATTGTGGAGGCTGAAATGCGCGGCGGCTTCCCCTTCCAGATGTGGGCATAAAGCATCTTTTGCATGCGAAGCAACATATGGGCTGGGATAAAAACCGGGATATTCCTGAAAAAGTAGAGAATCTGGGGTAAAATACACATTTTTAGATCTGCCATACGACCCATCCAGGAAACCTCCAGAGCATGCCAGGAGGCCAGTTGGGAGGAGATAGATGCTGTAAAAGGATTATAATTTAGCTTGAGGATAGAACCCCTGGATTTAGTGAGCGAGATACCCAAGTATTTTAACCCTTTCGCTGCTGAGGCTTTTCCCGCCCCTGTGCTGAGGTCATTTTTACCGGTTTTGCTCATCATGTTTAAACGTGTTTTGAAGGCTTATTTTAGTATATGACCCAGACATATTATATATCGTTCTTTCCGTCAGACTCGGTAGATTCATAATATGTCATTATTATATGTATACGTTATGTCATGTCTGTATATTATAACACAAAATGCAATAAAATATGTATTTTCAATAATTTACAATGTATAAAGTGTTTTTTTTCACATTTTAACATGCGAGCAATTGCGGTTATATTTTGTATGGGGTGCGCTTGTTAAAAAAATTAGAGATGGGGTCTCGTTACATTTTTTTTTGGGGAAGATTACACTATTTTTAACAAACGCACCGCATACAAAAATCGTTAGTGCAGCATCATTGTTCACATTATAATTGAAATGGGAACAATATTGCTGCACTAACAAACCAAATAAAAAATAAAAAGTTTTTTTTTTTTTTTAATTCTTTTTTATTTTTATTTTTCATTTTTTTTTTTTTACAAAATTTTTCACAGTAGTGTTTGGTATCGTTGGAACGGCCATGCTCTGGCCGATCCAACCATACCAAATTTTAACCCCTAGCTGCCACGGATCGGGAGATAGGGAGTTCATTGGAACTCCCTATCTCCACCGTTGGTGGCAGTTAGGGGTTAAGTCCAGGACTGGCGTCATCGTGCTACGCACGATGACGCCAGTCCTCAGGGGGAGTTCCCGGAGGCTTGGCCGACATGCAAGATGTCGGCCAGCTCCGGGAAAGGATCGCGAATCGGCGCTTTTCAGCGCCGATTCGCGATCCAGCTCCCCAGGGGTTAATGCCAGGCACCATTTGGAAGGGCAGGCTGTGCCCTTCCAAATGATGCCTGGGTTAACCCCCGCAGAGCCGCCGATCGGGAGGGAGAGAGGTCCGAAGGACCTCCCCCCCTCCCTTTCAGGCACCTCCTCCGCACATGCGGGGGGGGAAGCCTGAATTAGGTGTCATCGCGCAGCCGCGATGACACCTAATTCCGGCGGCTGCGGTCCCGGATGCCGGGCTGACATCGAGGATGTCAGCCCGCACCGGGGGGGCCAGCGATCGGCCGGAACCCGGCCGAACGCTGACCCCAATGGGAGGACGCGCTCAGCGCGTCCTCAGCACACCAGCGGTAATGCTGGTCACCCTCCAGTCAAAGGGGTATAAGGTATGCAAGGAAGAAAAAGAGGAGGTAGCAATATGCAAGGGTAGTGCTTGCGTCTTGCTCACATTATTTTATAATAAGAGACCAGGCCGTAGGAGGTAAGCAAACTAATTAGGGACGGTAAAGATGTTTCGGGGAGGTAAGAAAAAACAAAATATCACCAGCAAACATAGCTAATTTATCGACTCCATCCGGGATAGAGATGCCAGAAATAGAGGGATCTCGCCTAATACACGAGGCCAAGGGCTCTAAGGCCAGAACAAAAATCAGTGGGGAGAGGGGACATCCCTGTCTGCTACCGTTAGTAATGGAGAATGAGGAGGAGAGAAACCCAGACGCCAGGACTTTCGTTGTCGGAGAGGAATAGAGACTCATACTATTAATAAATAGAGCAGGGAAGCCAAAGGACTCCAACGCCATACGCATATAGCCCCAATGCAGGCGATCAAATGCCTTCTCAGCGTCCAATGCTAAGAGGAGCCCAGGTGTATTGGTTCTATAGGCGATGTCAATTATATTATAAAAGCGTCGGGTATTGTCACATGTTTGTCTACCGGGAATGAAGCCAGTCTGTTCCGCTGAAATCAAAAAGGGTAGCAAGGGGGCTATTCTAGACGCTAATAGCTTGGCATACAGTTTAGCATCTACATTAAGTAGGGAGATAGGGCGGAAATTAGCGCAGCACGTCGAGGGTTTGCCAGGTTTAGGAAGCGTAACGATAGTAGCTTGAAGCATTTCTGGGTGCATTACACCAGAGGTTTTGATATGATTGAAAAATCTCGTAAGGGTCGGTATAAGGATATCTGCGAAAGTCTGATAGTATAAATTAGAAAAGCCACCGGGTCCAGGGGCCTTATTCTTTGGGAGAGCTTTAACGGCTTTGTGCACCTCTTCCTCCGTAAATGGAGCAAGTAAATCTGCCACCTGTGAGCGGGATGAGGGGAGATCTGCACCTTGGAGGAACTGAGCTATCTCATCTGGGTCCGGGTTGTGGGTCATGGGGGTCTTTACCTAAATTATAGAATGAGGCGTAATAGTCTGCAAATTCTTCTGTGATTTTTAGCGGGTTGTAAATCCGTTCCCCCCCTTTATCTATTAGATGAGATATCTTGGTTTGGAGTCGTTTGGGTTTTAACTTAGATGCCAACAAGCGGCCGGCCTTATTACCCTGGGTATAATGGGTGTAATTTAAGCGTTGTATGGCCCGCTCAGAGGACTGTAGAGTCAGATGGGTTAGGTCCCGTCGAAGGGCTGTCAAGCGAGATAAAAGTTCAGGCGCAGGACAGGTTTTATGTTGAGATTCTAATTTGGAGATGTGATGCTGTAACGAGGTCACCTGCGCACCTAATGCCCTTTTCCGTTTAGCCCCTCTCTGAATCAAATGGCCCCGCACCACAGCCTTATACGCCAACCAAGCCGAAGATATAGCCACCTCCCCTGTCCCGTTCAGTTCGAAATATTCCTGCAACACCGTCGAAGTGTCAGATACATCAGTGTCATTTACAATAAGTCAGTCATTCAGTCGCCAAGTCCCCACCCCTCTAGCAGGATAGTCAGCCTCAAAATCGATTGTTAGAGGGGCGTGGTCAGACCATGTTATAGAACCGATACGAGCCGCCAGGAGGCGAGGGACAGTGGAACCATGTATCAAACACAGGTCAATGCGGCTGTGGGACAAGTGAACCGGTGAGAAAAACGTATAGTCCCTGGTCGAGGGGTTGTCTATTCTCCAAGCATCATATAGATCAGATGAGCGCAAAAAGTCGCTGAGGGTGGCTGTTTACGAGACGGTGTGCGGGTCTGGCCCGGTTGTGTATCAACCATCGAATCAGGCACACAGTTAAAATCGCTGCATAATAAAAGGGTTCCCATCATCATATTCTTAATTTTACCATACGCCTTTTTAAGAAAACATACTGGGTTAACATTAGGCAAATACAGATTAGCAATAGTTATTGGTAGTTCATTCATGGTGCCCACCAAAATAAAAAAGGCGACCCATCGGGTCAGCGTATGGAATCAAACACTTAAAGACCCAGTCCTTATGAAAAAGAATTGAGACGCCTTTGGACTTCGTCTGGGCAATGGAATGATAAGAAACAGGGTACATAGCAGATTTCAAATGCGGAGTTCGCAATGCACTAAAAAGTGTCTCCTGCAAGCAAACTATCGCCGGGTTGTTCTTATGTAAATCACGAAACAAAGCATGACGTTTAAACGGAACATTCAGCCCCCTAACATTCATTAAAAAAACTCGGAACTGGGGTTTACTCATGAGTGAATAACCACAACGATGGTACATGCACGGTAGGATTAGGAATAGAAGGGGGAAGACACAGGGAGTATGAAGGCAAGGATCATGAGAGCATAGGAACAGACAAAAGAAAGAAAACTAAAGTAATAAAAAAGAAAGAAAAAAAACACAAAACAAACAGCACTATCACAAAAATACAGCAAAAAAAAAATAAAGAGTCATTCCAATGTAGCAAAAAGTATGCAAGACATAAACGTCCAGGAAAAAACTCAAAGCGGGTAGCGACGACCACTACTCAGAGCGGGTGCCAAAAGCGCAGGGAAAACCGGGATGCAGGAAAGCCGTCCCACGAGGCCGGACAAAATTAGGAGCAGCACAGGTTTAGGAACACCATCACTTAGGCCGAACTCTGTTCCATTCTGGGGAGACTTTGATCGGTGACGAAGAAGGCTCGCGTGGCCGAGTTGCCTGCTGCCGTCTGAGCAAGCAGGGGGTGTTGGGGGTGTCATACTCCCCTACATCGGCATCGAGTCCTCTACCGGTTGCACACATACTCACCTACATCGGCCCTAAGCTCCTCCAGCGATGGCAATCCTGCATCCAGTGCCCGCTGTGTCGGTCGCCAGTATGAGGTCACGGAAGCCTTTGACCCTGGGTCAAAGGCTTTCGTGACGTCATTACCGGCGACCGACACAGCGGGCACTGGATGCAGGATTGCCATCGCTGAAGGAGCTAAGGGCCGATGTAGGTGAGTATGTGTAGGCAACATCCTCCTACTTCGGCCCTGAGCTCCAGCGGTGACCATCCTATGGCTGTCACAGGCTGCTCGGCCGTCCTCCAGGCTCAGGCGAGTCCCCGGCTCGGCTGGGCCTTCAAGGCCCAGCCGAGCCGGGTAGGCTCGCCTGAGCCTTCAAGGCCCAGCCGAGCCGGGTAGGCTCGCCTGAGCCTTCAAGGCCCAGCCGAGCCGGGTAGGCTCGCCTGAGCCTTCAAGGCCCAGCCGAGCCGGGTAGGCTCGCCTGAGCCTTCAAGGCCCAGCCGAGCCGGGTAGGCTCGCCTGAGCCTTCAAGGCCCAGCCGAGCCGGGTAGGCTCGCCTGAGCCTGGAGGACAGCCATACAGCCTGCGACAGCCGGAGGACAGTCACCACTGGAGCTCAGGGCCGAAGTAGGGGGCTATTTGTAGGCTATTTGAGCCTGGAGGACGACTGAGCAGCCTCCAACAGCCAGAAGACGGTCACCGCTGGAGCTCAGGACCAAAGTAGGAGGATGTAGGTCAGTATGGTGCAACCAATCAGCCATGCGAACCTGGGCCTAGAGGCCCGGCCGAGCAAGCTGCTTGGCCGGCCTCCAGGCTCAGGCGAGCCCCCGGCTCAGCTGGGGATTGTTGAAGGCCCAGCCGAGTCGAAGGGGGCTCGCCTGAGCTGGGCCGAGCAGCATGCTCAGCTGGCCTTCGGGATCAGGCGAGTCCCCGGCCTCCAGGCCCGGGTTCTCATGTCTGATTTTTGGCCGAAACTATCCCGAGTTTTCGGACGGAAATTTTCATTTCAGTGCATCCCTAGTATTTACCCATTAGGATTGACACAGGACAAGCCACCTATTACAAAACAGATTTGGTCAAGAGCTGGGTGATGCAAAATTAAGGAGCTATTCTGTGTATGTTTTAAGTGCAAATTACATCATGATAATGTCAACAAAGTGAATATATTTCTGGGACTTGAAATGCAATTTTCTTCACCTGAAGTAAAAGCAACCTTCCTTATCCCCATCTCTAGATTTGCTGCATTGAAATGTTGAAGCCTGCATAACAAGATAAAGAGAGAGATATTTAGAAAGAGACTCACTGATGCATAGTGTTCATACATACAAAACAAATATTGCATCAACGGCCATCATTGACATCCTTGTGTAAATATGAAGAGAATCATGTGTTATGTTATCATTCCTGGAATTTTCTAGAGACCATAGCGCACCTTCCCCCACAGGGATATGTGCATAAACACACAATCATCTGCATCATCTGCACCAGCTGCTAATCTGGTGGTTTAGCCAAAGGTGGATATAACAGAGCCACAGAATTCCTATTTCCTCACCCACTTGAGGAATAGTTTACAACTCCATTGAAAGAAGAGAATTGGTCAAAAAGATATGGTCGCTTGTTTCTCGTGGTTGTTGGGTATCACTGCTCCACAGGATGCCAATGAAAATCATGAAAGTATCCGAAAAATTGTAAAATTGGGTTAATGCAAACACACAAGGAGTGTGTGATGACATCCAACAAAGTTAAACTATTGCATACACAACACAGCTGGAGAATAGCATGGGATATATTTTTATTTATTAAACTACTGACAGAATATTCTTTACAAAAACATACGGATCAAGATTGGAATAATGTATTACAAAGCTCACATTAGCTGGCATTCTTCCTCCAGAGTTCTGATTTTTCCACATTTTCATCGAACAGTCAGCTGGATTCAACTTCTTAATAGCATCGTCATCTTCTGAGACAATCGTAACCACAAAATCTGAGAGAAAAAACTAATAATCTTGCAAATATATTGAAACCGTCTGAAATCACTCCTATTGCAACTTCCAAACATATATGGTATTTAATGCAATATTACTTATTAAACATGGACACTTTAATATGCTTATAATTGAAATCTATTCAACTTAACCCGATACACATGAACAATATTTCCATATTACATTGGTTACATTTGCACTTCCATTACTGCTTTTTACTTTGTGCACATTTTTTTTTTACATATACAATTTTAACACAAACTACTGATTGACTACTGAGTCCGCATTAAGATGGGAAGGCACATTTCAGACTGTAGGGGCACGGCTAGTTTTAAAAGGACATTTAAAATTTTTTTATAGCCAAATACTTTTATACCAATAGACCAGTGTTTCCCAAACCTGTCCTCAGGTTCACCTAACAAGCCAGATTTGCAGATATCTGAAGCACAGCACAGGTGATATGATTTGCTGCTCAGTGATTGCAGGATTCAGTCCATTTCCCCAAGGTGATTTGCAAAATCTGGCCTGTTAGAGGGTCCCGAGGACAGGTTTGGGAAACACTGCAATAGGCAAACAAGAATACATCAATAAAGGTTTATCTGATATGTAAAAATGTTTAATTTTCTTGCATTAAACTCTGCCATTTCAGATTCTCTGGTAAGCCCTCTACTGACTCATTCAAAAGGCATAGCATGTTTTTAAAGGCACACTGACAAAGAATACATGTCCCTTTAAAGAATACTTGAGCCCAAAAGTCAAACATCAGTGATTTTGTCTCTTCGAGCCTAAAAGAGGATCTACCTCTCCTCCTTCTGTTTATTCTCTTCTGATTACTAGCAGGGTTATTCAAAGAGATCCAAATAGTGGCCGAAAGGTAACCGAACACTGAAATTCAGCGTACGGTTACCTTTCCTGGCCAGAGAGCAGGCAGTTCGCCAAATGCTGGCGATTTGCCTGCACATACGGTGCCTATTCGATGGCAGTGAAATCCCCATACTTTGTCTAGAGAACACAAAACAGCAGGGAAAAGTTGCCGAAATGCCCTGCTGTTCGGTGGTCTCATTCGACAGATTTATTCAGGCGATTCCCATAGGCTTTAATGTTAAAAATATTCCCGTTTTAATCTAATATCTAAAACCGTTGATTATAATATTCTGCAGTAAAAAGTCTCTATCCATAGATTTTTTTTCGGATCTGTTAGGCAGTTTTTGCTTTTTTAAATCGTTTTTTCTTTTTTCTGTAACAGCACTTTTTATTATCATTCATTGGATCTTATATGTAAATTCCAGGCAATTACGCTCAGAGGTTTTTTTTGCAAACAGCGTTTCAATTTTCCAACTTTCACGCGTACTGTTTTTTGGGGGGGGTTTTTCACCTCCTTCGTCTGCTTGTCGGGTTTTTCGACGGCTGCTCTGCTATCGGTGGCTAGTCGGGTTTTCTCTGGCGTGTTCGGCGGGGTTAATCCAGATATTTTTGAGGGTTTCGTTTTGCGTTCGCAAGGTTTTGTGGCGAGTTTTCAGCGGGTTTGCGGCGGCTTTTTCCTGCACTACGACGGCCCTGTGGCGCTTGCTGAACACACCACAGGGTCGCCGAAATGGGATCGCCAAATTACACCGAATTGAAGAGAACGAAAATTCACCAAATGTGCAGTGACTTTTCGATTCTCTTTGAATAACCCTGTAGGTGTTCTCTCACAGTCTATAAAGGCTGTTCAGAAAACATCTATTTGTTATTTTCCGTTATACAATTAATATCAATGCAAAACAATGCACTACAATTCCTTTATTTCAGCCAATCGTGTTACTACTTTGCTTATTTTGTCCCTGAAACTCATTGGTAATTCAAGTGTAGTTTATGGATAGATGTGGTAGGATTGTCACAGTTATGGAATCAAAATATGTATAAAATGTGGACGTATTTTTGATCAAACTAAGAAACGGTGAGAGCAAACAATTTGGCTGATTCTTATTCACCTATGGAGTTATAGTTTTATCTAGTTCTTCATGATTAACAAACTTATGAGTATGGTAAAAGTTGTATGAAATGTCCAACAACATGATACCAAAAGCTATAGTTTAGAAGACCTTATCTATGAGGTAGTTTAGAAAGAAAATACTAGGAGTTCTCGGAAGTGGCATAGGTAACCATTTGTAAAGACAAGTATATATGTTCTTTACATTTCTTAAAATAGAGGGTCTTTGCGATGATCCGAACAGATTTTCCTTAGTTCATTAGAACATTTACCAGTGTGGAGATAGACATACCAGGAAAAACGCTTCCAGCTGGTAATTCGACTCCAGTGTCAAATTTAATAACAATACGAGCAGGCTTTTCAGGATCTGGGATAACCTTTAACTTCACTGCATGGCTTTCCAAAGTACTTTTGTTATAAGAAGCTTTAAACTGCAAAGAATATTCGCCCCTAAAAAAATAAACATAAAATTGTTTTAGAATCTAAACAAGTATGAACAAAGTACTCACCTAACAGAGGCTCATATACATTATTCAAACAGACTAAAATCCAGAATATTTATAAGGGTGTCATAAAGTCATAGGGTATGGTCATGACTGGAGAAACATTATGACATCTGTACAATCATAAGTGCAAATTCTTATTACATAAGGTTTCCCCCTATTGGATTAAGTGCCAATTCATTTTGAAGTAAACCCCCCCCCCCCCCGGACTAGCATTTGCTTCTTCTATCATGTGGCGTTTGCATTAGTAGGAGCATTTTGAACTTTGCTCCAACCTAGCTTTGCAAAGACATTGTAAAAATATATACAAATATGTTTTATTAGAACATTAGGTAAAGGACTTTAGTGGCAATATGGTAAAAGTGTATGGTTATGTCTTTGCACAGGACATTCTTCTTGCCTAGTTTACAGTCGCCACTTACTTTAGTGCTGTAAATGTGAGAAACCCCAGGTTCACCTGGCCTTCAATGTTAGTCTTCTGTTGATGCAGCGGGCTAACCTGTAAAATTGTATGGGGAACATTCAGTGGATTTATATATTCTGGTGCATCTCAACAGTATTCTCACGCAAAAGAAGACACATACAGGTCTATTCACTAAAGGTGAAACTCCAGAGAATTGCCAGGAAAAGTGAAAATTCTAGGTCAAAATAGTCAAACCAGAAAAATGCTCCCATTTATCTCACTTCCCAAATCTGCTATTTGGTCTAGATTGTTCACTTCTGAGTTTTACCTTTTGGGCCCCACTCACATTAAGCAATTTATCACGCGTTTTTGCCGCGATATCGCGCATATTTCCGCGCGATATCGCTTTATGTAGCTTCTCCAATGTAGTTCAATGGAGCTGTTCACACCTCGATGTTGCCTGTAGCTCGTCGCTTGTACAGGACCCTTTTTGCCGCGATTTACTGGAAACAGATGAAGCAAGTGCTTCCACGCTGTCTCGTTTCCAACTTTGCAAATGTTCAAAAGGATGTCGGCAGATAACCATTCGGCCCATCTAGTCTGCCCAATTACATGGATACTTTACCTGGATTTATCTTTTGTTTAGGATAGCCTTATGCCTATCCCATGCTTGCTTAAATTCAATCACTGTTTTGCCCTCTACCACTTCAACTGGAAGGCTGTTCCATGTATCCACCACCCTCTCAGTAAAATAATGCTTCCTGATGTTACTTTTAAACCTTTGCCCCTCTAATCTAAGACTATGTCCTCTTGTTTTGCTACTTTGTTTCCTTTTAAATATACTCCCTTCCTCTACCTTGTGGATTCCCTTTACGTATTTAAATGTTTCTATCATATCTCCTCTATCTCGTCTTTTTTCCAAGCTATACATGTTAAGATCATTAAGCCTTTCCTGGTAACTTTTCTCCTTCAAGCCGTACACCATTTTAGTAGCCCTTCTCTGAACTCTCTCTAAGAGGTCTATATCCTTCTGGAGATACGGTCTCCAGTACTGCACACAGTACTCCAAGCGAGGTCTCACCAGTGCTCTGTACAGTGGCATGAGCACTTCCCTTTTCCTACTGCTAATAACTCTCCCTAGACAACCAAGCATTCTGCCAGCATTTCCTGCTGCTCTATTACATTGACTACTTACCCTTAGATTCTCTGCAATAATAACCCCTAAATGGGGCCTTAGTGAATAGATCTGATAGGCTTTTCAGCAAACATTTCTCAAGGAATAACACAAATCATAAAAAATACTGCTTTCAGTGGTATGGGTTACTACTGAAGATTATTGTTCTCTAGAACTTATTCATTGGCTTGAACAAATCCTTAATAAAAGATCGTTCTCATAATGCCACAAATACCTGGCACATTACCTTAAGTGCGTTGTTCTTAGCCACAACAAGCTTTACATGTGATTCTGGAGACAGATTGCCCCATTCATCAAGTAGTTGAATAATCATAGGTTTTTCCATAGGTTTTCCACTGATTACTGTAATTGACTGAAAGCAACAAAAATTTAACGTTAGTCTGAGAATTTCACACTTTGTAGAGATATGTATTTTCAGGTGTGGTCATTTTTAATTAACCCCTTAGTGACTGGGCGGTTTTACACAAATCCGTCCTTTAGGGACTGCTGCTGTTTTTACGTTTCTGCGCTGTTCATGTTTAGGTCAAATCTTCCTCTTACTCGTTTATGCAGCGTTTTTCCCGCCATTAAATGGATGAAGAAAAAAAAAAAAAAAGATAAAAACACACTTTTTCGTAATTCAATCCCCAAAATCTACAACCGCCAAAAAAGACCCCGGCTAAATAGTTTCAAAATTTTGTCCCGAGAATAGAAATACCCAATTTTTACATGTTTTTGCTTTTTAACCCCTTCACTGCTGAGCCAGTTCACCTATGTGCGCTGAGCTCATTCTGACCGTTTTATCTTCATTGTTTTTGGATGATAGCCTAGGTCCTATTTAACTAAACCCCCCCCCCAGACAAAAGCTTTTTTTTTAAAAAAAAACAACAAATTTTCTTATTTTTATAACCATACCTAGTCATGTTTGGTACCATTGGAAAGGCCATGATCAGGTCCAACATGACCCTCTAGCTGCCACGGATCGGGAGATCATTTGGATCCCCTTATCTCCCCTTGGCAGCTAGGGGGTTAACTGGCCCACTGACATCCTCACACATATGGTGGGGATGTCAGTGGGTGGGGGGTGACTTGGAGGCTTGGCTGACATCCAAGCTGTCAGCCACCTCCAGGTTTAAATCGCAATTCAGCGGCGAGTCGCGATCTGGCAGCGAAACAGTTAACTTTATACACCGCAGAAAAGGGTAGGCTCTCCCCTTTCCAGCGGAGCAAAAAGCATCGCTGTAGGGTGAATGGTTGGGGAGATAGAGGGCTCCAAAGGAGTCCCCCTCCCCTTTCTTGATTTCAATGCAGGCGCGGGGGGGGTCGCCTGCAGATGACATCACCACGTAGCGTGGTGACGTCATCGTGCCCGCCGGCCACTCTAAAACAGAGAGGCAGGCTTCCTCCCTGCCAGAACTCTGTTGGAGCCAGAGAGGGAGGTAAGTATCGGCGGGAGGGAGGTTAGGAGCCCGCTGATGTACTATGTACGTCCGCAGGTCTAAGGGAGACACCGTGGGCAGGACGTACATGGTACGTCAGCGGTCATTAAGGGGTTAAAAAAATAAAAAGCTCAGGTTTTCATAATAATATGTGAAGAAAACTGTGGTAAAAACAACTCAGGCTGTCTGTGCTTTGCAGAAGAACATTCTGTAGAAGTAAACAGTACCATACTTACACAAAAATAACAGAATAAAAAAAAAGGAAAAAAAAAAAGCATTTTGAACTGAATTTTAATACATTGACTCTGAGGCTCCTATTGCTTCTCTTTCTTGCTTTATTAAACATAGCAGCAAGTGGCAACTAGCAAGAACTTGAAAAAAATGAAGCATTTATGTTGAATAAAAGATAAAACATATAACCACAGTAATAACAGATAGATATGGTATCTTCCGGCACCAATTTCCTTCTTCCTTCCGGTCAGTGCCCATCAAACCCGAGCAACGCCCCTCCTATTTCCTCTTTCTTAGCTGCTCGGCGACTAGTTAAGTATACATAACATCTCTCTGCTAGGATATCCCGTTTTTTAGTCTTTCGGACTTAGGGGTATATATATATTTTCTCTGTTTAATTTATGTACATTGTTAATGTTGTAGTGGGCGCCCGTTCGTGTTTCAAATTGTTTCTTTTGATCTCCTGTGACCGCGGCATACCTCCGTCTGCCTGCCTCTCCGAGATGCTGCACGCGCTCGCTGGCCGGGTGGGCGGGGTGAACTCGCAAGGTCTGACCACGCGGGGTATTTTCCGGCGCCATTATCACGAATACGATCTGGCGCCATGCCTCGCGGAAAAACCCTGCAACGTCCAGTCTCCCCAGCGGAGGAATCTGCACAGTCCTCTGATGAAAGTTCGGGTGAGCAACAATCACAACCACCCGTTCTGGTGCAGGCAAAGATGGCTCCCTCCCAGCCTTCCACCCTAGATCCGTACATGCAGGCGTCTATTTACTCTGCTGTGTTTAAGGCTGTCTCAGTCCTGTCTGCTGATTTCACTCGCTCCCTAAAAGAAGTGATGGCTGAGAATCGCCACCTTGATGATCCCCCACCGCTGGCGGTTTCTGACAAAGGCGACACACTCAGCGCGGCGAGGCCCGAGACCCCTCTGGCCACCACCAGTCCGTGAAAAAGGCACGACACGTGACTGGAGGGGCTGACAACCCCGCAACACTGCCGGGACACGTGCACCCATCCCCCGCTGCTGCAACCCGTAAACGTGCTCCTGCACACACAGCGTCAGCTCACACCAAAAGAATTAAAATCTCTTGTCTCCAATCCTGACACCGCTATTGTCCCTGCCCCACTTCAGGACACTATCCCTGATTCGGAAGAGGATGACACTAGCGATGTCATACACATCTATGCCTCTGATGAGGAATTTTCTGAAGATCCCGTAGAGATTGATACCAAAGCCCATCCGGGTATTATTTATGACCCTTTGGGAAATCCCCTTTTCTGCCCAGAGGACCTGTCCCACCCACGGTCCACAGAATGGTCCCCATTACCCCATGTTGAGAAGTGGGTCGATGCGCAGGTGCAGAAAGCCCTGGATAAAAATACTTGTAACTGCATGAAAGCGGAATGTCCTCGCCCCACCACGAGTGGTAAAATTTGTTTAACTCCCGAGGTAGATAAGGCATTTGCTGATTTTGTCACCCCTAAAGGCTGGACCCCCAGAAAAGGTATAGACCATGCCTTTAGGGTGTGTCAGGACAAACTGCTGGACACTATGGGTTCCCTTATAAAATTGCTGGATACAGCAGAACAGGCAAAATTATCTGGTGACCCCCGGACCCGGTTCAAATTACCAACTAGGCCCAACGGTCTCTAAGCTTCTTAGGTAATGCCAACACGGCTTTAGCCTCTGAAAGATGCAAATGCATCTTACTAAAGATGGATCGCCAACTGGCTGGTGTGGCGGATAATGAATTAGGTGCTGCGGCTAACGGAGCCTTGTTTGGGAAAGCTTTTCTGCGAGACATGAACGAATATTCCGGTGCCTTCAACACGATGGAACGAGTGTCCAATTCACTTAAGGTGTTCTCCGGGGTTTTTCCACAGGCCAGTGGATATCGGGGGGGGGGGGGGAACGAGCTACCGGCAGTGCAAAACCCGTCACTTCAGGTCCCGCGGGAGGCAACCCCTCCACTGCAGTGGCTCCCGCACCTTCCCAGTTCTTCCCTTCCCGATCGTGGCAGGGCAGAGGATTCCGGGGCTCCAGAAGGCGGTCATTCTTCCTTGAACTTCAGACATACAGGTACCTTTACACCCGTCTACGACCAGAGTAGGGGGTCGTTTAAGATTTTTTTCACACAGCATGGTGTCACATTACATCGGACCCTTGGGTCCTCAATACTGTACAAGGGTTTGTTCTGGAGTTCTCTTCTCCCCCGCTCCAACTGAAAGTTCCCCTCCCTCTCCCCTTTTCAGGAGACGGTCAGACGCTGGTGGAGCGGGAGATTACAGAATTATACCAGAAAGGGGCCGTAGAACGGGTTCCACGGGGATCCTCAGGTTACCTGAGCAACCTGTTCTTGTTCCCCAAGAAGGGCGGCGATATTCGCCCAGTAATCAACCTCAGGGAGTTGAATGGGTCGGTGATCTACCGTCACTTCCAGATGGAGGGCATGCATATGCTCAAGGACCTATTGAGACCCCGCGATTGGTTGGCGAAGGTGGATCTCAAGGATGCATACCTGACCATCCTTATTGCCAGGGAATCGCAGGATTTCCTTCAATTCCCTTGGGGTCCCGATTTCTGGCGGTTTCGTTGCCTGCCGATCGGCCTGTCTTTCGGCCCCTTTGTGCTTTACTAAGGTGCTGAAACCGGTCGTGGCATGGCTACGCGCCAAAGGAGTCCGTCTCATTGTATATTTGGACGACGTGTTGCTGATGGCCTCATCGGAGAATCAGCTGCGTCTCCATGTGCAATGGACGGTCAATCTTTTCCAGTCTCTGGGTTTTCTAGTGAAATCAGGAGAAATCAATCCTCTCTCCATCTCAAACCCTGGATTCCTGGGATTCGGGTGAACAGTGTCCTGATGTCTCTCATTGTCCCTCTACCCAAGTGTCGATCAATTTTACGCGAAGTTCGGTCCCTTTTGGAAGTTCATGCCCCATCCTTACGGGACCTAGCTCGCGTGATCGGTCTTCTAGCAGCCAGCCCCATTACATTATTGGGCCCTCCAACGCCTGAAGGCCCTTTTCCCCTATTCCGCTCCGATCTCTCTCTCTCTCGGGAGAGGCCAGACTAGACTTAGAATGGTGGATCGCTCACCTCCACTCCTGCAATGGCAGGCCTATCCTGGTGTCACCCCCGACGATTACAATCGACTGACGCTTTTGGGTCAGGTTGGGGTGCTTATTGCGATGGTTCCTCCACGGCAGGTCGCTGGTCCGTGCAGGAGCGTCAACTGCACATGAACGGTCTGGAGCTCTTGGCAGGGCTTTTTGTGCTTCAGAGCTTTCTCAAAGATCGCACTCATCGTTCAGTCCTCCTCCAGATGGACAATTTCCCAGCGGTCCGATATATCAACTCACTGGGCGGCCCCCGCTCCCTACTTCTGACAACAACGGCTTCCCGCCTCTGGGAGTGGTGTTTTCAGACCGGGATCGAGGTCCAAGCAGAGTTTATACCAGGAATCTCGAACCAATCCGCAGATTGGAGCTCGAGACACACAGAGGACTCCCGGGATTGGCGTCTGCGCTCATCAGTGTTCTCCGATGTGGCAGCCCTTTGGGGACCGTTTCACGCGGATCTATTCGCCTGCCGGCTCAACACCAAGCTCCCGATCTTCTTCAGTTGGCGGCCAGACCCACTGGCCGATGCAACGGACGCTTTCCTGCAGGATTGGTCCGGGGCTCGCCAGTACGCCTTCCCGCCGTTTCAATTGATAGCTCGCACACTGTGACAGGTCAGGACTCAACAGGCCCAGATTGTGATTATCACCCCCTTTTGGCAGAACCAACCGTGGTTCCCGGTTCTATTGGATCTCTTAATGGATGTTCCCCGTTCTCCCCCGACTCTCCCGGATCTCCTGGTAGATGCCTCCGGGCACCCTCACCCTCTCCTGTCCCCAGGATCCAGTCTGTTGTTGGCCTCGCTGGTCTCGGGACGTCCGGGGGAGCCGGAGAGATTTCGGACCGAACTACTGCACTCCTACGCCATGCGTGGGCCCCAGGTACTAGATCCTGCTATAAGTCAGCTTGGCTCACCTGGCATCACTGGTGTCTGTCAAGGGATCAGGATCCCTTCCAGGCCCTTTGAGCTTTGTTTTGGATTTCCTTACGGAGATTTTCGATCAAGGCAAAGCTTATCGCACACTTAATGTGTATAGATCAGCTTTATTGGCTTACCATGTAGGCTTTCATGGGACACCTTTGGGCAAACACCCATTGGTGTGTCGTCTGCTTAAGGGTATCAGGTCTGACCGTCCCCCATTGCCTAGATATACGACAACTTGGGACGTGCAAATCCTACTTGGCTTTCTAGAACGATGGCCCTCTAACCAGGATTTAACCCTGCGTCAACTTTCTGCTAAGTTATTGGCCCTTCTTTGCTTGATATCTTGCAAGCGGGTGGCTGATGTCAGGGCGTTGGACTTCAGAGAGCATTCTTTCGTGCCTGAGGGTGTGCGCTTTGACATCTCCCGCCGTACGAAGACGGCCATTTCATCTGCCTTTTACCCGGCTTTCCCATCGCGCCCGGCTTTATGCCCGGTTCTATGTCTTCAAGAATATGAATCCCGTTCCCGTTTCCCTCCGGAGCCCAGAGGTTTTTCCTCTTATTTCGTTTAAATCCCCCTTTGCTTCGGTGGGTACGACTACGCTTGCGCGCTGGCCTCGTTGGCTTTTAGAATTGGCAGGTGTAGATACCTCAATCTTTGGCGCCCATTCGGTTCGTAGCGCCGTTGCTTCTTCCGCCGTTTCGGCAGGTTGTCGGTTGGAGGACTTATTGCAATCAGCTGACTGGTCCAGGGCGTCCACCTTCCGATCGTTCTATTTCAAACCTGTCGTTCATTGGTCATCCGCAGTTGTGGGTCAGCTTTGAACAAGCAATAAGAGCCTCAGAGTCAATGTATTAAAATTATAGAATTTAGCTAAGTATTTTAATAATAAAGACTCTGAGGCGAGTATTGCCCACCACTCCCACCGCTGTTGTGGTTTTTGTTGTTTACTGGGTCTGCGGGTCCTATATCTTCCACTCTAACGTTTTTCTTTCCCTCAGCGTCGTAAAGGATTTCTTTGTTTCCTGCGGATTGCCCTTTGGGTTTACTACTCTCCTACACTGATCACCTCGTACAGCAAGAAAGAGGAAATAGGAGGGGCGTTGCTCGGGTTTGATGGGCACTGACAGGAAGGAGGACCGGTCCAGAGGAAGGAAAGGGGTGCCAGAAGAAACCATATCTATCAGTTATTACTGTGGTTATATATGTTTTATCTTTTATTCAACATAAATGCTTAATTTTTTCAAGTTCTTGCTAGTTGCCACGAGCTGCTATGTTTAATAAAGCAAGAAAGAGAAGCAATACTCGCCTCAGAGTCTTTATTATTAAAATTCTAACTTATCGTCATACTTCGCTAAATTCTATAATTTCCAACGCCACAGGCATCAAATAGCAATAATTTTGACATAGGAGCTAATGACGATCCTGTGATGCTTCCTACAGGTGCATAATGCTATGACAGCGAGCACCCGGGTAATGTAACTGTATCAACTTTAGCTACCCACAAGAATGGGAAAACTATGGACAAACATACAGTACAGTGTTTATATAAAAAAAAAAAAAATTATTTATTTGCAAAGTATTTTACCAGGAAGGATACATTGCGATTTCTCTCGTTTTCAAGTATGTCTTTTTTCCCTTCAGTTTGAATCTCCGTAGAATTCTTGGCTCTGTAAACGAGTTACATCTAATACCCTTTAAAACGGGTTCTATAAAAATTCACAGTATGGAAATGAATACGTTAACTTGCTAACGCACAATTTACTTCAGGAGACAGGGGCACTTCTCATTATATCTTTGAATACACAGAATTAGGATTCTAAGCATAAGATGTAATTTAAAATGATTGCTTTGTTAGATCCTCTGACAAAACCTGAATAATGCATCCTTTTCAAGATTTGAAAAACTAACTTTGCTTTTATTTCTACACACTGGGGAAAACAAAAATCTTTTTTCTTTTACCAAAATAATCTTACCTCTGTTTTTGGGAAGTTTAGCAGATCAAGCGTCACTGGAATACCAGCAACAAGGTTGAGCTTTACGTAACTGGAGAAAGAGCGCCATGCAAAGCAGAGTTCTTTTTCCCCAAGGGGTCCACTAAGAAATGTTATTCCTTTGACTATCATGGCATGTGTGTCTTTCTAGAAGAAAAGAAAGACAAGTCAAATCTTTATAAAAAAAATTGTAATAAAAAAAAATCCCCAAAAATAAAAACTGGTCTGGCATTATGATACCGAGTCCTGAAGCACAAATTCAGATGACAATGAAATGTATCTACCCATCATTAATACGTGTTTTATGATTCACAAGTTGCTTTCAAGAGGGAATTCAAGGCCTGGGCTGCTGCTCCTCTTCAGCAGGGCTTCCAAAATGTCCATTTGCATAGCGTACGCAAACTGTACAGTGTACCACACAGATTTTTCTATACGCAAGTTAGGCAGTGTTTGCACAGAACAATGTATTTTTTTTTTTTTTAGAAAGGATTTTAGCAGGAAGGATACATTGAGATTTCTCTCGTTTTCAAGTATGTCCTGGGTGGCGAGTATGGTGTCTTGCCCAAGGACACTTACTAGAGAGGTGATCCTGCTGGGATCGAACCATGACTCCACAGGCTCTCTCCATGCAGAGCAGTGATGTTACCTCTACTCCACCCAGCCGGATTAGGCTGTGTATGCATGCCCAGCTCCCAGAATGCACGTTCACCAGCCCAACTGGTGCCCAGCAGGGGGGATACCGTAGATATTATAGTATAGCTCGACCCGAATAGAACGCAATGGATTGAGATTTATTATGGAAATGAGAGAATACTCAAGACTCGAATATAAAGCGAGGAACAAAATGTTACTGTACCTGTAAACAATTAACATCATTCCAGGTTCTCTTAACACAGTCAGGCTACCCCTCAGGCCAGGGTGCTCTGCTCTAGAATGATTGCAGTTGTTACCAAGCATGAAGCCACTGGCCACCTGTCTTCTTTACTAGCGATTAGATGGCAAGCGGAGGCGAACAAGTTGAATGATTGGCTTAAACAGAGCGTGCCCTCTGGCCGTGATGGATCCACCTCTCCCGAATCCGGGAGTTCCTGAAGTGTTTGCAAGCATCAGAGAGCCCACATTCACTTCAGTAAGACTACCAGAACTTCCAGGAGACACGTGATGCAGATGTCTCGAAAATAACGCGACCCTTCCAATTTTAAGGTAAATTTTTGTCACCAAAATCTAGTGGTATACTCGAGTATTCAAATTCACATCTGCCAAGTGACAGCTGTTTGGGTGGACGGATCACCTCTGCTTCACACACCAATATTGGCGAAATGGGACTAGAGGGGGCCACCCTACACAGCCTGACCACCTTAATTAAAGATCGCTTTAAAGCCACCTTTATGATCATTGAACCAATAAATGTCTGCAGCAACATTTTGAGGAGTTAAAGGGACACTCTAGGCAACATGACCACCTAAACTATTTTAGGTGGTCATGATGCCCGGAGTATTCCCTTGCCTGTCCCTCCTGCCTCCGCTCAGCCGATCGTCAGGAAAGGCTGAAAACAGCTGAGCGAGGCGGAGGAGTTTACTCCGCCCTCCCAGCTGTCAGTCAGCAGAGCGGGAATCATATTTCCCACTTCTGCCGACTTTTGCCGAGTAGGAGACGTCATCGCGCTTTCAGCACGATGACGTCTCCAACTCACCGCAGAAGCTGGCGGCTCCCTCTGAGGGTTAGTGTTGCGCGCATCCTCTTGCGCGCAACACTAATCCTCAGAGGGAGCCAGGAGGAAGCTGCCGATTGGCTGGCTTATGTGAGAGGCGCGCATGCGCGCCTCACATAAGCCAGCCAATCGGCAGGCTTCCTCCTGGCTCCCTCTGAGGGTTAGTGTTGCGCGCATCCTCTTGCGCGCAACACTAATCCTCAGAGGGAGCCAGGAGGAAGCCTGCCGATTGGCTGGCTTATGTGAGAGGCGCGCATGCGCGCTTCTCATGTAAACCAGAAGCCAAGAAGCATGAAGAAGGACGGGAGTGGAAGAGGAGGGAGGTGAGTATATAAAAAAAAAAAAAAAAGACGCCGCTGGAAAGAAGAGGATTTTAGGGTACAGTTACAAAAAAAAACAAAAAAACAAAAGATTTATTAAGGGAATAGGGATAGGTTAGGATAAAAAAACGGGGGGTGATTTTTTGAGTAGAGTGTTCCTTTAACAAGAAAGAAACAGTAACTCCGAGTTACAGTTTTTCCCCGAAAGGTTTCATCAGCAAATCCTTATACTAATTTAAAAAAAATGCCAGAAAAATCCTTCAACTAAATAAGATCTCCACCCGTCACCATCATCATTGCGCAATGAACCCCAGGATCGACCCAAGATGATCCTTCTGACATATCGTTAATACAATAGTAGTCTAAACAGACACACTTCATCTCATGCAAAAAAATGAAGACGAATCACAGGTACATTTCATTTCAGTATTGTTTTTTGTTATTTTAAAGTAAAATTAATAAAGGGTAGATTAAGCATGTAAAACATTGTGTTCGTCACTATACAGTGTTTCAGGTATCCACCCCAGGATAGATAAGGACACTTTTTTAAACGTCTAAGAGAATCTCTGTGCAAAATAAGTAAATAGTGATTCATTTTTCTATAACTGTTATCAGGAGCAACTGCATACCTGGTAAGTCACTTTTACGTTGGTCTTCTCAAGATTATTTCCTGAAACACGCACAGAATTCTCACAGAAAGACGACAAGGATTCTATTTTATTCCCGAATTGGTCTGTAAGTGTCAATTCTATAAAAATAAAAATTAACTGTACATTAATGTTACACAATTTAGTATATTTAAGAAATAAAGCAGTGAAAAGTTACTTGCTACTCAGAATGATAGAAATCTGTCAGTACACATCTCCTATGGAAAGTGTAAGAACAGACAAATAAGATATACAAGTCAGCTGAAGCATCGGGGGGGGGGGGGAAATCAACAAGCTAATGACTTCTGAGAAAACTTGCCATGGAAAAGAATGTAATTTACATATAAATGAAAAGGCATATGAGGGAGAAAAATGCACCATCTATAAGGCTGCGGTCATACGAGCGCACTTGAGAGTGAAAGGAACATCTGTGGGAGTGGACATTCCTCCACCCTGATGCCCATGTGGCCAATCCCTAAGCGCAGTTCGTGCGCTCAGCGCTACAAAGCTCGATCCTCCTATGGAGGATCGCACTTTGTAGCCCCGTGCTACGTCCATCGTATCTTTTTGTCGGGAAGAGTTTAACCCCCCCTGACGGTATTCCCTAGTGTGGGTCAGGGTTAACTTTCATTGCTGAAAGCGGTAACCCCAAGTCACACTCGGGCTGTATACATACCTGTCCTGCGCTCCCTCGTTGACCCCCGTGATCGCATTCTCTTCCGGCGATCGCAGTGTTTTGCTTCCTGGTTCCCTTCTCGCGAGAAGGGAACCAGGAAATCGGAAGTCGCAATCGCCGGAAAATGGAGACAGCGAGGGAGCGCAGGGACAGGTATGTATCCAGCGGCATCCCGAGTGTGGCTCGGGGGTTAAAGCTTTCTGCAATGCATTTAACCCAGAGCCACACTTTGATACCGCTAGGGGGCCGAATAATTGTACGGATTCTGACATATAAAATATGTCAGAATCGAAACGCTAGGGAGGTTAAGCATGTCCGGTGTAGTGAGCGCAAATAGTGTGGCCCGCACAATCAAATAGTGTGGCCCGCACCATGCTAAACAGTGTGGCCCGCACCATGCTAAACAGTGTGGCCCGCACCATCGAAAGATCACAACGCTGCGACAGACGCAGGGCGGAAGGGGTCACACTGAGGCTCTCTCTGCGCTCGTGCGACCACAGCCTTAACTGTGGTACATTTTGTCCATAAAAAAAATCTAGGTCTGCCTGTGTTTGTACAGGAAGAGTGGTGTCGCGCCTATTTCCCACTGGGAATACTACCAGATGTATCCGGCCCAGCAACATGTATAAAACATAAGAAAAAAAGGGTGCCATCTGCGCCTATTCCTATAACACTGTGTGAAACAAAACCCAATTAGAGGTTTTGGTTTACTCGAATGGCTATTGGAGTGTAAGCTCACCCGGCAACGTCAAGGCACCTCTAGTGAAGGGGAGTCTTAACCAATGAAACCACAGGCTGCTTTGTAGCAAACCGCATAAGCGCATGCTGCTTTTCAGTCATGAGGAAGACTGGTGGGCTTTCATTTATACCCTCCCAGAAACAAATCCCCCATGGGCTTGTGTTTGAGCCAACCCAACATAAATGTAATGAAATAGGAAATGCACAACATTAACATTTTTTACTTTCAAACCAATGTGCACATTTAAAAGAAATAATACCACTTTTTAAAGGCTTGTAATGAAGGAACAGCTTTACTGTAAGTTAAGTGATTATACCCATTAATGCAGTTATGCTGTATATTGAATAGCATTTAAAAATTTAGACCATCAGTTGAATTTTGCTACTAAACCCTTCACTCGTTCAGGAAACCTCTTTAAAATGGATTGCTTTTCAAGTTCTGACACAAATAAATTGTTGATTTTATTGAATACCAATTTGACTGTTCAGTTCTTCGCCGACCCGCAGTTTGTCAGTCCCCTTCAGTTTACATATTAAATGCCGTGGTTCATCAGGAAGAGGTCTGAAAGAAAGAAAATATGGGATAGAAATGAGGATACATCCCCAATATAATTATGTGCGTTAACATAAAAACTTGGTAAACTGCGTGAGTAATCATTTCTGCACCATTTCAAATACTGAAAGCTATGCACATTCGTTATTTTTTACTGGTCATGTCAACCCCGGTTCCCAAAGGCAGGGCTGTCAAACACGAACACCCATATGTTGATGCCTACAATTCCCAGAATTCTCTGAATGCAATAGATGGCCAGGGAATCATGGGACAAAGGTTTTCCTTACAATCTATTGCTCCGACTCAGCAAAATGGCAAGAGATGTAATAAAAATAGGAATTTTACACTACAAACACATGAAAGGGATTCCTGCCTCTCCAACGCTTCAGTCCTGCTGAACAATTGAATCATCACCACTGGAATCATTAAGATTTGCCAACTTGTTACGAAGTATAAGAAATATGGATTGAGGAAATGGTCAGGTGGAACTGCCCATGATTAAGTGCAATAATAATTGTTGAAGATCCACAAACATGTAACCCAAATTCCCTCCCTCAAAGGGAGCAAAGCAAACTATATTAATTTGATATATATGTATTTCTCAATCAATGCGCCAGAGTGCAAAGGAGTGTTCACAAACCAGGTTATATCTAATATAACAGGAATGGTTCACCTATTGCAGCCGAAAGTGGAGGGCACCTTCTATCCCCAAAAAACAAATATACAGTACATATAAAAGGATACAATTTCCAATGTCCACTCCAGGCTGATGAATACAGATTACCGGAGTGGACATTGGGAATTTATTGGGGTGACCCAACTGTTTCTGGGCAACCCAACTCATATAATTGTTCAAATGCACTACTATATGTGCCATGGTGTCCTATTGTACGTACATTTCAAAAGGCATCATGGGAAACCAGTTCATTTTCAAGACCGTCTGATCTACTGTACCATGAACAGAGCAAAATAGAAAAACACACACACACTAGCCAAACATTAAATAAACTTTGGATATGTTTTATATAATAAGCATTACAAAGTGTTGTAAGAAAAAGGTCTGTTTGGAATATGTTTATGTATGCTATTAGATAGCATTATCAAAATGTTGCCATTTGTAAACGAGAATCTCAACCAATGATATATCTAATGCTTTGAATTTATGTCCTCCATAAACATTTTATTGTTTGCCTAATGGAACTTGTGACTGAAAAGTCAATATTTGAAGGGACACTATTTCACTGTGACCATTCAATGTGATTCGAGTAGTCACATTATGCTGTGTGCTTTTGCTCCTCTTTCCCCTCCGAAGCAGTGGCTTAATTCTTGCCAGAACCTCAGCACTAAGCTCAGGTTCCAGGAGTTTGGGACATAGTCAACACCAAAGGCTCTCCATGTGATGAGCATTGACATTAATCGGATTGTCTAACCTTCAGTCCTCTGCTACAGTCCTCGAAAACCAGTACCAAGAGAGCTTGGCACTGGATCTCAGGCGAGTTTTAAATTAAAGGGTTAAAACACAAGGAGAGGAGTACAGGAAGGTTATATTTAACCCCTTCATTTCCTCCCCTCCCGTTATAGCCATGTTCAAAGACAATTAAAAAATAAACAATATTTTAGGACATACTTGATAGTAAAAGCACTTTCCAAAGACACACGTTCATCATGAAATGACACTTGGCAGTATCGGATGTCTTTCACTGTAGTTCCTACTTCAACATCAGGTAATCGACCTTCAGTCAGGCTGTCTATGCAAAAGTGAGGGGTCCAATTAACCTAAGTAACAATAAGTAAACAAATGGTTTGTAGTAGGACATTTAAACATGCAGACGTTTAGAAATATATACACACACAAATGCAGCCAAAAAGATAGGTTTACAATTTTTTTATACCGATTTGCACTTTGTGTGTCTTCTTTTTGCACTGCAGCCTGGGGAAGGGATCCTTCTGATAGAGATGACAAACAGGTCTATTCACTAAATGTGAAACTCAGGAGAATTTGAGTGTGGGGGGGGGGGGGGAGTAAAAGTTGTAGGTCAAAATAGCCAAACCAGAAAAATTCTCCCATTTATTTCACTTTCCACTCTCCAGAGTTTCACCTTTAGTAAATAGACCTGTAAATCATCTTGCGGAGTGGATGTGCCACCCTCCCTTTGTGATCTGCATCCCTGCTGTGTTCATGTCCTTCATATCAGTGCTGGCATTACAGTAATGCTGCCCCCCATTACAATACTGCAAAATGCAACACAGGGGGCAATCATTTGCTCTTTTGGTCATTTTGTTGCACTGTCACTCTACAGCTGGAAGGAGAGAAATTCAAACCGTACATCTCAAGTACAAAGAACAATTTGGCAACCATGTTAGGGACTCACCCTAGGTAAGGATTTACCTGTAGAGTTGAGCCCTAGCAGCAGCTCCATTTATCAGACGATTTTAATTGCCCTTGTAGATTCATAGCTGTCTCAACAGTGACAGCTGCAAAATCATTTTCCTGACACGGTCAATAAGAATGGGGAGCTCAAAGCAGGGCAACAGAGAAAGCATCCTCCATTGATGAAAGGCATATAAGAAAATGAAAGTACAAAGAGAAGCCATCCAAAACAGAGTGAAATTTAACATTTATCAAAAAGAGAAATTACAGACATTATTGAACTTTGTATTATTATGTCACTCTGAGAAAGCCAAAGCATAGAATAAAGGTGATAACCCAATCTCTTCTGAAGTAAATATGCTTTTCCTTGTAACTAATTTAGCTTCAGGAATTCACCAGGTCATCAATGGAAATTTGCAAACTACACACAGAATGACTTTTCACCAATTTAAAGTTACTTTTGAATACTTTACTGTTTAATGATTAAAAGTCAAATGGAAAAAAAAGGTCCAAGGGCAGGTTTGCAATTCAATGGGGACATTTACTTTGGATGTTAAATGTCAATTCACTAGTAAATAAACCCATAGAAGCATATTCAAGTGACTTCCTAGTGCTCAGCAAATTGGTATTGACTGCCCCCTTTAGGTCAATATTTACATTTCTCAATGCTTTAGCAGTGTGACAGAATCTGTACATAAACGTAATACTAGACAAAAGCTTTGTATTTAACACTTCCCAGCTTTTATTTGTAAATTTTAAAGGATAGTCATCGCTTTGGATACATTCTAGCGGCTCATAACATGCTTTGCCACCATAACCACATAATTTTAGTGGTTGGCCGGAGTCTTTCGTCGTCCCCATCACCCCCCATTTAACTGCTGTCCCTAGCAGGTGGGAAAATGTTTCATTGAGGTGGTCTAACCTCAGCCCTGAAGTTTGCCAGCAACAGCTACTGGTCAGCCTTCCAATGGTTGGGTGCACCAGGGCAAAAATAGTGTCAGGAAGAGTATGCTGGTTGAACAAGCTTTCCATTAGCAACTTGTAAAGCCTCTGCATTAAGCTGGAGATACACCAAGCAAATCATGGCGTGCAGCTCCATGCTGCTGGTGGAGACATGCTCAGTGTACACAGCGCCCTTCTTCTCTGCGTGCTCAGCCAGTGTCGGGCCGCAAGGCTGAGTGCCCAGAGTTGAAAATAGCCACAATGCTTCGCACAGCACCACATCACGGTCAGTGCATCTCCGGCTTAAAGAGGCATCTGTTATTAGCCAGGCACCCAACTACTTGTGGGGAAATAGCCAGGAGGAGGCCACAATGCAGGACCAGAAGTTTAAACAATCAAGCAAAAAAAAAAGTGCGTGTCATCAGGGATTAATACTTAACGTCTCCATTTTTCTTTTCATTTTCCTTTCCAAGTGTTCCTGTAATTTATGGTCCACTATAGGTCACCCAAGCCCTCACGGATAAGCACACATTTGTTAGTTATTCTAAAGTGAAAGAACGCATGACCTACCTTGACTTTTTCAGCAAGTTCTGAAGTTACATTTATTTCCCTCTCCACCTCATCATACATTTGAAAGATCAAATTTTGCATTATATCACCGGCAACCCATTCAATCTCGTCCTGGTTTTTAATTTGAGTAGCTTTGTCTCCAGTAACATTTAAAATCTGCAGTTTTGCTACATGTGTACTGGGCTGAAGTTTTATAGATTTTTCCACAGGTTTCACATCTTTACATGCCTGCAGAAGAAAGAAATTGTACATTTTATATTAATTAATATTCGTATATGTAATTATATACACAGGTACATAGACACGCACACAGCCAAGTCTAAATTAATGCTTCTCAATGAATCTCATGAAGTGATCACTTATGTATGATATTGCCTGAGCCCCACGGTAAGAAAGCAAATTGTACAACAAATGCTAATGCCGGCTAGGGATGCACCGATACCACTTTAAGACCGAGTACGAGTACCGATACTTTTTAAAAGTACTCACCGATACCGAGTACCGATACTTTTCTTTAACCCTTTCGCTGCTGAAAAATTAGAAATGGGGTCTCGTTACATTTTTTTTGGGGGAAAATTACACGATTTTCAACAAACGCACCGCATACAAAAATTGTTAGTGCAGCATCATTGTTCACATTATAATTGAAATGGGAACAATATTGCTGCATTAACAAACCAAAAAAAAGAAAAAAAACTTGTTTATTTTTTTTTTATAATTTTTTTATTTTTATTTTTTAAAAAAAACTTTTTTCACAGTCGTGTTTGGTATCGTTGGAACGGCCATGCTCTGGCCGATCCAACAGTACCAAACATTAACCCCTAGCTGCCACGGATCAGGAGATAGGGGGTTCATTGGAACCCCCTATCTCCACCATTGGTGGCAGCTAGGGGTTAACTCCAGGACTGGCGTCATCGTGCTATGCACGATGACGCCAGTCCTCAGGGGGAGTTCCCGGAGGCTTGGCCGACATCCAAGATGTCGGCCAGCTCTGGGAAAGGATCACGAACCGGCGCTTTTCAGCGCCGATTCGTGATCCGGCTCCCCAGGGGTTAATGACAGCCACCGTTTGGAAGGGCAGGCTGTGCCCTTCCAAACGGTGCCTGGCATTAAGCTCAGGACCCCCGCGATCGGGAGGGAGAGAGGTCCAAAGGACCTCCCCCCTCCCTTTCAGGCGCCTCCTCTGCACACGCGGGGGGGGCTGAAATAGATGCCACCGCGATGACATCTATTGTGCCCGCGGCGGTCCCGGATTGACGGGCTGACATCCAAGATGTCAGCCCGCACCGGGGGGCACAGCGATCGGCCAGAATCCGGCCGATCGCAGGCTGCTTCGGGAGCTCCGCAGCCAACCCTTCCTGCGTCCTCCGCAGCGAAGTGGTTAATGTCATGTGACGCTTTCCAATAAGAACAGACCATATAAAAATGCCCACAGCTCACATGCATATCCCCCCCCCGATATATATATATATATTATATATTCATACTGCCCCAGCTCATGGATTTGCCCCAGCTCACACATGGATATGCCCCAGCTCACACATGGATTATGCCCCAGCTCACACATGATATGCCCCAGCTCACACATGGATATGCCCCAGCTCACACATGGATATGCCCCAGCTCACACATGGATATGCCCCCCAGCTCATGGATTTGCCCCAGCTCACACACATGGATTTGCCCCCCAGCTCACACACATGGATTTGCCCCCCCAGCTCACACACATGGATATGCCCCCCAGCTCACACATGGATATGCCCCCCAGCTCATGGATATGCCCCCCAGCTCATGGATATGCCCCCACAGCTCACACATGGGTATTGCCCCCAGCTCACACATGGGTATTGCCCCCAGCTCATGGGTATGCCCCCCAGCTCACACATGGGTATGCCCCCCAGCTCACACATGGGTATGCCCCCCAGCTCATGGATCCCCCCCCCCCCGCGACGATACTTACCTTCCTGAGCGACGCCGGGAATGTCTCCGCGCGTGCGCTCGTTGGAAGGACCCCAGCCGCGACCACGTGGGACCATGTGATCACGGCTGGGGTCCTTCCAACGAGCGCGCGCGGGGTAACTTTCCCGGCGTCGCCCAGGAAGGTAAGTATCATCGCGGAGAGCAGCTGCAGGGTCTGCCTGAATGCTCTATCTGCATTCGGACAGGCCCTGCAGCTGCTCTCCGTGCTGATACTTACCTTCCTGAGCGACGCCGGAAAAGTTTACGCGCGCGCTCTTTGGAAGGACCCCAGCCGTGATCACATGGTCCAACGTGGTCGCGGCTGGGGTCCTTCCAACGAGCGCACGTGCGGAGACATTCCCGGCGGGCCCAGGAAGGTAAGTATCGCGGAGAGCTCCAGGGGTGGCTGTCCGAATGCCGATAGAGCATTCGGACAGCCGCCGCAGCCCGGCAAGCCAGCTCAATGCCGGCTTCCGGTATCGGGAGAAATATCGGGGGGTACTGCACGAGTACCAAGTACTCCTGCAGTACCCAGTATCGACCCCGATACCGATACTAGTATCGGTATAAACCTAATGCCGGCTATTGATTATGGAGATGTAGTGTATGCAGCAGCTCTGCAAATACACCTTCAGAAACTTACTACATTGTAGAACTCATTCTGCCGCTTTGCAATGCAATGTAAGTACATGACCCACCATTGTGACATGTTAAAAGAGCTAAATTGGCCATAGCTGGAGTCTAAACGCACTCGTCACCTTTCCAACCTGGTGTTTAAGAGCTTTTCTGGGAAGCTGCCACCCTATCTGAATAGACTGCTTCCCCCAGCAGCTCCCTCATCCTATAACCTCCGATCCAGGACCAGCACCTTACTTGCAGTACCACAATACAAAAAGACAGTGGCTCGGTCCTTACTTTCCTACAGAGCACCAGAGTTATGGGATAACCTCACAGACGCCATCAAATCTTCCCCCAGTCTAAAGTCACTTAAGAGCTCCCTATTAACATACCTCAATACGGAATGCACCTGTAAACATGTAACATAGTGACTATTTTACTTACATATTTATTTTCTGTTAATCTGTATATTTGTGTTGTTTTTTTTTAAATATCTTGCATTGTATTACTTTGTATTTCTGTAACATATCAATGTTCTTGAACCCAGGACATACTTGAAAACGAGAGAAATCTCAATCTATCCTTCCTGGTAAAATGCTTTATAAATAAATAATTCAAAGATAGATCTTGATGTAAAAATTGTTAATTGGTTCGTGCCTGTGGAAATGTGCCCAGAAACTGTGGAAACGCAAGTTGGTTTTCTTATTCATTAATAAAATATAGCTGCGAAGGATAATATGCATTTCTGAATCACATTTATTACAAAACAAAGTAACAATAACTAAGCGTCACGGCACCCAGGGATTTTGAATTTCCCGGCTGCCGGTTACATACTCTGCATGCCGACGTCGCTATCTCAGACGAATCGCGTTACACACAACCCAATGGAAACAGATTTATTTTTCACCTTTTACTGACTGTTAGAAGGCATAGATAGAATGCCAAAAGGCGTCTCAGTTATTTGATTATTTTATTTGACTAGATTTTATTTAATAAATTGCTTTTTTTTTTTACCCTTGGAATCTAGACCTTTTTTACTATACCTGCTTTTTATCTATTTTCCCTCCATCCTACCCTGTGTATTACTCCCAACCCAACACAAAGGACCCCAGGAAGAGAGGGGAGCCAAGAGGGGTCGGCACTCACCCATAAGAGTGCTGAAGGCACTGTGGATGAGCCTGGTGCAATGAGGCTCCCGCATTAGTGAGAGTAACCTTTAATTACACATATACATTTATTTATTTATTTGCAAAGGATTTTACCAGGAAGGATACATTGAGATTTCTCTCGTTTTCAAGTATGTCCTGGGTTCAAGAACATTGAGTGGTTACAGTTGTTACAGAAATACAAAGTAATAAAATGCAAAATATTAAAAACAAAACACAAAAATACAGATTAACATATCATGGGAAGGGCTAGAACCTTGGGTTAATTAGGGTGATTTGCAAAGGGGAAGCAGCTGGAAAGTAAGCTACAAATTTCAGACCAGCACTGGGTGGGTGGGTGGGACAGCAGAGTCCAAACGCAAGCGCTGTGGCAGTGGGTGATATGTACTAGCTTCAGGTCTGTAGGAGAAAGAGGTCATAGAGTTAGGGCATGTGGTCTGTTGAGGGAAAGCATATTTTACGACATGAGGGGGAGGGGCAGCCATTTGAAAGCATTGGTTTAAAAAAGCAGAGTATACATTCAGCATGGAAACAAACAAAAAACAGACAGCCAAAATATTAATAGATAGATGCAAGCATAAAATATTAACAGTAGGATTAAAGTTGAGATTGTGGATTATACATGGTGATAATACTCTGTTGAGGTGACCTACACGATTAAAAGAAGGGGTGTGCCACTCTTTACTTGGCCAGAGGCGATATTACCCAAAGCCAGGATCTATTAGGCACTGGAGTATGTAAGGTTGGTGTTTTTTTTTCGGCTCAAATCATTATCACTATCTGTGTACTGCAGTTTTGCACTATTTGTCTTGCTTTTCTTTTTATCTTTTCATGCTGAGGGCCTAAATAAGAAACTGAGAACACGATCGCCAATTCTCATATACCAGCATTATTATATTCCACAACCATAGTGTTACTGCTAGTTTGCACTCTGCATCTGCACTTTGTTATTAAGAACATACGTCGTTTTATTCTGTCTGAGCTATAGAGGTCTGTTTTCCCTTGCACTGAAGCACTTATGAATGTTTTTAGATTTTTGATGCTACTCTGTAATAGGATCACGATCCAAAAGGAGAATTGTATGCAGGATACCAAACCTTTAACTCGAATACGGATCATAGGCTCTATATGCGATAATTTATCATATTTCACCAACCACAGGACTGCTGCTAATATGCACTTTGCATGTGCACTTGATTTGTTACTCAGATTATATGTTGTTTTTTCTTGCTTGAGCCATGGGAGGCTAGATCTTTTCACTAAATCACTTTTTGCATGCTCTTAAATATTTTATGCAACACTAATATAATCACGATCCATAGCGAAAATTGTGTACATGATGGATAGAGATTCTTCTCTATCAGTTCTAAGAATCTCTACCCATGATATTTAATTTTTAATCTGAATATGTATTAGAGACACATTATTCAATATAAACTTACCAAATTAAATAATTTGAATGCACTAGATATTTTTCTGGTACACATATACACCACATTGTACGATAATTTAATTCTTTCAGACAACATATGTGGATAATTTTAGATTATCTTTAATTGGTCTTGGGCCTAATGTTTGGCATTGCAGACTCTATTGTAATTCGATATATGTGTCAATAGGATAGTTTTGGTTTTGTAATGCTATGTTAATCTGTCATGTTGAAAACCAAATGGTAAGCACCAAAAAAGATGACTGTGTAGGATGGATAACACTTATAGCTATCAGGCCAGATAAAAGCGCTGTCCATCAAAATCACTGAATTCAACCACACAAATCAAGTGGCACAAAGCAATAGTGTTAAACTCTATTTTAAGGAATATTATACAACTTATACATAGTATTATTTTCAGTTTTATAAAGCAATAGATCCTTTATTCCATATACATATCCTAAAGAGAATAAAAAAAATATTCATAGCGTAGCTTTAATGTAATGTGGGCACAGTGTGAGTGGGCATTTTACCACATTTGATTGCATCCACAGAAACGTTGAAGCATGGGACACATCATTCACACTCTAGAGACATAACAGCGGATGTGCCCCATGCATTATCTGCACTGAAGGACTTAAATTATTTAGGGTAATATGCACTTAATTGATTTTCCATATGACAATAATGCAAGAGGATCCCTACACACAGTCACAAACATATCAACTATCTAGAATATGTCTGATATACTTACAGGTATTTCAATTTTCGATTTCAATATGGGAGATTGTTTTGGGTTTTGAATTCTGAGAGCTGGCCCAGTCAAAATGCCAGTTCCTGTATTGCTGCAATCCAAGGTGTACACTGGGAGGTTCGGAGCACCAGTGAACTGTTGGGTTAAAGTACGAAAGATGTCAATATTTACATGTTATTTACATTTCTACCAACCAGAGTAATCTGGATAGGCAACTATAAACTGATTGGCATAGTAAGAAGAACAAGTATAATTAAATGCACCTTCCTATTACCACTTGGTGGCATAGTAAGATAGCAGAGAGCCTCATAGTAAACAAAACACAAGAAAGGTAATCACGTGTGCTTAAATTCCTATTAATCTTACAACCAAGAGATGCTTGGTCTACTTAATGGTCATTAAAGTATTAAGCCCCGCCACATCAAGGGAATTCTGAGGTGGGTCCTAATCTTGTGAAACACTCTGAAAAACAAAACAGACTAGTATGTGAAGAAACCCCCCCAACAACAATACACAATAAATTAAACTGCTGTTAAGGGGACACAGCCCCACACATGCAAAGTGTCTCTAAGAATGTGCGATATTCTTTTTTAGATGGTCTTTTTCTCTTCTATGTATGTGCAGTGTCCTATGAAGGTGCTACTATTCCATTGTGGCCTAGAGAGAAGAGTATTCAAAGGTTCCTTACAGAAAGTATGACATTCAGGCTGGGGCCACATGAGCGTGGAGGGAATGTCCGTGAGAACGGGCGTTCTCTCTGCTCAGACACCCGTGTGGCCACCTTGCTGAGTGCACGTTAGTGCGCTCAGCCCTACAAAGCGCAATCCTCCTATGGAGTATCGCGCTTTGTTGGCCCTGCCGAACATCAGTCGTAGCGTTTCGGCGGGGAGGGTTTCAGCACGTCTGGTGTAACATGCGATACTATAACGCACGTTACACCTTGACAGCTTCCCCATTGAGCCGTCCAATGCTGTGACGAACGCTGGGAGAAGGGGTCACTACGGATGCACTTAGTGCACTCATAGGGACTACAACCTCAAGGTACACTATTCAATATGACCTGTTAAGCTCATTTAAGCAATCCTGGTGACAGGAAGTTACACCTCCGCCCCACACACCTTTTTTCCACTGGCAATCTTTAGGCACTCTTTAAAAACATCTTCTGCCTTGAAGGTTTTTAATCAGTGGTCAAACCTCCAACGCTTCCAGTAAGACTTTTAAAATTAGATTGATATATCAAGCAGAGATTCCCTTAATGAACTCAGCTGTGTGTCCATATGCAAATGCAATGCAGCCTCTTGATTACAAATATCTGCAATGCATTTTTTTACTACTAGCCACATATTCGAATTCCCACAATAAAAAAAAAAAAAAAAAAAAAAAAGCATACTCATGCATTATTGAAAAATAGGGGGAATGGTAGCGCCACAAGATACGTAATCAATAATTTAATCGGTTCGCCCAACACCAATGTGCCCTCCATCCAACAGGTGCACGCAATAAAACGATATCCAAAAAAGAAAAAGGTGTGGCGCACTCTTATTTAACTATAATATACCACCCTTGGTATATATCCGTGTGGATTGTGCAGGTATTACACCAAAATATTTGTGCAAATCACCTATAGTGAAAGGTGTAAATACCTTGCATGAATTTGTAGAGGCGAATTGCAGTTAGTCCAGTGGATTATGAAAATGAAAAAAAACATAAAATAACATAGCGCACCCTAGGGAAAAAGTCTCTGTAAATAGAGCACTCGTCTACTAACTCACATCACATTGCGCCAGACTGGGCTCTCAGGTGTTGCGTGTGGGTTGATTTTTGGCCACCCCTGGCTTTCTTTCGTCTGGAGGATGGACTTAGTGGTGGAAATCCCCGGTGAGTATCTCAGGGTAAAGGAACAATAGGACGCCAATAGCGCATTAACGTATAAACAATCAGTATTGTATATATATTTGTCCCACTCACGTGTAGATGAGCCGTGTCCAGGCTCTATATTGATAGCATGTAACTCCCAACAGTCTAAGTCTGCGGATACCAGCGGATGTAAAAATAAAACTTTAATATTACATAAAATAACAAACAGATAAAATAAATTAAAATAAAGACGCTGAGACGTGTTTCGCTGCAGGAGATCTCCCGACTTATGCTTCCTCAATCGGTTTGTCTTAAAATCCATTACAGTTCCCGTATTTGTATGTGGTTAGTTACGCTACGGTATCCAATCCACAGCCGATTTCTTCTGCGAATGTGCTCCTTTCCTGGTATCCTATGATGACGTTCATTCTGCTTCTCCCAGATGTTTCTTGCGTTCCATATGTGCGTGCACTTCCTAGTTTGCGTTTCATTAATGTTCGTGCTTGCGTGCCACCTCTCAGTTCATTGAAACGCATCTCCATATCCCAGGGAAGAGATAATACATTATCCACATACACCAAAAGAAGGGGGAAAAAACATGTATAAATAACCACACAGCTTATAATTTATAAAAGGTGACACATTTCAAAATCTTTATTCAATCCACCTGGGGCTAGTGTACCTAATTTAAAAATCCATTGCATTTCTATACGATTTATTTTATTCAATGGGTCCTCCCCCCTCCAATTCTGTTTAACTTTCTGAATAGCAAAAAAACTCATCCCTATAGGGGAACAGTTATGCTCAGTTTTATAATGAGATGGGACGGTATCATGATCCATCCCCTTTTCTATGTTATGTATATGTTCCCTAATTCGGACATATAATGTCCTAATAGTTCGACCCACATATAATTTCCCACAGGGGCATATCAGAACGTATACAACATATTTAGTTCTACATGTAAGGACCTCTTTTATTTGGTATATCTCCATCGTCCTGGGGTTTTCAAATTCTGTGATGCATACCTTTTTAAGTTTTAAATTAATACACGCTGGGCATTGTCCACATCTGTAGAAACCGCTTGGTAATCCATACGGATCTTTATATCTCTTCGGTTCGAAACTATGTACCAAAATATCTCCAAGGTTCTTGGCACCCCTATTTATCAATTTGGGTTTTGTTCCGACTATTTCTTTGATTTCAGCGTCTTGAATCAAAACATGCAAATGTTTTCTTATGACTTTATTAATTTCTTTAGTCTGACTATTATAATCACTTATAAATGGGACTACTTCTAAGGGTTTAAGTTGTTTAGTCTTATATTGTAACATTTCCGTTCTATTCTTTCCTTTTATTTTTTCTAAATGAATATCCTTAAAACCCTTAATTTTGAATTCTTGTTTCATTTTCTTCGCCTGTTCCAAAAAGACTTCTTCATTGGTACAGTTGCGTTTTAACCATTGAAATTGACTAGTAGGTACCCCTTCTAACCAATGTGCTGAATGGCAGCTTGTTGATTGAATAAAGCTATTAACGTCGACTACTTTGAAATGTGTTTTTGTTTTGATATAGTTATTCTCAATGTAGATATTCAGGTCCAAAAATATAACACTTTCCTTACTTATGTTCACGTCTAGTTTTATTCCCCAATCATTTACATTTAAATAATCCAGGAAACTTTGCAGAGATGTCTGGCTACCTGCCCATATTATCAAGAAATCATCAATGTATCGCCTATAGAGGACCAGGTCCCGCCCCCAGTCATGCGGGCCATAAACACACCGGAGTTCCCAGTATGCCATGAATAATCCCGCATAGTTGGGGGCGAACCTAGTCCCCATGGTAGTACCTGTCCGTTGGACGAAAAATTCTCCCTCGTATGCAAAATAATTGTTAAGTAATATCAGTTCTATACTTTTAATGATAAAACTGATCTGGTCCAAATCCATACCAGAGTACGTATTCAAATAGTACTGAACTGCTTCACATCCTAACTGGTGTGGAATTATACTATACAGGGAATTTACATCACATGTAGCTAGTATGTAGTTTTCTTTCCATTCTATTGTTTCTAATGTCTGTATCACATCCATAGTATCCTTCAAATAGGATGGAGTGGCTTTTACCATAGGTTGTAACATGTAGTCCACATATTGCGATAATCGACTCGTTATAGACTCGATGCCTGCAACAATAGGTCTACCGGGGGGGGGTTAGTAGGATTTTTGGCAAAATATAGAATACAGGGATTTTGGGGAAGGGTATCCTAATGAATTCTACCTCTTTTTTCTCTAGGACATCTCTCTCCTCTCCCCATTTTAGTAAATCATCCAATTTTTTTTTATTCTTAATGCGGGGTTACCTCCTATTTTTTCATATGTATTTGTATCTTTTAAAATTCTATCCACTTCGTTGTTATATTGTAACCTAGATAAAACCACAATCCCCCCCCCCCACCTTTATCGGCTGGTTTAAGGATTATTTCATCCCTTTTTTTCAATGTGTTCAATCCTTTATTTTCCATTACTGTAAGATTTTTTCTAAAAGGTTTCCTTTCGATCTTATCTACCTCAGTCATCATGAGGTTTTCAAATACCCTCATGGAATCAGTTTCCATATGTCTGGGGTAAAATTTAGATGCATTTCTTAAGCCCGTATGGATGAATTTCTCACTTAGGCGTTCCATTCTTTCTAGAGGGTTCCTAGAAAAATATTTTTTTAAACAGATTTTCCTCTTAAATTTTTGTATATCTAGATATGTACCAAATCGGTCCATTCCCACACTGGGTGCAAATTTTAGTCCTCTTTTAAGCACCAAATTTTCTTCCTTTGTCAATGGGATATTACTGAGGTTAAAGATCCCTGTTGTATCTATCGCCTGTCTCACTTTCCTCTGTTCACATAATTTCCCTCCTCTTCTTCCATTTCTAAGGCCCGTTTTCTTATTGGATGATTCTGAATATCTATTCCCAAAGAGGGATTTCTCCCATACTCTTTCTTTTTGCCTTTTTCCTGCCCCTGTTGAAAAACCTCTTGCTGGGGTTCAAATGCTAAACTTGAACATCTATTTTGGGTTGGAAAGGGAGGTTGAGAATAATAGTTTTTTGGAGATGACTTATACTCATCATATCTTACATTTCTTTCTTGCCATGGTTGTTTATTGTTATAGGGCTTGTTATGTACTCTAGTATTATGTGACTGATTATTTCTTCTAGTTACTGGTACATATACATTTTCTGTATCATTCGTTTCCCTATAACTCCCAAAGCGTTTACGATTCGGAGTGTATTTTGGTGGCCTTAAGGATTGTTCTCGCCCTTTTTTATTTATTACCCATTTATGTGTGTTAATCTGGGTTTCATTCTCTGTTTGTGTTTTCAAATCAGATTTAAAAAATACCGTACCATTTTTGTAATCTCCCAAGTCTCTAATAAAAAATTTTCTTTTAATTTCCACAACTTCCCTTTCTATCTTATTAATATTTTCTTCAAGTTCTTGAGTAATTTTTCCCATTTCTGTCTCGTTAACCAGACTCTCTATTTTTCTTATTTCAGTATCTATTTTTTCATTACTGGTTAACAGTTTTCCTTTTTTGAAGGTTACAATGTATTCCATGGTTTGTATAGAAAAGGACTCTAGCATTTTATACCATCCTTCCATGAAATCTACCTCTTCCCTGTAACAGGTAGGCATTTTGGAGTATCTAAGTCCTCTCGGGGTGATTTTTTCTTTCATATATTTTTCTAGGGTAGCTATTTCCCATTTCATCTTCATTTCTATAATTAGATTTTTTTTAAGTTTATTATGTTGGTTGAGACATCATTTATGGCAATATTCCCATCAAAATTCCCTTCTGAGAAAATCTGGTCTATATTAATGCCTGTGCGTTTTCTAAAGTCCATAAGACTCATCTTAGGCTGCTATACCAATAGGATAGAATCGACAGTTATTGAAAAATAGGGGGAATGGTAGCGCCACAAGATACGTAATCAATAATTTAATCGGTTCGCCCAACACCAATGTGCCCTCTATCCAACAGGTGCACGCAATAAAACGATATCCAAAAAAGAAAAAGGTGTGGCACACTCTTATTTAACTATAATATACCACCCTTGGTATATATCCGTGTGGATTGTGCAGGTATTACACCAAAATATTTGTGCAAATCACCTATAGTGAAAGGTATATACACCTACACATTGGTGTTGGGCGAACCGATTAAATTATTGATTACGTATCTTGTGGCGCTACCATTCCCCCTATTTTTCCATAACTGTCGATTCTATCCTATTGGTATAGCAGCCTAAGATGAGTTTTATGGACTTTAGAAAATGCACAGGCATTAATATAGACCAGATTTTCTCAGAAGGGAATTTTGATGGGAATATTGCCATAAATGATGTCTCAACCAACATAATAAACTTAAAAAAAGATCTAATTATAGAAATGAAGATGAAATGGGAAATAGCTACCCTGTTATAGGGAAGAGGTAGATTTCATGGAAGGATGGTATAAAATGCTAGAGTCCTTTTCTATACAAACCATGGAATACATTGTAACCTTCAAAAGAGGAAAACTGTTAACCAGTAATGAAAAAATAGATACTGAAATAAGAAAAATAGAGAGTCTGGTTAACGAGACAGAAATGGGAAAAATTACTCAAGAACTTGAAGAAAATATTAATACGATAGAAAGGGAAGTTGTGGAAATTAAAAGAAATTTTTTTATTAGAGACTTGGGAGATTACAAAAATGGTACGGTATTTTTTAAATCTGATTTGAAAACACAAACAGAGAATGAAACCCAGATTAACACACATAAATGGGTAATAAATAAAAAAGGGCGAGAACAATCCTTAAGGCCACCAAAATACACTCCGAATCGTAAACGCTTTGGGAGTTATAGGGAAACGAATGATACAGAAAATGTATATGTACCAGTAACTAGAAGAAATAATCAGTCACATAATACTAGAGTACATAACAAGCCCTATAACAATAAACAACCATGGCGAGAAAGAAATGTAAGATATGATGAGTATAAGTCATCTCCAAAAAACTATTATTCTCAACCTCCCTTTCCAACCCAAAATAGATATTCGAGTTAAGCATTTGAACCCCAGCAAGAGGTTTTTCAACAGGGACAGGAAAAAGGCAAAAAGAAAGAGTATGGGAGAAATCCCTCTTTGGGAATAGATATTCAGAATCGTCCAATAAGAAAACGGGCCTTAGAAGAGGAAGAAGAGGAGGGAAATTATGTGGGAATGGACCGATTTGGTACATATCTAGATATACAAAAATTTAAGAGGAAAATCTGTTTAAAAAAATATTTTTCTAGGAACCCTCTAGAAAGAATGGAACCCCTAAGTGAGAAATTCATCCATACGGGCTTAAGAAATGCATCTAAATTTTACCCCAGACATATGGAAACTGATTCCATTAGGGATGCACCGATACCACTTTTTTAAGACCGAGTACAAGTACCGATACTTTTATTTTATGTCATGTGACGCTTTCCAATAAGAACAGACCTCCTATAAAGCCCCCAGGTGTCACGCCCCAACGCGGGATCTCGGCGACCTCGGGACCCACCTGGTGCCGCCTCGCGGCCTGGACCCTCGCCTGCGGTGGTCGCAGTGGCGCTGCCCCGATCACGGGGATCGCCTCCTCCGGCGTTGGGCGGGTCACGCCTGATCCGAGCGGCCGGTGGGGCCTGTCATGGCGCCGATTTGGAGCCCCAGAACACCACGGCGCCTGACTCCTCACCGCACGGTTTGAGGGGGCGTGGCCCAGACCAGCGTCTGGATCTGGAGACTCCCTTTAACAGGTTGGGGGGCGTGGCTGAGCCCTTGACAGGCAGGGGCTGGGATCGCCCCCAGGGTGAGCCTACCTCCCAGATGGGACCCAATAGGGAGGCGAATCATCACCGTTCAGAGGGGCGTGACCACCCCAGCTGCCTATATATACCCAGTCCTTACACACTATCATTGCCACAGCGTCGCTTCTCTTAGGAGTTGTATATCTGCTAAACGAATGCTAATATATCCTTGTTGTGTACCAAACCTGGAAGGTCTCGACTCTTCTTCTGGATATTCCCTACTCTGTACCTCGTCATAGCTTCTACACCTGGTTCCTGCTTCCCGTTCCCCCGACCCTGACAGTACGCTGTGGCCAGACCATGGAACCCGTAGAAGTTACAGAGGCGGTACAAGCCCTAACTCTTCAAGTTACCGGTCTCACCAGAACCATTCAGGAATTACATGCGGAGCAACAGCAACTGCGAGACCAATTCCATGCAATGGGTCCCCCACCTCCTTACGATCCTGGTGACGAACTCGTTGCACCCCAACCCATCGCTGAGATCACCCCAGAACCTCAGGTTCCCCTGCCTGACCGCTTCTTTGGGGATCGTTCCAAGTTCGAGACTTTCGTTTTAGACTGCCATGTCTTATTCTCTCTCAAACCTCGAACCTATAACTCCGAATTCATAAGGGTCAGAGCAGTCATCTCACTCCTCGGTGGGGAACCGAAAAGATGGGCACACACACTTCTTCGCCAAAATGATCCTTCTCTAGATACCTGGGCTTCATTTTCCCGTGCTTTGGAATCAATGTATAGAGACCCACACCAACGCGATACAGCCCAAACGGTCATCAGAACCCTTAAACAGGGCCGTAGGCCCGTCGAAGAGTACATAACAGAATTTCGCCACTTTTCTCATCAGACAGGATGAATGACACGGCACTATTAGATCAATTCCGCTTAGGATTGGCGGACCACCTCAAAGATGAGTTGGCTAGAGTCGGCATACCACCTAATATGGAGGCCCTAATTGATTTCTGTATTCTGGTGGATCGCAGAATGAGAGAGAGACGTCAGGAAGGGGA
Source organism: Leptobrachium leishanense (assembly GCA_009667805.1). Taxonomy (NCBI): domain Eukaryota; kingdom Metazoa; phylum Chordata; class Amphibia; order Anura; family Megophryidae; genus Leptobrachium; species Leptobrachium leishanense. The sequence goes on along the minus strand of CM019067.1, from coordinate 108,438,902 downwards.
GCTACAATCCCTTGGATACCTAGACCCATCTCTAATCCGTCTGAACAACCTTCTGCTTCCACAGCATTGGTCCCGGTGCCTAATCCAGGTTCCTCGGTTGAACCCATGCAGATCGGCCTGGTTAACGGACGTCTACCCAGAGCCGAAGTAGACCGCCGTCGCCAATTCCACCTATGCCTCTATTGTGCTGAAGCCAGTCATCAAGTTCGTAATTGTCCTATCAGAAATGTTTCAAGAAGGGGTAAGCCCATTCCTCATGTCATACATGCCATACATACATCTAATAATCCCTCCCCTCTCTTACTGCTCCCCATCTTATTACAGTGGCAGCAGAAGACGATCCCGCTACAAGCCATGGTGGACTCAGGAGCTAGTGGGTACTTTCTGGATGAAAAATTATCTTCACTTTTGTCTATTCCCCTTCACAATAAAACCTTTCCTGTGTGCGTTCAACTAGTTGATGGCTCTCATTTGCAGTCTGGACCCATAACACACGAAACCATACCGTTACAAGTCACCATAGGTTCTGAGCATTCTGAGACATTATGCTTTGATATTGTCTCTCACCTCTATACCCGGTCATACTCGGCCTTCCATGGCTTAAACAACACGACCCTTACATACACTGGTCGTCCGCATCAGTGTCGTTTCTGTCTTCTTCGTTGTGTAAAACAAACGTGTCTCCAGAAAACACACGCTGTGTGATGTCCATACTCGACAAAGATATGGTGCAGACTAACGTCTGCCTTCCCAAGGCCTACCATGAGTTCCACGATGTATTCGATAAACGTAAAGCCGAGACACTACCACCAAGACGTCCTTATGACTGTCCTATAGATCTCCTTCCTGGGACCGCCATTCCCTATGGCCGTATCTACCCCCTATCAGAACCAGAGCTAACTGTGTTAAAAGAATATATAAAAGAAAACCTTGAAAAAGGATTCAGTCGCCCCTCTACCTCTCCGGCAGGTGCTGGCATCTTTTTTGTAGATAAAAAGGATGGAGGGTTAAGGCCATGCGTGGACTACCGAGACCTCAATAAGATAACGGTAAAAAACCGATACCCCTTACCTCTCATACCAGAACTGTTGGAGAGACTGAAAGGTGCCAAAATATATTCCAAACTGGATTTACGCGGACCCTACAATCTCGTCAGGATGAAACAAGACGACGAGTGGAAAACCGCATTCCGATCACGCTACGGCCACTTTGAATACACAGTCATGCCCTACGGACTGTGTAACGCACCGGCCACCTTCCAACATTTCATAAATGATGTTTTCAGAGACCTCCTTGATTGTTTCGTTGTCACCTATCTCGACGACATCCTTGTTTTTTCTTCGTCCCTCGAAGACCACCGCTCCCATATGCGTATTGTTCTTCAACGACTCCGCGACAACAAACTATATGCCAAACTCGAGAAATGCATATTTGAGACAACGAAGGTGGATTGTCTCGGATTTGTGCTTTCTCCAGGACAGATCGAGATGGATCCTAAAAAAGTAGAGGCCATCTTGACCTGGCCCGTTCCTGACACCCGCAAGGCAGTACAACGATTCCTGGGGTTTGCCAATTTTTACCGGAGATTTATAAAAAATTTCTCTAAGATAGTACACCCATTAACCATCCTTACCAAGACCGGAATACCCGTCAAATGGACTCCAGAGGCTCAAGTGGCATTTAACACTCTTCGTATCCGTTTTTATACCACTCCTATCCTCTCCATGCCTAACCTTCAAACACCCTATTTTTTGGAGGTGGACGCCTCCGAAATAGCCACTGGGGCGATCCTTTCTCAACGTGCTGCCGATGGTCTCCTTCACCCAGTGGCATATTGTTCGAAAAAACTCAGTCCGGCTGAGATCAACTACGACATAGGAGACCGCGAGTTGTTAGCAATCAAAAAGGGCTTGAAGAATGGCGTCACCTACTGGAGGGTGCTCACACCCGATCACTGTCTATACAGACCATAAAAACCTCGAGTATCTGCGTTCTGCCAAACGCCTCAAACCAAGACAAGCCCGCTGGGCTCTCTTTTTTGCTGTTTTATTTTTCATGTCACCTACAGACCGGGTCAAAAAATGGTAAGGCCGACGCCCTTTCTCGCATCCATCACTCATGTAATTCCTTCTATCCCCTCATCAATACTACCTTCAAAATGTTTCCTCGGCATCATCCACCCCGTATATGACAAAATTCGCACTCTAACCGCAACCACTTCTTTAGACATAAATCCTGAAGGTCTTCATATTATCAGGGATCGTATCTTCGTACCAGAAGAAGCTCGCTTCGACGTCTTACATACATGTCATGATTCTCCACAGGCTGGACACCCAGGCATACGAGCAACCTTAGATTTTATTCTTCGACAGTTTTGGTGGCCCTCTGTGGAACTCCGTGTCAAACAATACGTCCAATCATGCCCTACATGTCTCAGAACAAAAGTCAACCATACCAAGACTGGGGGTTTTCTCTGCCCCTTACCAGTCCCAAACAGACCATGGACGCAACTAACCATGGACTTCATTGTAGACCTGCCTCCGTCCAAAGGTTTTAACACAATCATGGTGGTTGTCGATAGATTGACTAAAATGGCACACTTCATTCCGAGTAAGAAATTACCGACTGCCGGAGAAACAGCCTGCTTATTTTTTACCCATATCTTCCGTCTCCATGGAATTCCCGATACTATAACGACAGACAGGGGAACCCAGTTCACGTCTAAGTTCTGGAAAGCCTTTTGCTCCTTATTACGAATACAGCGGAACCTCTCTTCATCCTTTCATCCACAAACGGACAAACAGAACGGGTCAACCAAATTCTTGAACAACATTTACGTTGTTACACTTCCTTCCTCCAGGATGACTGGCTCGACCTCCTACCCTCAGCAGAATCCTCATACAACTCTCGCAAACACTCTTCCATACGCTCCTCTCCGTTCTATGTAAACTACGGATTCCATCCCACTGCTATTCCCAATATCCCTGTAACCACCACTGTACCTGAAGCAACCAATCGCCTTCTTATCCTCAAGCAAGGATTCCGTCTAGCCGCTACTACCCTACAAGCTGCTCAAGAGACGTACAAAAGAGCTGCGGATAAACGACGACGACCTGCTCCGGATTTCCAAATCGGGGACATGGTCCTCCTCTCCACAAAAAACCTTCGGTTGCCCGGTCCATCCAAAAAACTGGGTCCTAAGTTCGTGGGTCCATTTCGAATCCTTAAGAAAATCAAAATCAACTCTGTTGCCTTTCGTCTTCAACTGCCGGACTCATACAAGATGGAGCGGTCTTGGGAACCGGTTCAGCACGTGCATGCACCTGCTCTCCTCCGGGCATTTCATCGCTTGCACCCGCGCAGACCGGGCCCTGGTTGCTCCCGGGGGCGCTCCTTCGGGGGGGGGGGGGGAGTTCTGTCACGCCCCAACGCGGGATCTCGGCGACCTCGGGACCCACCTGGTGCCGCCTCGCGGCCTGGACCCTCGCCTGCGGTGGTCGCAGTGGCGCTGCCCGGATCACAGGGATCGCCTCCTCCGGCGTTGGGCGGGTCACGCCTGATCCGAGCGGCCGGTGGGGCCTGTCATGGCGCCGATTTGGAGCCCCAGAACACCACGGCGCCTGACTCCTCACCGCCGCGGTTTGAGGGGCGTGGCCCAGACCAGCGTCTGGATCTGGAGACTCCCTTTAACAGGTTGGGGGCGTGGCTGAGCCCTTGACAGGCAGGGGCTGGGATCGCCCCAGGGTGAGCCTACCTCCCAGATGGGACCCAATAGGGAGGCGAATCATCACCGTTCAGAGGGGCGTGACCACCCCAGCTGCCTATATATACCCAGTCCTTACACACTATCATTGCCACAGCGTCGCTTCTCTTAGGAGTTGTATACCTGCTAAACGAATGCTAATATATCCTTGTTGTGTACCAAACCTGGAAGGTCTCGACTCTTCTTCTGGATATTCCCTACTCTGTACCTCGTCATAGCTTCTACACCTGGTTCCTGCTTCCCGTTCCCCCGACCCTGACACCAGGTCTCATGGATATCCTGCCCCCCAGCTCATGGATAATTTCCCCCCAGCTCATGGATAATTGCCCCCCCTGCTCATGGATAATTGCCCCCCTGCTCATGGATAATTGCCCCCCAGCTCATGGATAATTGCCCCCCAGCTCATGGATATCCTGCCCCCCAGCTCATGGATATCCTGCCCCCCAGCTCATGGATATCCTGCCCCCCCGCTCATGGATATCCTGCCCCCCAGCTCATGGATATCCTGCCCCCCAGCTCATGGATATCCTGCCCCCCAGCTCATGGATATCCTGCCCCCCAGCTCATGGATATCTGCCCCCCAGCTCATTGATATCCTGCCCCCCAGCTCATTGATATGCCCCCCCAGCTCATGGATAATTGCCCCCAAGCTCATGGATATCCTGCCTCCCAGCTCATGGATATCCTGCCCCCCAGCTCATTGATATCCTGCCCCCCAGCTCATGGATATCCTGCCCCCCCGCTCACTCTCCACTCATACTTACCTTCCTTTAGCGACGCCGGGAAAGTCTTCGCGCGCGCGCTCTCCTTGGAAGGTCCCCAGCCGCGACCACGTGGGACCATGTGATTGAGGCTGGGGTCCTTCCAACGAGCGCACGCTCCTTGGAAGGTCCCCAGCCGCGACCACGTGGGACCATGTGATTGCGGCTGGGGTCCTTCCAACGAGCGCACGCGCGGAAACTTTCCCGGCGTCGCTGAAGGAAGGTAAGTATGAGCGGAGAGCAGCTGCAGGGCCTGTCCGAATGCTCTATCTGCATTCGGACAGGCCCTGCAGCTGATCACTTTGTTTATACTTACCTTCCTTCAGCGACGCAGGGAAAGTTTCCGCGCGTGCGCTCGTTGGAAGGACCCCAGCCGCAATCACATGGTCCCACGTGGTCGCGGCTGGGGACTTTTCAAGGAGCGCGCGCGAAGACTTTCCCGGCGTCACTGAAGGAAGGTAAGTATAAACAAAGGGCGGAGAGCAGCTGCAGGGCCTGTCCGAATGCCGATAGAGCATTCGGACAGCCGCCGCAGCCCCTCGGATACCGGCAAGCCGGCTCAATGCCGGCTTCCGGTATCGGAAAAAAATATCGGGGGTACTGCACGAGTACCAAGTACTCCTGCAGTACCCGATATCGATACTAGTATCGGTATCGGTGCAACCATAGATTCCATGAGGGTATTTGAAAACCTCATGATGACTGAGGTAGATAAGATCGAAAGGAAACCTTTTAGAAAAAAATCTTACAGTAATGGAAAATAAAGGATTGAACACATTGAAAAAAAGGGATAAATAATCATTAAACCAGCCGATAAAGTTGGGGGGATTGTGGTTTTATCTAGGTTACAATATAACAACGAAGTGGATAGAATTTTAAAAGATACAAATAAATATGAAAAAATAGGAGGTAACCCCACAATAAGAATAAAAGAAAAATTGGATGATTTCTAAAATGGGGAGAGGAGAGAGATGTCCTAGAGAAAAAAGAGGTAGAATTCATTAGGATCCCCTTCCCCAAAATCCCTGTATTCTATATTTTGCCAAAAATCCATAAAAATCCTACAAGCCCCCCCCGGTAGACCTATTGTTGCAGGCATCGGGTCTATAACGAGTCGATTATCGCAATATGTGGACTACATGTTACAACCTATGGTAAAAGCCACTCCATCCTATTTGAAGGATACTATGGATGTGATACAGACATTAGAAACAATAGAATGGAAAGAAAACTACATACTAGCTACATGTGATGTAAATTCCCTGTATAGTATAATTCCACACCAGTTAGGATGTGAAGCAGTTCAGTACTATTTGAATACGTACTCTGGTATGGATTTGGACCAGATCAGTTTTATCATTAAAAGTATAGAACTGATATTACATAACAATTATTTTGCATACGAGGGTGAATTTTTCGTCCAACGGACAGGTACTGCCATGGGGACTAGGTTCGCCCCCAGCTATGTGGGATTATTCATGGCATACTGGGAACTCCGGTGTGTTTATGGCCCGCATGACTGGGGGCGGGACCTGGTCCTCTATAGGCGATACATCGATGAGGTCTTGATAATATGGGCAGGTAGCCAGACATCTCTGCAAAGTTTCCTGGATTATTTAAATGTAAATGATTGGGGAATAAAACTAGACGTGAACATAAGTAAGGAAAGGGTTATATTTTTGGACCTGAATATCTACATTGAGAATAACTATATCAAAACAAAAACACATTTCAAAGTAGTCGACGTTAATAGCTTTATTCAATCAACAAGCTGTCATGCAGCACATTGGTTAGAAGGGGTACCTACTAGTCAATTTCAAAGGTTAAAATGCAACTGTACCAATGAAGAAGTCTTTTTGAAACAGGCGAAGAAAATGAAACAAGAATTCAAAATTAAGGGTTTTAAGGATATTCATTTAGAAAAAATAAAAGGAAAGGATAGAACGGAAATGTTACAATATAAGACCAAACAACTTAAACCCTTAGAAGTAGTCCCATTTATAAGTGATTATAATAGTCAGACTAAAAAAATTAATAAAGCCATGAGAAAACATTGGCATGTTTTGATTCAAGACGCTGAAATCAAAGAAATAGTCGGAACAAAACCCAAATTGATAAATAGGGGTGCCAAGAACCTTGGAGATATTTTGGTACATAGTTTCGAACCGAAGAGATATAAAGATCTGTTTGGATTACCAAGCGGTTTCTACAGATGTGGACAATGCCCAGCGTGTATTAATTTAAAACTTAAAAAGGTATGCATCAAAGAATTTGAAAACCCCAGGACGATGGAGCTATACCAAATAAAAGAGGTCCTTACATGTAGAACTAAATATGTTGTATACGTTCTGATATGCCCCTGTGGGAAATTATATGTGGGTCGAACTATTAGGACATTATATGTCCGAATTAGGGAACATATACGTAACATAGAAAAGGGGATGGATCATGATACCGTCCCATCTCATTATAAAACTGAGCATAACTGTTCCCCTATAGGGATGAGTTTTTTTGCTATTCAGAAAGTTAAACAGAATTGGAGGGGGGAGGACCCATTGAATAAAATAAATCGTATAGAAATGCAATGGATTTTTAAATTAGGTACACTAGCCCCAGGTGGATTGAATAAAGATTTCGAAATGTGTCACTTTTTATAAATTATAAGCTGTGTGGTTATTTATACATGTTTTTTCCCCCTTCTTTTGGTGTATGTGGATATGTATTATCTCTTCCCCGGGATATGGAGATGCGTTTTAATGAACTGAGAGGTGGCACGCAAGCACGAACATTAATGAAACACAAACTAGGAAGTGCACGAACATTAATGAAACGCAAACTAGGAAGTGCACGCACATATGGAACGCAAGAAACATCCGGGAGAAGCAGAATGAACGTCATCATAGGATACCAGGAAAGGAGCACATGCGCAGAAGAAATCGGCTGTGGATTGGATACCGTAGCGGAACTAACAACATACAAATACGGGAACTGTAATGGATTTTAAGACAAACCGATTGAGGAAGCATAAATCGGGAGAACTCCTGCAGCGAAACGCGTCTCAGCGTCTTTATTTTAATTTATTTTATCTGTTGTTATTTTATGTAATATTAAAGTTTTATTTTTACATCCGCTGGTATCCGCAGACTTCGACTGTTGGGAGTTACATGCTATCAATATAGAGCCTGGACACGGGTCATCTACACGTGAGTGGGACAAATATATATACAATACTGATTGTTTATACGTTAATGCGCTATTGGCGTCCTATTGTTCCTTTACCCTGAGATACTCACCGGGGATTTCCACCACTAAGTCCATCCTCCAGACGAAAGAAAGCCAGGGGTGGCCAAAAATCAACCCACACGCAACACCTTCTGAGAGCCCAGTCTGGCTCAATGTGATGTGAGTTAGTAGACGAGTGCTCTATTTACGGAGACTTTTTCCATAGGGTGCGCTATGTTATTTTATGTTTTTTTCTTTTTCATAATCCACTGGACTAACTGCAATTCGCCTCTACAAATTCATGCAAGGTATATACACCTTTCACTATAGGTGATTTGCACAAATATTTTGGTGTAATACCTGCACAATCCACACGGATATATACCAAGGGTGGTATATTATAGTTAAATAAGAGTGCGCCACACCTTTTTCTTTTTTGGATACTCATGTATTATGAAATGCTTATTCTACAAACATTAGTGTGGTTACAGATAAATATGTATAAGTAAAATATAGCGCAGATTAGAACATCTTAGTTAACGTATGGTATTTGTACTATATTTTACAAAGAAAAATTAATTAGCACTCAAATATATCGCAGAACACTCAGTCTAATTTCATAGAACACAAACTGTTGTTACACAGGAAGTTGAGGTTTCAGTCCACAAAAGGACTTCTATAAACACAAACACACACACAACTAAACGATTTTATTAATTGAAACATCGAACTATAACAGATTGTTAAAATAATTTTTTTATTCATCCAGAGTGCATCCTTTTCTCTGCAAGGTTATTATATACATTGAAATCCTGTAGTGAACTGAAACATTGACTTTACTTGAACAAAGACGGTTTCACATAAATTCTCCTTAAATTGTGTATATATAGCATATATGGCCTAAGCAAACTCACCTTGCATTGAACAACTAATTTCGGCTGAGTTGCAGTATTTCCTGACTCATCCAGCACTTGAATTTGAAAAGATAGGGGAGTCCCATTTTCCACTACCAGTACATCAGACTTTGGGTCTACGTTCAATGTTTTAGGATGTCCTATTGACAAATTAGAAATACAAAAAGTAGTCACATATAAAGCAAAACAGACATCGGCTTTGTTTTTAATTACGTACACTATCATGAAAAACAATTACAGCAACAGACAATTGTGCAGCACTGTGCAAAGGAAAAAGTGTACAATCTTCTTAGTTATTGCCAAGGGCATAATGTGTTCAGTACTCAAGATATGTGACAAAAATAAATATAACCCCAATGTTATCACAACTATTATGTATTATTTGTATTTAAATTAAGAGTTAAAAACATAAAAGGGGTTATTCACAATGCCCCAAACTTGCCACCGAAGGGCACCGAACAGTGAATTTCACCGTATGGTGCAATTTCGAGGCAGTTAGTCTATACACAAAGCTGTTAATTCTCCAAATACTGGCAAATTGACGGCGAAATATGATGCAGTTCGGTGATGGCAAAATTGTCCCATGGAGAAGTAATGGACCATCTTTTCACAAAATGTCTAACTGCACTGAAGTGTTAGCAAAATGCCTTGGGTTTTCAGTGATTCCGTTCGACAGGTTTAAACAGTCGAATCCCATAGGTTACAATGTAAAAAAAATTGATTTAAAAATAAAAATGTAACTTTTATTTTTTTCATATTCAGCAAAAAGCCATTTATTTTTAACACCTCTTTTGTATTTTTATTTTACAAAATTTTTGTTTCCCCCTTTATTTTTTTAAGGCATTTTTTTTTTCAATCTGTAACAGACCTCTCTATTATTTTTAGTGGCAGTAGGGAGCGGCGTTCGTGAGAGCTTTGTAGGTCAGTGTGAGTAATTTGAATTCAATTCTGCTGTGGATGGGGAGAAAGTGTAGGGAGTCACAGAGAGCAGCAGCAGCATAGATGAAGAGATGGGTGAGATGGATAAGCCGGGCTGCTGCATTTAAGACGGACTGCAGTTGGGAGAGGCAGGCTAGCCAGAAGGTTGTTGCAGTAGTTTAGGCAGGAGATTATAAGAGAGTTAGGGCTGTGCAATATTGACAAAATAATCATATTGCGATTGCGATTTTATTTGCGATTTAGCCAATTGTTTTTGCTTTTTCAAACATGCTACATACATTCTAAATGTATTCAGTATTCAGCACATGGATACTGCCCCAGCACATGGAAATACTGCCCCAGCACATGGAAATACTGTCCCAGCACATGGAAATACTGTCCCAGCACATGGAAATACTGCCCCAGCACATGGATATACTGCCCCAGCACATGGATATACTGCCCCAGCACATGGATATACTGCCCCAGCTCATGGATATACTGCCCCAGCTCATGGATATACTGCCCCAGCTCATGGATATACTGCCCCAGCTCATGGATATACTGCCCCAGCTCATGGATATACTGCCCCAGCACATGGATATACTGCCCCAGCACATGGATATACTGCCCCAGCACATGGATATACTGCCCCAGCACATGGATATACTGCCCCAGCACATGGATATACTGCCCCAGCACATGGAAACGCTGCCCCAGCACATGGAAACGCTGCCCCAGCACATGGAAACGCTGCCCCAGCACATGGAAACGCTGCCCCAGCACATGGATATACTGCCCCAGCACATGGATATACTGCCCCAGCACATGGATATACTGCCCCAGCACATGGATATACTGCCCCAGCACATGGATATACTGCCCCAGCACATGAAATACTGCCCCAGCACATGGATATACTGCCCCAGCTCATGGATATACTGCCCCAGCACATGGAAATACTGCCCCAGCTCATGGATATACTGCCCCAGCACGTGGATACTGCCCCAGCTCACCTCTGTGCGCCACGTGTTCGGCTCCCTGTTAACTTCTGGCGGCATGGAGCTTGGGCGCTCGCCTGGGGGAACCATGTGACGAGCCGCGAGAACGTGGCTCGTCACGTGGTTCCCCCTGCGAGCGCCCAAAGCACCATGCCGCCGGAAGTTAACAGGGAGCCGAAAATTGCAGCCTTATGCGATTTATTAATTGCATGGTCGGAAATCGCGATTCGATTGCGATTGCAATTAATTGCACAGCCCTAAAGAGAGTGCATAAATTGCTTGGTGGTGTCAGCAGTCAGAACTTGAGGAATTTTGGCAATATTGTGGAGGTGATTTCGACAGGATGAGGAGAGTGATTGGATGTAGGGGCTGAAGGAAACGCTGGAATCAAAAGTCACTTCAAGGCAACGGAAGTGGGTTGAAGAGTGGATAGTGATACCGTCAACAGCTAAAAGAAAAGTCAGAAATCTGAGTATTGCTGGAGGGGGGGGGGGTTAGATGAAGCTCAGTCTTGGATATATTGATCTTCAAGTAGTGAGAGTACATCGAGGAAGAAATTCCAGACAGTCAGTCACTGACCTGAGTGAGCAGAGAGGGAGATAAATCGTGAGTGGAGAGGCAGATTTGGGTGTCATCTGCTTATAGGTGATAATTAAGGCAATACCTGGTGAGAAGTTTACCCAGTATGGAAATAGAGATTGGAAAAAGAAGAGGACCCAAGGCAGAGCCTTGGAGGTACGCCAACTGACAGAGGCATTGAAGAAGAGGAATTGGCAGCAAGGGATACTGAGAAGCATCTATTGGAGAGGTAAGATTTTAGCTAAGAGAAGGTGGTATCGCAGAAACTAAGAGTCGAGGATTGTCAACTGTATCAAAGGCAGCTGAAAGGTCATGAAGGATCAGTCAAGCAGTGTTTCTCAACTCCGTTCCTCAGGACCCACTAACAGGCCAGATTTTAAGTATGCAAGGGTGGGGGTTCAATGGAGGCGCTAGTGAATTGTGTAAGGTTTTTAAAGAATTATGTTGTGCAGCCGACGAGGATTATAGCACAAAACCTCGACAAGAATGTGCAGAATGATAGAGCAGAGACGAGGGGGGTCCAAGTGGCGCAGACTCTTAAGTGAGTGGTCAGTGCAAGTTTGTTCTAATGTGGTCAAAAAGGACCTAAGTATAAATAGTATGCCTTCTGTTAGAAGGTGGAAAAAGGGAAGAACAGTACCTATTCATGTACAGGGAAGCATTTTAAAGTGCTAATATAAAGTGCAAATGAATAAAGTGCAAATGAGATGATGAAATGCTAGTGCAAAGTATATAAAGGTCAAGGATAAATTCTTGACAGAGTTCTGGCCCAGTATATGGAGAGTTGGTTCAGACGGTATGGGAATACGGTGAGGATGTCCACTGGAGTAGTCCGGAGGGTATGGCAGTCTTCCTAGGGTCCGGTCCTCACCTAGGTCCTATGTGTGTGTTTCCAATTCCCAAAAATAGGGAGGCAGGAAGGGGGGAAAACAGAAAGGGGAGAAGATTGCGCAGTATTGTTTGATAATGGGTCAAGCGGAAAAAGACGAGGGGACACTTACAGTGTGTGGAGCCTCAGTTCCGGCTCTGGTGTGAAGCGCCTTGGGCCTAAATGAGGGTGGCCTCTGCCCTTCTTTGCCGTTGTTCCTGGGTGACCCTTTGTTTCCTTTCCTTGCTGGTTGCCCGATTGTCTCAGGTACAAAAGAGGGAGAATCCTAATAGCGCAATATGCAGCTGTATGCGGATGTAAATTTAAAACAGAGGTAGAGAAGGCAAACTCACCGATGATGGAGCCTTTAGATACAGGCTCAACTCTAGGGCATGTGGTACTGCTACGGTGGGTACCTGCACCTCTTTCCACAGCGGGTGTTCCCTTATGCTCCTCTCGTTGATAGATGGTTCCTGCAGCCTGGATCCCCTTTCAGTGTTTCACTGAAAGGAGGATCCAGGCTGCAGGAACCATCTATCAACGAGAGGAGCATAAGGGAACACCCGCTGTGGAAAGAGGTGCAGGTACCCACCGTAGCAGTACCACATGCCTAGAGTTGAGCCTGTATCTAAAGGCTCCATCATCGGTGAGTTTGCCTTCTCTACCTCTGTTTTAAATTTACATCCGCATACAGCTGCATATTGCGCTATTAGGATTCTCCCTCTTTTGTACCTGAGACAATCGGGCAACCAGCAAGGAAAAGGAAACAAAGGGTCACCCAGGAACAACGGCAAAGAAGGGCAGAGGCCACCCTCATTTAGGCCCAAGGCGCTTCACACCAGAGCCGGAACTGAGGCTCCACACACTGTAAGTGTCCCCTCGTCTTTTTCCGCTTGACCCATTATCAAACAATACTGCGCAATCTTCTCCCCTTTCTGTTTTCCCCCCTTCCTGCCTCCCTATTTTTGGGAATTGGAAACACACATAGGACCTAGGTGAGGACCGGACCCTAGGAAGACTGCCATACCCTCCGGACTACTCCAGTGGACATCCTCACCGTATTCCCATACCGTCTGAACCAACTCTCCATATACTGGCCAGAACTCTGTCAAGAATTTATCCTTGACCTTATATACTTTGCACTAGCATTTCATCATCTCATTTGCACTTTATTCATTTGCACTTTATATTAGCACTTTAAAATGCTTCCCTGTACATGAATAGGTACTGTTCTTCCCTTTTTTCCACCTTCTAACAGAAGGCATACTATTTATACTTAGGTCCTTTTTGACCACATTAGAACAAACTTGCACAGATTTTAAGTATCACTATGGGGAAATGCAGACTGAATAATGCAATCACTGAGCAGCAAATCATATCACCTGTGCGGTCCTTCAGATATTTGGCAAACCTGGCCTGTTAGTGGGTCCTGAGGACTCGAGTTGAGAAACACTGGATAGAGTAATGGCCATTACATTTAGCAGAGAGGGTCGTTAGTAAACTTGGTGAGAGGGCTTTCTGTTGAATTTTGGGAACAAAAGCTGGATTGCAGGGGTCAAGCAAGGAGTTGGAGGATAGGAAGAGGGTTAAGCGGTCATAAACTAGCCTTGCTAGTAGGTCTGACGCTAGTGGAAGTAATAATACAGGGCAGTAGTTTTCCCTTGACCTCAAAATCAAACGCATAAACCAAAATGTATGCAATCTCTATTGCAATATTAGTTAAATGAAATGGATATTAGCAACTAGCTATTAAATGTCAACATTATCAAAGTGAACCCATTTATGAGGCAGATTAGGTGCATTTTACTTATAAATAGCCTCAACAATATAACTCAATGTACACTGTTTATACTACCTTTTTAACATTTCAAGATTAGATACGTAAAAACAATTCAGATGAAATGAGATGGTAAGTTTTGCTGAATGTTAATCACTAGAAGCCATTACAAACCCATACAAATCATTTCTCCTAGACTGATTACATAAGCAGCTGGTACCCAATTACAACACTAATTCAGATGGAGTAATCAGGTACACATTTTCAATCATACATGAATATATGACATTTTGTTTAAAGTTGGTGAATAACTATCACACATCAAACACGAAAAAAACTGCTTATGGCAAATATTAAGCCCCGTGATTTGTAACTATACCATACAGAGACAGGATATACTACAGAGGCCTACACTGTACACCTCGTATTAACTTAAATTGACACTGTGGTACAGCCTTTCTAGTTGTAGACATGCTACAATTTGAGTCATAATGTATTGAAGAGTAGGGATGAACTGTTCGGTTCGGAGTTCGCATCGAACATAGCCTGTTCGTTTGTTCGCCAAGTACGAACGTTTCTGCTTGTTCGCCCACAATGCACCACAATGGACCTTTCCACTGGCCTAAAGCTTGTAATTGGCTACAGCCTTGCGTCTGACCACAGGTCAGATGCAAGACAGGTTCAACACTATGCCAATCACGGCTCAGAGTCCCGATTGGGCAAATTTTGCCCAATCATGGGCTCACAGAGCTAAGTCCCGCAGCACACTATATAAGGTTTCCACACAGCGCTTCTGCACGCGTTTGAGAGGAGATTTCATAGGAGATTGTTGTTGTGTTAGTGTGTTCTTACTGCCAGTCTGCCACCAGCTACGGGGGGGGGGGGGGGGGGTCTCATTTCTACCAAATATCTGGGAATTGTCGTAATCATTGTGCTCAGTCCCAGCAACTATTTTGGGTGCTCAGTAATTTCTGCAAAATATTTGGGAATTGAGGTGATCTGTGTCTTGTCACTGCCAGCAAGTATTTTGGGGGTCAGTAATTTCTACAAAATATTTGGGAATTGAGGGGATTTGTGTCTTGTCACACAGCCAGTGCTACGCAGTATTTTGGGGGTCACTAATTTCTACAAAATATTTGGGAATTGTTATAATCCGTGTGTTCTCACTGGCTGCCACCCATCAGGGGGTCACACTGATTTAAAGGAGGTTTCTGAGACTTGTAATCTGTGTCTTCTCACTGCCAGCTATCAGGGGGTCACACTGATTTATAGGTTTCTGAGACTTGTAATCTGTGTCTTCTCACTGCCACCCATCAGTGGGTCCCACATACTTCTAGCAGATTTATGCGAATTGTAATTTGTGTCTTCTCACTGCCATCCATCAGGGGGTCTCACTGATTTATAGGAGGTTTCTGGGAATTGTAATCTGTGTCTTGTCACTGGCTGCCAGCTATCAGGGTGTCTCACTGAGTTATACCAGAGTTCTGGAAATCTTTAATCTTTATACCAGAGTTGAATCAGAGTTCTGTATATATTTAATCTATATATCACTCACCATGTCTGAAAGAACAAAAAGGACAGGCAGACGCTCCCAGACACAGATAAGAGGGCAAGTAGCCCCTGTGTCGGGAGGCTGTGCCTCTGGTCGTGGTGGACGTGGTGCATCCTCTGCAGGGGCACGCTTGTCCTTTCTAACTGGTGCTGGCCGTCTTAAGCAGCAGCAACATACTGAGGATTTGGTGGATTGGCTATCCAGGCCATCCTCATCCTCCGAGTCCTCTGCCAGCCAGGCTTGTAGTGCTTTACAGTCCACCTCAGCTGCCAAAGCATCTAATGCAGCCTCCATGTCCACAGCTACTCCTGCCGTAGCCTCGCTATCACACACGGAGGAGTCAGCTAAATTGTTTGACTACAATGACAGTGACATGCTGCTTGAGGATGCGCAGCAACTACAGTGCTCTGATTCAATCTCTGAGGTTGAGGAAGGAAGGGAGTATAATCAACCTAGAGGAAGGGGGTGCCAGTAATGACACACAAATAACTGGCACTCATGTTGCCCCAGCAGCTGCAGCATACTGCCAAGTTGGCTCCAGTGACGAGGAGATAGGGGGTGAAGATGACATTGATGATGAGGTCACTGACTCCACCTGGGTGCCAGATCGAACAGAGGAATCAAGTGAGGAGGAGGGGGGAGTAGGAGAATGAGGCACAGCAAACACGAGGCACAACATCCTCTATGACCAACCGTAGCACTAGCCAGTCCAAGGCATCAGATGTCAGAGCTGCTCAGGTGCAGAGCGCTGTAGTCTCAAAGCACACATGCAGGAACTCTGCGATCTGGGAGTTCTTTAAGAAATGTGCAGCAGACCCCACCATTGAGCTTTGTAATCTATGTCAGATGAGGCTCAAGCGTGGGAAAGACACCGGACGCTTGGGTACCACGTGCTTGAGGCGACATATGACCTCCTGCCACACATCCCGTTGGCGCAAAACTTTGCGTAGGTCCTCCTCCTCATCTGTCTCTACCCCCACTGTATGTCCTGCCATGTCATTGCCTGCTACAACCTCCACTGACAGGGATGATGCTACAGTAATGGATGTACCAGGTCCTTCCTCACAATGTGACATCATCCCATCAGCTGAAGATTTACGCAGTCAGATTACGTTGCCCCAGCTGCTGCAGCGTAAGAAAAAATAGTCCCAACCATCGTGTCTAAATGCCAGCTTAGCAAAATTACTCGCATTGCAGCTGCTGCCTTTCCAGCTGGTGGACTCTGCACCCTTCCGTGAATTTGCTGAATGTGCTGTACCACAGTGGCAGGTTCCAAAACGCCATTACTTTTCACGGAAGGCCATTCCAGCACTATACCAGCACGTGGAAGACAATGTTATCGAGTCATTGGGAAAGGCAGTCAGCAGCAAGGTGCATGTGACTTTAGAAACGTGGTCCAGCAAGCATGGACAGTGTCGTTACATTTCCTTCACGGCACACTGGGTAACTCTGATTGCAGCTGGGAGGGATCCAAGATGGGGTTCTGTGCTGGAGCTTGTTCATCCACCACGCCTCCAGAAAGCTGCTTGTATGAGGTCTGTCTGCTCCACCACCACCTCTCCCTCTTCCTCCTCCTCCTTCTGTGTCTCTGGCGAAGTGGCAGTTAAACCGACGCCTGACCGGGTCTACGCAATGGCTCAAGCAAAAAGAAGCCATACTGTGCTTGAGCTGGTTTGTTTAGGGGACAGGAGTCACACTGGGCCAGAAATTCTGTCAGCTCTGCAGGGGCAGGTGCAGAGATGGTTAACACCACGCCAGCTTCAGCTGGGAATGATCGTCTGTGATAATGGCAGCAACCTTCTCTCCACCCTTCGCAAGGGAAATTGACGCATGTACCATGCCTAGCACACGTCCTAAATCTAGTGGTACAGCGTTTCCTAACCAAGTACCCAGGGCTGGCAGAGCTTCTCAGCCAGGCCAGAAAAGTCTGCAGCCACTTCAGACGGTCATTCCCAGCAAGCGTTCGCCTGGCAGAAATTCAAAGAGAATTCCACCTTCCCACAAACCGTCTGACCTGTGACATGCCCACCAGGTGGAACTCGACATTAGCAATGCTGCAGCGTCTGCACAAGCAGTAGAGGGCCATCAACGAGTACCTGTGAGTGTATGGCACAAGGACCGGTTCAGGTCAACTTGGTCCCCCCCCACAGTGGCTGATGATCAAGGATGCATGCACTGTACTGTCACCATTTGAGGAGGCAACGAGGACGGTGAGCAGGGACAGTGCATGCATCAGTGACACTATTCCTTTAGTGTTCCTGTTGGAGCACACTCTGCGGGGAATTATAGATGTGGCTCTAGAGGCAGAGCAGCGGGAGGAAGAGGAGGCCTTCCCTAGCTCTCAAGGCCCCAGTCTTTCCGCAGACAGCATTCCAGCGGGTCCTCCTGAGATCAGAAAGGAGGAGGATGAGGAGGAGGAATATTTAAGTAGTGGGGGCATTGAAGGTGGGGATTCCTCAAGGGAGGGTTTTGTGTGCCCAGAAACACAAGGGCTAGTGCGTAGCTGGGAGGAGGAAGTGCACGATACGGTCATCCTCATCGACCAGGAAGACTCGGAAGCTAATGCCACCTCCAACCTACGCTGCATGGGCTCCCTTATAATGCAAAGCCTGCTAAAGGACCCCAGGATTCGTGCTATCAAGGAGAGGGATCATTACTGGTTGGCAACCCTTCTTGATCCACGATACAAGGGGAAAGTTGCAGAGCTCATCCTGCCCGCACAGAGGGAAGACAGGATGAAAAAACTTGGACACTCTAAAGCGACACTTCTGTAACACCTTTCCAGGCACTGGTAGGTTACCAAGTGATGACACACGTGCTTCTGAGGCTGCGGATGATCAGAGGAATAGTGGTGAAGGCCAGGGCCGCTTGACTGATGCATTTTAAAAAAAATTTAGTCCACGACAACGAGGGATGTCAAATGTAGGCACCCATTGCCAGCGTCTTCACCATATGGTGCAGGACTACCTAGGGGCAAGGGCAGACCTGGATACCTTTCCAGCAGATGATCCACTGGCTTACTGGGTGTTGAGATTGGATCACTGGCCAGAACTTAGCCAATATGCTATGCAGTTACTAGGTTGCCCTTCATATAGCGTGCTTTCTGAAAGGACATTCAGTGCCGCTGGAGGTTTTGTCACAGACGAAAGAGTGCGTCTGTCCACCGACTCTGTAGACCGGCTGACATTTATAAAAATGAATCAGTCCTGGATCAGCAGCTATCAATCCCCTGATGCCGAAGTAACGGAATAGATCGGGTATGTCTTCTGCATGCACAACACCTCCAGCACTGAACTCTTCCACAATACCACAAAAGGGTTACGGTGTGAATGCACTTGCTGCCATGAAAGGCACAATATTTGGCTGCACTCACGCCTGTGCCAGATTTATATCATTTTAATTTTTTGAACCGCAGGGTCCACCCCTGCACTCTTCCACAATTCTACAGAGGGGTTACTGTAGGAATGCACTTGCTGGCCTGGCAGTCTGGCACCAAAAGCACAATATCTGGGTGCAATGACGCCCATTACCAGATGCATATCTTTTTAATATAGGACCACAAGGTCCACCCCTGCATTCTTCTACAATACTACAGAGGGGTTACTGTATGATAGTACTTGCTGGCCTGGCAGTCTGGCACCAAAAGCACAATATCTGGGTGCAATGACGCCCATTACCAGATTCATATCTTTTTAATATAGGACCGCAAGGCTGCACTTTTCCACAATACTACAGAGGGGTTACTGTATGACGGCACTTGCTGACCTGGCACCAAAGGCACAATATTTGGGTGCACTGCCACTGACGCCTGTATCAGATTCATATCCTCAGAGGGGTTACTGTGTGACGGCACTGTTGCCGACGCTAAAGGCCCAATTTTAAAGCACCAATTGTTACTTTCATCCAAAGCCTGCATAAGTTTCACAATAATTTAGCCAAAAAATCACTAAACATTTTCAGCGTGTCCAAAAATGTCTCCTCTTTTCATACAGACTGCGGTCCCAAGCAGTTGTTTATGGATAGATTAAAGGAATAGCATTTACCGTCCTTTGATTTTTACATATTTCTATACATTCGAGAAATCCGCCACTTCACGGGCAGGTTATCAAATATCTAGCATATATGCCCTCTTGGAGGGCACTCTAAAAATCGAATTTTCAGTCCCATTGACTTGTATGGAGTTCGAACATTTGAAAAGTTCGAGAACGAGCGCGAACCGAACTCGGGGGTGTTCGGCTCATCCCTATTCAAAAGTACTATGCGGAAAATGTAAAATACATGTGGAAATGTAAAAAAGCATGCACTGGAGTGTTGCTTTCTTCCCCAGACATGTGGAGTCATAGGCAGTAGCAAGAGTAACTTTGTTAGACACAACAAGTAATTTACCAGGTAATAATCGTATTTTCACAATCTGCGTATCTTCTTTTAAGCCAGGTAGAGACACCTTCAACATGAAAGTCTGCTGAAAAAAAAACACAGAGATAAATACGTATTCGCAATCCTAATTTTGAATGACGCAAAGTTCATAATACCCGTATTTTGTAAAGTATAGTTTCCCCCACCATTACTGACTGGATAACTAGAGTTGAGCCAATTTGTCTGTTTGTGGAATTGCATTTTGTAAACATATATTATCACTATATAGCTCGGTGGTATTAGTGGACAGACTTTTTGCAATCCAGTTGCTCCTCCTCTCTATCTCTACCCGAACAAGTCCCCGTCACTTTTATTTCTGCTTGGCAATTCGCTGCATCTTGACATGGAAAGATGATAGTTTAAGGTATACAAAGACTTATTTTTCATGTACTAATGTCTAGCACACATAACTCGGTCTTCCTTAAAAAAAAATAAAAAATCTCATGGAGCTTATGGGGGGGGGGGGAGAAGAGGTATGTTTCGTAACACTGAAACCACGTGGCCACTTTCCCAGGTGAAACAGTGTTTTGTAAGAAATATCTGCATACATCAATGTAGAGCTAAAACATTTGTTTTCTTACACTAGATTAAAGCCGTAACAACGGAGAAGGGATACAACTCAGTCTAACTAGGCATATGAAGAAAACAGTCACAGTTCACTATTATAACCAAAACCATCAAAGCATATTCCCTTAGAAATTCTTAATCCAGAGATATCAGTGTTTGTTGTCTTGCTCATGCTTTTACCTAACCCTGTATGCCAAAACCCAAGTAACTGAATCATATACTACTTTGCATTGGTTTGTTTCGCAATCTACAAAGGAACATGAGATAATGGGAACAACAGGGATGCCCAAATCATATCGCCCGGGACATGCAGTTCCGTGCACCAGGCAGGCGGTTTTTTTTTTCTTCTTACATTTAGGCATGTTGTGGGCAAGCATCAGGGATTACTAATTTTTTTTTGCCCCTTAATGGAGCGGACACCGGAGCTTCCTTTGGCTGCTCAGCACACGCGTGCACTTAACACAAAGTGCTTTCGGGTATTCTGAAGGTCCCTTGCACTGTGAGGACGTGCATGGAGGACGTGCATGGAGCATCCTGGGGATTCCCTCTCCATCGCAGAGGAAGCTCCACGCCTGTCCTGTTGTGTCCCTGCTCAATGCCAATCTGGCTCCAAGCAGGGGCTTCAGCCACAGCGGGCTGAGGGCAGACATGTCAGTCCAGCATGCACTGTGGGACTACCCCTAGGCCACGGGAGTCATTGCGCATGCGCGCGATGATGTCACAAATGAAGATTCCCCTCCTTTGAACCCTGTATCTCCGGATCCTTATGTCCTACAAGGACGATAGAGGTATCGTTGTAAAGGCCAGAGTCTGATATCCAACCTGACCACATAATGTGCAAATGGGGGGGGGGGTTTAGTATAATTTTTTTCCTGTTGCTTTATACTAAAAGCAGCTGCATTTGTCTCTCCTCTATGAAAGTAACAATATCACTGCAATCATTCATTTAGTTTTAAAATATTTAAGTTTATTTTTATATATAATTAATTTTACTAACAATATTTTCACTATTATAATTTTAATAAATGTTAATAACACTGTATTTTTGTATATATACACTTTCATTTAATAAATAAGTTTATTTTAATTACAGTCAGATCCAGAAATATTGGGACATCGACACAATTCTAACATCTTTGGCTCTATACACCACCACAATGGAGTTGGAATGAAACAAACACAATGTGATTTAACTGCAGACTGTCAGCTTTCACCCCTTAGTGACCGGGCGGTTTTACACAAATCCGTCTTTTAGTGACCGCTTCTGTTTTTACGTTTCTGCGCTGTTAGTGTTTAGGTCAAATTTTCCTCTTACTCGTTTATTCAACCCACACATATTATACACCCTTTTTCCCGCCATTAAATGGACTTTCTAGAAATACCATTATTTCCATCATATCGAATAATTTACTATAAAAAAAAATATGAAATATGAGGAAAAAATGGTAAAAACACACTTTTTTGTAATTTAATCCCCAAAATCTACAACCACCCAAAACGACCCCAGCTAAATAGGTTTAAAATTTTGTCCCGAGACTAGAAATACCCAATTTTTACATGCGTTTGCTTTTTAACCCCTTCACTGCTGAGACAGTTCACCTATGTGCGCTGCGCTCATTCTGACCATTTTGTGCTATTTATTTTTAGATGACAGCCTAGGTCCTATTTAATTAAACTGCCCCCAGACAAAAAAAACTTTTAAAAAAAAACATTTTTTTATTTAATTAAATTTTTTTTTTTTTTATTTAATTTTTTTTTTAAAACCAAACCTGGTCATGTTTGGTATCATTTGAAAGGCCATAATCAGGCCTTTCAAATGATGGCAAATATGACCATCTAGCTGCCTTAGGATCCCCTTATCTCTACATGGCAGCTAGAGGGTTTACTGGCCCACTGACATCCTCACACATATGGTGAGGTTGTCAGTGGGTGGGGGGGGGACCTGGAAGATTTGGCTGACATTCAAGATGTCAGCCCCCCTCCAGGTTTGAATCGCGTTTTGGCGCCGCAACGTGATCCGGCGGCGAAATGGTTAATGCCATACACCGCTGGAAAGGGGAGGCTCTCCCCTCTCCAGCGGTGCAAACGGCATCTCCCTAGCTTCAATGGTTGGGGAGATAGAGGGCTCCGAAGGAGCCCCCCCTCCATCGAAAAGCATGGGGACACCTGCTGATGACGTCACCACGCAGCGTGGCGACGTCATCAGCCTCGCCTGCCCATGTAAATCACATGGGCAGGCTTCCTCCCTGCCAGATCGCCGTGGGATCCGGCGAGGGAGGTGAGTATCGGGCGGGAGGGGGATTAGGCGCCGCTGACGTACCCTGTACGTCCGCGGGTCTAAGGGAGACCCGAGTACAGGACGTACAGGGTACGTCAGAGGTCCTTAAGGGGTTAATTTGAGGGTATATACATCCAACTCAGGTGAACGGTGTAGGACTTACAGCAGTTTGCATATGTGCCTCCCACTTAAGGGACCAAAAGTAATGGGAAAATTGGCTTCTCAGCTGGTCCATGGACAGGTGTGTGATATTCCCTCATTACCCCAATTACAATGTGCAGATAAAAGGCCCAGAGTTCATTTCAAGTGTGCTATTTGCATTTGGAATCTGTTGCTATCAACTCTCAAGATGAGATCCAAAGAGCTGTAACTATCAGTGAAGCAAGCCATCATTAGGCTGAAGAAACAAAACAAACCCATCAGAGAGATAGCAAGAACATTAGGTGTGGCCAAAACAACTGTTTGGAATATTCTCAAAAAGAAGGAAAGCACCGGTGAGCTCAGCAACACCAAAAGACCCAGGAGACCACGGAAAACAACTGTGGTGGATGAATGAAGAATTCTTTCCCTGGTGAAGAAAACACCCTTCACAACAGTTGGCCAGATCAAGAACACTCTCCAGGAGGTAGGTGTATGTGTGTCAAAGTCAACAATCAAGAGAAGACTTCACCAGAGTAAATACAGAGGGTTCACCACAAAATGTAAACCATTGGTGAGCCTCAAAAACAGGAAGGCCAGATTAGAGTTTGCCAAACAACACCTAACAAAGCCTTCATAGTTCTGGAACAAGATCCTATGGACAGATGAGACCAAGATCAACTTGTACCAGAGTGATGGGAAGAGAAGAGTATGGAGAAGGAAAGGAACTGCTCATGATCCTAAGCATACCACCTAATCAGTGAAGCATGGTGGTGGTAGTTGCATGGCGTGGGCATGTATGGCTGCCAATGGAACTGGTTCTCTTGTATTTATTGATGATGTGACTGCTGACAAAAGCAGCAGGATGAATTCTGAAGTGTTTCGGGCAATATTATCTGCTCACATTCAGCCAAATGCTGCAGAACTCATTGGAAGGCGCTTCACAGTGCAGATGGACAATGACCCAAAGCAAACTGCAAAAGCAACCAAAGAGATTTTGAAGGGACAGAAGTGGAATGTTATGCAATGGCCAAGTCAATCACCTGACCTGAATCCCATTGAGCATGCATTTCACTTGCTGAATACAAAACTGAAGGGAAAATGCCCCAAGAACAAGCAGGAACTGCAGACAGTTACAGTAGAGGCCTGACAGAGCATCACCAGGAATGAAACTCAGCGTCTGGTGATGTCTTTGCATTCCAGACTTCTGGCTGTGATTGACTGCAAAGGATTTGCAACCAAGTATTAAGAAGGGAAAGTTTGATTTATGATTATTAGTCTGTCCCATTACTTTTGGTCCCTTAACAAGTGGGAGGCACATCTGCAAACTGCTGTAAGTCCTACACCGTTCACCTGAGTTGGATGTACATACCCTCAAATTAAAGCTGACAGTCTGCAGTTAAAGCACATTGTGTTTGTTTCATTCCAACTCCATTGTGGTGGTGTATAGAGCCCAAGATGTTAGAATTGTGTCGAGGTCCCAATATTTCTGGACCTGACTGTATATTATTGATAAGATAATAAACAGCATAATTGTTTGAATTTTATTGCTATGGAGCGCTGTGATACGATTACACACAACGTACATTACTATGGGTTTTATTGCTCTGGAGCTCTGTGATACAGTAATGTGCGGTTTGCATGAGTGCCAGTATGGTCATCCATAGCCTGCTTAATGTTAAAAACATAAATCAGCTCACCTTTCCTTGAGAATTATTCAGTTTGCCTGTGGCTGTTACACCTCTTATGGAGAATTCCGAGTCAGCTGTCAATGAACCATATTCAATTACGAGGCCACTACATAAAAATACAAAATGTTTCAGAGTTATTAATACAGATGAGATGTGGTACAATCCGATATTGAAACATAGATTATGCTAAATGTCAGTGTCTACGGAACAACGTCCGTAAATAGAATACTCCTGTCACTATTAGTACTACCTGTAAATTCTCTATATTCTGTATTTCTGTATATTACGCACGCACTGCAAAGGTTTCCCAATCTTTTAATGGATATTTACAAGAAAAAAAAAATAGGTACACTCAAGCCTTGCCAGCTTATTGTAGTGTCAGGTACTGACATGTCTAATGTGTCAAACTGATTTTACCACCTACAATGCTTTAACTCGACTTCGGACATCTGTCATTTCTGTAGTTTTAAATAGAAATGGTGATTAATTTTGTATAAATGTTCCTTAAAAGTACAAAATAATTTGACTATATCCCATGTTGGTGCCTGGTTATACTCCAGTATTTACAAAACCACTTTATCATCGCTTGACAAGCACTGTGAAGAACAGCACACAATGCCACCATGCGCCACAGACACCTAAGCTGTAGTGGTTAAGTCAATAAAAAATGATTTTTGCATAGTCTTTCTTGTCTGACAAAGTGAAACAGATTTATCATTACCTTGCCTCAAGAACTGGTTTAATACCAATCACAGGTGATGTAGGGTGGCCAAATTCATCTTGCAAAATCAGAGGTATGCTGAAAGGCACCCCAATTCGAAATGGAGGATCCAAGACTCCAACTGAAAACCTGACTGGTTTACCCTCTGATACATAAATAAAAAAAAGAAAGATTTGGTTTCAACAATTATGCAATAAAAACTTTGTATATATTTTATAAAGTTTTAATAAATATGCTAATTAACAGCAAAAGAATTCCCAAAAAGCTCCATGAGGATTTTTTATTCTTACATATTGCCTATGCTGAATGAATTGCCACGTTAAATAATTCCGGCCTGAGGTGGATGCAAGTAGATTCTCTGTCTCCTTGCATCTAATTATTGATGTCCTTTACAAAAGCAGAAAAACTATAACCCGGTTGCCATCACATTGATATAAAAGGAGGATGCTACCTCTTCCTGCTTTTGTACTGTTGTGTGCCTGACAAGCAAGTGAGGTGCATTTAATAACCATGTCCACAAACAAACTCTAGGGGTTATTCAGAAAGCGCCAAACTTGCCACCGAATTCCACCGTATGATGCAATTTCATGGCATTCGTTTATTCACTAAGCTGACAATTCGCCAAATACTACAGATACGGTGCACCAAGAAACGGTGCAGTTCAACACAGATCACTGGTCTTGTGCGATCGTGAAAATGTCCCATAGAGAAGTAATGGTTAAGCTATTCAGAGGATGCACCGAACTGTCAGTGAAATGTCCTGATTGTCATTCAGTTCGACATGTTTAAACAGGCAAATCCCATGGGATTCAATGTAAAAATAAATTATTGTTTTTTCATTTGTTATTAAACCATTTATACTTTTCATTTTCAGCAAGTCTTTATTTTTTCCAACACCTGTTTGCATTTTTTATATGAAAACTTTTAATTCCCAATTTTTTTTGGAAAAGGCCTTTTTTAATTCTGTATTTTTTAAGGGAAGTTTTTAATATTTCGACACATTTCAATGCATTTTTATTGGTTTCGAAGAATAGAAGAGTTCCGATTTTTTTTTCTCTTTTTCTGCAGTCACTTCGGCGATTAAATCTTCGGTGCACTACTATGACTCTGCGGTAAATAGTGAATTTACCGAAGGGTCGGCGAAATTGAAACGCTGCAGTGCACCAAAGTACTGAAATTTTGGTGCTTTGTGAATAACCCCTTCTATATGTTTCTCACTCTTGGGTATAGTTGATAATTCCAAACAGTAAACTACTATGGCAGAGGGTAAACAAATAAATAAAGAACAATAAGTAAAATGAGGAAGACATATAGGTCTGGTGTAAAATTAGATTTAATTAACTCACCTACTACTTTAAAATCAATTTTTTTACACGGCAATGATCTTCCACAAAAGGTATCAGCATTGCTTTCATTTAGCACGACCTGAAGTTTCAGAGTATAGCGTCCAAGCTTATTTATGTTTTCTAAGAAAATAAAAGAGATCATGATATATCCATACAATGTTACTTAAAGGACAGATAATCAAATATAAGTTTAGGCTTACCCATTTTTTTAAACCAGTAAGGCCACTTTCCTCCATGTTGGCTAATGTGAGAAATAATCTCTTTATCACCTGTAGGAGCTTCAATAAATAAACATATGCTAATATTACCAAATATTCTGTTGTAACAACATTCGCCAGCAAATGCTTTCTGTATGTTTTAATGAGGCCATGCCACGAGAAATATTATTTTCATAATTGTGAACATAAAACAAGAACAAATATCGATAACTCAACTGAAAATGTAAAGGATCTCTATCCACAGTGATCTCGTACTCAAGGTCTGTGAATATATTTTTAGCTCCTGTGCCATGTCTTCGTGCAAGTATAAAAACAAAGAAGGCGGTGTTCTGATGAAAATCTATTATTGGGATTAACGTATTGCCAGCCATGCTGTAATTAAAAATACTCTTTGTAATGTGTTATATAAACACACAGACAGATGGTTCCTACACTGCTACTATGTGGACCCATGTCTAGCATGTTCTCAATCTGGTTCAGAAGCAGCAGATGAGAATAATTAATAGAACGGGGTGACTCAACTGTGATAGCAATGACTGATCAAAGCTGCTGCCTTGTATATAAAAGCCCAGATAATGGGCTCCGTGATGCTATAGGCATTTATATCATTATTATCCCTTGGCTGCTACAAGAACACAATTTCTCTCTGATCAGCGCTGCATTACTGCACAATCCATAAGTAGCAGAAAAAACTTACAATGTAAAATCACTTTAAGCTCCACCAGCAACTTCTTTGATGCTCCATGACTTGTGCCTGGGAGTTTTTGCATTGGGTCTCCTTTCTGATTTAAAATTTCAATTTTTAATGCTCCTGTGGATAAACCAGAACATTTAAATTAGGATTGGTTCAGAAGAAGGAAATACCCTAAGGCCCCGTTCACACCTCAGCGTTTTACAGCTCGTTACTGCGCGCTGTAAAACGCTGAGACACGGAAATCCCATGATTTCCTACGGGACCCGTTCACACCTGGGCGTTTTACAGCGCCAGAAACGTGCTATAAAACGTCCTACGCCCAAAGAAGTATGGGAGTTTCTTTGGGGCATGTTTGCAGCTCGTTCACTCTGCAGTCTATCGTCGTGAACGCGCTGCAATGCGCATTAGCGCATTTTTTACGTTTGCGCGATACGCACGTTAAAAACGCACGTATCGCGTGTGTGAGAAACCGCGCAGGTGCGAACCCAGCCTTAGAGAGGAAAAATAATATACACAGACAGAAAAGCACTTCATTTGGTTATAGCAAAGGGGATTTCGTTTCATTCATTAGTTTAGGATAGAACAGCCCCTAAGAAAATGTTTTACATAGTTGTTGCGGCAGGCTTAGGCAATATGTGATCATATCGTGTAACTAAATGCCAGTTGTTATACCAAAGTAAATCAATTTTATATCTTTAAAACCACATTTAAGTGAAGTGTTCTGTGTATAATATATGCAGGTAGGTAGATATGCAAAGGTTCTGTTTGCTTGGGTGCTAGACAAGAACATTTTCCCACAGTCATGTACAGTGGGCCAAAAAAGTATTTAGTCAGCCACCAATTGTGCAGGTTCTCCCACTTAAAAAGATGAGAGAGGCCTGTAATTGTCATCATAGGTACACTTCAACTATGAGAGACAAAAGGAGAAAAAAAAATCCAGAAAATCACATTGTCTGATTTTTAAAGAATTTATTTGCAAATTATGGTGCAAAATAAGTATTTGGTCAATATCAAAAGTCCATCTCAATACTTTGTTATATATCCTTTGTTGGCAATGACAGAGGTCAAACGTTTTCTATAAGTCTTCACAAGGTTTTCACACACTGTTGCTGGTATTTTTGCCCATTCCTCCATGTAGATTTCCTCTAGAGCAGTGATGTTTTGGGGCTGTCGCTGGGCAACACGGACCTTCAACTCCCTCAAAAGGTTTTCTATGGGTTTGAGATCTGGAGACTGGCTAGGTCACTCCAGGACCTTGATATGCTTCTTACGAAGTCACTCCTTCGATGCCCGGGCGGTGTGTTTGGGATCATTGTCCTGCTGAAAGACCCAGCCATGTATCATCTTCAATGCCCTTGCTGATGGACGAGGTTTTCACTCAAAATCTCAGGATACATGGCCCCATTCATTCTTCCCTTTATACGGATCAGTCGTCCTGGTCCCTTTGCAGAAAAAACAGCCCCAAAGCATGATGTTTCCGCACCATGCTTCACAGTAGGTATGGTGTTCTTTGGATGCAACTTCGCATTCTCTCTCCTCCAAACACGACGAGTTGAGTTTTTACCAAAAAGTTCTACTTTGGTTTCATCTCTCCATATGACATTCTCCCAATCTTCTTCTGGATCATCCAAATGCTCTCTAGCAAACTTTAGACGGGCCGGACATGCACTGGCTTAAGCAGGGGGACACGTCTGGCACTGCAGGATTTGAGTCCCTAGCGGCGTAGTGTCTTACTGATGGTAGCCTTTGTTACTTTGGTCCCAGCTCTCTGCAGGTCATTCACTAGGTCCCCCCGTGTGGTTCTGGGATTTTTGCTCACCATTCTTGTGATCATTGGGACACCACGGGGTGAGATCTTGCGTGGAGCCCCAGATCGATGGAGATTATCAGTGGTCTTGTATGTCTTCCATTTTCAAATGATTGCTCCCACAGTTGATTTCTTCACACCAAGCTGCTTGCCTATTGCAGATTCAGTCTTCCCAGCCTGGTGCAGGTCTACAATTTTGTTTCTGGTGTCCTTCGACAGCTCTTTGGTCTTGACCATAGTGGAGTTTGGAGTGTGTCTGTTTGAGGTTGTGGAAAGGTGTCTTTTATACTGATAACAAGTTCAAAACAGGTGCCATTCATACAGGTAACGAGTGGAGGACAGAGGAGCCTCTTAAAGAAGACGTTACAGGTCTGTGAGAGCCAGAAATCTTGCTTGTTTGTACTGTACTGTACTGTAGGTGACCAAATACTTATTTTGCACCATAATTTGCAAATAAATTCTTTAAAAATCAGACAATGTGATTTTCTGGATTTTTTTTCTCATTTTGTCTCTCATAGTTGAAGTGTAACTATGATGACAATTACAGGCCTCTCATCTTTTTAAGTGGGAGAACCTGCACAATTGTTGGCTGACTAAATATTTTTTTGCCCCACTGTATTCACTTCCACTGGAGCTGAGACACAAAGAGGGGTTTGAAATGATAACAAAAGCATGTGGCAAGTACCGTAAGGTTTCTATGCAGTAATTAACAGTGCATTGTGTGGGGGGCCAGCTTTGATACATATATATTTGTATACACACTTTTTATTTTTTATCAACTACTCAATTGTAAATTAAGACTTTCCCTATTTTGTTCTTATCATTTATTGTGCTTTAGGTGTTTAAGTGTCACACAGTATGAGTTTAAAAATAGTCAACCTCTGGACAGACAGGGAAGCATGTGTAGCGCTGGTTTTAAATCCCTTGCCGTTGTAGTACTTGCTTTTGGCCACCGGAGGGAGACAAGTGTGGTGTGAGACACTGAACATTGGGACTACATTTCCTGGCATGCTTTGCGAGCGGACACAGGAAGTGGGTGGGACACAGACGCTGACATCCTGAGCCTTGTGGAAAGAGCTGGCAGAGCGCGCCAGGGAGTGAGAGGAGCAAGACGCAGTGCAGCAGAACGTGATAGTGACTAGGCCGGAGCGCAGGTGCGGCCTGACAGAGCTAAAGACCGGGTTATTCCGCCTTATGAGAAGAAGACCCAGTGATTCACCAGAACAACCCACGCTGATACCGAGTGAGCTGGAGGACCCCGAGTTAGGAGAACCGCAGATCGATCTGACAGGGAGTGCAGGCGGTGAGCTGGACATCTTGTGGCAGCTACAGGAAAGCAAGACAGCAGATCCGGTAACAGAGAATCCCAGTCAAAATCGAGCTGAGAGACGTCCTGGGTCGAGCGGAGCACCAAGTATCTGGCGGATGGGTGAGAGGCCTTCCAGGCCGTTGTGAAACCAGAAAGCACGCTGCAGTTTGTCCCAAAACCCACAGGGCCCCAACTTGACTAGTCGAAGATACCTCATAAATAATTCACTGGCCAGTTGAATATTGTACCCGGGTACCATCACACACACACACCTACATTCTTTGGGACATAACCTGTACGGGACTCACTCCCCAACCACAAAGGGGGTAAAAGATATATTTTTCTCTTTTCCGCTGCGCGTTTCTCGAATTACGAAGCCTTTTATTTCTTTTCCGCTGCTCGTTTCTCGAATTACGAAGCCTTGTATTTCTTTTCCGCTGCGCGTTTCCCGCATTACGAAGTACTGTAAATATATATATATGTATACCGTGTTACTTATTATATGCCAGTTGATCTAGTAAACTATATAATTTATAAAATCCACGACGGTGCTGGAGTATATTTATTCCCTAGTGCGGGGAGACTGACCCGAGGTTCAATTCCAGCGGCTCCTCCGGGAGTGAGCGTTACACATGCATACCTATCAAACCACTTAAAGGCTGACCAGTTTCTTTGCCCAAATGAATGAATGTTTGCAGAATGTCCCTTCAAAGTGTTAACTTATTTGTTCATGTGTGCTAGATGTGTACCCCGTCCCATTTGACTGACCCTTCAGGCGGAGACTGGCAGCCTTTCAAAGCATGTCTGTATTATATACCTTTGTTTATTATTACCTATTGGGGTTCCTGCATCCTTTTCCTCATTTTCCTCCAATGCATCTCCGTCGGGCCATGTCAGAGATATCGTGGAAGGAAATCTATGGTGAAAATTTTCAGTTTAAGAGCAAATCACTTCAATTAGTGATCTCAAAAGAAAGCAAGATAATACAATACCTTGCCATTTCCTCCTCCATATATTTTTTTATGGTGGCAATTGATGCATGTCGGTCAATCTTTGCAATAGGAACACATTTAACTTCATCATATAACTCTTTAGGTTCCTACCAGGAAAAAAAAGGTGATAAAAGATTTTTGTTTTCTTTTTTACAGAAAATACATACCAGAAAACATAAGAGACTACTACACAATCTTAAAAGCGAAGCAGCATTTTGTAAAATAAAAAATAATTGTAGGAGCCAGAGGTCATGGAGATGCCTATGCACCTTAATAACTGTGTGCAAGACCTGCATATATATATCCATCATATAAACTGCCAGACTCACCCTTATGGAGAAGCACGTGGCCAGGCTTTGGATTCCATGAAAAACAGCAATAGGTTTTTTTACCCTGATGATCCAGTTGGTTGGTGGCTACAAAAACGTGTTTTTCATGGTCAATCTCCCATATCTGCCAACTGTGAGAGATAGTGGGGGATATATTTGGCCAAGCAAACACCTCTTGCAAGGTGCCAGGATATATTGCCCACTTTTGACAGCTGTTGACCAACTGAACCATCATGGGAAAAGACTGGTTGAGAAGTCCACCAGATTTAGCCTGGAGCCTGAACAAGGGTTTTGATTGGCAATTAAGTTATTCTGTATATATTCTTGTAAATAATTGTATCGAACTGGTTTCACAGCCCCACCATCATAAAATGTCACCTATCACCAGTCACCACGGGTCACATACATTCCGTGTAAAGATTTAGACCGTTTTCAAAGATTATTGAGATATACACGTATAGACACATGCACAAACACACATATACATACTTATGATCATGTATGTGTGTATGAATAAATAGATCTTGGCTTACCAAAGCTATTTGAACCTCTCCACCTGTAGCATAGACATCACTTTCATGATCACCGTGTAGAAGAAATCTCTCTATGCTTCCATATATAATAGGGATTGTTTTTACAGTTTTTACCTGTGAAAAAACAAGTTAATTTCAAAACATGTATACCTTAAGCAATGTAATGGTATGTTGCAAAACTAATTTCAGTTCATAGCACAAAACAATTACTTAAAACATTTTCATATGATGGCATATTAAAACACACATTGATTTATATTTAACAATTACAGGGTTTTTCACATAAGTAATGTATCTCACCAGTTGGCCTCGTCTGTATTTCTTGCCATCCCACTCAATGGCCGTATAGACAGACCAGGGGCTTTGCATACGCTTTGAAGTTATGTCAGTTCGAGAAATACTATCAACAAAACCAATGTATTTTATTTGTTTGTCATACTTTGTATGACAATCTTTAACCCAAGATGCAAACTCCTTGTCAATTTTCATTCTTTGCTCCTGTCAAAGGAAGGAAAGCAAGAAGTTTACAATGT
This sequence comes from Leptobrachium leishanense, assembly GCA_009667805.1. Classification (NCBI taxonomy): domain Eukaryota; kingdom Metazoa; phylum Chordata; class Amphibia; order Anura; family Megophryidae; genus Leptobrachium; species Leptobrachium leishanense. Next base: position 108,405,975 of record CM019067.1, on the reverse strand, counting down.
ACAAAGTCATACATATTCATTCATTGAATTTTTAAGCCCAGTTGAATAATCTGTAGCGTGACATGCCCATCAACAAGCACCAGAACAAGGTGATGTGTATCATTACTTGCTACCTCAGAAATTATAATGATCTAATATATTTTAGAGGCCATTTATTACTAGTAATATAAGACATTAAAGTTGTTTGGTAAAAAAATATTGTATTCCTAATTTTCATTTCAGGAGTATTACAAATACACAACCTGCTACAAAATAGAATCAAAAAGCACATATCAAACTCTTATTAGAAATGACAAACTCTTTTTGATGCTAAAAAAGGATGATATGGACAATAAGAACTCAACCATGATGCAATACTTAAAGGAAAACACTTTGGGGCTATTCCCTAGTGAACTCCCAACTGTAGCGTTGGGGTGTGTAAGTGTTAATGTCAAGATAAGTGACTTTTACGCAGCCACCCATATTTCCTTCTTAACACTAAACAGTTAAAAAATCCATTAGCACATCAGTGATTGTGCTAGCTTGCCTGAGCTTACTGTACTTTGTGCTCCCAATGCTTAACATGGCGAGCGCAATCAGATATTAGCGATAGGATAAGGTATTCTAAAATCATAATGCTAATTACCGCACTGATGAGTTTACGGATTTTTTTTTTTTTACTGGCACCCAAAAGCTGGTGCTGATTCCGCCTTTGCAGAATCAACTAGCACCAGCTAAAACCCCCCCCCCCCCAATAAATCCGATACTCACCTCTCATCTCGCGGTGAGAACTGTGGCCTGATCCACTGCTTCGGTCTGCTGGGAGCAGAGGGAGACTGGGGACAAATAGTCCTATGGACTCCATCAGGTGATACTCGCGGCGGCGGCGTGAAGCGGTACCGCGAGTATCACCTAGGGAAGCGTATGGTTCCGGGGACGAGGTGCTGAAGTAGTGCCTGCCCCAGAATCTCACACTAAAACGGGGACACAACAGGGAAACATGCAGACACAGGTTTTTCTGTTTGTTTATTTTATGTTGCTAATATATTCACTTTGTTTCTCTCATGTATGCTTATTTAAGAAAATATTTTACTCTCTATGTGCCACTGTGTCTATCCATTTTGTGATCTTGTGTGTTGTAAACTGCCCCCCCTTTAAGCTACCTGTCATATCTCATTCAGCTGCCTACTCTTATCTCAGGTAGCCTGGAGAACACAATAGCCCTGCAGCCTTATCTAGACATTCACTCCTCCACTCCCCATTGACGGTTAAATTCAATAGACGCTAAACCCCAGCAGTAAAGTAAAACTTTTGCACAGAGTTTGATAAATGCAGCATTATGAGAAAATCCACAAAATGGAGACAGGAGATAAAAACCTAAATTTAATTTTTCCTTTTTACATGCAATTACTTAAGACAAAGAACAAAAACAACAGCATGTGTTTTCTAAGGTGGTTGTGATGCACAAGTAAAGTAGTTAAAGAGTATGTTAGTGGTAGTGTCCCTTTAAGCACATATTTTTTCTACAAACCAGGTCCTAGTGCAACATTTTTGCTTCCAAGTGTAAATTAAACTTCTTGTAAAGTTTATGGACTGCAGAAAGTGCATTGTGTAACTAATGATAAATGCCATTATTCTACAACAAAAGGGATCAGACTACAACATGCGGTTAGCAGCTTGATGCTTTGGAAACTATAGAAGGTGAACTAGACATTGATGACACAAACTTCACTATCAATATCCCAGGATAAGAAACAAACCCTGCAATATTTTAATATTAACCACCACAAATCAAGCTACATTACACTGCAGAATTTGTATGTGGTAAACAGGAGATGGTATCATTCATTACACCTGGAAAGATCTAAATTCAGAAGAAAAACAAGCTTAAGACTAACATCTCCACCCTGTGCTGCTTTGTGTATGAGAACACAAGATGTAATATCAGAAAATCACTATGTTGGCGTTGCGTTCTCGTGTGAGTGCGTATAAAAAGAGTGAAACAAATGCGTGTGCAATAAAAAGCTTACCTGTCCCTTTATTATTCTTGTAAAAAGTGTGTTTTTGTCTTTCAGTTTTAAACTCAAATCGAGAAACGTCAATTTATTAGTGCTCACTTCAAACTTGTCATTGGCAAAAAGTACCCCTGAAATCCTGTTGTAACACTCCACAGGAACTAGTCCTCTTTTCTTTGGGAGAGCACACCAATCGAAGCTGGTGATGAAATGAAATGTGGAAAGGACAGGACGTAAGAGAAAAACAAACATACATTGCATTGATAGTATCAGTAAAAACAATACGTTTTAACATACATTTTATATGTTAAGTGTCCAGAGAAAGGATAGGATTTACGGTAGTTTACAAACAAAGAAAGTCTATTACAACCATATTAGCAATGTCTCGGATTAATGATGTTTACAGTGACAAAGTAGAATCATCATTTACTACTAGACAGAAAAAATTTGAAATGAAAAATGTGTAAAATGCATTTACACAAACAGATACAATTTTGGTCAAATGTTTATACCTATTAAACCTAAATATCGAGTGTTCATTGAAACACTAACGATTACAGACTCCTTTTAGCAGCTCACTCAATTTGAGATTCACTATTAATGGCTGTATTCTGACTGAGCCACTTTAACAGCAGCCCGAGTGTGAATATTTGTGAGCCTCTTACCAATATTTTTTTTTTAAAATTGAAAAGTTTTTATTGATTTTTCAACAGTACAGTACAATTATAAATGGTAAAGCAGTATTTCAATGAACAATCAGTACCTTTAAGAAAACAAAAAGAAACAAACAACATACATTTGTCGCTGCTGCGATTGTCGACAATAAAATGTAACCTAACAGTTATTCTAGGTGTGCGCTAAATTCCACATTCCGCTTCTCAAGGACTTCACCATAAAACCCCAATAAGATTGGTATCATACAGCTGTCCCTCGTGTAAGCCCCCCCCCCGTGTATGCTCCCCTCAATCTAGTTGTTAGATATAAGATAAGTGTCCCAGATATACCAGAAGTTCCTCTTGGATGGTAGAGTTCCTGTAACGGTCCGGGACATTGCGTCTAATAAGCGAAATTCTTTTAGGCGGTCAGTAATTAGAGTGAGAGATGGGAGGTCGGTAGACTTCCACCTAGCTGCCACCATTAAGGACGATATGGTCAAGATGTGCGCTAACATTTGTTTCTGGAACCTGGAATACGAATTAGGGAAGAGTTGAAGGAGCACTATCTCCGGGGTAGGATCCACTGTGAGACCTAGAATCTTGGAGCTCAATGTCGCAACCTCCCTCCACCATTCCTCCAAAGGGGGGCACGTCCACCAAGTATGGTAATACGTTCCTCTTAATAACCCACATCTCCAGCATGTGGAGGAAGCCCCACTTGACATGTGGCTCTATCAGGCGTTAAGTACCACCTATATAGTAACTTTTTACGTGCTTCCCACAATGATGCACATTTAAACTTGCTTCTGTCACCCGAGAAACTATTTCTCCACTGTTCCCTTGGGAGTTCCCTTCCCAGGTCTTTCTCCCAATTTCTCTGATATTCCCAATGTTTATTAGCTGTGGATGTAAGTAGGAGATCGTAAAAGATGGATATCATTTTCCTCCGTTCTAGGGGGTGGGAACACCTATTTTCAAACGGAGAAAGCAGGGGGCGCGTAGAAGATGGTTTCCCTCCCAGTCCTCTCACCAATATTGGCAGCGGTGCTGTGCACCGCTGCTTGGACTGACTCTTTGAGTCCAACGGATTTCATGAGGCCAAGTGAGACCCTGCGGACCTTGGTCATGTAGCGTTGTCCAAACAACACGCATTTGTTCAGTGTACTGCTGCGTGTGGACACAGGAAGAAGCGTATTGCACCACTCTCTGCACTGCTGGATCAGATGTAAGTTTAGGATATTTAAGGCCGGGTGCACACGGGACGTTTTCTTTAACGCACAGTACGTGCGTTAAAGAAAACCGGCGTCGCACTCCATAGGAGGATAGCGCAGCCCGTCGACGCGCATCCTAGCGCATCATCGCTTTGCAGCGCTGAGAGGGGGCGGGCATCGAGTGCGACGCCGGTTTTCTTTAACGCACGTACTGTGCGTTAAAGAAAATGTCCCGTGTGCACCCGGCCTTATTGTCGTAAATTGGTGTAATATTGCAAAAGCAAAAATCATTTAACACCCAGCTCTGAGAGCCAGTAATGTTTGCAAAATACTGACTTCAGCTGAGAACAGCATTTGAATACATTGCTGTTCTCACTTGGACCTGTTATTATTGGCTCCCATACTGTAGATTAACAGTTTCTATATATGTAAAGAGATGCTACTGCTGAGCTGCAAGCAAAGATTGCAGCCCGGCAGGATAGCGCTTGAGCCATTAAGCAAACGGTTGGAGCCTTAAAATGTAATTGCTCCAGCTCTTAGCTTAACGGCTCAGTTGAAATAGGGCCCAAGGTCAGAATAGGGGCTCAGGTGTCTATTCACTAAGGGTCACTAAAGTTGAAGCACAAGTTGTTTCATCTTTGTTACTACAGCAGGGCTGCATTTAACCCCTTCGCTACCGGGATTGAGATATCTCGGTCTTCAAAGGCACCATCCGGTGCCACATAGAGATATCTCGATCTGTAGCTCAAAAGCAAATGAAATTAATTTGCAGCAAACAAATTTTGTTTGCTTTTGGGGTGCAAAAGGTGCCCCAAAATCTTAGCCCTGTGGACATAATGCCCACAGAGCTAAAACTGTGTAAAATCGTCTGATGATGCCCTTACATTGGGCCTTCAGCAACCGATGCAGGGAAAAAAAAGAAGAAAATAGATCATCAGCTCAAACTGCTGTAACTCAATTTGGCAGTAGATGGTGCCATCTACTGGCTAAAATAGGTTATTTACAGTAAGAAATACAATAGGTATATGCTCAAATATTTCTTGACTTTATAAAAAAAACACTTGTTTCAGACAATGTTTTTTTGGAAAATCACTTGGTAGTGAAGGGGTTAAACAGTCTCTGCTGAGTTAACTGCATAAAGGAATTTGCAGCAGATTTCATGGAAAAATTACTTTTGCATTATAAAGTGTCAATGTGAATGAATGTAAGAATGTGTTAATATTCTGAGCAAAGCATTAGCATTTCCATTCAATGAGTTTTACCCATTAACACAATTTTTGTAGAATATCAGTCACATACATACACAATCAGGAACTACCGCAGCCGCACATTAGAAAAACATGACGGGCCATATTACAAAGCTGGTGCTAACTTAACCAGAGCCATTATAGCCTATGGAGTATACAACAGCTCTGGTTAAGTTAGCACATTGTAATACTGCCCGACATGTACATACAGTTGTGTTCAAAATTATTCAACCCCCAATGCTGTAAAGGGTTTTAGGGAATTTAGTGTAGATTTGTAATTGTATTCAGAATGAAATCCTACAAGGACTTTTTAAAGAACCATATGCAACTAAAATGACATCAATTGGTTTTGTAATACAGTAGTAAATGTTTCTTTTGTGAATTCTTCATTGACACAATTATTCAACCCCTTAAAGACTACCATTCTGAAGAACAGAGGTTCATTCAAGTGTTTTCAATCAGGTATTGAAAACACCTGTGGATGTCACGGAGCAGCAATAAAGCATAATAAGCACCAATTAGGCAGCTTTAAAATGACTGTGATACTCAGCTCTTTCTAGACATTTACTGGTGTGGTTACAAACATGGTGAAGTCAAGAGAATGGTCCAGGAAGACAAGAGAAGAGGTGATTACTCTTCACAGGAAGGGCAATGGCTATAAGAAGATTGCAAAGATGTTAAACATACCAAGAGAGACCATAGGAAGCATCATTCGCAAATTCAAGGCAAAGGGCACTGTTGAAACGCTACCTGGTCGTGGCAGAAAGAAGATGCTGACTTCGACTGCTGTGCGCTACCTGAAGCGTAGAGTGGAGAAAAGTCCCCGTGTGACTGCTGAGGAACTGAGAAAAGATTTGTCAGATGTGGGTACTGAAGTTTCAGCTCAGACAATACGGCGCACACTGCGTAATGAAGGCCTCCATGCCAGAACTCCCAGGCGCACCCCCTTGCTGTCTCCAAAGAATAAGAAGAGTCGACTGCAGTATGCCAAAAGTCATGTGGACAAACCACAGAAGTTTTGGGATAGTCTTCTGTGGACTGATGAAACAAAATTAGAACTGTTTGGGCCCATGGATCAACGCTATGTTTGGAGGAGGAAGAACAAGGCCTATGAAGAAAAGAACACCTTGCCTACTGTGAAGCATGGCGGGGGGTCAATCATGCTTTGGGGCTGTTTTGCTTCTGCAGGTACAGGGAAGCTTCAGCGTGTGCAAGGTACCATGAATTCTCTTCAGTACCAGGAGATATTGGATGACAATGTGATTCAGTCCGTCACAAACCTGAGGCTTGGGAGACGTTGGACCTTTCAACAGGACAATGATCCCAAGCATACCTCCAAGTCCACTAGAGCATGGTTGCAGATTAAAGGCTGGAACATTTTGGAGTGGCCATCGCAGTCACCTGACTTAAATCCGATTGAGAACCTCTGGTGGGACTTAAAGAAAGCAGTTGTAGTGCGCAAGCCTAAGAATGTGACTGAACTGGAGGCTTTTGCCCACGACGAATGGGCGAAGATACCCGTAGATCGCTGCAAGACACTTGTGTCAAGCTATGCTTCACGTTTAAAAGCTGTTATAACTGTAAAAGGATGTTGTACCAAGTACTAAGATTGAATGTCACTTGGGGGTTGAATAAAATTGATAATGATGTGAGCACAGAAAAGACATTTGTGGTTATTTCATTATAAATGTTATGTTATATTTGTCTGACCTACACGTGCCTCTTTGATTAATTGTAAGCAAGATGACTGAATGATCAAAATCAATGTCAAACTGGCCAAAACACTCAATTTCAGTGGGGGTTGAATAATTTTGAACACAACTGTAAATGGTAACAAGTGATACACGACAAATACTAACAAACGTGAACCCAACAAATATATATTATTGCATACCGGTAGAAAAAAAACTTGTCACACTGAAATCATGAAACTGAAAAAACACAGTATATACTAAGAATTTGTGTAAATCTGCATCGCGAAGAAATAACTCTGGGAGGATCAGTCCCACTTACCTGTAAGATCCAATGAAACACTCGGAGGAACCAGATCAATCTTGAAAACCAAAGTTAATATTGTATGTGTGTTCAATATTGACCATCTGCGTCTAACATGTGGTTGTGGTTATTTGTTTGTGATATACTGCTAAATGTGGGGCGATAGGTAAAACTGACTGAAGGGAGGAAAATTTGAGCACTTTCAAAATGCACTTTTCAAAGCATTCATATTTTGCACTTTGTGGTATTTAAACCCAAAATATATACACAAGTTTTATAAGACACAATACATACTCTTCAATTGTAGTATAGGGAATCAATCTTCCATTCCAAAAACATTCAAACACTGGCCTTTTTCCTCGAGCCCCCCTTTCAACAATAAAACAATCATCATCAAGGTCAAAGTCTTCACCACCTAGAAAATAAGATTAAACAGCACATTTACCAGTCATGTTGGGAAACAAAAATGTAAAAACTGGACCACAAAAATGCATGTTAAGGAAATCAAAATATCATAATACTTTCAGTATTCCAAAATGTGTTTTACACAGTCAAAATTCATGATACTAAAAACCAACCCCCCCCCCCCCCAAAAAAAAAAACAACCATTAAAATGTTGCTAATATAACCATAAAGCTTTTGGGGGAAAACAAAAATCTCATGGAAAATGCAGTATGATTTTATCAATAAATAATGCTAATTTTAACAGGTACAATTAATAATGATTTAAGAAATTGGCTTTTAAGAAAGCATTTTTAGATTCCTTTCTTAATTTATTTTTTTCTACAGAATATTTAGAACACATAATTATGGTAAAATCATGTTCCTTGCCTTCCTAAAAATATTTAGTGCAAATAAACAAGTTAAACTGCAATAGCAAAACTGTCCATAAACTATCCATGACTTACTTGGAGAGAAATAAGGATCCTCAGGATACGTTTCACTGTCATACAAGAAAGGATGGTAACGCATGACTCCCTCTACAACGCCATCTCCCCCCACAAGTGCTTTGAACTCAAAGCTTTCAGCTGCACTGTTGATGTACAATGTTTGCATGTCCTCCATGATCTCTCTTAAGTTAACAATTTTTAGAGTTTTCCCTTTTTCATACATGAAAATCTGCAGTAAACATATGATGATTAACAAATTACATTTTATGACATTGTAAGAAATGTGAGCAAAACAGCCAGCAACCTTTACCAAAGAAATGTGAAATTTCTGGTCATCTTGTCTGCTAGCCTACTCTACAACCTCTGATTTATTTATTTTATTTATTTATAAAGTATTTTACCAGGAAGGATACATTGAGATTTCTCTTGTTTTCAAGTATGTCCTGGATGATCTACCTGCTATCCTAAACAGCCCTCCCGTCCCTTTTCACAGATGATAATCATAATAAAAAAAGTAACACTTCACTCATCCTAACCACTTTATTGATATAAAGTGGTCAGGATGCGACAAGTGTCCCCCCCCCCTTTTCTCACCCTCTCACCTGCCCTGATCTGGTGAAATAGCAGGGTGAAGTTTCTCCACCCCACCCAGCATCACCAACACCCAGGATTTTTAATTTCCTGACTGCCATTGAGCGATCTGGTGAATAGTGACATGCGCACGCAGAGAACGTGCAAACGTCACCCTCTCTGAGATCAACTGCGGTAGCAAGCGGTCTCAGAGAGGCAGCCGATGGATCGGATCTGTGCAAGTGGTACGGAACATGTGTGCGTAAAATGCGCAAATCCTGCAGCGCAATATGCAGTTCCGACGCAAAATATTGATGCATATTAATGCATGCAGTTGCATAGAAATGCAAATTGCATGCAGCAAGGGATACAATGTAAGTAAAATCACTGAAAATAATAAAAAATTATTGGGTAGAGGCTGTCACCAGCATCTGCCCAATTATTAAAGGACAAAAAAGGGAATTATATTAGTATTCCTTTATTTTTACACACACAAGGGCCTATTCCAACCTTGGAGTAAATGTAAAGGAACACTCTACTCATCCTGACGTTACTTTTATACAGTGATCAGGGTGAGGAGTGTCTGTCTTCTACACCCTCAGTTTCTGCTAAAACGCTAGGTGAAGTGCAGGAGCATCCTCCACCCCATCCAGCAGCCGGAGAAATTAACTTTCCCAGCTGCCGGTTACTAATCGGTTACCAATGACATAAGCCGCGATGGATCGGAGCTGCGCATATACGTAAAGTTTGCAAGTCCTGTTGAGGTGCACAATTTTCATTCCCTACGATACACAAGTAGTGCAAATTGCACAGAAAAGCCTCAGTGACTTCTGGGTTCGGTAGTCCCTGAGCTGAACAGGAGGGACAAAAGGTGAATAAATTGGGGCAAAATGAACAAAAAAATAATTGGGCAGAGGCTGTCAACAACCTCTGCCCAATTATTTAAGGGCATACAAAAGGGACCTCAACTAAAGGAACAGTAGATTGTTAAATCTAAAGTATAAAGTATCCATGTAATTGGGCAGAATAGATGGGCCGAAAGGTTCTTATCTACCGACATTTTCTATGTTTCTATTGTTCCTTTAACCAGAGCTGTTGTAAACATAGACACTCCATAGACTTTAATGGATCTGTGAGGTTCAAACCAGCTCTGGTTAAGTTTACATCAGGGTTGGAATAGAGCCCATCCAGTTTACGCTATTTTAGTTCTATGAAAACCTTTGAATCCTGACAGTAAACTATTTCATCAGAGTAGTAGCTTCTCAAACGAGATGTATAATCAAACCATAATACTAAAATGAAAACTTACAATACAAAAAACTTGCTGAAATCCAGCTACCTGGTGTTTAGTCAAAAAAAAAAAAGTTTGTTTTTTCCATTTAAAGAACTCCAGGCGGTCCAGGTTCTCCAAAAGGTGGAGGTGGAAAGACCTTTAAGCTGGGGCCACAAAAGCGCAGAAGGTACATCTGTTGTAAAGCACATACAACATGCATGAATTTTGACAACCAAGATGGAAAAACTCAAGAAATATGGAAGCTGAAGAAGATGTGTTTTGTAGTTAGTTTCCTACATACGTGATGGACGTCAAATGAGAGCTTGCCTGATGTCCTGTACTCCTGACTGTGCATCCTAGCATTTTGACGCCAACCAATAATCCGCATCCATTCCAACGTGTGTGAAAAAATACTTTGTGTGATGTTCCCTACACTTACAATCATAATTCTATGATGTACGTCACAATGCGCATTTCAACGAACGCATTTATTACGCATACGTTGCCCAGCCAAAATATGGCATACGCAATTTTTTTAGCCTTTATCTAGCCGTTTAACTGCTGAAATGTTGCCTATTCCTTATTAAAGGTGGTCCCTAAAAAATCTGGAGTGACTGGAATCCTTTTTTTCCTTCTATTGAGCTGGCGGAATTCCCCCCCGGGAATTCTGTGAACATACATTGTTTCAATATTGCTTTGTTCATAGAGACAGTTGTGCATTTGTGTTGGTCTTTATTGCATAGTCGTATCATTTACTACATCTAAATGCAACAACGCAAAATGTTACTACAGACAAGGCAAAATACTGTGTAATAGAACATATTTACCTCAACATCAATTTTGTTGGCAGGCCTTGCATTGCCTTTGGTTACTGTTAAATCATTTCCTTTTGGCCCATGGATATAGTAATGGTAAATATGCCTAAAATGAAAGTAGACGTATATATCACAAAGCCTGAATACCGATGGTAGAACTAAGGAAACATAATGAATGAAAATCACAACAGGTATTCGATCCTAATTTTAAACAGAATATGTCTAATCAGAGTGAAACCTCTGTATACCAATAAAGTGGTATGTACTCACGCTAATTGTTTTGTCCATAAATGAAAGAAATTCTTCAAGTACTGCATGTGCACAGGCTGTACTCCAGTAATGATTACTGCTGTAAAACTAGATTTCCCTTTTTCTTCGAAAATCAGATTGTGAAGGTAGCGCTCATCGTCCAAGATGTGGGAAGAATCCGTTTGCTGCAAATAAAATTATGAACAAAAACCATGTATTCGATATGCTGAACATGACTAGAAACACTTCAGATATCAGAAACGTCTGCATACATGCACCAATACCATTTTTTAAAGACCGAGTACCAATACTCATTTTCAGGTACTCACCGATACAAAGTACCAATATGTTTATTTAAGGTCATGCGACCAATTTCCAAATAATGATTTAGGATTTTGCTGAAAGCCTGTCCAATTCATGCTAATATTGAAATGTATGGCCAGACACGCCAATTATCCACTTCAAAGGCCTGCACATACCCTGACCCCACACACACACACAGACAGACCTCACCTCGGATATATATGTATATGTATACCCACACCAGACCTCAGATACATGTATAACCACAGACCTCAGACACTGGGGCTGCTGGTAGAAAACATTAACAGCAGTTCGCCAGCATTTCCCTCCGGCTGGCCTTGTTCCACAGAGTGGCCACTGGCTTTTGAAGGCTATAACACGCTCTTGCATTATATCATCTGGAGGCCGCGTCACAGCCTGGCGGCTGCTAAGTAGATTGTGGCCTAATGAGGGGAATACTGGCAGAATGCTGTTAGTGCATTCTGCCAGCAGCCCCTGCCCATCGGATACCTGCAAGTCAGCCCAGCGCTGGCTTATGGGTATCTGTAGAGGTATCGGCACTGATACTAGTATCAGTACATCCCTACCTTTTGATATAGGCTAGTCCGTGCCTGTTGAATTAAGCAAAGTAAAACTGAAAGAGTGGTGTGCCGATATGTCCAGAGTATAGTTTCAATCCGTTTTAAAAAGAGTCACATGTCCAGCATTGTGCTCATCAACATAGAATTAATTGCGGTGTTCCATTGGGGGCAATCAAAATCTAGGATGCACAATAACACAATCGTCGCTTGCACAAAAAACTGCTCAAAATAGCATGTGAAGATATACAAGCAAGGAAAATATTTTCATTTTGAATGCAATATCGAATTTTTACATTTCAGGGAAGGTACAGCTCATTTTTCTCTATAATAAAAGAGTAATAACTGTTCCAGACTTCCCACAATGTTGTTTATGAGGGGCATTAATTGCTTGGAACACGTGAAAGAAGGCGACAATAATGAGACGGATTACTGATTTTAAGGCAGGACGTCGGAGGCTCCTATTTGCAATCCCTTTCTTTATTGCACCCACAGCAGTAAAGAACAGTGACAATAAAGAACAAGAAAAAACAAGAAAACCAAGCCCCCAATGTGGAGTACACTCCCAATCTGTAAGCCCCGCCCCCAAGTCTATAAATGGTCTGGGCTGGAGCAGTCACACCCTCTTTCTTTACTGCTCCTGCTACAGACCAGATAAGTAATCCCTAACCTTTTACTTTCTGGTAGTTATTTATTGATTTATCTCTGTTTTTTACCATTTTACATACTTGTTTTTTATTTTCACGTATTTATATAATAGATTAAGATTGAGTTGCTCTGCAGGGTACTGACTTTCCCCGGCTCTAACCGCGGGGGTCAGCTGACCCGATTGGTGATAAAATCCGGTTGGTCTTCGGATCACTGGGATTTTACTGCCCTTTACTTGCCTTGTTTGTTCTCTCCTGTTACTTATTAGGTTTTGGTTGCGACCATCCGGCTTCAGCCGCGGCGATTGTGTGTTTTTCTGCTGGGAGCTTTGGCTGCTTGATGGCATGTACTGACACTTAGGAGGTTTATGACCCGGAGGAGGATTCCCCGGTGTCTGACCCTGTGCTCCCGTGTTTTTTCGCTCTCTGGGGGATGATGGCAGTGGCGCTTCGTTGATGCTCACATGCATTTGACTCTCCGTGTATATTCCTTCCTCTGGGGGGGGGGGGTCACCGTTTATCCCAGGCTTCGTGCGCTGCTCCCGCTCGGGGGGGGGGGGCGCACGGCTCGCGGGCTGATTTTTCGCGCCATTTGCCGCATGTCATCATGTTTCCCTGCACGATGCTGCACTCTTTAAAGTTCCCTCACGTTCAGCCTCCCCCGCTGAGAGCTCTGATTGCAGAGAGACAGCTCCTGCACCTCCCGGTGATTGATGAGCGGACTGTTAATCCTCTGGCTTGTGTGCCTGATCCTTTTAACAGCTGGTTTTTCTGCCCTATCCACTAATTTTAAAGATCTCTTAAAGAGGCAGTGCCTGAGTAACTTTCTGCTATGAAGGTGTCCCTATATATAACTTTCTGCTATGAAGGTGTCCCTATATAAAACATTCTGATAAATATACAGATGTCCCTATATTACATACTGATAAATATACAGATGTCCCTATATAAAACATTCTGATAAATATACTGATGTCCCTATATAAAACATTCTGATAAATATACAGATGTCCCTATATTACATACTGATAAATATACTGATGTCCCTATATTACATACTGATAAATATACTGATGTCCCTATATTACATACTGATAAATATACTGATGTCCCTATATTACATACTGATAAATACACTGATGTCCCTATATTACATACTGATAAATATACTGATGTCCCTATATTACATACTGATAAATATACTGATGTCCCTATATTACATACTGATAAATATACTGATGTCCCTATATTACATACTGATGTCCCTGTATTACATACTGATAAATATACTGATGTCCCTATATTACATACTGATAAATATACTGATGTCCCTATATTACATACTGATAAATATACTGATGTCCCTATATTACATACTGATAAATATACTGATGTCCCTGTATTACATACTGATAAATATACTGATGTCCCTATATTACATACTGATAAATATACTGATGTCCCTGTATTACATACTGATATACAGATGTCCCTATATTACATACTGATATACAGATGTCCCTATATTACATACTGATATAATATAAGATGTCCCTGTATAACATACTGATATAAGATGTCCCTATATAACGTACAGATGTCCCTACACTAACGTACTGATAATATAAAGCTGTCTCTATATATAACATATTGGAAAAATATACAGATGTCCCTAGGTTACATAATGATAAAGTATACAGATGTTCCTGTATAACATACTGATATAATATAAGATGTCCCTATATTACATACCGATAAAACGTACAGATGTCCCTATATATAACATACTGATATAAGATGTCCCTACATTACGTACTGATGTCCCTATATATAACATATTGATAAAAAATACAGATGTCCCTGTATAACATACTGATAAAATATTCGGATGTCCCTGTATAACATACTGATGTCCCTGTATAACACACTGATAAAATATTCGGATGTCCCTGTATAACATACTGATGTCCCTGTATAACATACTGATAAAATATTCGGATGTCCCTGTATAACATACTGATGTCCCTGTATAACACACTGATAAAATATACGGATGTCCCTGTATAACATACGGATATAATATAAGATGTCCCTGTATAACGTACCGATATAATATAAAGCTGTCACTACATCTCATACTGGTAAATATAAAGGTGTCCCAGGAGTCACATACGGATTATAAAATACACGGATGTCCCGGTATCTAATACGGAGTTTGAGATACAAGGTGTCCCTGTGCTCCTTTCTATAGAATTACTTGTGAAATAAACCACTCTGAGGTTTTGGATTTCTTGCATGGGCATTAAAGTGTAAGCTCATCTGCCTCGGTAACCTCTCGATTTAAGAGGAGTCCTTCATAATGAGACCAGAAGCCGCTCCTCTGAACGACCGCACACTCACACGCTGCTTTTCAGCCATGAAGGTAAATGCTGGATTTTATATCCTCACCATATAATTCCACTTTGTGTATTGAAACACGAAATTTCATCTGATTTTTACATCCATTATGGCGGATGCCAACACAGAATTGCCGCTACGAGCGGATGGCTTCCCGGGCAAGTTACTCACCATGGTGAGGCCCCCAGATGCACCCCTGCTATGTGCCGCGGGTATAAAGTCAGATGGCAAGGCCCAACACCTTTCCAGAGGGGCTGGCATCCACTACCTGTGGCCTTAACCTCCGACACTAACCCTCATATGGGACCCCACGATGCCCTCTGAACTAACCCAGTGGGCTCCAAGAAAGGTGCTATGGCAAAGCACATGGATAATCCTCCTGGAGGGGCTGGCATCTCCGATACTCTGCCCTCTGAGATTTGCGAGGTGACCTCGTGTAAATGAGCCCCTGACCGCAGGGCCTCAGTAGCGGTCTCTAAGATCAGGCCTAACCTTCTGGGTTCTGGCCGACTCCCCACGACCACTGACTCGGCGAGTGAGGAACCCGAGCACGGGGAGGATGACGGAGCATTAGAGATCTATGCTCCACAAGATAATGGCCTGTTGGCCGAGGAGGAATGACCCCCACCACCACCTTTCCTTTCCGATAAGGAGGCGTCTCTGCGTCACGGAGGTGGAACTGGTGTTTGTGACACCGCTCTGACGGTCCCACCCTTGGTTCCCTCTATTTTGGAAACATGCGGTGGCACCTCCCAGGTCGTTGCCGGAGTCGAATGCGCTGTTGACAGGACCGGACGGCCTTCCACATCTGCTGTTCTCAGCGAGACGCCTGTCTCTGGTGGCGTGGTTGGTTTTCGGTCCTCGTTGAGGGCTTCTGACATTTTGTCAGGAACTGATGTGTTGTTACATCTTGCATGGGCCGCTTGGCATGGGGGTGCCTTCGCCGGGGAAACGATTCCACTTCTGCTCCTTTAGGTTCAGTGTTGGATTTCTTGTCCTCATTGTTTGAGTCAGGTTTGGCTTTCCACGCTTTTCACGTCTGTTGGTCTGCCGGTCGTTTGGGTTTTGATAGTGGGTGCTAGTCTTTCTCAGCCCGGCTCCGAGATCTTCGTTCTACTAGGGATGTATCCCGAGTTGTTGCTTTTCTTCGATCGTGGACAGGACAACCCGTCCTTGTCTCACCGACAATTGTTGGCAAGATGGCCGGTATTGTTTTGTTTCCTTTCGTACTTTATTTTAAGCCGGTCTCTCATTGGTCACGGGCACTGATGCGTTGAACATGCAAATAGGAGCCTCCGACGTCCTGCCTTAAAATTACCAAATTTTCATATTATATTGACGGAAAGTTTGGATTTTAATAAGGACTCGGAGGCGAGTATTTCCCGCCTCTCCCGCCCTGGGGGGGGGGGGGGGGTGTTCTCGACCGGCTGGGTTATTGCTGTGGAGGGGCGCAGCGCATGATTTTCATTTGATTTTGTTCCTCATATCTGGGGTTGGGTACCGGTGTTTTACTGTCCGCCCTTCTTAATCTTTGGCTTCGTGTTATATGTTTCTTACAGCCATTTGAATTCCTATGGAGTGGATCTTTGTGTGGACTTGACGGGCGCCCTGGACTTAGTTCCTGTTTGTTCCTGGGCCTCCTTCCGTTAGTCGCATGAAGAAAGAGGGTGTGACTGCTCCAGCCCAGACCATTTATAGACTTGGGGGCGGGGCTTACAGATTGGGAGTGTACCCCACATTGGGGGCTTGGTTTTCTTGTTTTTTCTTGTTCTTTATTGTCACTGTTCTTTACTGCTGTGGGTGCAATAAAGAAAGGGATTGCAAATACTCGCCTCCGAGTCCTTATTAAAATCCAAACTTTCAGTCAATATAATAAGAAAATTTGGTAATTCCGATTTACAAGATTCAGCTCTTAAACAACAATCTTTAAATGAAGAGAAAAAAAAAAAACACAGTTTACCTTACGGTTTCTGATAAACCCACTGTAAATGGATTCTCTGTTTTTTTCTTTCTTCTCAAAGTCTTCTTTTGAGAGGATGAATTCATGCACATCTTGAACATTTGAAGTCTTTGTAATTATCTTGAATATAGAAACCGTATGTCAGACCAACAATCTGGAATTTAACAGGTTAGTGTAGCCTGCATCTGCTATTATATCAAAATATATGTGTTGCACATAAAAAAGCCACCACCAACAGTATTCATCTCTATAATATCCTCAATCTAGAAGCTTTATCTATTTGAGGGTTATACATTTACCATCCACCCCTCAAAATCATATATTGGCTTGAAACTCATACTGTAGCATAGAGAAGCCACCTTCCTAAACTGCAGAGTTCAACTTCCACTCACCCTCCTGCCCAATTGCTTCTGGGGTATTTGTGTGTCCCTTCAATTGCATGCAGCAATATATTCCTGGTAGTGGTGGTATCCAGTGTAATGTGTTGAGAAGATGTTAAGGCACACGCCGATTGCACTTACTGGAAAGCATCAACTCTAGGAGCAAATTGTCTAAGGTGTAATCTGCTGCAAGACACCTTAGGCTAGAGTCAGACGAACGCAGTCTGAGCGTACTCTGCGTACGTGCACAACGGACGGACGTTCTGACGGAAGATACTGTAGACACCACACAGTCTGTTTTTTATGATGGACGTAGAAAAAAAAAAAAGGGGGAAATATGGGGGGAAAAAAATATGAAAAAGGATATTAAAAGGCATTTTGTGCGTCAAGGTGCTGGACGTCGCAAATGCGCTGCGTCTGACGTCTCCTCATCATGCACACAGAACACTACGCGGACATGGTGAACGTGGCGCACTCGGCGTGCCAGTGTTAGCGATTTTACGTTCTTGTCTAACTTGCGTCCGTTTGCCACGTGTGTTGTGCAGTTCGGTGTGGACGTACTTAGTGTGTGGGTCTCTATTGATCAGGATTCTATGCTGCAACGGATGTTAAACTGTACAGGAACACGGACGTGATCAGTGCGTTCGTCTGACAAGGGCCTAAAGGCTATGGGGGTTATTTAGAAAGCACTGGTGAAGCTTTTTCTGAGGCTCTTAGGATTGTCCTTTTGTAAAGGCACAAAGTTTGTTACTGCAATTCTTGCCAGCGTTTGCAACATTGGCAAACACCAGTACTTTCTGAATAACCCCCTATGCACCTAACATTGACATTCATCAAGACTGACTAAAAACCTGTTCTAATAATTCCATAGTACCTGTTTAATAAAAGGGATAGACGTATGGTTTTGCAGCAAAAGTTGCTCGAGTGCTCATCTAACGTTTGTGAACACATAAGCACACTGGGAGGAAATTGATATGAAGACAGATTAGTAAATATGGTTATTTAAATACTTAGCTTCATATTATTTGTAGTCCAATTAAAAACCACCAAAAGGCACAACAGTCCACAGAAGTTTGTAAGAGTTTAGAATAGCATATAAATTTACCCGAACTGATTGGCCAACAAAGAAAACGGCTTGCTTTCCTCCAACGCCAAAGTAGGAGATGTCACTATTCAGACTACGAGGAACAGGTGGTGGACGCACATAACCTCCTTCATCTCTGAAAGAGGAAAAACGTGGGTTAATGGAAAAAGAATAATGCAAAAATAGTGCATATAAAGTGAAATAAAGAAATTACATGTTTGTTTCGTTTGGGCATCAAATCAAACATTAATTATTGAATTAATATGCAATAATTAAGGCCCCAAGTTGCAACAATAATATTTATTATTCTTATATATATATTTGACCAAAATACCCAAAAGAAAAACACACAGAAAATGGTGCAATATGAATTGACAATTTACATTAACAGTTTGTAACAGTTTTTTACAGTAACAAAATAGACTATAAAACTAACAATCATGGGATAGCCATATCAGACAGTACATTAAACAAATCAACAATACAGAAATTATTAACTTACAAGGGCCCACCAGCTTTTGGCTGGGGGCTGAGGAGAGTTCTCATGGTCAGTCTCAATGTACACACAGTTTAAGAGAGCTAATTGATGGATTCAGACCCCTTTTATTCCCAGTGGGAGTCAGCAATAGGTAAACCTCTCTAAAGTAGGCTGGCTTAATGATATCACAGCTAGCCACATAGGGCAAACAGCCTACACTCTGCCCCTAGTGTTCCTTCTTTGGTATAACAATCAGTTAATATTAAAATATGATAATTTATGTCAGAAATCATTCATGATCACTACACATGTTAATTGTATACTTCACAAATGCATGGAAAGAACAAACCTATTATTGAAAGTTAAGAGATGCACCATAGCAGTTTCGTGTAAAAAATAAGAATAATTCTTAAAACTATGGCAGATGCATGACCGTTACAAATAAAAAAGGTTAAATAGCTGTGATTTACCTACACAATACAAAATAGCTAGGCGTTTCTTAGTTCCAGCCAATTAAAAATATAAGGACATCAATGATTGAAGGAAAACATGGGAGAACCTGGATAATTGTTAAAGTTATCTGTACAGTTGCCCGATCCCCTATGCTTTCTGAACACATTTGTTCACACTGATAGAAACGGCATGAAAAATGCAACCACATTGTATGTAGAATGAATATCAGTATAGAAAACAAAATCACAGGTGACTTCATGGTTTTGATTAGATAACGAATTCCTCCACATGAACCATATGAATTATACACGTGGCTGTAAATTCACTGTTCTACTTTTGCCTCAATAGCAATCTGTGTCCTGAAATACATGGTTGATCTGGCAACCCTATCGATCAGATGTGTCTTTGTATAATATATTAGCAATGTCCTATTCATCAGAGTAATCAATCAGTTAATCAGTTAATATTAAAATATGATAATTTATGTCAGAAATCATTCATGATCACTACACATGTTAATTGTATACTTCACAAATGCATGGGAAGAACAAACCTGATTGATCAAAGCAATCAAAATTTCCGATGGGTCATACGTAAGGCACAAATAAATGGGCTATGGAAACAAACTTTGTATTCCCTGTCTTTAGATAGGTAACCTACTGCTAAGTAAGGATATCACTACTTACAAGAGCAGCAAGAGATACTGTTTGAGAAACTGAAAATGTAAATTTACCAGAATCCAGGTTTTATGGCAACAGAAAGTATACGGATATAAAATAATGAAATTAAGCCCATCCTGAGGGAAGCAGGGCTCAGGCACAAGAAATCACAAAACTTGAAGGATGAGAAAATAAGTAACGTTTAATTATCCAACTGAATGCTGAGGGAAATGTTTTTAAAAATAGGTAACTATAGTCTCGCACACACACACATATTCAAGATCAACAAGCTTTTATTTAACCTTATTTGTATATAAGAACAGATTTGCATAAGAACAGATTTAGTAAATTTTGCATTCATTTGGTAAAAACAGCTTTCATCAAAACCAAAAATCATAAGGTTTACAAATGAGTTCTAACCTTAATGCGTCAACATGTCTTGTAAACTTTGATAGACGATAGATGGCCCAGTTTTTGAGCTGAGTTGGACTCATGCCTTTTCCATTATCGATAACTGCTACAGCGGGTTTTCCATGTGTTTCATCAAAAAGCTTATATATGCAAACAAGCAAAACATGATCAACAGTTTCTAAATGTAAACATCTTGTAGAACATTGAATTTTGCAGGGGAATAAACACAGATACTGAAGGTTATGTCTATGAGGAGTATATTTTACATGCAGTACAATGTCCAGCTACTCTGCAGACACAGTCGATAACATTTATATCTGTGATATATACACACACACACACGCGTATTCAAATGTTTGGGGACACAAACAAATTTCCTTGTTTTTGAAAGACAAGCTGATTTTTTTTGTCCTTTATAAAAAAAAAAACAGAAATACAGGGCAGACATTGTTAATTATGTAAATGTAATGGAATTGACTTTTTAAAAATCCTTTATAAAGATTTTTTTAATTGTAGTATACATTCATAGCAGTAGTAAACATGAATACATAGCCATCATAGCAGAAAATATTTGTGTCTTTAGAAACATATCATTAGTGTTGACAGCAGTGAGATAGGAACAGAATACAAATGTTACGGATTTGTTATCAAAACATAACTGGGTAACAGTTCTTCAAAATGAACCAGGTTATGGGACCACTCTCATGGCATAATAAGAGTCAGTCCCTGTAGTAAGTATCAAGAACAACAGTACCTGAAGTAGTAGGATTCAGTCTCTACAGCAGCAGTAAGTTTTTTCATTTTCCATATCTGCAAACCCAATTAACACCAACACAGACAACCACCAGCTCATGTACGTCAAAAGCATTAGCGGTCCTCCAAATGTTTGACTACAAGACCAGGCTGAAAGAGAAATATTGCCCGCCTTGGAAGCCAAGATAAACGCAACACTTAATGAAGTTAGTAAATTGGTTCAACTTCACAGAGGTGGAAAGATCCTGGCTAATAAGGAAATGCAAAGATATTCCCATACCAGAGACTATGGAAACTTCCAAGTAAAGACAAACAGAACTGACACCAAAGAAGCAGAGACCAAGAGAATCAATGCCATTGGTTACTAGACCTGATCACTGAAAGCTCCAAGAACAGGTAACAGTCGGAGATATCCAGCAAGGAGAATAAAATAAATGATTCGTACTGCATGAACGCCCAGCACCACAGATTAATCATCTGCTACCATCAGGCCCTCCACCACTGACTGGCTAACACAAGGCAGAACAACACCTTACACAACAGCTACAAATACCAGGGTATATCACAAACACATGGAAAGCATGAGGAAGGTGCAACGTGAACAGCAAAATGCAAGTACCTCCAGAAAGACAGACAAGTGTACAAAAGCCCAAGCTCAATAAGAGCAAGATCCACATAATAAATATGCATAAAGGTCATCACGTACCCAGCTCGGTAATAGCTTGGCCAAAAGAGTAGCTGGATACCATGGATATCAAGACCCAAACAATACTTACAGTGAATGGAGGATTTTAGCAGACATCTACTACTCAATGTACATCGGCCAAAAAAGGAGGAGGTTGTGGCCCAATGTGCGTCGAGGCCACAGTCCAAGATGAAATGTAGAGCATGCAAAGGTACATATACAGGTCTATTCACTAAAGGGTGAAGTCTGGAGAATTAGCAGAGGAGAACAATCTACACCGAATAGCTGATTTGTAAAGTGCAAACATTTTTCTGGTTTGACTATTTTGACCTAGATTTTTCACTTCTGCCAATTCTCCTCACTCTTTAGTGAATAGACCTCTTATTAATTCCATACCAAATCATCACAGCTACCAACCTGACTATCTTAGGCTAGTGTCAGACGAGCGTCTTTGGAGAGTGAAAGGAACGTCCGAGAGTGGACGTTCTTTCTACTCGAGGCCCGTCTGGCCTCCTCGCTGAGCGTACTCAGTGCGCGCAGCGTTGCAAAGTGCGATCCCCCTATGGAGAATCGCTTTGCATCTCCGTCAAAGCGCCTCCTAGCGCTTTGCCAGAGAGGCTTGGATAACAGACGCTTGTTGCGCGTGCACAAGCGTGTGACCGGCCCCGATGCAGCGTCACAACGCTGCGACGGACGCTGGTAAGCATGTCAGTACGGGCGCACATAGCGCACTCTTCTGACACCAGCCTTAGGTTTGCATGAAATTTTGTAGGATGGTAGAGGACATAGAGTTACATATTTAAAATGTTAGCCCTATGATGCACAATATTTATACACCAGGGATGCCAACATGAAAAAAGGCAACATTTCTGCTTACAAGAACAACATAAAAGTCATGACTTTGAGAAAGAACCTTCATATTGAGCTTGCTAAAAGCTTGGTAAAATGATCATGAAAATATCATGCAGTTTGACAGAAAGCTGGCAGTCGAGAAAGCCGAGGCAGTCCGGTGCTGGCATAACTGTGAGCTTTAAAATAAGCTCAAGGGTTAAAATGGGAGGTGGTCAGGATGAGTTAATGCTTAAGTCCACAGTATATCCCTTTAAATAAGTCTCACCGATAAAAAATCTGAAAGGACAAATATAAAATTTCTTACCAGTCGGATCTGTATGTTGCGCATGCCTGGATTATTAGCTGTCGCAGACAGTGAATTGTCAATTAACTCTGCCAGGGCAAAAGCTTCAACATAAAAAGAAGGCACATTTTATTGTTTGGACCAAAAAACAAAACAAAACAAACATAAGTAAAATGGTCATGGTCACACAAAAAGTAAATTGAAAATGAACATTAAACAGCAGAGTGATTAGTCAATATTGGCTCACTAAAAAGTTTGTTACTGCAATAGCTGACAATAATGCTTACTGTAAATCATGTTCTCTTAAATGGGGGGGGGGGCACATCATACGTTTCTGGACATACTGCTTCAGGTAAAGCATTGAGACTGTATCTGCTATGTGCAACGAATGATGGCTTAAAAAAACCCAAACATTACAATTGAATACAATACTCACTACACCCCTTTCCAATTTCTTATCAATTCTGGATACCCAATTGCAGCCTTGGTCTCGCTACCTCCCCTCATTAACTTTCAAGCTGGGACTGATCTAGGAATTACCCTTTGTTATCTGCTTGTTTCTCATATACCTGCACCACGGTAATTAGTCAACTGGCCAAACTGCTTTACCACCTTTCTTGTCCTTTACTGTCATTTTTACGCCGAATTTTACATGGCTTGGAGGCAAATATTTCCTCTCAACTTTCTTTACTTTTTGTCTCACATCAACTTTACAACAATAAAAAAAATAAAAATTGTAGGCATTGGAAAAACACGTGTGGGGTAAAGCCCCTCACCATAGTCCTGTCAACTAATCTCGATGGTGCAGCACAGGAGGATAACAGGGTAACTCCTCTTCCTCATTTTTGCTGTGCCTCAGATACCAGATGAGTATTCTGCCTTGCCCAAAATTTCAGATTTTGGGGGTTCGTTATTCTTTTAATTGTATTCTTCTGTCAGGATTTGTTTAATTTTATATGTATGCACGTTGTTGAATGTTTATTCACAGCGTTTCATTATTAAATGTGCTGGTTTTTTTTCTTCATCACGGTTTGATATTTTACATTGATCCCAAGCCATCTCCTTTGTCAAAGTCATCTTGTGACCTTGTAGGTATGGGTGTCCATGTTCCCTGTGGCCTATCACCCAATATATGTGGTATTATTCCCTGATGTTTTCATTGTAGAATGTCATGTTGTTCATGCTGCGCAGTTTCTCTTAATTATAATGTATTGTCCTAAATGTTTGTCCGAACTCCCATCTAATCCTGGGTCAAACCAGATCTCTGCCACAAATCCCCAGGAACTGATGAAAGAAATTTCTGTCATCCCTGCCATGCTGGGGAGGAGATTCCTTCCTTTGTTACAGCAAAGCGTGTGTGTGGGAAGGGTCCCTATTCACCATGGCAATATCAGGGCGTGTTTTATCTTTGTTGGGCTGTGGGTCAACAGTGTGTGATCCCATTGAAAACGCAAAATAAAATAGTCTAAGTTTTGTCTTCACCCTATAATGAGATGCCACTTTTGACTCTATGGGACTGGGACAGAATCAGTATTTCTTCAGTATACGGACAGCGAGAGGGAGCCTTTCTACCGGAGATACCTGCTTTGAGTACTGGTCTGTTACAGACATGAGTTGTTCCTTTACCTCTAGCTTATTTAATGTGCTTTTATTTTAAAAGTTCAAGTTAAATTACATTGTAGAATAGTTTAGCAATGCAAAAATTATGGCTTCAACTACAGTACCATTTTATTTCCCAGTGGACAGATTTTAGAGCAAACAGATGATACTTACGCAATGGATTTTGACCTTCACTGGCATAGTATTCATACATTCCACTTTTCACTAAAGTATCGTAGTGTGGTATGAAGTCTATTTTCTCTTTTGTTGCTGAAGATAACAATTGATCAGCTGATGTCAGTATGTACAAAGTGGTGCCATTCTGAACAAGCACACCTGCAATCACAAAATATATATTTAATTACAAAATATATGTGTAATAAAAAGAATAAATTTAATGTAGCGGTCACCCTCACATTCATATTTCATTGGTGAAATGAACCACACCAGACTGAATAATCATTGAGGTTTGTAGTCCATTTATTAGCCGGTATCCCACACCAGGCTATACAGTTGCCTTTAACCGCTTTACTGCTGAAACATTTCAACCCCATGTGCGGAGCTGATTTTGACTATCAGGGTTATTCAGAGAGAGGTGAAAACCAGGAGAATGAACAATCTAGACCAAATAACCGATTTGGAAAGTGAGATAAAACTTGAGAATTTTTCTGGTTTGGCTATTTTGACCTAGAATTTTCACCTCTCCAGTCATTCTCCTGGTTTTCACCTCTCTCTGAATAACCCTGTATTGCTGCTCATCATGTTTAGAAGGGATTTAAATAGTGTTTTAATGGACAACTCAGACAAATTTTAAATAAGTACAGTTCCCATGCAAATTCCAGTCATTTACAGTGTGTAAAATTATTTTGTCACATTTTATCATTCAAACGTTTATGGTTATATATGCTATGGGGTACTGTAAACTAGTTAAAAGGAGAGAATATTCCTGCATTTTTTTATTGCATTGAGTTTCCTCAATAATATGACCATGAATAAAACACGGGTGAACAGGCTCAGCAGCGAAGGGGTTAAGAACCGTTAAAGTTCTAAGTGAGGCCTCTCTTTTCCTTATAAGGGTGTTGTGCTGTTGTTGGGTGGAAAGCCACGCCCACTTGTCATGTGATGTCATAGTAGGCAGGACAGTTTGTTAGAGGAGGCTCACACCCTCTGAACTCCGATCCTGCGGGATTGAAAATAGACAGGTAAGTATTACTAGGGGTAAAAAGGGGTCTCCTAGTGCCGCAATAGAAGGTTTATGGGTAACTCTTCCTACGATGGGTAAAATAGTAGGTATAGTCTAAAAAGCCCAATGTGAATTAGTGCAAAGGCAAGTAACAGAATGTAAAAGAGAGAATAACAAGAATTGAATCAAACGTGTGACAAAGAATAGTGATAATAATATTAATATAATACAGTCTCTAAATCATGAAGTGCTTAAATGTGCACGTGCAAATTGCATATAAAATAGAGGGCTGTGTGCTGCATAAAGTAGCGGTACCTAATGACATTCAATTACTGGACGTAACGCCAGTCAATAGCTATTATGCTGTTAAAGCAATAAAAATGATACGTACACAATATCTGATCTCCTATAAAAGTCCAAAGCAAAATACTGCGTTTATGTGGATTTTGTACACCTTATTAAGTAAATGGTAACTGGATTCTATAGTCCCGATGGTAACAATGGGTGAATATGGTGGATACAAAAACGCAAGTGCTAGGACATCTCCAGGTGGATGGAACTGTATTCTTACGTTCTGATAATGAACCTGGTTATAGATCACATCAAATTAAGGTGCTTTGTAAAGTAAAGGAGCTCACAGACACTATCAAGCATTGTGGATGGTTCCACTTGGCTTAAATAAAGGTTGCAAAGGGATATGTTAAGTGGAAATTGTCCTATTAGTGAAAAAGGATTCCTATGGAGGGATGAAGAGTGCACATGCAAATAGTGTAAAAAAAACAAAAAAAAAAAAAACAGTTCCTTAGCAGCTATGATGTGGATAAATGAGAAAATCTGATACGTAAAGATGAAACCTTCTTCCTCCTCCTAGGTGTGGTACTCCCAACATAAAAGGGAAACAAGAAGATAAACTAATAGTGCAGACACATAATATCATATAGGTTCAGAGTAAGGCAAAAAAAAAAACCACTAACAGATTCCAGAGCCTAATCAATCCTGGCTCTGGATGGAAAGGCCTGTCACCAAATAGAAGGTGATGTATCCCTTCTTTGTGGTGTGCTGGTACCTCAAACAAGAGAACAGCAAGAGACGGCGCTCTCATAGCAGAATATTGTATGAGGAAAAATGTCACTTCAATAGGTCTAGTTGCTCAACTTCTCAGCATATGGTACTGCTCAGTAGCTGAGTACCTGACCTTTCTCCAGAATTATGTGCCTCCTGGATAGTCACATTCTAGAGAAAGGTCAGGTACTCACCAACTGAGCAGTACCATATGAAGAGAAGTTGCGCCTGGAAGAAGGCGGCTCCAATATTGGTGAGTGAGACCAACCAGATCAATTTAACATGCTCTTGTTTGAGGTACCTGCACACCACAAAGAAGGGATATGTCACACTCTATTTGGTGACAGGATTTTCCATCCAGAGCCAGGATTTTTTAGCCTTACTCTGAACCCATATGATATTACGTGTCTGCACTATTAGTTTCTCTTCTTGTTTCCCTTATGTTGTAGTACCACACGAAGGAGGAGGAAGAAGGTTTCATCTTTACGTATGATATAGGGGATGCACCGATACCATTTTTTTAAAGACCAAGTACTCACCGATACTTTTATTTAATGTCATGCGACACTTTTCAAAAAATAATTTTAAATTTTGCTGAAAGGGTGTCCAGTTCGTTAGCAAAGGCAAAGACGAAGACAAAGGTAAGGCAAAGACCAGGAAAAAGCCAAAACAAGGAACAAAGCCAAAACAATGACCAAAGCAAAAGGTAAGGCAAAGACCAAGACAAAGACCAAAGCAAAGACCAAGACAAAGCAAAGGCAAAGACCAAGACAAACACCAAAGCAAAGGTGAGGAAAAGAACAAGGCAAAGATAAGGTCTAGACCAAAGGTAAGGCAAAGACCAAGACCAAACCAAGGTAACGACAAAGCAAAGACCAAGACAAAGACAAAAGCAAAGGTAAGGCAAAGATCAAGACAAAGCCAAAAAAAACACCAAAGACAAAGATGAAGACAATGGTAAGGCGAAGACAACGGTAAGACAACCAAGGCAATGCCAAAGGAAAGACCAAGACAAAGACCAAGGTAAGGCCAAGACCAAAGGCCAAAAGGCAAAGACCAATGGCAAAGGTAAGACAAAGACCAAAGACAAAGACCAAAGACAAAGACCAAAGACAAAGACCAAAGACCAAATTCAAAAGACCAAAGACAAAGACCAAAGACAAAAGACCAAAGGCAAAAGACCAAAGACAAAGACCAAAGACAAAAGACCAAAGGCAAAAGACCAAAGACAAAGACCAAAGACCGAATTCAAAAGACCAAAGACAAAGACCAAAGACAAAAGACCAAAGGCAAAAGACCAAAGACAAAGACCAAAGACAAAGACCAAAGGTAAGTCAAAGACAAAGACCAAAGGCAAAGACCAAAGGCAAAGACCAAAGGCAAAGACCAAAGACAAAGACAAAGACCAAAGACAAAGACCAAAGACCAAAGGTAAGTCAAAGATAAAGACCAAAGGCAAAGACCAAAGGCAAAGACCAAAGGCAAAGACCAAAGGCAAAGACCAAAGGCAAGTCAAAGACAAAGACCAAGACCAAAGACCAAGACCAAAGGCAAAGACCAAAGACAAAAGGTAAGTCAAAGACAAAGACCAAAGACCAAGACCAAAGACCAAGACCAAGACCAAAGGCAAAGACCAAAGACAAAAGGTAAGTCAAAGACAAAGACCAAAGACAAAGACAAAGACCAAAGACAAAGACCAAAGACAAAGACCAAAGGTAAGTCAAAGACAAAGACCAAAGGCAAAGACCAAAGGCAAAGACCAAAGGCAAAGACCAAAGGCAAAGACCAAGACAAAGACCAAAGGTAAGTCAAAGGCAAAGACCAAGACAAAGACCAAGACAAAAACAAAGGTAAGTCAAAGACAAAGACCAAAGGCAAAGACCAAGACAAAGACCAAAGACAAAGACCAAAGACAAAGACCAAAGGCAAAGACCAAAGGCAAAGACAAAGACAAAAGACCAAAGGCAAGGACCAAAGGCAAAGACCAAAGACAAAGACCAAAGACAAAGACCAAAGACAAAGACCAAAGACAAAGACCAAAGACAAAGACCAAAGACAAAGACCAAAGACAAAGACCAAAGGCAAAAGACCAAAGGCAAAAGACCAAAGGCAAAGACCAAAGACAAAGACCAAAGGTAAGTCAAAGATAAAGACCAAAGGCAAAGACCAAAGGCAAAGACCAAAGACAAAGACCAAAGACAAAAGACCAGACAAAGACCAAGACAAGACCAAAGACAAAGACCAAAGACAAAGACCAAAGGCAAAGACCAAGGACAAAAGACCACCAGGTAGTCAAGAAGACAAAAGACCAAAGGCAAGAGACCAAAGGCAAAGACCAAAGGCAAAGAGCGGAGAGAGGCAAAAGACAAAGACCAAACAAGCAAGCAGACCAAAGGCAAAGACCAAAGGCAAAGAAAAAAGGCAAAGACCAAAGGTAAGTCAAAGACAAATACCAAAGACAAAGACCAAAGGCAAAGACCAAAGGCAAAGACCAAAGGCAAGTCAAAGACAAAGACCAAAGGCAAAGACCAAAGGCAAAGAAGACCAAAGGCAAAGACCAAAGTCAAAGACCAAAGGCAAAGACCAAAGTCAAAGACCAAAGGCAAAGACCAAAGACAAAGACCAAAGGCAAAGACCAAAGGCAAAGACCAAAGGCAAAGACCAAAGGCAAAGACCAAAGGCAAAGACCAAAGGTAAGTCAAAGACAAAGACCAAAGACAAAGACCAAAGACAAAGACCAAAAGGCAAAGACCAAGACAAAGACCAAAGGTAAGCCAAAGACAAAGGCAAAGACCAAAGGCAAAGACCAAAGGTAAGTCAAAGACCAAAGACAAAGACCAAAGGCAAAGACAAAGACCAAAGGCAAAGACAAAGACCAAAGGCAAAGACAAAGAGCAAAGACAAAGACCAAAGGCAAAGACCAAAGGTAAGTCAAAGACCAAGACAAAGACCAAAGGCAAGACAAAGACCAAAGGCAAAGACAAAGACCAAAGGCAAAGACCAAAGGTAAGTCCAAAGACAAAGACCAAAGGTAAGTCAAAGACAAAGACCAAAGGCAAGTCAAAGACAAAGACCAAAGGCAAAGACCAAAGGCAAAGACCAAAGGCAAAGACAAAGGCAAAGACCAAAGGTAAGTCAAAGACAAAGACCAAAGGCAAAGACAAAGGCAAAGACAAAGGCAAAGACCAAAGGCAAAGACCAAAGGTAAGTCAAAGACAAAGACCAAAGGCAAAGACCAAAGGCAAAGACCAAAGGCAAAGACCAAAGGCAAGTCAAAGACAAAGACAAAGACCAAAGGTAAGTCAAAGACAAAGACAAAGACCAAAGGTAAGTCAAAGACAAAGACCAAAGGCAAAGACCAAAGGCAAAGACCAAAGGCAAAGACCAAAGGCAAAGACCAAAGGTAAGTCAAAGACAAAGACCAAAGACAAAGACCAAAGGCAAAGACAAAGGCAAAGACAAAGGCAAAGACCAAAGGCAAAGACAAAGGTAAGTCAAAGACAAAGACCAAAGGCAAAGACCAAAGGCAAAGACCAAAGGCAAAGACCAAAGGCAAAGACCAAAGGCAAAGACCAAAGGCAAGTCAAAGACAAAGACCAAAGGCAAAGACCAAAGGCAAAGAAGACCAAAGTCAAAGACCAAAGGCAAAGACCAAAGGTAAGTCAAAGACCAAAGACAAAGACCAAAGGCAAAGACCAAAGGCAAAGACCAAGACAAAGACCAAAGGTAAGCCAAAGACAAAGGCAAAGACCAAAGACAAAGACCAAGACCAAAGGCAAAGACCAAAGGTAAGTCAAAGACCAAGACAAAGACCAAGACAAAGGTAAATCAAAGACCAAAGACAAAGACCAAAGACAAAGACCAAAGCAAAAGACAAAGATCAAGACAAAGCGTTTTTTTCTTTTACTTGTCCAAAAGATTCTGTTCTTTTTAAATATCGCTCCAGGGCCAGACAGGTTTTCTGTATAGCCGATCGCCTTAACATGGGGTCAGGAAAGAATTTTTTTCCTTGGACACCTTGCTAGAAGAATGCCCAAGGTTTTTCGCCTTCCTCTGGAGTCGATGAAAGGCATCTTTTGGACATGTTTTTTTGTTTTAATATTTTTAAAATAAATCATTAAAATTTCATTTGTTTCTGTCTTTTGTGTCCATAAATAAAATCTCATAATTATGGCTTTTTAGAAATGCAGATAGCAAGGTGGATAAAATTTAATATCTGGGTGGTGGTTTTTCCTTATTGCCTGTATCATAAGGGATCACCAGAAGGGTCATCTGGAAGAGACGTTTCCTGCACATTTTGAGGCATTTATTTAATCAGTTCAGGTCATGGACAAGAACCAGAGTGACCATCACTATGAGGAATAGCTATCACGGTGTTTTAATATCTTGTCCTCTGCTATCAGTTTATAAACTCCAATGTAATCGGTGAAAAAAAATTAGGAAGAAAAGTGGATTTATCCCAGTCTGATTCACATAATAAAAAAAAAAAAATCCTAATTACACGTAATTTAATTTAAAAAAAAAATTCTTTACATTTGGGATGGCCGATGTGGAAGATAAAGCAGTTGTTTTTTTAAGTAGAGCAGTTGATCGCAGCTCCATGACATCATACACAGCTGTGTGACATCTCATAGGAGTGCAGCCTAAAGTCCCAGAGCTACGTTCAAGTACAGACACAGGCAGCCGCTCGCAGGTGAAAGAATGCGAGCAACTAAGCATTGATTTTTCAAGCAGAGCAGCGGACCCGGCCCTATTCATTACACCAGCCTGGCCCAGAGAGCAGGACAACAGCGCCTACAAATACAGACAGAGAGAAAAATAACTATTCAATATTAAGGGAAATATGTGGTACCATTAAAATCATACAGGAAAAGCACAGAGGCTGAATGAAGCGGTGATCACCGAGCATATAAACCCTGCAATATATTTATTTACTGAGGTCAGATAAATGGATACAGGGTTTAAAGGTTGCTCTAAATGTAGTTCACTCTGTGTATATAAAAGGATAGAGTGCTAGCTCTTCTCTAACTCCCCCAAAAGAGGAAGAGAAAGCAGTGCTTTCACTGCTGTGCTGAGCACAAATCAATCTTGGAAGTGACGGATCATAGAAATATAAATATATGTCCCGCCCCCACTTGCAGGTTCACCATCAGGAGGTGACAACCGATGATCTGTTCAGGGGCCGTGAGGCTACAGGGGCCCAGTACTACTTGTGTCCCCCCTTTAGCTGGAAGCTCCAGGATTAGGTTCTATAAACCCAAATCCAAAGCTTCCCTGACCTGACTGAGCCACCTCTGCCTGCCATCGTCGTCAGCTGAAGCAGGATGCTGTATTGAGTGGACACAGTGTCGCCTACAGCATGCAGATCCTCTTTGAAGCCACCCGCAGGCAGGTAAGAAGGAACGGGGGCTATTTAAAAGAGTTTTTGGGCTCTTGATGGAAAGGGGGGTTTGGGGTTCTGAGGGGTGGTTCGGCCTCTAATTGGAATAGGGAGAATTTGGGGCCATAACTGGAAGGGACAGGGGATGGGCTATGGGGCTATAACGGAGAGGGAGAGGTGACATTTGGAGACCAGAGAGGGAGATAGTAAGGGCCCCAAACCCTTCCCAGAGTTGGAGGGCGGGGGGGGGGGGTATTTGGGGCCATAACTGGGAGAGGACAGGGAGGGGGGTTGTTTGAGGCTAACTGGGAGGAAGAGCACGCAGGGCACTTACTGGAAGGAAAGTGGAGGGGGTTCATTTGGGGGCATATCTGGTGGTGAGCAGGGCTGGTACAAGAATTTTTGGGTGCAGCACAAGTGAAGATGCATTTTGCCGCCCTCTCCCAGTTAACTGGACACATGCATGTATGTGTGATAGATGTTGCATGACTGTTTGGGAACTCCATGTGTAGGACAATAATTGAGCATGCGCGAGATGAGGCTGAGTGTGGATTTATCTATGTGGCACGTGAGTGTGTTTGAGCAGTGTGTCAGTGAATGTGTGACGTGCCAGGGAGTGATATCAGTGTGAGATATGTTTTAAAAGCTGCTTTATGCGGGGAGAAATCTGACGCCATCTGGGGATGTCCCAGAATGTTGAATATTGGCGAGCGCTTCAGACTGGGTTTTTTTTGCTTCTTTTGGATTAACAGCAGTAGGTAATGTGTGAAAGGCTGAACCCAATGGATGCACAACATTTTTCAGCCTATGTAACTATATGTTTGTGAGAGTTGATTATGAGTGATGAGTGAGAGTATGGGCTGCCTGTGGTTTGAGTGATGTATGGGCTGCCTGTGGTTTGAGTGATGTACAGTTGTGTTCAAAATTATTCAACCCCCAATGCTGTAAAGGGTTTTAGGGAATTTAGTGTACATTTGTAATTGTATTCAGAATGAAATCCTACAAGGACTTTTTAAAGAACCATATGCAACTAAAATGACATCAATTGGTTTTGTAATACAGTAGTAAATGTTTATTTTGTGAATTCTTCATTGACACAATTATTCAACCCCTTAAAGACTACCATTCTGAAGAACAGAGGTTCATTCAAGTGTTTTCAATCAGGTATTGAAAACACCTGTGGATGTCACGGAGCAGCAATAAAGCATAATAAGCACCAATTAGGCAGCTTTAAAATGACTGTGATACTCAGCTCCTTCTAGACATCTACTAGTGTGGTTACAAACATGGTGAAGTCAAGAGAATGGTCCAGGAAGACAAGAGAAGAGGTGATTACTCTTCACAGGAAGGGCAATGGCTATAAGAAGATTGCAAAGATGTTAAACATACCAAGAGAGACCATAGGAAGCATCATTCGCAAATTCAAGGCAAAGGGCACTGTTGAAACGCTATATGGTCGTGGCAGAAAGAAGATGCTGACTTCGACTGCTGTGCGCTACCTGAAGCGTAGAGTGGAGAAAAGTCCCTGTGTGACTGCTGAGGAACTGAGAAAAGATTTGTCAGATGTGGGTACTGAAGTTTCAGCTCAGACAATACGGCGCACACTGCGTAATGAAGGCCTCCGTGCCAGAACT
Source organism: Leptobrachium leishanense (assembly GCA_009667805.1). Classification (NCBI taxonomy): domain Eukaryota; kingdom Metazoa; phylum Chordata; class Amphibia; order Anura; family Megophryidae; genus Leptobrachium; species Leptobrachium leishanense. The sequence goes on along the minus strand of CM019067.1, from coordinate 108,372,294 downwards.
CCCAGGCGCGCCCACTTGCTGTCTCCAAAGAATAAGAAGAGTCGACTGCAGTATGCCAAAAGTCATGTGGACAAACCACAGAAGTTTTGGGTAGTTCTGTGGACTGATGAAACAAAATTAGAAGGTTTGGGCCCATGGATCAACGCTATGTTTGGAGGAGGAAGAACAAGGCCTATGAAGAAAAGAACACCTTGCCTACTGTGAAGCATGGCGGGGGGTCAATCATGCTTTGGGGCTGTTTTGCTTCTGCAGGTACAGGGAAGCTTCAGCGTGTGCAAGGTACCATGAATTCTCTTCAGTACCAGGAGATATTGGATGACAATGTGATGCAGTCCGTCACAAACCTGAGGCTTGGGAGACGTTGGACCTTTCAACAGGACAATGATCCAAGCATACTCCAAGTCCACTAGAGCATGGTTGCAGATTAAAAACTGGAACATTTTGGAGTGGCCATCGCAGTCACCAGACTTAAATCCGATTGAGAACCTCTGGGGGACTTAAAGAAAGCAGTTGCAGTGCGCACCTAAGAATGTGACTGAACTGGAGGCTTTTGCCCATGACGATGGGCGAAGATACCCGTAGATGGCTGCAAGACACTGTGGTCAAGCTATGCTTCACGTTTCAGGCTAGGGTCAGACTGAGGCAGTGCGAACGCGCCGTTCTGGCGCACTTAATCACGGCCGCACTAGCAGCAGATGCCGGGCAATGACGGCCAATATACGAAGTACGGTCGCACAAAAAGTCCGGCTGCGCAACGCAAGTGGAAAATGAACGCATTTTTTCGAGAACGTGAAACCGCAGGTACTGACGTACAGAGTGCGCTGCGTCCGCTAGAGGCGTGTGTGTGTGAATAGGAGACGTCAGACGCTGCTAATGTCCGGCCAACATAACGTCCAGACACAAAAAGAGTTTTATTGATGATCCGTACAAAATCACGGACGAAAATGCGCATAGTATGACCACTATCACGTATTCTGTGAAAAAATGCGTCCATTCGTTCGAACGCACTTTTTCACAGACAACATAAAAATGCGTTCGTCTGACCCTAGCCTAAAAGCTGTTATAACTATAAAAGGATGTTGTACTAAGTACTAAGATTGAATGTCACTTGGGGGTTGAATAAAACTGATAATGATGTGAGCACAGAAAAGACATTTGTGCTTATTTCATTATAAATGTTATGTTATATTTGTCTGACCTACACGTGCCTCTTTGATTTAATTGTAAGCAAGATGACTGAATGATCAAAATCAATGTCAAACTGGCCAAAACACTCAATTTCAGTGGGGGTTGAATAATTTTGAACACAACTGTATGGGCTGCCTGTGAGCGGTTCGAGTGATGAATAGGCTTGGCTGTGAGCGGTTAGACTGATGTATAGGCATGGCTGTGAGCGGTTCGACTGATGTATAGGTTGTCTGTGATGCCTGGGCTGCCTGTTAGTGGTTTGAGTGATGTATAGGCTGCCTGTGAGTGGTGGGAGTGAAGTCTGTGAATTTAAGCTGTGTGTACAATTAGAGAGGGTTAAAGAACACAATGTGACTTGTGACCGTCAAGAGAAGGGGAGAAAAAAAGCATTGCAAGGAGCAGCATCCCAGTTCCCCTAACACATCATGACAGGCAGATGCATGGGCATTCTTTACGCTTTGCTGGCCCTGCATCTCAACAGGTCCTCCCTCAACTGCAGCTGAATTCTGTGCAGTGTCTCCTCCTCCTCAGCAGGCCCGGGCATGCAGGGTGAGAGCAGCATGGACCGGATGATGAGGGAGAGAAGGAGGAGGAGCCAGGTTTGGAAGCCGGAAGAGTTGAGTAGAGAAGCTCCAAGGAGGTGGAGGCTTCTTGGGGGGGGGGGGCGGACCCTGCACTGCAATTACTGCCTAACCTCCCTCCTGCCCACCCCTCACCTCCCTCCCCAGCTCCCACGGCATTCTGACAGGCTGGGTGCCTGCCCCGCTGTTTCCTGGGGGCCGGCAGCCTTGATGATGTCATCACTCTGCGTGGTGACATCATCGGCAGGCCACACCCAGCGCCCGCTGCAAAATCCAGGACGGGGGGTGCCTTTGGAGCCCTCCATCTCCCCAACCGTTAATGATAAAGCGATGCAAATTGCACCGCTGGAAAGGGGAGAGGCTCCCCTTTTCAGCCATGCATAGCATTAACCGTTTCACTGCCGGATCACGATTCAAACTGGGAGGTGGCTGACATCTTGGATGTCAGAAGCCTCTGGGACAACCCCCACCCAATGACATCCTTACCATATGTTTGAGGACGTCGGTGGGCCAGTTAAGCCCCCTAGCTGCCAAGTGAGATAGGGGGATCGTTTGGATCCCCGTATCTCCTGGTCCTTGGCAGCTAGAGGGTCGTGATTTATATCATAGGAGAGGCCTGATCATGGCCTGTCCAATGATACCAAATATGATCAGGTTTGGTGTAAAAGCAAAATTAAAAAAAAAAAAGTAATAATTTTTTTAAAAAAAAAGTTTTTTCTTAAAAAAAAAAATAATTGTAGGGGGGGTTTATTAAAATAGGAACTAGGCTGGCGTTGAAAAATTATTAGCATAAAACGATCAGAATGAGCTCAGCGCACAAAGGTGAAATGGCTCGGCAGTGAAGGGGTTAAAAAGCAAAAACATTTAAAAATTGGGTATTTCTATTCGAGACAAAATTTTTAAACTATTTAGCTGGAATTGTTTTTGGAGGTTGCAGATTTTGGGGTTTAAATTTAAAAAAAGTGTTTTTTTTCATTTTTTCATATTCTTTTTATAGTAAATTATAAGAGATGATGGAAAGAATGGTAGCTTTAGAAAGTCCATTTAATGGCGAGAAAACGGTGTATAATATGTGTGGGTTGCATAAACGAGTAAGAGGAAAATTTGACCTAAACACAAACCTCACAGAAACGTAAAAACCTTGCAGAAATGTAAAAATAGCAGTGGGCACTAAAAGGATTTTTGTAAAACCACCCAGTCACCAATGGGTTAAATGCAAGGCACTGTGGGTGGTCAGAAAATCCCGGTAATTTGCGTCCCCTGGCTAACTAACTAAGGCCAGCGCCTGACCTGCTTAGTTGGTAGCGCCAGCCCTGGCCTTGAGGTGCCCCAACTGAAAGAGAAACCGGGGGTGAAGAGGCACCAGGGAAAGAGACACTGAAGATGTGAAGAGAACCAGGCAAGAGCAGTGTCAGTGAGGCCAACTTGACAGTGTGAGGAACAGGAGAGGGTGGTCAGTAGTGTTAAATGTGGTAGAAAGGTCAAGTAGGGAGAAGTGACCTTTGCTTTTAGCAGCAGTTAAATCATTAGTCAACTTGGTCAGAGCAGTCTCCGTAGCGTGCTGGGAGTGAAAGCAGAACTGGTGCAGATCGAGTAGAGAATTAGCAACGAGAAAACAGGTGAGCTGGTAATAGACCAGACGTTCTAAGATTTTGGAGGCAAAGGGGAACAAAGAGATGGGACGGTAGTTTGAGAGGGAGGGGAGGTCAAGAGATGGCTTCTTTAGAATGAGGCGATGAGAGCATGTTTGAATGAAGAGGGGAAGAGTCCAGAGGAGAGGGAGAGGTTAAAAATATGTGTCAAAGCAGGGACAATAAATCGGTAGGAGTGACCGAAAAAGGTGCGAGGGAATTGGGTCAAGCGGACAGGTGGTCAGGTAGGAGGACATGAGAAGTGCCGAGACATCCTCCTCTGAGACCGGAGAAAAGGAAGATCTAGTACAAGAGGGGGCAGGGAGTGAATGGTTAATGGTGGAAGGCAGTGAAGAGATTTCTAGTCTAAGTTTAGTAATCTTATCAGTGAAGTAGTCAGCAAAGCTGACAGAAGTGACGTCCGTGGAGGCTGATTGGAAGTGGGGCGCATTAACAGACTGAAAGTATGAAACAGATGTCTGGAATCATGAGAAAAGGTGGAGATGAAGGACAAGAAATATGTTGGTTTAGCGAGAGATAAAGCAAGACTGTAGGAACGGAGCGTGAATTTGTAGTGCAGGAAGTCGACCGAAGTGCATGACTTCTGCCAACCACGTTCAGCTGCCCTGGAACACCGCCAAAGATATTGTGCGTATTTAGTGTGCCACGGTTGGCGGTTAGGCCTGCATGTTAGGCGGAGAGAGAAAGGAGCGAGCTCTCCAAGTGATGTGGAGAGGGCACAGAACAGTTGACTAGACCCAAGTAAAAGTGTGTATGTGGATGTGAGACACATGGCACTAATAATAGAGTAAATTATTGGTACATAAACGGATTACAAAATTTGTGTTGTCAAATAAGCGGAACTGGCAAGCATAAAACCTCCAAGTAAATACACTATAGAAAGTAATTAAACAGAAAGAGTGTTCCAGCGGCACAATATTATAAAACAACAGTGTTATCTCAAAAGAAAAGACAGCAAACAAGCCAATGGTACAGTAATGTATCACAAGGGCGGTAAACAGTAAATTAGCAATATGGCTAATTATGGCAGGTTGGTTATTTTGAAGAGTAGTATTTATGATGTTTGGTTTATTTATAAATAGACCTCTAAAACGAAATATAACCTATTATAGTCTAACCTTAACTCTAATTATGAACAATATTCTTTTCCCAAACATTAAAGCCCTACCAAAACTAACACTATCCGTACACATGAATTCTAACCTATGTGCTGGCAACAAGATAGTCAGTCGTTGCATTCTAGCATTACCAGTCACCAATAAGTTGGGATGGGGCACACATTTTGAATCTATGAATGCTAGGTGCATTCAGCAGGATGCCTGAAACAAAGGACACATACACTGAAATCTACAGCAACTCCCCTTGGGGCGGTTTTCCCACGATCAGCAGGAGCTGCTCCACAGCGTCATTAAATGGTAGCACAACTTTGATATTTTAAGTGCAACATAACAGCAATAAGCTAAATTACTTACTGAGGTTTGCGTCTGTGACTTCTTTTCTATCAGTTGTACATACAACAAATGTTTCATTTGATGAGATTCCAAACGCCTTAAAAATAAGGGGAAAAACACTCATTAAAATATAGCACCTCAGGGAGATTTAATCTGAAAGCCTAAAGTACTCAACAACGAAGTGCAAAAACCTGAAAGGGACATTCTTTTCAACAATATAACAATAAATGGAACACCTTTTTATCCCCTTGGCTGTGGATGACGTGTGGGGGATGTCCTGGGGATTCCCTGCAACATACGTAGTATGTCCCCCACACGTCATCACTTACCGGTAGCTCCAGGGGAGATCTCTGCCATCGGAGGGGGGGGGGATCCTGGGCTGGTCTGACTTCCTGGACGTCAGACCACGCCTTTGGACCTCCCCACGCCCACTGACATCTTTGTGCATGGCTGCAATGAGGTCAGAAAGGGACCTAGCCCCAGCCGGGCAGGGAAATTCCAAAGGGGGGGGGGGGGGGAGTTACAGGTGTCATTTGGACCTCCATATCGCAAAAATCATAGGATAGAGTCAACTGAGGTATCATTGAAAAGGCCAGAACATGACCTTTCCAATGATAATCATGTCCAGGTTCTATGTAGAAAGTAAAAAAAAAAAAATCAATAAGGAAAATAAACAACCTTTTTCTTCTTTTTTATTCTAATGCAGCAATACTGTTCATTTTTCAATTACAAAGTGAACCATGATGCTGCACTAACTCCCCATCTCATTTCCCATGTCGCCAGCAAGTGTGGTGGTGATGGCACCATGAGTTTATATTCATTGTTCCAACAAAAACCTAAACAGCCGCACTGCAGTGAGGAACGCTGGGAGTCCTTCGGAACCCTGCGTCTCTAATCTTTACACCGCTCAAGGGCAAGTGAGGTGTCTTTGGACAGGTCGGGGTCTGGCCTTTCCAATGATTCCAAATATTACATAACGTAAAAAAGTTTCCTTTTTTTGTTCTTTGTTCTAACGCAGAGGCATTATGTGCTTTTACTAAGTGCTGCTGCATTGTTTGCTTTATAACGGAGCTTCTCATTTCCAATGACGAGAGCAAATGGGGAGGTGATGGTACAATCCAGTATTACGCATTTGTCCATCTAAGTCAAAAGCCACCACACCGCTGTGTGGAGAACGGGGAGTCCTTTGGGTTTATTCACAAAGCACTGAAATAAAACGCAATTTTGGTGTTTTGCATTTCAGCTCAACAAAAATAGATAATCTGCTGAGGCAGTTATTGGACATTGAGGAAAACTTCCAAATTGCGCCGCAATAACACCGAATTGGCATCAGTGAATTCCACTGTACCGGGAAAATGAAAATAAATCTCTTATTCTCCTAATGGGAGTATAAATCAACAATATAGTAAAAATGTATCAAACTAAAAAAATGTCCTTTAAAAAATATCATAAAAAGGACTGTTACAAAATAAAAAAAAGGTTTTTTTAAAAATACAAAAAAGGTCTTTTAACTGCTGGGCTGCAGACAACGCACTGAGCGAGTCCGCTGCGCTCCCACTCAGTTGTGGAGGACGCACCCAGCTTGGCACCTGCTGCGGTATTCTCCAGGTGAGGCCTGACATCTTGGATGTCAGCCCTGCCTCCAGAACCTTCTCATACCCACTGACTGCATCATGGGTAGTCAGCCCCCCCCCCCCCGGACGATCAGGGAACTCCCTATGGAGAAGACAGCAGGTAGAGAGGCATGCAAGGAATCATTGGAAAGTCCAGAGCCTGGCATTCCAGCATGGTACTAAATATGAGAATAGGAGATTTATTTTCATTTTCCCGGTACAGTGGAATTCACTGATGCCAATTCGGTGTTATTGCGGCGCAATTTGGATGTTTTCGTCGATGTCCAATAACTGCCTCGGCAGGTTATCTATTTTGGTTGAGCTGAAATGCAAAACACCGAAATTGCGTTTGATTTCAGTGCTTTGTGAATAAACCCCTAAGTCACATTATACAAAGACACATTACCTCTCGAAACAGAGTATCTGTGAACTCTCTGCGCCTTGGATTTCCAAGTTTGTTTGTGATTTTAATATCAATTCTTATTGTAAAGCACTGCAGAAACTATTGTTGCTATATAAAGGATAACTCCGTTGCTTTTTTGACAAGTAAAACATTCTTATGTATGTTATGTCTGACAAGTAAAACATTCTTATGTCTGTATCTTTCTATGTGACTTTTATTTCATCATAACACACTGTGAGACCCTCGACTCGCGAGCTATACTCATCTAAGAGGAATGGATAATAGGCATTGTCTGTATATTCTACACATCATTGTCAAAAAACAGTTTATAGATGTATAATTGGTGTTTAACCCCTTAATGTTGTGGCTCATCCTGAAGACAGGCAGGCTTAAAAACGGCAGGGTGACATGTATATTTGAATAATGTGCTGTTTTGTTCCGTTATAACACATTGTGAGACCATCTTTACCTGAAGGATATACAAGTCTAAGAGAAACTGATGTATGTAGTCGTGTATTGACCGTAGTTGAAATACATTATTGTCAAAAACATTTTAAGTATATTGAATTAAATCAGTTTTATGTGCAGGACATGCTCTCTAGGGATGCACCAACACTATTTTAAGACCGAGTATCGATACTCTCCCCCCCCCCCCGTACTCATCGATACTGAGTACCGATACTTCAGGGCTCGACAAACCACAGGAGCCAGGTTGCAATGGCGACTGTAAATAGTGTCCAGGCGCCTGGGCTTTTGTCAGCCCATTCACTTTAGGCAGCAGGCATGAAAGAATTGGCCGGGCAGCTGATTTACTGTATCATCTAAAGAGAAAAACAACTTTAGTCCTGCAGTTTACCTGTGGCAGCCCTAAAGATTTTTTCCCCTCTTCCCATACCAGCACCTCCGTGTATTCTCCGCCCCCAGTAGACAGGCTGCTGCGAGGATTCTCCTGCATTAGAAAATCCGTGCCAGGGGGAGGGGGTCTGCCATGTTTGCTCACTGTGCAAACATGAGCTGGATAGGCTGCCTTCACAGCCAATCATCTGGCTGTAGTGATGGCTGGAGGTCCTTCCCCCCACCCCCCCCACCGCAGCAGCATGTCTGATACTCGGCAGGGAGAGGTGAGACAAGAGCCTGGAACTGTGTGGCTGCCAGAGTGAGCGAGCGAGTGAATGAGTGTGTGGCTGCCAGAGTGAGCGAGCGAGTGAATGAGTGTGTGGCTGCCAGAGTGA